>JAMJFZ010001815.1:2060000-2662500 GCA_026225945.1 Cricetomys ansorgei | reverse complement strand
AAAGCTAGGTAACCATCTACCGGGAGCAAGCACACCCCACTACGTGCTTCGAAAACGTGTTCAGGTTTTCAGACAAGCTCTGTTTTAGAGCACCCCATCATGCCACAGTCCCCGACTGCTTTTGACAGGAGGTGCGTGGCACCAGGTTTTTTCATGTTTTCCCTAAGTCTGTTCATAAAGGCAGCCACAGGCAGTCCAGAGCAGGCAGAGGAAGACTGATTTAGATCTCATTCCTCTTCTTGGGCTTCTTTAAGGTAGACTTGTTTAGGGTCCAGAATAGCTCCATCTCCAGCAGATCCAGGGGTTAGTCATGTGACAGGAGCAAATATTAACTTCTCCACCTTGTCCTCGCCATTCTCCACAGGCTCTGGGCAGAGCAAGAAGGGCATCATGGCAGACTAGCAGGGAACTTGGTAGTGGACCTCTCCCCATCTCTGAACTGCTTTGATTATGAGTTACATTCACATCCTTTCTGAAGGTGTGAACATTTACTTATTAGTGATTGCAACACTGTTGGTGGCCAGCCCAAATTTACTTTGACTCTCAAACTGTAGGTCAGTTGACACCTAGGTGGATGGAGCTTCCCACACAGGTGACCTGGCTCTGCCCAGGCTGAGTTTCTGTTTCTGGAGCAGGCCTGAGAACCTCCCTTTGTAAAGTCCCCAGATGATGCCACTGCTGCTGGTCTGGGGACCACTGGGCTCTGTGATCTCCGGGCTCAAAGGTACAGGGGGAATATCCCTTATTTGTAATCTGACACCAAAGGCATAACACTATTTTAAAATATTTTATAAAACTTGTACATTCGAAGTTGGGGATTTAGTTCAGTGGGTTTGTTCCTCAGCTCTGAGAAAGGAAGGGAAGGAGGGAGGGAGGGAGAGAGAGAATGAGGGAGAAAGTTGTCAACCATGCTGCATAAAGTTTATTTGAACATAAATTAGTATTTCACACTTGGGTCACATCCCCAAACTATCTCAGTGTACACGCAAATATTCCAATTTTTTTGAAGATCCAAAATCTAAAATACTTTTTGGTCTTCAACACTTTGAGAGGCAACAGGGACCTGTAACGTAAAGGGGTGTCTACTGGTATAGATTGTTCATTTTCAGATTGCCTGAGGAAAGTCTTCTCAATTTGAATTAAGAACATTCCAGACTCCCCAGCACTCCTGCTCAGCAAGTGTTGATTGTATGTCCTTGACTTTTAAGGTTTCCACTGAGGAAGCCCATGAAATGAAAACCTCCCTCTCCCACCGCATCATTTTACTGCTGCACTTAACACACCTGCACATGTCATGGTATCAAATTAAGGAACTCAGATGAAGAGCAAACTTCCCTGTTCAGAAAGTCATCTTGGTTAACAAACACCAGTCATATCATCTGCCTGGGCCTACGACAGTCACCCCCAGTTACCGCCCCTTGAAACAAGGCTGCTTTGTCTTGGTTGATCAAGGAACCATCCAGGCAGCGCAGTCTGGCTCGTGTCAAGCTGATGCAGGGAGGGCACCTTCCACCCCGCTCAGAAAAGACGTACTTCTAGAATGGTAATAGCGAGGAGCCTGGAACTAAAATACAATCCCCCTAAAGAGAATTTGGAGCCACTGGGAGAAGCCTGAGCAGCTCCCGGTTTGTACGTGTCATCACTCAGTTGTCTGATGATTGCTGGGGACCTTACTGCCAGTACCTGCAGCATTACTGGTGGTCTGTGTTGTAGACGGTGTTCATGGGACTGTTTAGCATGCTCACCTGTGACATCAGAGCTCTCTGATCCATTGGACAAAGTGTCAGGTTCTGTGTCTTGCCCACCTAGGAGCTTGTTCGAGGCCATGATACTGAAAACCTATACCCCGAGGCCCATCTCTTGCTGGGCCTCCTCCCAGCCATCCAGTCCTGGGTATAGCCTGCAGATACAAGATCAATCTTCAAGGAGCTATGGCTGGTAGGCGAGCCTGCTGCACGCTTAAGTTCGAACTGCCCCAGGGTCCTATCCTGGAATGGCCAAGGGCAAGCATGGACTCTTCATCTGCTGGGCCTGCCCAACCCTTCCGACAAGCCACTGGGCTTTGTGAACTTCACATGGAGGTTCTTCTGGGAGAGCAGAGCCTGCTACTGGCTCCTGAGTAGCCCCAAGTCCCCAGGGATGGGAAAAGCAGGAACAGGCTTAGACGCTCCTGTCATGGGTATGGACTTACTGCTTCAGTTAGCCCTGAGGGGCAGCCTGACCTGCCCAGGCAAGCAGGCTTTTGAGGGATGTTGGAACTTTTGAGAACAGCCTTTAGGGAGTGGCCAATCAGAGGACAGTCCAGGAACACCATGAGTGGCAGAGAAAGGGGTCCAGGAATGTGAGTCTCTTCGCTTCCTACTGAGCCACACCGCCCTTTTAGTGCCACAGAGTGGCAGGTGTCCTCCTTTCTCCACCATAGGTCCCATGTACACTGCTAGCCATCCCCTGCTGCCTGTAATTCATCCTCAACCCCTCCATGTTGACCCCACCACAAGTGTGCAAACATATTCATATGTACGTTCATGTGAGTACACTCAGGTGCACTCACATTCACACACACACACACACACACACACGTATACACAGGCTTCACATTCCTATTCACTCTTACATAAAGTTTTACAAATGCTCATACTCCCTCATACACACAAAGCACACACCTAAAATTGCATCTCCTAGCACATGGTGAGCCCTTGAAAATCCTGGTTTTTCTAGAAGTTAGCACAGTTTGCAGTCGTGGACCGGCCTTCGTGCTCACCCGCCTCATCGGGTGTCACGTAAAGAGAGTGTGTCACATGCCCGTGTGGCTGGTGTGTAGTCAGCCTTTCGTGAACATTGACTCGGTTGATACCTCCATTCAAGATCCTTCCTGTTGGTTTTCAGCAAATGGACTGGATGACCGGTTTTACTAAAAATACTGGCATATCCCAAAATATGCTCAAGGAAGGAAGGCAGTGAGCTCATCGCAGGATTTTGATTTTTTTTCACTGAGATCTGTGCTTGAACCTCTGTGGAGCCGTCCCTAGGGCATTACAAACTGTTTCAGACACACCCACATTTTTCACTGCCTTGACAATATCTGTGGTTGAGGAGCTTACATTCTAATAGAAATCAAAAGAAAAACGTCCAGTCTTCTGCCTTCACGAAAGCCACTTCGAATAACTCCCAGTTTGTCAGAGATAATTTGGGGAAATGGAAATCTCTGGGTTCTTCCGCCCCGAGGTTAGCCCAGCTGCCATTCTCCCTGTAATGAGTTCCTACTTGTCAGAGATCCAGAGTGCGTTTATCCCCTATCCCTGTGAAGCAGAATTTCATTTGTGTTTGATTGTGAAGTGGAGAGCCCTGGGCTGCCGGTCAGTCCGAGGACTGCTGCTCTGGGTGAACTCAGATCTTGTTGGGTCAGAGCCTGGTCTCCGCAGGTGCCTGCCCTGCTGGTAACTCCCCTCTGCTTCCTCCCCAGCCCAGTGACTTCTCCGTGTCTCTCAAAGCGTCAGGAAGGAACAAGCACTTCAAGGTGCAGCTGGTGGACAGCGTGTACTGCATTGGGCAGCGGCGGTTCCACAGCATGGACGAGCTTGTGGAGCACTACAAGAAGGCCCCCATCTTCACCAGCGAGCACGGGGAGAAGCTCTACCTCGTCCGAGCCCTGCAGTGAAGGCAGCCATCAGCCTCCCCATGCCCTGCCCACTGCAGGCTTCCTTGCTGCCACCTCCGCCTCCCAGAGCCTAGCACTGTCCGCCGCCTCCACCCGTGCGCGGCCTGGATCACCTCTGTGGTCCAGTCTGTCCTTCTCTTCAGCTCTGTTGGTCGACCATAGCTACCCAGGCCCTCGCAGCCACACCTGTGGCCACCACCTTCTGGCCACCTTCAGGCTGTAAGGGTCAAAGGGAGCAAAGCTGCTCACTTTTTTCCTTTTTAATTGGAACTAGTCTGTTTAAATCCTTTACACGCGTGCACACACACACACAGTAAAAGACTTACGCAGCGGGCAGCGTGGCTGTATGTAGTGAATATGTGACCTTAGCACACTCAGCTGTGTCCACGGGTGCTTGGTGCCTCCCATCAGCCATGCTGGTCCAGCCTGCGGGCCTGTCTCAGGCCTGCATTTTTTTTTTTTTTTTTTTTTTTTGGTGGCTCCAGGCTCTGCAGGAGTCTTAAGAATGTGCGGATAGCAATACTGGAAACCCTGGGGAGGTGGTGGTGGTGAGGGAAAATGCCCAGTGCCTTTGAGGCTGTGCTTGCAATAAAAGAGGGTTTTTTGTGAGTCTGGTGATGCAGAAAGAAAGGTGACTCTGGTAACGTGCCCCCAGGTGTGCCATCCACATAGTGCTTTTTCCCTCTTGCCCTCTGGCTTGTTTGAATTTCACAATTATGTATTTAATTCTCGAAGTAATAACGTATCTGTAGCTGTTTGTTGACACTAATAACGGATGATTAGGGAAAACAGCTGATCTCTCGGGAAGGGGAGCTACCAATACTTTATATATACACACTATATATATATATATAAATATATATATAATATGTGTATATTATATATATATATTATTTGCTTTACAGGGAAATTTTTCAGGGTTTACAAAAGAATATGTGATTGGTAGTAACAGAATGTTTATGAAGAAATTGCATTTTCCTTTTTTCTCTACATCTGAACTTCTTTATAGTCTGACTATAGAGTCTTGAGATGGCACATTCCTGTGATTGAAGAAGGGGTCTTGAGATCCCCTAAACTTGCATACCCAGTTTTTTGAATATTGTAATAAAAAAAAAAAAGTACTATGACAAAACCGTGTGTGTTGTGTCTGGTGGGGGAGACCTGACACTCTTCTGGAGAAGGAACAGCCACGGCTGGCCTCAAACTCAGAGAACCGCCTGCCTCTGCCTCCCGAGTGCTGGGATGAAAAGTGTGCGCCACCACCGCCCAGCTCTGATAGATTCTTACTTCACATGTTTTGGATGTCAGATAGTCTACAATGACTGAAAATTGTCCAAGTGAAAAATACATAGCAAAGCTGGTTTCACATGCTTTTAAATGACTTCATATGTTTCCTGTCTTTCTGCTCCACTTTCTTCTCTCTTACCACAGACCTCCATGGCGCATTGAGCAGTAACCACGGTACTGCCTGAATGCTGTACTGTCTTGAAATTCCCTCCACTAAACAAGCCAACCCTTGCTCATGCTCTCGGGATGCATGGAGCCAGAGTTTATCCTACGTTTGACAGAATATAATGCAGACGCCTCTAGCCTGGTTCCCAGTTAAGACTTTGTTCCCCTCATGAGCCATGCCTGTGCTGTCTTTTCTCTTAGGATTCTGGTCTTCCAAACTGCCACCAGAACGGCCCATTAAGAAGGTTGTTTCTTATAACCTTCTAGGACTTTGCTAATTCACAGGTCCAAACTATTCCAAATTCCACCACCACGATTCAATTCCAATGGCCTAAGAACCGCTTGGTCAGGTTTCACTGCAGTGTCTCTACTCCATGGGGTCACGTGAAAAACGGGACACATACCGGACAGAGTCAACGTGGCTTCTTTTTTTTTTAAAGAAATTATTTTAGAATTATCTATATTACAGATGAAAAACACTTAAATAAAATGAAATTGTACCAAAGGTTTTAGAAATGTGTCCTTAAACATGCGATATTGGTAATACTGTGGATCTAACTTTCCATTTTTCTGCTATACAGAAAACACTTATGGTAAATCTTACTCATATTTACTTTAAAAAGAAATTGCATCTATAAAAGACCTACTTTCAAGATAATCCATTAACTCACTAATCCAGAAACAGAATAATCAATTCGTGAATGCAGGTTCCTCCATGATCCACACACTCTCTTACTACCTCACTGTGGTATTAAATTTCAACATGGGTTTTGGTGGAGACATTCCAAATCCATAGAACTCAACTTTCGTGATGATTGACATTTGCTGCCTCTCAGTTTCTGATCAGTAAAAGCTCCATGGATGTAGACACAAGCACCTTCTCAGGAAGTAACCTGAGTATTCTCAAGTTTTCATGAATGTTGTCCTAAATGTTCTCGATCCCCAACCAAACGGATGAACAACCATTCAGACCTAGAGTCCTCTGCCTCCTCTTCCAGTCGCTATAGGGGCCTGGCCTTCTCATTCTCTCTCAGACAGAAGCTCAGGTAGGTCCCTACATGTGGCACCAATAAACAGAAAAGTAAATGCACTCATGAGCTCCCTTGGGTTAAACCATTACATCATCAAGAGACCTTTCAAGTCAGATTCCAGGCTCTGGGATTTTTTTCCTGAACACCCACTGAAAATTTACAGCAACTTCCTACCTATTTGAAACATTTTCTCTTTCAGTTTCCAACACCCACAGAACGCCAGTCCAGACGAGGGCAGGATCCATTTCTACTTACTCAGCGTTGTCCTTCCTCAGCCACAGGCACACTGGCCACAACCCTAGGGGTTCCTTCCTGGGAACAGACTTGCACAAAGGCTGCTCTCATGGTTATTTCTCTCTGTCCCTAGAAGTCCCCTGGCTGAGTCTCTTGGCTGGAATCTAAGCCACAGCTAAGTAGAGCGACACAAAGGGGCTACTGTGTGAGCTGTAAGTCAGTAGGAGGCCCTGGAGCCCTGGGGCTGACTCATCAAGTGCATCTGCCTGACCTTCTTGGGTCCTGAGTGGGAGGAGCTTCCTCGTTGTCATGGGCAGAGCTTCCTGGTTGCCATGGGTGGAGCTTCCTGGCTGCCAAGGGCCTCATTCCACTGCCATGCCTCCTAACGCCCCGAGGCATGGCTTTTTCCTCCACCTACTGTTCCAGATTGTAGTTCTAGCTGCCTTGCCTTCATCCTACATATGCAAAAACCCCAAGGTCAAGCCCTAGACACTGTAGCCTAATCCACAACACTTCTTGAGCCAGTGTGATCAGAGCAGGGTTGATCCATGGAGTTTAAGTTTGGAGATATTCGAGATATTGGCTGCTAATTTATCAGGGCAGCTTCTCTATGGCCTGTACAACACTTCATAATGCACATTTTTAGCCAGAATAAGCCCCACTGGCTGGGCATTAGTTAAGAGACAAGGCCAATGGAGCAAGGCTGAGGTCTAAGTGAACCCCAAAAGTGAGCGTCACTGAATTTCTCCTGGTTTGCTTTTGATTGCTGTGGTAAAACACTCACCAAAAACACTCTGGGGAGGGAAAGCTTTATTTCAGCTTAGAGGTTACAGACTATCATGTAGGAAAGTCAGGGCAGGAGCAGAAGGCAGGAACCTGGAGGCAGGAACTGAAGCAGAGACCAAGGAACGTTTCTGACTGGCTTGCTCAGCTTGCCATTTTTATGGAACCCAGGACCACATGCCCAGGGATGATCATCCTGGAAGGTGAAGCAGGCTGGGGACATTTTTGAAAGAATAAGAACTGTCTCGTATGATTTTATGTTGATCTTGTGTTGAAAGCATAGTAAATTGGATATGCCAATGTCTGAGCTTAATGAAATATTAGTAAATCATTCTAATCATTCTCATTTCACTTTCAAACATGTATCGACCAGACATTTTTAAAGGAGATAGTTTAATCATATTGTAAGTCTGTATGGCAGTGTTGCTCTGAGCCATTTGCTTGCCTGAACACCCCCACTGAGTCCCCAAGTTCTGCACAATTCTATACTTATAATACAGAGCACTCAGACAATAATATGCTCAGACTGGAATAGTGAGAGAGACTCAGAAGTGAGTTCTTGGGAATTAAGAACAAGGTGGCCTTACTCATTGACTTTGTAGACTGGCCAATTAGGTTGAGAAAAATCTTCCAAAATGGAGAGAAGAGGAAACTGATTGGATATGCAAGAACTAAAACTCAAACCACCAAGAATTCTCACCTTCAAGAAAAGGGGAAAAAACTGTCTAAACTACTGGCTCCTACAGGCCCAAGTTAGACCTCATCTACCATCTTGGGAGTTTAATAGGCAATATCTAAAACTGCAAAATGGAGGAAGGTCCGAGTCCTGCTGCTCTTCAGAGTGTTGAAAGTGGAACCTCTCAGGGGAGTCATGCAGGTTTTTGGGGAGAGGTAGCAGAGTCAATGCAGACACTTAATCCTAACCATAATAACAGGACAGGTGATCTAGAACCAAAGACATAATGCTGTGAGGTGAGAAACTTAGAAAACATTGCAAAACTATGCTTTGATGAGTTTGAGATGAAGGTAATTTATAAAGCACAAAAGAAAGAAAGGCAAAGGTAACCCCATCAAAAACAAGGATTACCATTCCTCTGATGACAATGCAGAGGCAGATACAGTGGTGTGTCTCTGGTGTCCTAGCTACTTGGGAGGCAGAGGTAGGGGGATAGCCTGAGCTCAAGTGTTCAAGTCCAGTCTTAGAAACATAGAGACACCCACTCTCAGAAACAAACAGGTAAAGAGCAGAAACTTACTTTTAATGTAAGTTACTAGTAAGGGCTTTAAAAGAGAAACTGATATGCTCGCTGTACAAATGAGCTAAAGGGTGTGGATAGTCAAGGAAATATACATGGCCACATGAAAGGATCAAGAACCACGAAAGGAGGCTAAAACCAAATTCTAATATTTTCATACTCATCAGGCACAGTATATAATGCTGTGGTTCACTGTGCCCTGGTGACGAGGAAAGCGATTTTCTGTTTGGGGGACTGGATCCAATGTCTTGCATATGCCATTCAAGAATCCAAATACTGAACTAAATCTCCAGGACAGGAATAGAAATTAATGCAACCTTTTTCAGGAACAAATGGAAAATATCTTTTCACTTATTTATTTTTATGTTTTTTGGTTTTGTTTTTTTTTTTTTGCCTGCATCTAAGTTTATATCATGTGTGTGCCTGGCATCCATGGAGGCCAGAAGAGGACATTGGATCACCTGGAACTAGGGCTACAGTCGGTTGAGATCTGCTATGTGGTGCTGGGAATCAAGCCCAGGTCCCCTGGAAGAACAGCCAGTGCTTTTAACCACTGAGCCATTGCTATAGCCCCAATTGGACAATATCATAATTAAGTTGAAAATAACTTTATTGAATTACCAAAAAGTTTTACTGCTAAACACACCAGAAAATTCTGTATGTAGATAGATCATAAGGAGATAGATAGATAGATAGATAGATAGATAGATAGATAGATAGATAGATAGATAGATAGGTGTATACACATATTTTTCATAATAATATCTGTCCTCTGCGTCCCTGGATTTCCATTAAGAATTGAAAAGTAGGAAGGGGTCTGTCTTAATAAACATGTACAGATTCTTTTTTTTTTCTTATTATTATTCCCTTACAAAACGATGTAACAACTATTGTAAGTCATTTGCATTGCATCATGGGTTAAA
This sequence comes from Cricetomys ansorgei, assembly GCA_026225945.1. NCBI lineage: Eukaryota > Metazoa > Chordata > Mammalia > Rodentia > Nesomyidae > Cricetomys > Cricetomys ansorgei. The sequence goes on along the minus strand of JAMJFZ010001815.1, from coordinate 2,653,163 downwards.
AAGTAATCCAGAGAAGATTTAAAGTGTATGATTGAAAATAAATATACTATATGCGAATACTATCCATTTTATATAAAGGATTTACACACCTATAAATTTTAGTAACTGCTCAGGGCTACTGGATTCACTGCCTCACGGATGCTAAGGGCCAACTGTATACGGCATACCATAATGTTACTATCTTCCATGTATATGAATGGATTTTCCTGGTCTACGCATTGTATAGTATACATATGTGGATAAAGCAACACAAAGACTACGAAAGACAAATGTGTTCATAGTAATACTGCTTAGATCGCAAAAGTTAAAATCGACCAAATATCCACCATCAGCACAGTAGTTAAGGAACTGTAGTGTGATCAGCAGCAATTATGAGTGACATATCTGTAAGGGTGTGCATGCGTTTGACATTGAGTAAAAAGTCACAGAGAAGTTATAGATAGTATTCTAAAACCATGAAGAGCAAGGCTCTGCGTGCTAAGGTTATATATGTGTGGACACATGTGTAACCAAGGCACGCAAAATGAATTCAGGGACTAACAGCAAATTCAAAGGCTACCCTGGATGAAGGAGAGAAGCTGTGGCCGGAGAGGGGCCCTCCAGGAGGGACCCTTCCTGCCTGACTGTACAGGTCATGTCTCCTTTCTGAGACTGATGTGGAAACAAAACTTTCTTTTGGAGAGGGTTCTCAAATGTAAGGTACACATATGGATGCAAAATGCATAGACTTTCCTCTGTGTGATGTATGTAGAGCCTTATGTGTTCAAGTTGGTATGCATGTGTGTTCACATATAGGCAAATGCACGTGGAAGCCAGAGATCAAAAAGAGTGTCTGCCTTGATTGTTGAGGCAGGGTCTCTTGTTGGACCTGGAGCTCTCAGCCAGGCTGTCTGATCACAGTTCCAGAGATCTTCCTGCCTCTAAGCCCAGAGTTCTAGGGTGACTATCAGGCATGACTTTGAGGTCGGTGTTGAAGATCTGAACTCAGGTCTTCACACCTGGGCAATCAGCACCTTGTTCACTGAGCCACCCCTCCAACCCCCGCTTAACGTGTTTGTAAAGCAAATGCCCACAAAAAAATATCACCAAGTCAGGAAAAAGACTGCAGAAGTGTGTCTAACTGTGCCCTGAGGATAACTATGTGTGCAGCTCAATTCAAAGCCATAAACTTACTTACAGCAGTAAGATTCTTCTGTGTGCTTATTTTATTGCTTCTGGTAACTTCATTGCACAGTTCTAGAGCATAAGCTTCGTAAATAACAATGGCATGTTGCAATGTTAAAAGACTGGACACACCTGTGAGCCTTACTGCCCACCCCCAGGACCCACTTACCTGTAAATCTCTTCCCCTTTGAAACAGTTCTTCATTGCAGAGAAGATAGTTATTATGACTTAGAAACAGCTTGTTCTCAGCTTTGCCCACGATTTCAACTCCAGTGGAAGCATCCTTGAGCAGCATAATTTGGTTTAGCCCACGTTAAAATTCTACTTAAGTGAAGTCACACTGAACTATTTTGTATTCAGCTCTCCCCCCATATTCTATTAATACAAATAAAAAGTGATGCTTGTGCCTCTACGTCACCCATTTCTATTACCAAGTAATAAATCTATTGCATTAACAGATAAAATACATTATCCACTCTCCATAAGTCTTTGCTGACTACTGGAAGCGAATAGTCTATACTGCTATCCAAATTTTAATGAGCTTCCCGCACACAAGAAGTTGCCTGATTTAAAAGAAAAAAAGAGAAAAAGAAAACCTATTGAAAAAAGAACAAAACCAGAAAGTGGGGGTGTCTGCTTCATTTTTACTTCAAGTTTTAGTTCAGACACAGGGAGTGACGCTGTAAGTGACCTTGCTTCCCTCCCCACGCTCCATAGTCCAGTGGCTCTGCGTCCACTTTAGCAGACACTAGAACCCCTGTAATATAAATTAACCAGGACGCTGAGCCCCACCCCTGCAGTGTCTGGATGGAGCTCTAGAAATCTCACTTCTGGAGGAAACTGAATTTGGAGAGCTGGCTGCTACACGCAGCCGACAAACTTCCTGAACATGAAGCACCAAATGACCAATACTCGGATGCTAATTTTTAAATCAGAAAATCCCTTTCAAGACCCCTGACCTGAAGCTCGCTTGGATCAGGCAATGTTCTTCTCTATGTAATATGTGGTCGTGGCCTCGTTAAGCCGGATTTCACTGAGACGAGTTGGCCTATTGCACCTCGTTTCTGAAGCTGTGACCATATCCTCTCCAAGGGTAATGCATGCAAAAAATGAGCTCATTTACCCTTGAGATATCAGTAACCACTGTGTTTTCAGCTCCACAGATTACAGGAAAAACCATTACTGTAACCCAGAGTCCTTATTTTAAAAATTTGACCTGAGAGGTTTTAGCAAGATGCGTTTGCAATCATTCACTTTAAACTCATTAATTCTAATAATTTCTATTGCAGACTCAGATTTTCTCTATTGATAGTTGCATCTTCCTTAGAATAAGTGTCACTATCAGGTCTAGGTACCCAGCATTCCCCCAAAAGGATAAGAAGACCTGCTTCTGCTGCTGGGAACCCCCCAGGGCCTCCCAGTCTCCCACAATGAAAGAGTCTCATTAATGAAATTCATGCTGTCCCTTTGTAGGCGCACCTGCTTAAGGGTTGTGTGATTTACCTAGGTAGAAATCATGGATACACAAGGGGCTTAAAATGATGGCTGCTGGAAGTTTTCAAATGCTTTGCAGCATTGAGCAGCTACAGTAGAAGTAGCAGAAAGCATTCTTTAAATAGAACAGTCCCTGCAAAGTCTCTCAGCCCTACAAATGTCATACCCCCATGGGATCTATGTCTCTCAGCCCTGAAGATTCTAGCAGCTCTCTGGAGCTCTTCTGGTGACTAGGGCATAACTGGGTCCCTTCTCTTGCACCTCACAGCCTTTCTTGGCTGTCCACTCCACTGTCGTCTCTGCTTCTTTTTGCTCCAGCCACGCTCAAAGTACTTAACAGCTCTTTCAGTTGGCGTGGTTACTGCCAGCAGAGTTGTATGCATCTATCTGTCGAGATAGCACTTGGAAGTTGGGGTATTCTGGGGCCCTTCAAAAATCATCCTGGCATAAGCATCCCATGGAGCGTGGGATTGTAAGGATGGGGTCTACAGCAGGCAGTCGAAGGCTGTGGTCCTACATTGCCACCTCGAGGCATATTCAAGTCTACAGGGACCGCTGGTGAATGGTGTAGGTCATAGGTAGCCGCAAAGGGCCCCAGAGTATTTCCTCAGCAATCAGCAGTTGCAGGTGTTTTGTACCATGAAGCTACCCCATGCATGGGAACAGGGTGCCAGATATTAGAAATTGCATGCCAATCATGGAAACTACCTGTGAGGCCATGGGAGCCTTTGTGATGGGAAGTCCAAGGCTTAAGAACACACAGCAGTATTCTGGAGAGATGGTGTGCCCATTAAGAGCACTGGCTGTTCTACAGCAGTGATTCTTAACTTGTAGGCCACAACCCCTTTGGGGGGTCTAATGACTCTTTCACAGAGGTCACCTAAGACCATCCTGCATATCAGATATTTACCTTACGATTTATAAACAGTAGCAAAATTACAGTTATGAAGTAGCAATGAAAATCATTTTATGATAGGGGCTCACCACAACATGAGGAACTGTACTAAAAGGTCCCAGCATTAGGAAGGTGGAGAAACACTGTCTAGAGGACCTAGGTCCTGTTCCCAGAACCCATAAGGCAGCTTACAATGATCTTTAACTCCAGTTCCAAGGGTCAGTTGCCCTCCTGGCCTTCTCAAAAGAGGAACATACAACCGACTGTTTAGGAGGCCCAAGAACCAGGCATAGCAGAAGCGGCATGAACTCAGGGCTAGTGTTTGACTCTGTCGGGTTCACAAGGCACTTGTGGTGCAGAGCAGCAATTCCCGTGGTGCTCTGCCATTTTCTGCTCTGCCTGTCCAGCTGTGGGTAATATACAGCTGGATATATATATATCATATATATATATATATATATATATATATATATATATATATATATATATATGGTATATATATATATCAGGTTTGTGCCTCACCTGGGACCCAGTTGCCAGGGGAGATGGAAAGCTTCAGCTTTCAAGCCTCCCGGAGGTCCACACAGCAACCACAACTAGGTTTATTTTGGGGCCCGTGGAACCCAGCCACTAACTGAGGACTGGTGCCTCTGCTCAAGGCCTGCACTTACTCTGGCTGTTCAGTGCCCTGAGCTGTTCTCTGTCACCTTTCTTTGTTTCCAGCTCAGCCTATCCTACTGAAAGTAGGCCAGGAAAGGGGAGGCAACTGAGAGAAACCTTTGTTGGACCTGGTATCGTGACACCAGGGGAAATAGGACACTCACTGATTGAGTCTAAGCAGCCTGTTTATATAGCTGGAGAAAGGGCATCTGAACCAATCAGTCCTTTTTGTGGCCAGTCACTCTGCCAAGGAAAGTGCTCCCCCCCCGGCCGTGTTTGTGATTGCAAAGTGTCTGATATGAGCTGCTTAAACAAAGCTGTGCCTTCAGGATCCAGGGAGATCAGCTTCAGTTTTTTGCATGGTTGTCTCTGGGCATCTCTCAACATGGCTAGAGCAGACATGAAGGTGGTCTGGCTAGCTGTTAGACTGGCAGCCCTTTAGCTCAAGGCAGCAAGGTCCTGAAGCTGCTAATTAGGGAGTCAAATTGCTCCATCCCCAGTGTCTTTGCTTCTTCACAGGCAAATGAGCATTAGGAAGAATACTTACGATATAAACATACAGAACCTGTCATGATAATAAGAGTGGTTTGAGGAAACTTTAACAATGTTTTAAACCCCCCAGGTGTAAACAATGGATCCCCTCCATCATCCTGGTCTGACTCAGGAGGTTTGAGTCTGTCGCCCATCATTGTTAAAGTTCAGGAACTGGACAGAGCACATTTTGTCCTTTGAATCACAGGGAAGCCCTGAGTAAATCCACTGACTTGCTTTTAATTACTTGAGGTTAGCACTAGTGTTAGAAGCCACTTCATTGAACAGTAAAGTAATAGACTCTTGCCAGATGTATTACAGAATATGCCTCTAGCAGAGTGGTGGTGGTATAAGCCTTTAATTCTAACACTTGGGAGGCAGAGGTGGACCTCTGAGTTCAAGGCCAACCTGGTCTACAGAGAAAGTTCTAGGACTGTCAAGGCTATTCAAAGAAACCCTGCCTCAGGGAGAAGGAGGAGGAGGAGGAGGAGAAAGAAGAAGAAGAAGAAGAAGAAGAAGAAGAAGAAGAAGAAGAAGAAGAAGAAGAAGAAGAAGAAGAAGAAGAAGAAGAAGAGGGGGAGGAGGGGGAGGAGGGGGAGGAGGAGGAGGAGGAGAAAGAAGAAGAAGAAGAGGGGGGGGAGGAGGAGAAAGAAGAAGAAGAAGAGGAGGAGGAGGAGGAGACAAAAGAAGAAAAAAGAGAGAAGGAAGGAAGGAAGGAAATGCCTCTACTGTCTGCTCAATTGTTGGTAATTGTTTTTGTGCTTATTTTAAGGATTTAGAGATAGCCTTGTACAGTTTAAATTGAAAGAAGCCACTGACTTTTCACTTGAACTTCTGCAGGTTTGTGGGCAACATTTTGATGCTATAGGGCCCAGAAAACCTCCATGCACAGAGCAGACTAACAGTTCTGTCAGCATGCGTCTTGTGAAATGCCATGACATTTGATTACCAGTGTTCAGGCTACTGATTAAGCTCCTTTTTTACTTCCAACTCCTTCCCCCATTCCTCCATCTACCTATCTTGAGGGTGCCGATTGGTGTCTGCCCGCCCCCTCCTTCCCACAGCTCACTTCCTGATGATTAAACTCTTCTGCAAAACTTGCCATTTAGATGGATGATGGTACTGAGGGTGTCTCGGTGTTACCACCAGTACCCTCAAACAACCAGAGCCAGGTGCCATAGGCTATGGAAAGTCAACTTCCTATAGATAACAGAAAACGGACGGAAAGGAAGCAATAGGGTTAGGAAACCACAGGAGTGTGAAGATGTGTGGGCTTTGATGAAGCAAATGAAGACCAGGAAGGACAGCCATGAAGTGTAAGTGAAGACATGTTCTCAGTATTCAGGAGACAAGATGAAAAAGCCAGTTCCAGTGGAGGAAATCGTCAGTGGGATCAAACACTCTTGAGAGTGAACCCCAGCAAGAAGGAGGAAAGAAGAAAGGGTAAATGAATGAGAACCCCAACTGGATTGTGTGTGTGTGTGTGTGTGTGTGTGTTTTTCTGCATGTGTGTCTGTATACCTCATGTGTGCCTGTGCCCATAAAGGGCAGAAGAGGGCATTGGATCCCCTGGAGCTATAGTTTCAGATGATTCTGAGCTGCTATGTGGGTCCTCTGGAAGAGCAGCCAGTGCTTTTAAACCCTGAGCCACCTGTCCAGTACCCTGATTGGATTCTTTGTAAGACACAATGAAGATTGAAACTGCGGGAGGAAGTATAGTCTACCAAGTTGTAATAACAAAGATAACACAACATTAAAGCCAGAGACGTCCCCCTACCCCTGCTTCTCTGTGTGTGTTAGAATAAACCTTGAACAAACTCTGCCAGACCCTGACCAAGACCTTATGTTGAAACTTCAGCCCCTCCCCCTCACTGCCATTATCAAACTCGGGGGTCTATTATACATCAGATGCCCTGGTAGCCTGGGAAAGACAGTTTCTAAAGACAAAACGGTCTTTTCCAGACAAACAACTGGAGGAGGGAGAAACTGGACTTACATGAGGCCCCAGCAGTTGCATTTAATTTTCCATTCCCCAAACCTCCTGTAGAACTCCAAGCATCCCCTTCCCCTTCTGCAGACACCTTTCTCCCTCTGCATCTGCCCTTCGCTACTTGAAATAAGCAGTCCTGTCTGCAGAGGTCACACTGGTCTCTTTTTCGCCTTCTGTCTCCTTAAGCTACCTTAGAACTCTAACCGTGTGTGTGTAAGTTAGAAGCAACCGTGGCTCTCTAGCTGACGATGGTCCAGGGGAGAGGATGACCATAGAAGTCCATAGTCAATGCATTCAGTAAGGACTACTTTGAGCTCCCTTCTTCAGAAGACAATCAGAAGTAAATGAGGGTATTACAAAGGCACCAAAATATGGAGCCCCCAATGGGTGTGTGGCTGGGACGCAGGAGGGACAGATGGCATTGAAGTCCCTTCATGGAGCGCTTGCCTTGTCATGGTTTCTTCTTGTTGCCTCCTTAACCTCATCTTTTATCCCCCCCCAACCCCGCGCACTGTCAATGGCTCTGTTTGCACATCGGAACTTCTGTCTGCTGAGTTCTTCTGAGATCCTTTCTACAACTTCAGGCTCTCAGAGAGCCACACTCAACCACATTAGCGTCCTGTCCACAGGTTGTCCTGAGATTGGGTGACTCAGCTCAGGGAACTGCTAAGCCGTGGAACGCCATTCTGACGGTAGGGTTAGGGTTTCACTTTATAAGCAGTGTAGAGGGATACTGTAGAGAAAAAGGACACTTCACAAAATTTGAGAATGGAAAAAAAAAAAACAACCAAGTTTAATAATAATAAAAAAGTTATTGGACTAGAATTTGCTAACAGGAAATGGTTCCTATCTGGTCTCTAGCCAGTAGAAATAGGCCCCCAGTGTCCCATAGGGTTAAACTTACTGTACAGATAGCTTTTAAAAATATGGATATAGACACAGTTACAGGCTATTTGGGAAACTGCCATTCAACATCCCTTCTACCAGTGCATGCCTGGAACCATGTAGTCTACAGAGGGAAGTAGGTGAGGGACTCATTTCTTCAAGTCTCCTGAAACTAGATGTTCTCACTGAAGAGCCACCTCCTGATGCGTGAGGGGACATTTCATTTGGAACCAGCCAAGTGGTCAGAAGGGAGTACCCTGCAATGTCTGCTCTCAAGATGAGAACAGAGGGGGCGGATCCGAGGCGGAGAGAATGGGATGTTGGCAGGTTCTCAGCCAGCGTCCTTGCTGGAAACAGGTTCTGCTAGGTGACCTACAATATGTTCTTTCAGACTTCCTGAAAACTTCATATGCCATTTAGCAACCAATGATAAGTCCTTTCGAATTAAACCAGCTCAAGCAGTTTCTGTTCGATGCAACTGAACCCCAAGGGAAAGCAGCATGAAGACTCTCCATCAGAAAACTCAGGTAGGAGCCTGGCTATACAGCTATAGCAGAGCCGGTTAGGTCTAACCACCAGAGTGATGAAAACACTGGCGGCCCATGTGTTCCTGCCTCAGCCCAGGTTTGCTCCTTGGACCCTGGGAAAGGTCTGATCTATATATGACAGTCCAGTAGCTCCAACAAATGAGCAATGAGGAAATGGTGGCTGGAAATCTATCCCAAGCCTCCCATTTGCTGGGTGTGAGCAGTAGAGTCTACGGCTTGAGGTCTGGCAGGAGTCTAACTGCCTTATCTTGCAAAAGAGGAAAAGTGGATGATATAAGATAGTCTTTGAATTGCAGGAGGACTCACATCTTCATCATTGCACCAGCTCCTAAAACACACAGGACACTTTATAAACTGTGCTCAGGATGGTGAGGAAGTGTTCCTGGATTTGAATGTATTTTATCAGTGATTGGAGATCCCTTACCTCCCTCTTCCTCCTGAAGCCTCTATGCACTGGGCCCCCTCAGGTCCAGTGAGAATTACAGGAAGGCAAAACAGGAATAGTGGTTACTATAATTGTAACCAGGAGGAAAGCATGAGCCAAGAACTCTCACAGAATACAGCAATTTTTCCCATGAGTCAAACAGATATAAAGACAATCTCCTAAGGACCAAATTTATTCCTGATCCATGAAGTGCTTCCACGTTAGGAGACAGGCAGTGGTTAATTAGCACAGAGCCGTGGTGCAGACTACATCAAACATTTGTTTTACATTTGAAAACTCTGGAAATGAAAATTAATGGATTCACGCAGGAGCAGCCCTGTTTGTGGGGGACCAATGGTTCTGATTATTCACTTTCCTTTGAGTCCTTTTCAGTCATAGGGGGAAAAAAGTGATTTCAAGAAGGAAACTGCTGTGTGGAAATCTGGCAGGTTGTCCCCGGAGCTGAATTGCTCTTTTGTTTCCTGACCTGTGATACGAGACTGTCAGCTGAAACTAGGTGTCTATAGCCTTTTGCCAGACTGGCCCTGTTCAAACCTGCAGATACCAAGTCCTGACATGGCTCTGCTGGGACTGGACACAGAGGGCATGCATGGTGGCTGGAAGAGGGTGGCATACAGGTCCTCTGCTCTGCAGGGCAAGGGCACTGCAATCTTCACATTTCAAAGGGAAGGTGTGGTTTTCTGAAGCTATTGGTAGATGCCCTCCATGAGATATGTCAGTAGCTAATTTAGTTGTTACGACGATGATGAAGAGGGAGGAAGAACTCAACCACATGAGCCCAGAGCTGGCCTTTAAAACCCAGGTTCACTGACTTCTTTTGCACAGTTCCCTTACCACTGGGGAATATTTTCGATATCCTCAGTAAATGCCTGAAACTGTGGCTAGTTCAATCCACCCGCACTGTCTCTCGCTGTTGATAGATATTCGTAATTTCCTCCATGTGTATACACAGTACTGTGTGAATACACTGGATAATGGGATGACTCATGTCCCAGAGGGACACAGTAGGGCAGGTTGAGATTTCATCACACCATTCGGAAGAGTGTACAATTAAAACCTCGTGACTCTCATTTCTGGAACTTTCTTTTGAATGTTTTCAGATTGTTGTTGATCAAAGATAACTGAAACCTCAGGTAAGGAGGGTAATGTACGTGCAGACCCAATAGAGATACACTTCGTGGCTCACAGACAGCCCTGTGCCTGGCACAGCAAGGCCATACTGATTAATAAATGATTGTTCATTCATTACAAAGCCAGAGGGACCAAAGAAACAAGAGGAAGACGATGCCTGGATGACAACCAGCCTCGTACAGATGACATTTTACTGTGTTATGGGACCCTGAATCTAAAAGCTGTGGCAGAGTGGCCAGCTGGGCTGCTGTCGGAACTGAAGATCTTGGGAGGCATCCCAGAATGGTAAGGCGTTAGGGGTGGAGGGAGAACAGGTGATGGAACAGGCTGGCAAGCCTGAAGCAAGGTGGATAGAGGCAAATGACTATCTTGGCTCCCTTCCAGCCAAGCTCAGCCCTTGTTGGCTGGCAGCTTACTACAATCAGGCTAAAGATAGGCTTTCCTACACCACCATACCCTGGGGTGGCTGGAGTCTGGATATGAAATTATTCCAATGATTATTGAATAAGGTCCTGAATTTAACACTTTACAAACTTAAAACCATGTGTTAGAAATCGATTAGAGTTAAGTGAATTAGGTATTGCTATGAAGTTCTCTCTATTACCCCTAGCACTTAAATTGTACAAAATTAAAGACACACACACACACACACACACACACACACACACAAGCACACACATGTATGGACACACATATACATATATGTATAATTTCCAGATCTCGTATACTCATACAGGTCAGAGGGCAGTTACAGTCTTCTATGGTCTGGAAAGAAAGAATGGCAAAACCAGGTCGGAAACAATGGTCTCACTCCACTGGATATTAACAAATTCGTGTCATTGTTACATCAAGTACCATCAGCCAAATGCAGGTGAGCACAAGGCCAGCAAATAGAAGCAACTCTATTTTTCAGAGGGTCCAGCTTTGGTGGGCTTTCAGAGTGGGAGGAAGCCTGGGAGTGTAGACTGGAAGGGACCCTAGAAGTGCAGAAATCAGAGCCCACACAACCTTCTTCAATGGAGACTTAAAAAAAAAAAAAAAGTAGAGGGATCTGTCCTAAACAGTTTGTAGGGTTACTGTATTAGTTACTCGTTACTGTGTCAAAATGCTTGACTAAAACCAACTTCAGGTTTATTTTGGCTTGCAGTTCAAGGGGATACAGTCTACTGTGAGAGAAAGTATGGCACTAGGAGAAGGAGGTGGGTCATACTGGGACCACAGCCAGGAAGCAAAGAGTGGTGAATGCTGGTTCTCAGCTCACGTTCATCTTTTCATTCAGTCTGGCTCCCTTACCTATGGAATGGTTCTACCCATATTTAAATGGAATGTTCCTACCTGAGTTAAGATAATCAAGAAAATTCCTCACAGTCAGATTTCTGTGTTGATTCAAAATATTGTCAAGAAGACAATTAATGTGACCATCATGGTCACATAAAATGTTTTGATCTCAGGGAGTCACAACATCTGCCAATAACTAAAGGCTCTGGGAATTCCCACAATGAGGAAGCGTGCTTTGGACCGCTTCTGTGTGCCCCCAAGTGTGCAAACACCAACAAGCTCACAGATTCTGCCACACAGACTACTTAGAAACACCCACACAAAAGGTAAGAGTTCCTTCTGGGGATCTCTAGAGACGCTGTCCTGGGGTCCTTTTTTAATTTTTATTTTTGAGATGAGATTTCACATAGCCAAGGATGACCTTGAACTCCAGATCCTCACGCCAAGTGCTAAGATTACAAGTTCGTTCCCTTGTGTCTGGCTCCTTCCTTCTTCTCTTCCTCCTCATCCTGTCCACCCTTCTTCTCCTTCTGTCTATATCTTTCCTTTTATGATGCCGTGGGTTAATCCCAGGGCCTCACACATTCTAAGCATGCACTCTACCAATGAGCTTCAGTTCCCCTTCTTTTTCCATTGAAGTTTTTGAAATCAGTATGCAGTTGACACACACCAAGTCTCAAATTAGGCTGCCTTCGAGTAAATGGTAGCCACGTATGGCCAAGGTTACCAAGTGGGGAAGTCCAGGTCTAGAATGTCAAGCCATGCCTCCGTACCAAAAAGGGATCAAGCTCTAACTTGGGGATGTACAGACCTTCTCTGGCTTCTGAAATAAGTGGAAAGTGGACAGAATAACCAAAGGATTTGCACACGTTTACTATGTGCACAGAGACATGTTAAGACATTTGACCATCCATGAAGCTGAAGAGATTAAGAAGTAAATAACCTCTCCTCAGGGAATAGAGGAGGGGCAGGGCAATTTGGAGTATCTGTTAATGATTTTTTAGAGATGAATTGGACCAAAAAACTACAATGTCCTGGATTAAAATTCATCTTAGTTCTGGGTCAGTTCTGACCTTTCCTGTAAGTTAATTCTCTGAAGGCTATGGACTTGAGAAAGATAGAGGAATTCAGAGAAAACCCCTCCCTCCCCTGAGCCTCCAGGGAAAGGGGGGGTGAGAAGTGAGAGACCTTGGTTCTGAGTCTGCTTGTTTCAGATCACACACCTTAGCAGGTCAAAATGTCACATCTGGGAGGTCGTTTTCTGAGCCCCAACACAGGTTTGCCACACTGCGTGAACACGTCTTGGTTACTTCCCTGTATTCCCCCAGAGAACAGAAATTAGTGTGAAAACTCTTACCATGAAATCCTCCAAGCTTTTAGTAATATGCTCGTTCTGATGTTCACTTCTGAAAAACCATCTTGTGACTCCCGTCTTCTCGGAAGCCCTAGAACCTGCCTCGCTTCTCCTAACCCGCCCACAAGTTGCTATAGTTTATGTCTGAAGGATCTTCTGAAGACCCTGTGTGAAAGCTTGCTAGCCAAGTGTGATATTTGGAGGTGATAGAAACTCTATTAGGCAGGGAGTAGCCAGGTATGCTATAATCCTAGCATCAAGAAACTGAGGCAGGAGAGTTCCAGCTGAGCTTGAAACAAGGTCTCCAAACACTGAAGGGAAAAAAAAGGGGGGGGTCCAGATTATCAGAAGCATGCTCCCTTCAGGACCACAGCCCTTTCTTCCATTTCTTTCTCTCTGGCCACCATGAGGTGAGAAGTTTCTGTTATTGTCTAGGAGTCTTGATAGGGATTCTTTTCTGTCCCAATTAATGAATTAAAAGGCAGGAGAAATCACAGACACAGCAGGCAGCAACAGGTAATAAACGTTGCAAGAAGTAAAATTCAGGGAAAGAAAGATTCCCTGCAGAGCAGGTCAAGAGGGTTTCCTTAGAGGGATGGGAGTTTTAAGTAGTTTTCAGGGCCTGGGTTCCCTTCCCTCATTTAGCATGCGTCAGTTTAGACAGAGAAAGAGGACTGATAGGCCCTCAGCCATGGGTCTGGAGGGTGAGGAAGAAACTGAGTTTGCCATCTTTATCATTTAGAGACAACCCCTTTTCCTGCCTGTGACCCCTTTTCCTGCCTGTGACCCCTTTTCCTGCCTGTGACCCCTTTTCCTGCCTGTCTGCCTGTTGGGGATTTGTCTAGCTTCTTCCCTCTCCTTACATTCCTATCATGGTGTCCTGACTCATCAGGGTTCCAAAAGCAATAACACCATCAACCATGGACTGACCCCCAAAACCTGGGGTGAAGTCCATCCTCAGTCTTTTAATTTGCGCGTCTCGGGGATCTTGCCACAGAAAGAGAACAGAACACAAACAGCTGCTCTTAAGTTTGGAGCTGAGTTGTGTCTATCTGTCCTTGTTGCTCTGCCTGTTCCCTTTGTCTCATTTACATAGGAGGAGGAACAGTAGCGTACAGGGAGTGACCTGCAAGCCATTAAACCTTTTATTAAACCGAAAGGTACTTAGTTCTCTTCAGTGGGGTAGAGGCATGTTCTGACATGCCTTAAAATTGGACAGACTCAGGCTTCAGACTTGTGGTCAACTCCACTTATGTACAGCTCATATGTTCATTCGAAGGCTTCCATGCCCCGAATCTCAGCCCATGTGGTCCAGTGAGGTCAATGCAGCATTGTTTCCTGTGACCCACGCTGCTCTGGAAAGCTTCATTAACCCTTACGTCACTGCTACTCATACAGTTGGGAGCAGTTGGAGTTAGGGACCAACATGAGGTCTGTTTGTGGCTCAGCTCAGAGAAAGTGCAGGAGTGGACTCACTGGAGTTCTGAGTCTCCTCCTTCCTGTTTTTCTACCTCACCTCCTGGCCATGGAGCACCATATGCACAAGGCCATACATACCTGCAGGCTTGATGTCTTGCTATTGCTTTCAGGGGATGAGATTCACCCAGATACTAAGAATGTCCCACCCACAGTCTCTTGCCACTTGACAGACAGCTCCAACACCCACCCCCATCTCCTCTAACCTTTGAAGCCCTTCCAGGCCAAATTTCTGATGAACTCGTCTTCTGGTTCTCCTTTTGAAACATGAGGGCGCATGTCTGCCACAGCCATCCAGGTTTGCTGGTGAGAAAGGTGTTCATAGCATTGAGAAGCTCTTCCTCTTCTGTGTTGGGACTGGAGAGCATTCAGATGGGACTCTGGAAAAGAAGTCCTGGCCCTAAGACTTTGTAATGGGCTTCCCCTCCTCTATGATTGCAGAATGAGTCCACAGTAGAACAGACTTAAAGACTGCCCTGGCAAGGTGCCACATTCAACCAGCCGCAACAGTTCCCTGTACTCAGTGGCCCACAGTTCTGAGCTTCCCTTAGGCCCTACCTTTGGTCAGCAATGTCTGTCTCAGTCCCCCAGCTGAGGAGGCAGGAGCTGCCCAAAGCTGATTTGTTACTTTGCAGAGTTCAAAGCAGGGACCATCTCAGTTCCCATGGTGTTTTACACACTTGCTTCCCTGCCCTTCTTCTCTTCTCCCTCTTCCCTGCTTTTCCTTTTTTTTTTTTTCTTTTTTTTTTTTTATACCCAAACTATCCAAAAGGACTGGAAAAGGGAGAGAGACAGAAGAATTCAGTGACCAACACTGCCCCTCACCCCCCCCCACACACACCATCACCTATTGTCTGACAAGCTTAAAAGTCTTTTGCAGGGCTGAAGACATGGCTCAATGGTTAAGAGCCCTTACTGATTTGGAGACAGACCTGAATTCAGCTCCTAGCACCCACATCTGTTGGCTCATAACTGCCTGTAACTCCAGCTCCAGGAGACCCGACCCTTGTATGCACATACCATCACATAGACATGTAATTAAACATACAACCATTCTTTTAAAAATCTCTATTGAGTAAAAAGTCCCAAATTGAAGTCTGAAAAATATTTTGATAGAAATGACTGTGGATAAGCTAAACTGGCTGACCTCTGGGAAGGAGAGTCCTGGACTCACACAGGCATGGAGGATAATCTTAGAGTTGGAGGATGTGACTAGGGGCAAGACCAGGGAAGAGCTGGGAAGGCCTAGTGCATTGCTAAGATGCACCACTACGTCAGGATGTATTAGCTACTGTTCTGCTGCTGCAATACAACACGTGAGCAGAAATAACCTACGGAAGAGTTTGTTTTGCCTTACAGTTCCAGAGAAGTAAGAATCCATTATGACAGGGCAGAGGCATGGCAGGAAGCGGCAGGCATGAAGGCAGGAGCAGGAAGCAGAGAGCTCACATCTTTAACTGCATGAAGCAGAGAGAGCAAACGAAACGGTACAAGGTTTGACACTCTCGAAGCCCATCCCCAGTGACATACTTCCTCCAGCAAGGCCATACCTCCTAAACAAGGTGCCAACAACAAGGGACCAAGTGTTCAAATACCTGAGCCTACGGGGACTTTCTCATCCAAAGCACCAAACACACACTTGTCTTCTCATCCAGAGCCTCCTGCTCTTGTTATTTCTGTGAGGAGACTGGCTATTTTCAAACGTGAGATCCAGCCCTTTGTGGCTTTGTTTTCTGAGAATGTAAGTGTTCCCTTTAGCAGCTTCTGATTTGTTACTGAATTGGTTTTAGGCCATGAATCCACAGAGTTACCTGGAGACAAATGTTTGGTTGTAGTGTCTTCTAGGAGCTAGTTCTGTGACCTTGTTTTAAATTATAGGAAGGTTTTCACTTCTGAGGAAGGAGACTCAGCGGACAAGAGCTAGGCTATACAGGCTAAGAGACCAGGCTGTCTACTGAATGCCAGGAAGAAAAGGAAAACACTGGTGAGTGTAGACTCCTCTCAAAAAACCCATCTCCTTCTGCTCCACAGGTTGATGTGGTTGAAAAATATGTGGAAAGGGTGAGTATTGGCCCTAAGCCTCTACCTGCCCATACACCTCCTACAGCTATACTTGCTGCTACACCCTCTCCTTGCTGCTCCCTTGGGCTGGCACTCTGCTTTCCATAGCTGTTGATTCTTTCCTACAAGATAGCCTGCTGAGCTCTCCAAAAGGAACACGTACTCAAAAATGCTTTCTATCTCAGGAGTTCTACGGAAAATGTTCCAGAAGAGGATGCTGAGGTTACAAACCCCGAAAAACAAAACTGCAAGTACAAAAATGCATTTTGAAGATGGATAATGTCACAGGCCATGGTCAGCCCAAGACAACTCCGGATGGCCAGCTGCATGTGGGTAAGGGTCAAGTAGGCTTCAAGAACAAGGGGGGAGTTCTGTCACATATTATTCATTAAGAGGGAACTTTGAAAGACGTGAGGCAGTGGCCTTAACCAGCTTCAGAGAAGAACAGCAAAAAACAAAACAAAACAAAACAAAAAAAATACGTGCAATGTGCTCAGTCCAGAACCACCAACAAGCTCGCTGCTCATGCTGGACACAGAAGTTGAAACAAAAGGACAGACAGGTTTACTTGGTGGCATCAAAAATATTGACACCGTCTTTATTCCTGGGACTTGGAGACATTCTGGGAAGATTAGGGAAGACATTGGAGAAGTAGGAATAATTGGAGTTATTTCAGAATATTTATTTCTTTGTTCTTTCTTTCTTTTCCCTTTTTTTAATGTTTTGTTTGTTTTGCTCTGTTTTTGTTTTTGCTTTTATTTTTTGAGGCAGGGTCTCTCTGTGGTGACTCTGGCTGTCCTGGAACTCACTCTGCAGACCAGGCTGGCCTCGAACTCACCGAGATCGGCCTGCCTCTGCCTCCCAAGTATTGGGATTAAAGGCGTGTGCCACCACCGCCTGGCAAGAATATTTATTGAATGGCTCTAGCTACCTAGAGATATGCCAGGTACTCAGGAAGTAATGACAGGAGGATTGAAAACCTCAGAGCCCCTCTCACTCCACAAAGCTTATAGCAGGGGTTGGCAGTGTCACATGTCTCCAGTGGAGGATTCCTAAAGGAGTGACTCTCGATGCTCAAGCAAGGCAGTGTGGAGACAAGTCAGTTCTCTCGCTTCAGGAAGATGGTAGGACAATCCAAATCTACTATATACAATAGACAAGACTAGGGGTTTGGAAACCCTTGGCTTTGGTGTAGACACGGAGACCAGCAAATAGCAGAAAGGAGAAGGATGATGATGAATGTCTCTGCCTCCAGTTGTCACACCTACTGATCCTCGTTCATAAGGGATGTGGATGAAAGATACATTGTGAATTCCTTCCAGATGTCCAATTCTACATGAAATCAGGAATGTAAAGACTTGTAGTAGAAACTTAGGGAAAACTAAAGACCTTGAGATAAATTTAAAATGTTTTCAGTCCACCCACAGAAAAACCAATGTCCTTGCACAAAAAGCACTGTGAGCACCCTGGGTCTCAAACCCAGGACCCCCACACCGGAAGGAGTCTTTCCATCACTGAAACACCCAGCATTGGGACTGGAGGGAGAAACTATAAGATCTAAGAACCCAGTACGTACTAATGAAATGTTCTGGAAGCTTCACAGCTGCCATGAGTCTTACGGATAACCTTGCCCATAGCTTGTTGCATAAACATAACCTTGGAGCTACAGAAATGTTCACAAGGACAGGGGTACCCTGTAAGAAGGAGTGGTTACCAAGTACTGGCCCTCCTGGTGCCGTGCCCATGCTTTGCCAAGCTGACAGAAACTGCTGCTGCAGATAGACTGACACAAGTCTTCAACCTGGACGGGAAGATCAAGATCAGGGCCTAAACTGTGGAGACTGAGCAGCCCCTGCTAGTCTTTCTCTAATGAGCTAGGAAAATGAAGGCAGCCCACAGGGATTCAGCTGTTCCCCTCAACCCCATCAGAAAGAGCAAATACTTCTCCAGCCGTGTGTGTGTGTGTATATGTGTGTGTGTGTGTGAATGCACACGCATGCATGTACATCTGTGTGCACAAGCGTATGTGTTTGTGTATGGAGGGCAGAATTCATTTTGAGTGTCCACATTTTTGTTTGTTGTTTGTTTTGTCAAGATGGGGTTTCTCTGTTGTAACTATGGCTGTCCTGGAACTCACCTTGCAGGCCAGGCTGGCCTCACAGCAATCCAATCCTCTTTCCTCTGCCTCCCAAGTGCTGGGATTAAAAGGTGTGCACTACCACCATCCAGCTTTTCTTTTTTTTCCACACAGGCTCTCACTGGCCTGAAACTCCCAGAGTAGGCTATGTTGGATTCCCAGGCAGCCTCGGGGACCGGCCTGTCTCCAACTCTTCAGTGCTGAGATTATCAGGGTGACCCATCATGATTGATTTTAGTTTGTTTCATTTTGTTTGCTTTGGTTTGGCTTGATAAATGTGGGTCCTACAGATTGAGTTTAGGTTCTCATGTTTGCAGGACAAGCATTTATTCAACTTACTGAACTGTCTGCACAGCCCACAAATACCTTTTAAAGACTATGACCAAAGACTGGATACCTAGATAATAATTTAATTAAATTAAATAGAAACACAAAACCTAGAAGACAGCACAAAGACAATAAGACAGTTAAAAAATTTTTTGGTGATTAACGATGCAAATGTGGTATTTTCAAATGCTCCTGGGTCTCTCCGTTATCACAATAAACTTTCACTGAATCTCACCAAGTTGTGTTTTCTTCCTGAGATCAGTATGCACATCTTTCTAACCTAAGAGCACGTACATTTAGGAGTCCACAGGAAACGGCAGTTAAATGGGTTAACATAACTCTTACATACACACCTGTTCTTTTGAACGAAGAGCCTTTAAACTTGAATACGGACAACCCCTCCTCCACCATTGTATAGCTTTGCTTTTGATATAACTTGAATTTGTTAAACCTTGCTAAGTAACTTCTGAGGAGTCATCCCTGAAGACTCCATTCATATTTTGATAATCAGTTCTGGTCACCTGAAATATCCTACTACCCACCAAAGAGCTCTGAGACCCTTCCCCATCCCTGCATGATCAAGAAGGTGCCAGAAAAATCAAGGAGATAAAGTAGACCTCCCTTGTCTTCCTCCCCCTAAATCGTTGAGTAGAGTACGGTGTGAATTCTGCACTCCAAATTCCCATGAACCAGCCACATGCTAGGATGCCTTTTTCTAGTAGATAGAAAAGAGAAAAACTGTGTGAAAAGAGCCCAGGACCTTAACCATAGGATAGCTATCGGAAGTAGAGAACTGAGAGGGATGTTAGCTCCAGACACTCGCTTCTGGATACAGTCCTGATTGCTGCTAGACATAAGTTCTGTGTTTGGACATGCTACACAGTACTCACACTCTCACCGCCCACAGCACACATATGTCTACCCAACATACATACATGCATGCACTCACATGCACACTCATATACAAACTCTTGCGGCTCTCACACATTGACTTTTTTACCTAACACACAACACTCAACCGTACTCACTTGCAGTCTTACACACTCAACCAACACACAAAAACACATACTTCTACTTAATGTGCTCATACTCACAAATACACTACCACACACAAACCACAACCACATGCGTGTGTGTATACATGCACACATATCTACACTCCTTAAATAGCACCCCCAGATCATTTTATAATTATTCCATTCTCTGCTTTACCTTGAGTTACTTGTTTGAATAAGAGCTGCCCAGAAGTCTTTGGGTCTAACTCAACAATCAGTAGTTCAGCTGAGAACTGGATTCCCAGTTTGAAGATTCTTAGAACAAGGACATTGTCTTTGTCAATATGGACATCATCTTCCATGTCCACAGAGAAGCCCCACATTGTCACTATCCTCCTGTTCCTGAACAGTGACCGAGGTTTGTTCCTTCTTCCTTTCCAAGCTCTTGCAGCCACACCATGTATCCCTGGCTAACACTCTAGTCGAAGCTTGCTTTTCTATTGACTTGGACTCCAGTTTGGTCTCTGCTTCTAGTTTGTTCTCACTGACTTCTAAGTCTCACTAAGCCAGGAAGGCTCCATTTTCACAAGTCACTTACTTTCACTAAGTGGATGGATTCTGTTATCTCTCCCCAAGCTGGACTGCCTTAGTATAAAGGCACTCTCCAGACATAGTACCTTGTCACAAAGACCAGATCTTATTGTTTTCCTCGAGGTCCTAAGTGGGAAGGATGGGCTTTATCTTTCCCTCTGTCTCTCATCCATCTGACCCCATGGAAGGAGTATTAGACACGTTTGACAGGATCAAAGAGTTGAGTGACTCCTTGGTTTGGAGAATGAATGTTGGAAAATTGGCCTCTAAGACATGCCTTGCTCTGTATACCCTGTTGCACTGACCTCTGTGATATCACATTGACCCAGTATTTTCCATCGCACTGACTTCCATGATATTAGATTGGTCTGTGTCTCCCACTGTACTGGCCTCTGTGACATCACAATCATAACATTCGTGTGGCTATTGTACTAGTGTATTTTGTATGTAGGTCATTGCTGTAGGTTGTAAGGTTTGTAGCTGGGTGATATTGATGATGACCTTTATCCTCTGGTAATGCACAGAGTATCTTTCAGTACTATGAAGTCTGTAGCAGTGAAGCTTTTAGTTAGGCAACATCTCTACTTCTCATGTTCAATGACACAAGTAAGCATCTTCAGCCACAGGATCTTCTCATCAGGTTGTCATCCCCCGCCTCTTAAAGGTCCTATCACTTCCCAATTATAGCTAACCTGAGGATCAAGGCTTAACATGTGAACCTGCAGAGGACATTCAAGGTTCAAACTCTAGCATGACTTTATTATAGCTTTACCCATAAAAGACAGGCCTCTCTCTCTTCTTAACTTTGGCCTCATGACTAGTTTTGATCAGTAAGTTGGAACAGAAATGATGATGTACCAATTCTAAACCCAGGCCTTCAGAGGCCTTGTTTTCATTTGCTCTCTTGTGCTCTTTCATGTTCCTGAAAAGACATTCCAACATACGGGGACTCTCCCTTTACCAGGGCTACAAAGAAGACACATTGAGGATAACTGAGCCCAAACCTTATTAAAAAGGTATACCCAGTTGGATCCTGAGATGGAAGCATATTGACCCAACCGAGCACAGGATAGATCAGTTATCAAGATTTATGAACCCCATAAATGCTCACTGTGGATGTACAGTTTGTAGCAGTTTCCCAGGTCACAGCAACATGATGAAAACTTCTGGATAGTTACAACTTTGGGGTTGATTCCCAACTTGAAGTTAAAAGATTGAAGTTTATCACTGTAAAGACCTTAGTACAGGTACAAGGTATGAAAGAAAAATATTTTAGAGTTTCTTTCAGAGTGTTTAAAGTATGAAGGAAGAGACTTCATTATTTCTAAACATACTTCTATTTACTCACAAACTTGGGGTTAATGAATTGTTTATTCCCAGTTCTATCCAGGGATGGCATTGCACGGCTTTTCTTGGGTAAATGCAAGAGATACCCATTGGCTTTGGATATGAATGGTTTCATCCAAGTCTTGCCTTGTTAACCAATAGTTGTTGGGGTTACAGATGGAACCATGGATGTCTTTTAGGTAGCTGTATTACTCCAAATTTCCACCCAACCATGGGTAATGCTCAGAAAATCTGTATCACTAGAGTTCCTGTCTGTATTAATCAGGGTTCTTTGGAGAAACAGGACTGATAGAATGAATCTATACTGATTATTCCTTTCAAGATTATGTGTGTATGTGTATATCTGTGCATATATGAATGCAGGTGCATTGCTAATCCAGAAGAGAGCATTGGATACCCTTGAACAGGAGCAACAGGAGGCTCTGGGATGCCTGATATGGGTGCTGGGTACCAAACGTACACATTTTGCACAAGTACTACAACTCTTAACCACTGAACATTATTTCAGCACCAGAGTTTAAATTCCTTAACTGTTGTTTCTGCTGTTCTTCCGGGTGCTTTTCTAAATCAGGGGTTAGCACTATATTATAAAACCTTTATAGAGTGTTGGCAGGAATTTTTAGGCAATTACTGCTAGTTTTAAGTAAGTGTGAATTGATCTGGAGACTCAACAGTTAATGAGATACTTAAAAGGCATTAGCAAGGTCTAATACAGCAAAAAATGATCTTGTGCATTCCGTAACTTTTGTTAAGAGCAGCGTTGAGTTTGGTAGCGTGGATATGAGGCACACAGAGATATTGTTCGCTATGGGAACACCAGCTGCTCAACTGTCCACACATGACCGCTAACAGGGTCCCGTATTGTGTGAACCATCTCTATCTTTAAAGACTCCCATTCCCTCAGCCTTACAGCACACTTCTCTAGTTGGCATCCTCAGACAAAACTCTCCAATGGCTGGTATGCAGGCGATGTTGCAGAACTGACCTTGCATGGTCCTCATGTACAGGTGACCTCTGCCACCCTGTTGGGGGATCAGTTAGGATGACACACACACCTCACAGTCTCGTCCCTCCACAGGAGCAGGCACAATGGGAGTCATATACATTGCCCCAAAGTACACCCCTTCACAGAACTATTGCTCAGTATTTAAAGCTGTGCAGAGGCTTACAACATGGCATCTAGTGTTCCAGCATCCTTCTCCGTAGTCTCTCTGGCTTAGCAAGCAAATCTTTCCTTATGTCCATCAAGTGATCCAGACAGTCCCCCTTGTGTGATTTCCCCCTCTTCCATCCTGTTAGTTGCTCTAGTACTTTAGGAACCCAATTTACATGCTTGTTAGTTACTTCTATTGTGGCTATGACAAAATGCCTTACAAAGTACCTTATAGAAGAAGGAGGAGGAGGAGGAGGGGGGAGGAGGAGGAGGAGGATGAGGAGAAGAAGAAAGTATTTACTTTGGCTTAGCGTTCTAGTAACAGTACATCACCGTGAGGAGCTCAAGGCAGCAGGATCTTGAAGCAACAGGTCATGTGGTGTCCACAGTCAGGAAGAAGAATGTGATGAATGCTGATGCTCAGTTGATTTTCTCCTTTTGCTTCAGATTATATACACAAATCAAAAGATTCATAGCCAGGATCCACAAATGAGAACAATCACATGATATTTGTCTTTCTGAGTCTTGGGTACTTCAGTCAACATAGTATTTTCCAGTTCCATCATTTACCTGAAAATTTCATGATTCCATTATATTTGAATAGAATTACATTGTGTATATGCACCACATTTTAATGATCCACTTATCAACTGAAGGGCAGCTAGGTTGTTTCCATCATCTAACCGTTGTGAATAGAGCAGCAATGAACATGGCTGAGCAAGGATCTCTGTAGTGGGATATTGAATCTTTTAGGTATATGCCAAGGAGGGGTACAGCTGGGACGTGTGGTACATCTACTTTTAGCTTTTTGAGAATTGTCCACACTCATGTGTATATACAGAGGCTAATCCAAGTTAGAGACAATAACTCCAAGTTATTCCAGGAACCGTGTCTTCAAGGTGACTCTAGACATTGTCAAGTTGAAAGTGACAGTAATCATCACTGATCATAATTCTGGGAAGCCAAACAAACAGTAAGCAAAAAGGATACCACTGAACATATTGCCATACTGATTTCAAGTTAGACTGTAGAGTAACGGAACAGTATGACATTGGCATAAAACAGACACATAGACAGATTCTTGGAATAGAATAGAGGACCCAGGGACAGGAAAATACTGTGTTGACTGACGTATCCAATTAGAACCACCTGAATTTGGACACAAAATGCCAAAAATATACATTAGAGAAAAGATAACATCCTCAAAAACTGGTTATGAGAAAACTGGATATCTACTTATAGAAAAATGAAACTAAGTCCTTATCTCTCAAGTAATATCAAAATCAAATCTAATGGACCAAGGGCCTCAGTGAAAGATCCAAACTCTGAAGCTGTTGGAGGAAAAAGTTGGAAGTACACTCCAAGACATAAGCGAAGTGAGGACTTTCTGTCTAGGATGGCAGTCATTCAGGTAAAAAGGCCAACAATTGACAAATAAGAGCTCATAAAATTAAAAAATCTCTGTACAATAAAGGAAACTGTCAATCCAATGAGGAGAATCTACAGAATTAGAAAGAAAATCTTTGCCAGAGACACATCTTACAGATGATTAGAACTTAGAATATAAAAAGAACTCAGAAAAAACGCAAACAGCAAGAAGAAAAATAGCCCCACAAAATGAGTTATGTAACTGAATGGAGAGTTCTCAAAAGAAGAAATGCAGATGGTTAACAAATATTTTCAACGTGCTCAGCATTCTGAGCCATCGTGAAAATGCAAATAAAACTTACATGGAGGGGGTTGGAGGAAGAGATGGGAAGGGGGGAAGTGGTGTGATTATACTTAATTGAAATAATGTATATAAAAGCCACTTTGAGAGTACTTCTCACCCCAGCCAGAATGGGTATTATCAGAGAAACAAAGGACAAAAAATCCTGGTGAAAATGTGGGGGAAAGAACCCCTCACCTGCTGCTAATGGGGGTGTGAATTGGTGCATTCGTTATGGAAATCAGTGTGGAAATTTCTTTAAAAGTTAAAGGTAGGATTAGCATAGAACCCTGTGTCATTCTTAGGCCTAGAATCAAAGGGCTCTATATCCTAATACAGAGACACTCGCACGTCCATCTTCACTGTGACTCTATTCACAGTAAAGGATTCTAGAAAATAGAATTAGCCCAGATGCCAACCAGCTGAGTAATGGATAATGAAAGTGTGGTACATATACACAGTGGAATTCTATCCAGCAGTGAAAAGCAAAATTATGAAATTTGCGGTAAAATGTTTGGAACTGGAAAACATTATACTGAATGGGGCAACTCAGCTCCAGAAGGACAAGCACTAGCTGTTCTTGTCCACACACTGATCTTCGCTTTGCAGTCTTAGATTTGGTTGTTTAACTTGGGAGTATCTTAACGGACAAGAAGCTAGAAAGGGACCATTGGTGGTGGGGTTGGGAAGACCGTAGAATACGTGTGAAATGAAAGTCTAGGATGAGAACACGAGGGGTGGAAAGGTTTAAATGGGATGGGAGAGATGAGAGTTCATAAAACTTGAAGGAAGTCTACTACATTGTAAGCTAATTAAAAACCATAGTTAAGAACCAGCAAGTTGGCTCGGTATTAAAGTGCTTGCTACACAAGCCTGATGATCTGAGTTTCATCCTCAGAACAGAAGTAAAAGTGGAAGGCGAACACCAGCTCCACAAAGTTGACCTCTGATCACCACGTGCATGCTGATGTGAGCACACTCACGTAATGTGATGCAGACACACAACAATAATAAGTAGTTTTTAAGAAAAGCCATTTAAAAATTTCAAAAGTAAGTACCCTCGTGAATGAATGAAGCTGTTCTTGGAAGCCATAGTTCATCAATCAAAATCCCAGTGCCAGGTTTAGGATACTTCTCCTAACGGTTGGTCAGGGAAACACCAGAGGTAGCCAAAACAATGCTGGGTACTGCCACTGTTCTTGGTTGCTTACCAGAACGAGGTGGTAAGACTCTCTTGCTGAAGACACCACACGCTTTGGTTGCAGGACATTGAGAAATGAAACTGGAAGAGAGCTGGAACCTTCCTTCACACTGGCTAGCTTTCACAGTGCTGTACAGTGTATGAAGGTTGCTGGAGGAGCAAAGTCATCAATGGTATCGCTCAGTTGTGAGGCCTGTGTGCTGCATATTGATCTACTAGGCAAAAGTGTGCAATAGTGGCATGGTTATTATGGGAGCAACCAAGTACTTTCTGATTGCATTTGAGGCCTTTTCCATTGCTGTAAACTTCATCAAAAGCCCATGGCTGAGGAGGGCATAGTCTCTGTGCATCAGAGAACCTAATACTGCCATTTTGCTCAATAGGCATGTTCTCAATTCTCTTCTACACATTTGTTTACACACGATAATGCTGCGTTCCACCTTAGTCAGAGAAACCTCCATTTGCCGTGAACAGTGGTTCACGCAGGTCCATAAACTTATACAAGTGATAAGAATCTGCAATTGTTGAGTCTTCAGTTCTAATTTAGACATCTATATTACTCTATACAATACATACTCTAGAGAACATTCTGGAAAAGAGGACAGAGACAATATAAGAGCCAGAGTAAGGAGAGTGACTTTTAGCAAGTGACGTCTTCTGGGCATGGCAATGCACTCATACGTTCACAGAAGCTCTCATTACCTGCACAAGATTGAGGCCATCAACACCGAATTATGGGTGATGGATGAGCTCATAAGTCCCCACCTTCCCTGAGGAGCTGTCCATTCATGATTGCAAAGGGAGGAAGAGTTGTTGCCCATTAGCTGTGAAGTTGTCTGTCTCCAGGAAATAACCCACGTTCATGCAAGCAACCATGATTAGACTCAGGATTAAAATCCCATGTAAGTAGGAGGGAGGACTTATGGAGAAGAATAAAGAGTTCAGTGGGGGCAGGACGAGGATAAAACGGGTAAGGGGTGGATGGGATCCAAACACATTATAAGCACGTATGAAGCTCTCAAAGGGGAAAAATTCACAGACAGAAACAAAGCTGGGAGTCACTGTGGATGGAGTTCTATTTGGGAAGACGGGAAAGTTCTCGGTGTGCGTGGTAGTGAGTGTGGGATAGCAGGGTGCACGCGCCTGGGCTGGGCTCTAAAAATAGTTAACAAAACTTTAAACTCTGCATAATTCACAACAACTTTTAAGGATTTATGCTTTTAATGGTAAAACTACAAGGAAAGATGCTCTCAAGAATGGTGTTTAAATGTTTACAAATAGCTGCCTGGGGAAATTAAAGCTACCCGTGTCCTGATGGACAACCTTGGTGATCAGCTTTCATACAAATCAATTAGCCCTAAAACTAAATTTATGAAAATATTGCCAAATAAGTAACAAGGCCTAAACGGCTCAAAGCAACGATGTGTATGGGTGGGGGAGGGGTGCATGTGTGTGTGAGGACAGAAAGGACCGATCTGGGGACATCATTTTGTTTCCAGGGACCAGCGGCAGGGTAAGACCTAAACTCTGTCCAGCAAAATGAGTCCAGTCAGATGTTGATCTTCCTTCTGTGGCTGATGTGTGAAGGTCAGAGGCAGTCCTGGCACCACTAGGAGGGCAGGCAGCAGGTCTTTCTTCTGTAGCAATGACTGGAGCCTCAAGACTCTTGCTTGCTCCATGGCTGTCACTGTGGGCTTCACAATTAACCTGCTGTGCATTGCCGTCCCCCCACTTTCTAACATGTCCGCCCCTCTATCCAAAAGAGATGAATTTGTTTTTGGAAGAGGAAAGGTCAACACTAAGTCCATTACTGACTAGGACCTGTTTCATGGAGACAATAGCTCATTTAGGGATTGCTTTCTTGAAAACAGAGAAAGAAAGAAAGAAAGAAAACAGTAGGTTAGATCTGACGCCAAGGATGCTGTGCCTCAGAGCATGCCCGCGCTTTCTTTCCTGTCGGGAGGGGAAACAGATATGAATGTCTGACATTGAACAAAGGACACAATGGCTTCTCTGTGCTGCACACAGCAACTTTTCCCCGGCTCTGTGGTCGGGATTATCGGTGTTGTGTGGACAGGCAATAGCCAGAGTGGGGGAGGGCCTCAATTTTCAGAAGAACAGATGCACAGCAGGAGGAGGGAAGGCTTTGTGCCAGGCACATGAAACGATGCCAGCTCTGGCCACCTCAGAAGATGAGCCCTTCGAAAGACAGAGGTTTTCAGTGGAAAGCCAAAGCCTGGGGTGGCTCCTGAAGGCAGGCATGTGATGCGGATCGAGTATTGTACTTGGTTTGGCTGAACTTTGGTTTTCGGAGCTCAGATACTGTCAGGGCATTAGAAAACTCTGTGTGTGTGTGTGTGTGTGTGTGTGTGTGTGTGTGTGTGTGTGTGTGTGAATGTGTGTGTCTGAGAGTGTGAGTATGTAATGTTTATGAGTATGTGTGCCTGTACATGTGTGTTTGTGAGTGTGTGAATGTGTGTGTGTGAGTATGTGTGTCTTAAAGTGTGAGTATATGTGTGTGAATGCGCATGTGCGTGTGTGTGCGTGCGTGTGTGTGTGTGTGTGTGTGTGTGTGCTCGCACTCAGAGACAGGGCTCCAACTTCCATCAGCAATGCATAAATCTTCTACTGTAACAACAGCCATGTCAGCTTGGTAGCTGCCACAGAGGCTGATTCTAGATGTTAATTAGCAGCAGGATGCTTTTCAGAGACTTCCCTGGACCTAATACAGACAGGGTCAGTGGCCAAACTCCCAAGCAAGGAGTTCTGGGCTATGAAACCCACACCGGACTGAGGGGGTCATGAGCAGCATTGTCATCAGCCTGCCTGCTTCTGGAGAAGGACTAGACTCTAACGGTCCCCACATCTATTAGTCACTGGATGGAGAAAGCTCTCAGGAAGGAACTGTAGTTGTGTGGGAATCGTTTTCAGGCAAGACAGCTTCAGATAGCTGATGGCCAAGGGTAGTCCCTGGCAGCTGAGGGAACAAGCCATTATTCCTTCAAGGAAGCCTGGGCCTAATCGCAGTGGCTAAACGACCATGGGGAAGGGATGGGGAGGAACAGTGTGTGTGTGGAGGCGTGAGATTTAGTCTGTTTTCTGTTGCTACAATGAAATATTTGCAGTTGGGTACTTCATTGATAAAAGTTTATTTAGCTCGTACTTCTGAAGCTAGAAATCTAAGGAACAGTCTTCTCCATCTGTTCAGCTTCTAGCAAGTCCCCCAGCCCTCACCTGTATCACAGCATAGCAAGTGGCACAATGACAGGGACATGTGTAAGACGGAGGGATTGTGTGATGAAACACCAACCCAGAGGCTGAGAAGGGGCCTGTCTTGCAGAATCTGACTTTTACTGGGACTGACCAAGGTTCCATGGAACTACTTGAATCCATTCCGAGGGAACTGTGCCAAAGTCCTGGCCGTGTTCCAGTAGTCCCAGGTCTCAGCTCATAGTGCTGCCACCCTAGGGATCATGTTCCAGCATAGGAACCCTTTGGCAGTACACCATAGTGGGAGGCTCAGGGAGGGGAAGATTGAGATGTCTATATTACGAGGTAGTGTGACGGTAGGGGTGACAAGGTCTTCTTAATATCACGAAGTTCCAGCTTTTTCATTTGCAACATTGTCATCTTTATCTGCTTTTAGTCATTATGAAGATCAAGTGCACAAAGACACCCTTAATAAATTGCACAGAATTATACAGCTATAAAATGGTGTTGTTGTCCAATCAAGAAGCCCTCCTAAAAAGTGCTCAGCTCTGAAGCCCAGAGGCCGATGCTTGTCAAACTCGAATGAGTACAGCAAACACCTGGCAACATCAAGCAGACTCCTCTCTAGAACATCTGGAGCTCAGGTCTGGGTTGGGAGTGGGGAGTCTGCATTTCCATCAAGTTCCCAGGTAATGTCGATGCCGCAAGCCTGCAGACCACACTTCTCAAGGCATGAAGCGCCACCGCTCATTTTCATGACCACTGATGTAGTAAACTCTGTGTCCACTTGGCTAGTTGGCTACTGGGTGCTCGTACTCTTGATGTGTCAGTAAGGACATCTGGGATGGGACTGGTTAGACAAGGCTGAGTAAATCCAATGGCTGCCCCCCAAATAAGTGGGCTTGACTCCGTGGGAGATCTGTATGTGACAAAAGCTGAGTTGTAGAGAGCCTGCTGTCTCAATGGCTGTCTTCTTCTGCCTTTGGACTCAGACCAGGAATGGAACTAACCCATTGGTTCATCTGTGTGTCTGGTTTGCTTCCTGTCGACCTTGGGATTTCTCAGTGTCCACAACTGGATAATCCAGTTCCTTTTTATTGATAAGACAATCGATTAATTGAGCAGTTGAGACAGAGTCTCACTATGTAGCTCAGGATGGTCTTTATCGCTCATCACCTGCCTCAGTCTTGGATCACAAGTTTAATGTTATATATCTGTTAGTACGTAAGTGATATATTCATATAGAATAGTATTACACTCAGTATCTACTACGTACATGTAACATATTCTTTACATGCTATATATTATTATTTATATATCATTGATAGTATGTTTTATATATATAAAACATATATAGATATACACATACACATATACATATATACACATACATATACATTAATTGTTGTTAGTTGCTGTAGATATATCCTGTGGTGGAGGCTCCTGGGCAGGAAGCCGTGCAGTAGATCAGTGAAAGGCGAGTGGGCAAGAATGTACAGGAATGTGCAGAATTCTTGGGAGTCCGAGGACGAGGGCTTATACTCAACTTTTTTGGGAGCACACGCTGCATATATAGCCAGAGGAATGGTCCCTGTATTCCAGGGATATCATTGGAAGCTCATTGGTTAGGACAGCACAAGTACAACAGACCCATTTACACATTGCTGGTAGCAGTCTAGGTGGCTTTGGGAACCAGAGGGGGATGCTTTATATGGTTATGTAGGGAAGGCTCAGTTATAACTCCAGATAAACAATTCTGCCAGGTCATGTACCTTGAAGGAGCCTTGCAGCAGCAAGCAGGCAACGTAGCTTGTGACCTGTCAGCGCTGTATAAAGGAGGGGCCAAACTCCTGTGGTTCTAAGCGTGCCTTCTGCCTTAGCTTAGCCGTGAGACAGTCCCACAATTAATGCTATCTGTAATATATATGTGTACATGTACGCACCTATCCCATCAGCTATTCCTCTGACTAATACAACCACACATCTTCAACTGTTGGTACACACAAACCCAGAAGGCACTGGAAGTGACTCAGCTGTTTCTTGTTAGAAAGTGTGCTGGGTGCAGTGCTCAGTGACGCCTGTCCTTAGGAAGGACAGAGATTCTTTCTGAAAAGCTGTGAACACCAGGATCACTCTGCGCTTACAGAGGAATTCAGGGCCATCAGGCAGAATCATTAGTAGCTTGCTATCCTGGACAATGAGCTCCGTGTTATCAATGAAGAGATGACCTGAGAGTAGAGAGGTGCTGGATCCAGGCCTGCAGAGCAACCTGTGCGAAGTCCAGGGTTGGCCTTTGTTGCCAGCTCTTCTGACGTCAGAGCTTGGCTTTCCCAGAATGTCTCCTGAAAGGCTACCTGCTCTCCTGAGCTCTCCATCCTTCTTTCTTGAAGTTCTCTCCAAACTAGCTGTCTCTGTCTCCAAACCCCTCTGAGATGTGATAGTTCCCTAGCAGCCCTGTTCTGAGACAAACCTGAGCTGCTTGCCCATGGGCCAGCTATCGTGCATGGTCCCCAACTCCGGAAATGCCTGTGAGCCAAAAGGCTGAGAAGTGTCAAAAACTTCTGATCTTCATGGTGCTCCAGGCAATTTAGAGATAATGAGCCTCTGTTTGGAAGAAGACACCATCTGGAGCTGAAGCCCTTGTCTCCTGAGCCCTTCTCAGATACAGTAAGGTTTTTAACCTATCAAAAAGGAATTTAACAAGATGCATTTCCTAGTGGTAATGTGTGGAGGGAACCAGCCTTTCCCACAAATGGGTTCACGGAAACTCTACGCAGGAGGGAGTCCGAGTGCAGGAAAAATGAGGAATGACAAACGAACAGGGTGGTTCATTCTTTATGGGACTCTAGGAAATGACGCGCACGATCGCGCTTTAACATGACACGTGGAACACGCTTAAGAAGTAAAACACAGGAGCGTTTTTAATAGGGGAATTAGCAGTATACATATTAAGAAAAGAGAGGGGCAAGAGAGAGACTGACAATGCAATGCATCTTGTCAGTGGAAAAACCACACCATGAAGAGAAGGAGGGAGAGACTTACAATATACATTACCAGGGAAAGGGCCACACCTGAAAGAGAGAAAAGTGCTCTGGGAAGAGGTTTAAAAAGCCAAGTACAGTTTTTTGGTCTGTAGATATTGCTTAGGCCTTCAGAGGAACTGGTTTCATATGTAGATGTAGTCAGGCCCAGGGGGGAGGAGCCGGGTGTCCTTCCTCCTGCAGACTTACAAACTTTGAGGTTATCTTGTTTTGCTAAGAAAGAGCATCGACTTAATACTGTCAGCTGAATAATATCTCTGTCTGCCTCAAACAGAGCACAGTGCCATGTAGGCAAAGAGGGTTTTTATTTTACAGTTTTAGGCTGTCTGGTGCATATTATTTTTTCTCTCTCTAGGCTCCTTTTGCTTCTATCTGTTACTATCGATATGGATAGGTAGCTTTACGCATGCCAGGACTTAGAAGCCCGCAAGATATTTTACAAGGACAATTACTTTTGAGTAAAAAATGGCTGCTTTTCCTTCTCAGCTAACACCAGCCAGTTAAGGTATTACTAGGCCATGCAGACATAAGGAAGGGCTTTTGTCACCATTACCGCAAAGGGGAGAAAGGGCTGGTAAGCCGAAGTTCCCAGCCAGGGAGTCTGGAACCTTGTCGACAGACTTCAACCACGTTGCCAGGGTATTGGGGCTCCCAGCAGTAATGGAGTATGTGCAAGGGACACTTTTGTCCAGATCAATGTATGAGTTAGCTCTGAGGCCCAACAGTTCACATTCAATACTCAGTGGAGGTAGATGCCACATTGCCTGTCTGTATGACGGAGCAGTAGAGTAGGGATTGGCATGGCAGTACTTGTCTTCACTGCCATCTGTAGAGACTTCAATGAGCTGCTAGGGAAGGACTACGTGGCCCTAAAGAGGAGAAGCCACAGACAGCAGTAGCCTATGTTTCTATGTGGTCACACAGAGAACAACTACCTTTGTCCCTGGCTCTGTCTCCATTGCTACCAAACCTACATTGTACTGACCTGGATGAGACATGAGCTGAACTGTGCTTAGCTGCTGTGTTTAGGAAGCTGTGCTCTTTAGAATTTAGCTTGCGGGGACTAGATGTGACGACATGATCAAGCTGGGAGTGAAGCCAGGAATGGAGGCACATGAGACTCTCCTGAGACAGGTGTCCTCTTTGTACCCACTACTCATGGGGAAGCACCAGGAAGATGCACAGATTTTCCTGAAGGTCCTGCCGGGAAGGAACGAGTTTCCTAGAGCAGCCTGACATCATAGTACTTACAGAGGGGATGCCGCCCAACCTCAGGCCTTAGTGACCCCCCCTCCCCACATGTGTGCATGTATAGCTCGAAACAGGGTCTTAAGATATACTTTAGGCTAATCTTGAACTCAAGACCTTCCTGCCCCAGTGACCCAAGCACTGAGATTCCACATGTGTTCCACCACTAGGCTCCTATTACTGCCTTTCCAAACCAAACAAGACTTAGAATAAAATAATTGGAAATAAATTTTAAAAAATCTTTCTAGGACTGTTTAGATTCTTGAAGATATTTAGTATTTTAAGTTTATCTGAATTCCTGTCCCAAAGGAAAGGCTGGGCAGTTTTCTGCTTTTGACTAGTTGATTAACTAACTTGACTGATTGATTGACTGACTGATTGATTGCCTGATTATGTGCTTGGAATCTAAGGTCTCATCCGTGCTTGTTAGGCATTTTACCACTACATCTCCAGTTATCCTACTTTTCTATGTGACTTCTCCCTACCCAGGAAGCCAAGATTCTTGGATCAAATAAGAAATAATCACTTTCCTAACAGGTTCTTAACACACAGAACTTTATAAAATGGAATTTTTGATGCACCAACTGGGTTCCTGTAAGCTTCAATTTCAGGAGTTTTCTCTTAAGAGCCTCATCACTTGAGACATGCTTAACACCTTAGACTGGAGGACTGACCTGGGCCCTGGGGGGTCACCAAGTTCCCCATCAGACTTCTGACATCCACTTGCTGAATGTCTCTGCTCCTTTGAGCATGATATCTGATCGAAAGTAGGCAGCTAAGAAGTAGTTAGTAAAGGAAACAGAAGAACTGGAAGGAAAAATGACAAGAGCGGGCAAGCCAAAGAAAGATGTGACTGGAAGAAAAAAAGGGACAGGTAGGAGGTGGGAAAGAGAGGGCAACAGACAGGGAAAGAAACTAGGAGACAACAGTACCTCCAAGGAGCCTCTCTGTCTCTGGGTGTCACCACAACGCTTGGTGGTGGGACCAGGAAGAGGGGATGTGAACTAAGAACCGTGTCAGAACCTTGAGACTTTGCAGTTTTGTCACCCAGAAGGGCAGGGCGATGGTGGTACTGGTGGCTCACAAGACCCAAAGTAACCAGAGTATTGCTTCCTTTGAGGAAATGGAGACCAGATAACCCAGGGATCTCCTTCCTGAGCACAAAACAAGGGTCTCCCTCTCCATAGCACTGGCATGAGCTCTTCCATTCCTGTATTGCCAGCCTACAGTTCTGTAGCACCAGCTTTCCCCTCCAGCCCTGGTGCTTGTCAGAGGCTCATCTCTTCCCTCTTAGAGCCACAGCACAGTGGGAACAGGATGGGGAGAGCAGGAGCCTAGGAGCCAAGCCCTGAGATGGTCCTTGCTGCCAGTGTAGGCCCTGCCAAGCAGGGGGTCTGGAGTTCTTGAGCTGAGGCTCTGAAGAATCTCTGGTATGGTGGAATTAGTGTTAGGGATTAGCAGATGAGGCACTGGGAGGTGACTGGGTCATGAGAGTGGTACCTGTGTGAGTGGAATTATTGCTTTTATAAGGGACGGAAAAGGTATGCGTGGGGGAACAGTATAAAGGTGCGGTCTCTCAACTTTTTAGATATGGCACCTACTGACTTAGATTTTTATTAGCTATTGGTTATTATGATTCTTGCTTTCCAAATTCCAACTCAGAATTCACCTCCCCTGGTGAGTATTTTACATAATCCCAGTCCTTGGCAAATGCTAAATTGTAAATGAAAGAACCCAAGTAAGAAATAATCTTCTGCCTTCATTTCCTCCTGCCTGCTATAAAGTAGAGTGTAGCTCTGCCTAGAACTTGGGGAGCAGTTTCCCTTGGAAATTTTCTGGAGCAAGAGGCAGGATCTTGAATGAAGAAGGGAGGGAGGAGGGTGTCTTTGCTTTGTGCTGCCGCAGAAGCAGAGCTTAAATTGGGTGTGTGTTTGTGTTAACGTGGGAGTGGGCTGGAGCAGTGATTCTCAACCTGCAGGTCATGACCTCTTTAGGGGCTGAACAATCCTCTCACAGGAGTAGTGATATTGAAACACATATATTTCCGATGGTCTTAGGAACCGAGACACTGCTCCTCTATCCAACTCCAGGCAAGTTTGCCCATATGCAGATACGGAACACATATGTGGAACTATATTACATGGTCACAGCATTAGAAAGGTTGAGAACCACTGGGCTATAGGAAAGGGAAGAGGGTCAGGGAAGTGTCAGAGAAGACAGTTACAGTTTGGGATCACCTAGAGAGCAACTCCTACAAACTCTGGACTCAGACTGGAGTCCACGGCCCTAGAACTATTTCCCTGGGGAAGGTGCCCACTGGTATTGATTATGCAATTCCACTAATTGGTGACCAGACCACTCCCTTCCTTCCTGGAGGATGCAAGTTTAGATCATAATCTCAGGCAAAGCAATGCAAATGCTGGCCCTGGGATGCTGAGAGAGGATTGTGCAGACATCAGGGCAGATTTTAAGAGTAGAAATGATGGTCTCTGAACCATCCACTTTTGGGAAATGGCCTTTTGTTGGTGACCCTGTGTTCTTTTTACTCCCTCAGATCCCACCATGTGGAAGCTACCTCTGCACTCCTACATACCTGGACACCACTGCCTGTAGATGTATCTGATCTAGTATCTAGTATGCACTGAAAGCTCCCCAAGAACAGAGGGTATGGGTGCAGCCTGGGATGTCTTTTTAAGGGTTTTCTGATTGGTATAGCAGTAGGTTACTAAAAAGCTATGTGTCAAGCATGTTGATGCAATGATCCAGTCAGATAGTTGGCGTATCCATTACCTTAACCTTCGTCTTTCTTTTGTAGTGAGGGCATTCAGGAGCCCATCTCCTTGCTATTATGAGATATTCAGCCCCTTACTGTGCACTACAGAAAATCTCATTTATTCACCAGGGCAAACAGAGAATGAGGGCACTAAAAGTAATCCTTTTGGCCAGGGGAAGGGTCTTCACCACCTAGCTGGTGGATGACCACACTTCCACTATTTTGATAAGCCCTATGTCTCACCGCTATGAATGCAAATCAAAGAAGACTCAGAGTCCCCAAACTTCCTGAGCAGGACTTGCTTTTCAAACTCCCTTGCAAATGATATGGTGTGTCCTGAGTGTTCTAGGCTCGGTATCACTGGGATTCATATTGAGTTTGATCTTCCTGTTTTTGAGTATTTGCTGAGCACCAATGCTCGACTCCAACACAGATGCAGAGCTTTCTTCCTGCTCTGACACAGCCTGGAGCATCTTTTCGCTCTTCAGGCAGAAGAGAATCATCTCTGGTCTCCTGTGCACTCGGGGACTTGGCTGGTTATCAAAGTAATGAGCCTGAATGAATTGGTGGGTGATGCTCATCCGCTGCTCTGGGAGCTGCATTAACCTGGCAAGGTTGTCAGGGACCACTGAGTAGATGCCTCTTTCCGAACTCCAAATGGCCCACTGTGCCCTGGAAGCACGGTTTCTGCTCCAGAGAGCAATTTGCTCTAATCATCAAAAAAATCAGATCAGCGTCTTTATAATCCTTGACTGCCTTGGGACAAAGGTGCTGCAGAATTGTACCAGCTGTAGAAATGGCACATAAACATTGATAATTGTTCTAAATCACCTATTAAAGAGAACAGTCAATGCCGTGAAATCATTTTAAATAAATGTAGATTGCCAACTCTCTAAGCCTCCTTTCTTATCCTTGGCTTCTTTGTAACTCTCTCCTTTGAAATGAGCTCCAGTCGCTGCTCTTTCCCAGGGCTCTTCTGGGTAAGTCCCCGCTGCATTTCTCCACTGATGTCTCCTCTAAAAGTAGTCAGGCAGGATCAGCAGGGAAGAAGCATAGAAGGTGATGAGAAAGAGGAAGAGAGAATTGGGATTTAAAATGAAGGAAAAATACACAGACAATGGAAGAGAGAGGAAATCACAGATCCCCAAAGAAAGTCAAATGTCACGGGCCCCACCCCCTCTCCTTACCACCTCACCCCCTCCAGCATCCCTTTCTTTGCTGAAGATTCCTATTTCCAGATGCCAACTACAATTCTCTCTGCTCTCACTGTATTTGCTTGGCATCTTCCCCGTGGCTCCTGCTACTTGCTGCCCTACGCGGCTGCTGTGGATATGATAGAAGGCAGAAGTTGCCATTTGTGTTCGCAACGTGCCTTTCATGGCATGGCACAGAGCTTTCAAAAAACCGGAACTACGATGTCAGCCCAAGTGCTAAGGTTTGAATGTGTCACCTCCAAAATGCAGGAGCTGCCAGTGAGATAGTATGGAAAGGTGGGGTCTTTAGGATGAGGTTAGAACTCCAGGCTCCTTCTTTGTTAACGGGTTAAAGACTTCAGGACTGGGTTGCTCTTCCACTCTGCCGCGGGAGGATAGAGCATTCATTTTCTCTTGTCTTTCCATGCTCTCGCACATGGAGGCACAGGACAAAAGCTCATATTCTCAACCGGCCCTTGATCTTGGGCTTCTTATATCCCAGGATCATGAGCAATAGATTTCTATTCTTCGAAAAGTATTCACTCTGTGGTCTTTTGTTATAGCACCTCAAATGGATTAGGGTACAAATCTGGAATAAGTTACCAAAGATAGACCAAGACGTTAATAATTGAACAGATATTTGTTCAGAAAGCACTGGACATTTCTAGAAATTAAAACGAAACAAGAAGTATGTGAGGCCATTGAGATGGCATAGTGGGTGAAGACACTTGCTGTCAGGCCCAATAACTGGAGTTGAGTTCCCAGAAATTACATTCAGAGACTTGAGTCTAAAAGTTTTTATCCAGCTTCTGCCATGTGAGTACTATGGTCCATTCATGTGCGCACATGCAGGCACACGTATGCTTATGAGTGAGCGCCGAAACACACACACTGCACAAATAAATTAAAAAACAAACCAATAGGTGTGTGTTAGTCAAAATACACAAAGGTACAAAATATCTAAGGTAATCAGCTTAAAAGAGGAAATGTTGATTTTGTCTCATGGTTTCAGAAGCGTTGATTGGTCTGTTGCTTTTGACCAACAAAGTGAGCCACTCATCCAAAGTAGATCCTCCTCCTGTGGCTGGAATGTGAAAAGAAGAGATGGGGTCCCCTAGTCCCACAATCCTCTTTGAGATGGCACCTTGGATGACCTAAGCTAAACCTCCAGCTAAGCCCTACCCCTTAAAGGTTCTACCACCTCTCAATAGTGCCAGCAGCTGGGTTAAGTCTCTAGCACGCGGTGTCGCCTCCGTTCCAAACTATGCCACGGTGTCAGGATAGGATGGCTGCATCAGGAATAAACACTGGCAAATGTTGTGCAGAATAACGGATGGACGGAAATCTCCAGGTAGCTTTGCAGAGCCTGGGTATGCTGGCTAGTTTTATATCAACTTGACCCAAGATAGAGTCATCAAAGAGAAACGAGTCTCAGTTGAGAAAATGCCTCTGTAAGATGCTGCTGTAGAAGATTTTATTATTAGTGATGGATGGGAGGGCCCATTTCATTGTGGGTGGTGCCATTTCTGGGCTGATGGCCCTGGGTTCTATAAAAAAAAAGCAGGCTGAGCAAGTCATAGGAAGCAAGTCAGTAAGCAGCACCCCTTCATGGCCTCTGCATCAGTTCTGCCTCCAGGTTCCTGCTCTGTTCGAGTTCCATCCATCATTGCTTTCGATGATGAACTGTTATATGCAGCCGTGAGTGCAATTAACCCTTTCCTTGCTGTGTCACCTTTGCTCATGATGTTTTAACACAGCAATAGTAACTCCAATTAAGGCACCAGGCTTCAGTCAGTAAGCAGCGATGTCAAACTAGATGTATTTTCCTAGAAACATGAATTTCCTTGGACATGACAGTGACGTAAATACAAGGACATGCTGTCACCCAGCTCTTGGTTCCAAGTTTTGGATAGTTTTTCTTAACATGGATGTTCAGTGCATATTCACCGAACGGCCTTACAGATGAGCCATAAAAGCACATGAGCTGCAGTAAGCTGGTCCTTCCTATTTCCAGTACGCAGAATCTACACCAGTGCCTCTCAAGATCTTTTCAGGCCTTGTAAATGTGAAGAATGCAGGCCCATGGAGATGAGAATAGCTTTAATTGTTTGTTTTTTTTAATTTTTATGTCTTTATTTTATATGTGTATCTGTGTATCATGTTTATGTTTGGTGCCTGCAGAGGCCAAAAGAGGGTATTGGATCACCTAGACTATAATTACAGTTATAGGTAACCATTTATAACAGTCTCTTCATGGGTGCTGGAAATTGAACCCAGATCCTCAGAAAGAGCAACAAGGGCATTTCCATCAACCAAACACTATTGCCCGGACTCAGCCTCTGGTGTGTACGTACCTGGGTTCCCCTAGTTCCTCTTAGTGGCCTGTTTCAGCTATTCCTGCTAGTCTATCTCCAGTCCTATGTAACTCCACCAACCCACAGAATGTCTCACCTAAGATATTTGCATTACAATTCATAACAGTAGCAAAATTATAGTTATGATGTAGCGACAAAAATATTTTTTATAGTTGGGGGTCACCACAACATAAGGAACTGTACTGAGGAACTACATTAAAGAGTCACAACATTAGGAAGGTTCAAAATCACTGCTCTAGAGAAACAATAGGAGATAATTCCCCTACAAAGTAGATGAAAAGAAATAATTAAATTCAGGGCTAAAAGAAATGGAAACAAAAAACAATACGAAGAATCAA
Source organism: Cricetomys ansorgei (assembly GCA_026225945.1). Classification (NCBI taxonomy): domain Eukaryota; kingdom Metazoa; phylum Chordata; class Mammalia; order Rodentia; family Nesomyidae; genus Cricetomys; species Cricetomys ansorgei. The sequence continues at coordinate 2,613,614 of JAMJFZ010001815.1, read as the reverse complement.
CAAAATGAATTGGTTCTTTAAGAAAACCATTAATATTGACAAACCTTTTATCCAAATTAGCCAAAACACAGAGAGAACAGAGCCAAACTAATAACATTATACATGACACGGGAGTCATTGCAACAGATACCAAGGAAATTCCGAGAATCATAAAGCTATATTTTAAAATTCTCTATCCCACCAAACTGGAAATCCTAAAAGAAATGGATTAATTCTTTGGTATTTATGACCTACCGAAGACAAATTAAGATAAAATAAATTATTCAAGCAGACCCATAACCTCCAATGTAATAGAAACGGTGATTATAAATCTCCCAACCAAAAGAAGCCTATGGCTAGATGGATTCTGAACAGAATTCCACCAGACCTCCAAAGAAGAATGAATACTTATACTCCTTAAATTATTCTTCAAAATAGAAACCAAAGGAACATTTCATAATTCTTTGTACAAAGCCCCTATTACTCATAGAACAAGATCATGCAGACTCAGTATCAGTTGAAGGCCCAGACTGAAGGGGTCATATAAAGAAGTTGAGGCTTGGCACAATGAAGAGAGCCCAGGAGAGACTATTGATGAAAGTGCAGCCCAGTTGCAGCAAGGGACCCCAGCACCATTCTTAAGATGCCAGTACCATGGGATGACCACCAAGAACAGCAGCAGCAGTGGAATGGAGCAAGACAGGACCTGGAGGACAAACTGTGTGTGCTGCAGAGGGCAGAGCCAGAGAAGTGACCCAAGCCCTTTGGAGGAGCCCAGAAGATAGTCAGTGAATTCCAGATGTTTGGACATTGATAATGCTTTTCTGCTGTTCAAAGACGTTGTGAAAAGCTTGATAGATGTTTGATTTCATTTGATCCTGGGCATTAGCAACCCTCGCGATTGTTCCTCTTGTAAATAGTTTGGTTGGTGTAGTGCTAAATTATGTTGTAGAGATAAAGCAATTTTTGATTGGCTTATACAGAAAAGAAAAATTATTGTAGATGTTTATTTTTAGTTATGTTTAAAATACTGTTTTGTGCACTGTTGGGTAAGAGGCTTGCTAGGTCTTGGCCCTTTGTATTGCCTGCAGGTGCTGGATTTATGTGGGGGATGTTTGATCGCTCAAGATCTGCCCGTGCTATCAACCAAACACCCAAGGAGTTCTGAATCAATATAAATGCCTGAGCTGGGATGCTCAGGGTTCTACTGTCCACTATGGCGCATGCCATGATGGTATTTCCCTCTGCCATGATGATGGTCTGGCAATGTTTGCATGTATGAATAAGCTTCCTGTCTCGTCCTTGGTGAGCTGACACAGTAGGTGTTCAACTATTCTCTCTCTCTTTTCTTCCTTCCTTCCTTTCTTTTTTTCTTCCTTCCTGCCTTCCTTCCTTCCTCTCTCTCTCTCTCTCACTCTCTTTCTTTCTTTCTTTCTTTCTTTCTTTCTTTCTTTCTTTCTTTCTTTCTTTCTTTTTTCTGTCTATTTTGATTTTTGTTTTTGTCATTTTTTCTTTTTTTACAAAAAAGACAAAACATTGAGTGGGTAAGGAGGTGGTGAAGATCTGGGTGTAGCTGGGGAGGGAAAAGAATATGATCAAAGTACATTGTATGAAAATATTTTCAATAAATTTTTTTAAAGCAACAACTGTCTTAACCATTGAGCTATCTTTCTATCTATGAGGATGGCTTTTCATATCATGTACCTCAACATACTTTATATTTTAACAAAGTCTTGGGTCACATATATAGACTGAAAATACATATCTCACATAACCAACATTGTCTGCATCTTGTGAATATCATGCTATTAAAAGTTAAAATACATGTAATATGTTCAGACCCAAGTCTGTTTCCTAGAACATCTCCTATTTTATTAAAATGAAAATGCTCAAGTAGCTAAAATATCAAATGGTGGTTGGGATATTAGCTGTTATTTAACTTGAGTTGGCCCTGACCTGGTTCACACGGTTAATGGCTCACAGAATGCAATGTGCTAAAATCCAGGTCTCTTATGGCTGCTAAGGTCCAATTTAATGTCAACAAATTGAGGCCATTGTTGAAAACATTTTGCTAAGATCTTATTTTATGTTCCTAGCTAGCTCTGTGCTAAGAGGCCAAAGTTTGGTCAGATTAGTGCAGAATGAAATTCGTCAAGATGGCTCTGGTGTTACACAGAATCCTGTTCTTCTGTCTTGTGGTAACAAGGGGCGAGGCAGACAAAACAGAACGTGACATCTTCATATTTGTTACCTTGCACAACTTGATGGTAAGACCTTATTGCTGAAGACACTACACAGTTATGGCATAGAATATGGAGAAATTTGGCTGGTACTCATTTAGAAGGGTCACCCCTATTTGCTAGCTTTCGTAGTGTTAGAAAGTGTGACACATGAAACCAGATGAGAAAAGTAATCATCATATTACACAGGGACAAACCCAGGAGCTATAAAAACCACCTGCCTTCAAGAAGACTGGTACAATAGTGACACAAATGTTAGGGTTGTCACCAGTGACTTTTGGATCGGGTTTGAGGTCCCCTCTGTGAGATGGAACCTGACACTGTTAATGAGGCCAAGAACCTGAGACTAGATAGGACATGGACCCTAGGGGAACCACCAGTATTATTTCTGTTAAAAGAACATATCAATAAAGTGATTCCTAATGGATGTTACTGTACCCAGGGAATCAGTGCATCACCCCACCCTCATCAAAGAAGTTTATTCTTGCAGCAGATGGTAGTTAACACAGAGACCCAAAACACAGTGTGTAGAGGATGAGAGACTTTGGATTGCTTAGCTCTAAATTGGGATGCTTTGATCACACCCTTCCCCTTAAGGTTTGGGCATCAATCTAAAGAGGGGTCAAAAAGATTGTAAGAGTCAGAAGCCGTGGACGATTTTGAGGAAACAGTATTTTCCAGACACAACGGGGCATATGCACATATGAACACAGAGATTGTGATAATGTGTACAAGACCTGCAAAAGCTCAAGCCAGACAAAATCCCATTACAGAGGAGGGGAAGTGGGGATAAAGCCCCACCCCTAGCCAAGAAGCTAATTGCAAATGATAGCTACTGGGAGGGGGGAATCTGTTTTATTCAATAGAGTGACACGAGGCATATCAGCCATACCCCAGGACAGGCCCCGGGCTCAGGAGTAGTTGATCAATACAAATAGAACAATTCTTTAAGTTTTATTTATTTTTTGTTTGTTTGTTCTTTTTTGGTTTTAAGACACAGAAAGAACGTGAAGTTGGTTTGGGGAATCTGGGAGAAATAAAGGGATGGGAAAGAATATGAGAAAATATACTGTACGGGATTCTTTATTTTAAAAAGAGCATGGCTACATGGCACTGTTCACTGAATGGCAGCCTAGGATCCACTTGGCTTTTGGTGTTCCTTGGAAGAAAGGCTTTTGGAAGCCAGGAAGAACTTCAAACTATGAGTGACAGTACCTGTAAAAAGAGCAAGGACTCTGTGGTTAACAATTGTGCTTCTCTTTGGCAATCCTGGAGTAAACAAGAAGAGATGAGGTCAGAAATGTTTTCTGGGCCAATTAGACATTTGCTTTGCTGGTGTGTGAGGCTGCCTCTGGTAGCCACTTCTCCAGGATATGTTGACACATATCGCACCTGGCGAAGTTACTCCCACGGGTGTGGTGTGTTGGTTTGCGTGCTATGTGTCCTGCCCAGTATTTCATTATGCAGTAATGGAGTCTTCTTGGAGTGTGTATTAGTCTGTTTTCTAACACTGGGAAAATACCTAATGCTTTATGAAGAAAATTGATTTATTTAACTTACAGTTCAAAAGGCTGCAAGTCACAGGGCAGGCGGGTCTATTCATTTTGTCTTTGACAGGGGACCTCTTCGCGGTGTCACAATGTGGCAAAGAAGCGGGAAGAGAAATGGCCATGTCCAAAAGAGGACAAAGGGTAGTTTCACTTTACAACAATCTGGTTACCCAGGAGGACTGGGTTCCCATAAGAAGTCATGAATTCCTTTCATGGGCAACATGTTAATGATCTACTCATACCCTACTGGGTTTCACCACTTCCTGATGCCACCATATGCTCCATAAACCCTTGAGGAGCAAACCACACAAAACCCACAGCACAGAGTTAGTTGTGATACTTCCCTCTTGTTAATAATTATTTGGGGGTTTTATTTTTGACAGTTTCATTAACACAGTAGCTTTGCCTAGTCCTTTGTGTGTGATGTAATTGAAACTAGGAAAAATCAAGCACAGGCTCATAATTAAGGGATTACCAGAATGGACGCTCAGGGCTCAAGCTTGGCTCATATTACTGCCCAACCCTAAAGCATGCCAGCTTCTCTTGCAGCTACATGTGGCCACAAATGGATGTTTTTGTTCATCTGATACACTCAGAAATGCCTGTGATTGTCAGAATATATTTTATTATTAAAGTAGCCATGCACTCTGTCTCCCTAGAACATGCCCAGAGTGGCTTCATTTCATGATCCATTGTGAACCATGAAGATGGAAAAGGCCTACATGGCACAGTACAAGTTCCTGATAAACTCTCTAGAATGTCCCTGGAGTAGTTCTCACTGATCCAGTATCTTCTCTTTATAATAGAAATCAATTGCCTATCATCTTTAGACCATGGCTTAGTTATTATACAACACAAAAAAGGAATCTTATATAGTCATTTCCCTTTATTTTGGGAGCAGATAAGACCCAAGCCCCCAAAGTGGGTGCATAAATTGGCAGGCAGTACAGAATCCTGTATGTGTCACTCCCCCCACCCCCACCCCGGTATGCTCTGTGTCACTGCCTCACTGTAGCATAACTAACCTGTGCTTCCACGTTTCACAGAAGTGCTTCGTTTGCACTTCTATGTACTTTGAGACCAATGTTAACTAAAACAAGGGTTCCTAGGCACAAGTATTGCAATACTTTGATAGTTGTTGATTTGATAATTTAGGTGGCAATAAAGTGACTAACAGGGGGGTAGCATATATAGCATGGATATGCCGAAGGGGTAATTCATGTTCCTATGGAACAGTGTGGAAGGTTTGAGATTTTTCTCATGCCACTTAACAGGCAATTTAAAAAACCTATGAATTATTTGTTTCTGTAATTTTCCATTAAATATTTTCAGCTGGTGGTTAACCTTGGGTGACTGAAATTGTAGAACACAGAATGGCATCCATAGAAGGGACAGAGGAACCACTGTAAGCGTTCCTTATCTGCCTCCTGTTTGTTATTTAGTCAAACCCATTGTATGAAAGAGCTCCTTAGGTTTTACATTTCTCAACTACATCTTTAGAGACTTTTTATTTCACCACCTTTCTTTAATTTTCTTCTACATTCAAGGTTCTCAGCCCAACTTAATAAGTGAATAAGCCAGCACCTGCCCTTTGGAACTTGTGACTCTTGGAAATTGTCTACAAACAGGGGACGTCACACACAGAAGACATCTTCCATTTGTGGGCTTTAAGTCCCATCCAATAAAAGACAAACTCAAAAACTCCACTAACAAACATGCCCTCCCACGCTGCGACTCTGCCCTGCCTTTCCTGTTTTTGCTCCTAACTTCAACAAATACTTCTTTCCCATCGACTGGAAAATTTTCCTGCAAACAGACTAAGTCACTTTTTTTTTTTCAGACGCACTTAAGAAGTAGTGGCTTCTGGAAATTTTTTCTTTTGGCTATAACCAATAGAGAAAAGCTAATATATGTTAGACATTTGACATCTATCAGGAAGTTTTGTGTGAACCAGTGTTCCTGTTACTACCTTGCATTCATCCAGGAGGACACTGGGAAACAAACAGCACAAGAAATATCCAGTCTGAAGGAGAGGGAGGCATCTCGTACGGATCTCTGCCAAGGAGTGGTCTTTGCTATGCCAAACTGGCCAAGCCTAAGCTCTGCAGCCTACCAAGAACCCGGGTTCTAGAGACGTGTTGTCTGTTTGCTATCCTCCTTTTAGAATGAGAATGACTTCAATTCAGCAAATAATACTTCAGTATCCGGTCTTATCCCAGTCCACCACCCCTCACTTCAGACTGACGTTCCACCATCGCCGTGACTGCTACGACGCTGGTTCTCCTTGACGCTCAGTTCCACTCACTGAGCACTGACTTGTACTTTAGCCCTAGAAATAACTCATGGTATTGTGTGTGTGTGTGTGTGTGTGTGTATGTGTGTTTTGTGCGTGCGCACGCGCCTTATTTCTTTACTCATGCTCCCTAAGAGGCTGGTAGTTTGATTAAGAATGGCACCCGTGGGCTCCTATATTTGAATGCTTAGAGAGTGGCTCTGTTTGAAAAGCTTAGGAGGTGTGGCCTTGCTGGAGTAGGTGTGGTCTTGTCAGAGGAAATATATCATTGAGGGGTTTTGAGATTTCAAAAGCCCATGCCACGTCCGGTGTCTGTCTCTTTCCCTGCTGTCTGCAGATCTGGATGTGGACCTCTCAGCTCCATCTCCAGCACCGTGTCTGCCTGTGTGCTGCTGTGCTCTCCACCGTAGTAATGGGCTAGCCCTCTGAAACTGGAAGCAATGCTTTTTTTTTTTTTTTTTTTTTACAAGAGTTGCTGTGACCATGGTGTCTCTTCACCGCGATAGAATGATGATGAAGACAAAGAATTTATTTAGCATCCCAGACTTTACATACCGGTTACACCATAATTCCCACATTCATATCTCCAGTGGGGACAGACTCTTCCCCGAACTCTTTTTGTTTAGCCCCCTGCTTGATGTCTGCAAGATCCTTCCACTTTTATCCCAAACCTGCCCCACCTTTCATATTGCAGACAGCAAGCGCCCTGCACCCAGAGACCACCTTCCCACCGCCTTTCCTCTGCTTTCTGTCTTCTTCCCTCAGAATCTTTCCTCTTTCTGATGCTGTCCTTTCCTCCCCTTTACCACCATTGTCCTTGGGCTAAGTTTCCAACAGATTCACAATCACCTAACTGATTTCCCTCCCAAACATCCTTCCACAACTTCTTCTCCAAACACTATCTAATTTGAAGTTACTAGACTACAGGTCATATTTCATACCTGACCTGGTTGGTTTGATGTCAACTTGACACAAGCTAGAGTCATCTGAAAGGAGAGAGAACCTCTGTTGAGAAAGTACCTCCATAAGATCAGGCTGTAGCCAAACCTGCAGGGCATTTTTTTATATAGTAATTGGTGGGGGAAGGCCCAGCCCATTGTGGGTAGTACCATTCCTGGGCTGGTAGTCCTGGGTTCTATAAGAAAGCAGGCTAAGCAAGCCCGTAAACAGCACTCCTCCATGCTTCTGTATCAGCTCCTGCCTCCAGGTTCCTACCTTGTTTCATTTCCTGCCCTGACTTCCTTTGATGATGAACAGAGCTATGGAAATAAAAGCCAAATAAACTCTTCCCTCCCAAACTTGCTTTTTGGTCATGGTGTTTCAAGACAGCAACAGAAACCTAACTAAGACAATGCCGACTGACAGCTGTCATCATTAGTAAGCTTCCCTTTGCTTTCAGAATCAGATTTCCTAACAGTTGCCTCTAGTTCCCTCACCAAGTCCCCTCATTTGAATACTGCCTACTCTGAACCCCACTTTCTGAACAACCCTTCCCCCTCCCTCCAGTCACCTGACCTCTCCGTCCGTCGGTTCCCCTTCTTACACATTGCCATTGGTAACAGCCCCTTATTCTACTTGGTTTATTTGCTCTTATCTTTATGGCTCAAACATCCTTCTCAGAGAAATTCCCCTGGTACTCTGTAAAGAGGGCCAAACCCTGTGTTCTCTCTCACGCTGTGCCTCATTACATTCTGGAAAGAATGCTGCGTATTTGGCTCTTGGTTTTCTGTCTACACTCGCTTGAATGGAAACTCCAGGAGGAAAAACATCCTCGGGCTCATTCAGCACCTCATCTTCTGCATCCCCAGAGCCAGACAGGGCTCTTGCTTATACATATTTTCTGAATAGATAAAAGCTCACAGGACTATTATGTCTATAGGCAGTTTATGAATCGCTTGCTCTCTGCCAACCTGTATACCGACCCACTATGTAGACATTATGTCCTCAAAGCACCCACCTTAGTGTTGCTTTTTGCAAGTAGTAAGAACAGGCTCAGCTGTGAGTGACTTGTCTTTAGCCACACAGCTGGTGTGCGGGCTGTGCTGGCCTCAGTCCCAGGTCTGCTTGGTTCTGTTGTACCCACTGTCACCAGCTGAGAATAGAGCAGAGCAATGGGGCTGTTTTAGTTTTTCTCATTATTTGACAGCAGCTGATGGTTGGAGACAGGCTCTTGCTTAGGCTGTCTGCTGACCTGTGTCCCTAGAGCATCTTCCAGATCATTTCAACCAGCTCCAGAGGTCTCTGGGCTGTCGCCAACAAATGGGCAGGCCGGTCCTTTCTTCCCAGCATGCTACCCATTTCTGAGGAGAACCTGCTAATGGAGGACAGATGGAGATCATGTCTCAGTGTCTGACTGAAACTTGAAAACCAGTGTTCTTTCCTTTTGAATGCGGTGCATCAAAGTACCAAATGGTCCAATGCTTACCAGATGGCATGAAGGCAAGTCTTGTGGAATGGGCCTTTTTCTTATAGGTCAGTCTTGCTCAGCTAGATGCGTGTGTTTGAGTGCTGAAAGAATAAAAATGGGAGAGAACTGCCTTTATCCCCTTTCCATGAGCCACTGGGCAGATTATGGGAGAGCTACGAATGCAGACATGCCTGCCACCCTGTTGGCTCTCAGCACTAAACCAGTAGGCTTCTAAAAGTGCATGGTATATGCAGAGCACAAAGAAAGCCCCAGAGCGAATACATCCATCCAGGCCCAGACACAACACTACCCAGGCTTCTGGGACTCTGCTGAGGCTCATCCACCTCCACAAACCCCTTTCTATGGCCAGAGAACTTCCTGGTCCTGTATCTGCACTTCTGTGGGGCAGTTCTTGGTGTGCACTTGTGCTGAGCTTCCTTCGTCTAGCGTGTGTCTGAGGGCTGTCTGCTGTGGAAGTTTATTTTTAGTTATGTATGAAATAATCATTTTGTGTGCCGTTGGGTGAGGGGCATCTACACAGTAGAATATGACTCAGCTATTAATACATTCCTTTTAAAGTAAGGAACATGCCATCAGAAGTCAAGTGCTACTTGTGGAGCTGTATGGAGACTTATTACTTACAAACTGACTGAAAGCTGTGGCCTCCTGTCTGATCGACCCATAAGGAAAACATCTTGGCTTTAAGTAGAAAGTTTTGTGCTGCAATCCATTTTGCAAAGCTGGAACCAAAACAGTCCCTGCTGGAAGACAGAAGAAGAATAAAGTGCCTTCCAAGAAAAAGCTAAGTGCATCTAGATAGAGCTAGCGAGAGGATTCAGCCTGCAGGTGGTTGGTGAGCACAGAGGCCTGCGCCTGAGGAGCACCCGGGAGCTGTGTCCTCCAATCCCACTGAGGCTCAGTGAAGGGGCCTCATCTCCAGCACCAGAAAGCAGTCAGTCAGTGAGTCTTCCCCTTGGATGGAAGGCCACGACACCCATGTGACATCCCTACCAAGTCAGATAACTCTGAACAATAAAATAAGCTCAGTGTTCAAGTCAATATTAAACTTTCACATCAAGACTAAAGCTTCATTGTCTTTGCTTGGAACACCCAAATGGAATCTGAGAAGAGAAGGGATTTTATTGGACTTTTCTCCTGCCCCACTTAGGGTATGCTTTGGCATTTGAGGCTAGTTTTCACCAAAGAAGTACTCCGTGGCTCACAAAAGCTTGTAGCTCTGTAGCACAGGCAGGTCAGGTGCCTCGTCTCGCAAGGGATCCATGCTGGTCCATTAATAAAATCACCAAGTGACACACACTGAAGCCAGAGTCCATGAGGGAGTCTTGAAGCTCACGTAAGTGACAGGACCCTGCTCCCTGCAATTGATGTTCCCTTCTCCCCACCACAGCAGTACAGCTTTTCCTCTAGCTTGGCTTTCTCTGTGCCCATCTTAAGTGTCCTCAACGTTAATTATATCTGCCTTTTTCCTAAACAGCGGGTTGAATTGCACAGTCACCCATTGAGCAGATTGTTCTAGATAAATGCATTTAATTGCTTCTAATAAGCCACTTCAGTGACCTAAAATTTTCTATCGTTAAGTAATTTAACAATAAATATATTTGTGCCTACCAATATACATACTTAGGAGTTTTTCTGGGAGAAAGTAATGTTATCTTCCTTATTAGAAAACATATACTTTGATTATACTTTTTTTTAAATGTGAGAACACAAATTTCTACAGATTATGTAGAACTGCACGCATGTATGACACATGAACATGCACACATGTATGCACGCACACGCAGCCCTACTCACCACATCCACTTAGGATTTTTGTTTTAGTTACTTTTCTGTTGCTGGCATAAAACACCATTAACAAGACAACTTACGGAAGGGAGGGTTTATTTGGGCTTATGGTTCTAAAGGGGTAAGAGTCCATCATGGGGAAGTGGCAGGCACGGTGGCGGGTAGCTGGAGATGTAAGCGGAGCGCTCCCATCTATAACCACAGGCATGAAGCAGAGACAGCGAACTGAAAATGTAAAACTAGTCTTGCAAACTTTCACATCCCACCTCCAACGACATACTTCCTCTGACAAGGTCCTACCTCCTAACATTCCCTAAATGGTGCTAACAATTGGGAACTATTCACGTGCCCAGGACCGCTGTGGAACATTTCTCATTTAAACCCCACAATCCCATTGCATGTTTTTGATTGTTCTTTGTTTATTGTTTTGGTTTGGTTTTTTGTTTGTTTGTTTATTTTTTCTTTTTCTTTTCTTTCTTTCTTTTTTTTTTTTTTGGTTGTTGTTGTTCTTTTCCCTGTTGTAACTCTAGCTGTCCTGGAGTTCACTCTGTAGATCAGGCTGGCCTTGAACTCACAGAGATCACCTGCCTTGGCCTCCTGAGTGCTGGGATTAAAGGCGTGTGCCACCACCTCCCAGCCCCATTGCCTCTTGATCACTGGGGCGGAAGCTTTTTAACTCCTAGACCTTTGGAGACTGTCTTCATTTGCTCTCTGTTGCTGTGAAAAACACCATGACCAATAGCATCTTGAAGAGGAAAAGGTTTCTTTTGGCTTATAAGTTGTAGTTCACCACTGAAGGAAGCCAAGGTAGGTACTCAAAGCTCCCAGGAGCTTGAAGCAGAAACTATGGGAGAAAGCTACTCTCTGGCTTGCTCCATGAACTTGTTCAGATTGCTTTCATATATAACCTAGGGCCACCTGCCCAGGGGTGGCATTCCCCTGGGCAGGGCCCTCTCACAGAAATTATCAATAATAAAACATGCCCTACAGACATACCCATAGGCCAATCTTATGGAGGCAAATCTTCACCTGGGGTTCTCTCTTCCCGGGTAACTCTAGTTTGTGCCAAATTAACAAAAATGACACGACAGGTGTCATTTCCTACTCAAACTTCACTACTAGGCTTGCATATAACTTTGAAATAAATATACAAATCATGGAGCCATGCCAAGCAATTTTTAATGATAAAATTTAATTACCAAAAATTTTGATAATTAAAAAAAAAAAACCTAACAATTTAGACATTGAAGAGGAAACATTTCAATTAGTTAAAATACAGCTTTGGTTGCTTTCAATATCCTGAGATTTAGTGTCCTGTCTTCACAAGAATTTAGCCAGATGTTCTTGTTTCGCTGTTGTTTCAATGGGGGCCTCATGACTGGGAAGTGGCTCTGTCCTCTATTGAGCTCCTATTGGTGAACACTTGGGAAAGTTAATATTGACAATTGACTGGATTTAGAATCACCCAGCAGACACTCCTCTGAATGTGTCTGTGAAGGTATTTCTAGAGATTTGACTAAAGAAGGAGGATCTGCCCTGCAGGTGAGTGGCACCATCCCAGGAGCTGGGGTCCTGGACTGAAAGGAAAGAAGAAAGCTAGCAGAGCACCAGTACTTTTGTGTCTCTCTGTTTCCTGACTGAGGACGTAGTGTAATCTGCCATTTCATACTCCTGCCGCTATGTTCACCGTGATGTGCTGGGAACTCAGTCTGTGAACCAAAGCAAGCTCTGTTTCCTAAGTTGCTTGTTCCATATACATCCCAGCAATAAGAAGACATCTGATACTCATGCTTTAGACTAAAAACAAACATCGTGAATACCTTTCCACCCTCCTTCCACCTTGCTGCAAATAAAGTCAAACCATTCAGTCTAGAAAGAAGAATATGGCTGATGGGATGCAGACCAGACGCAGTCTACCTCCCCTGCCTGTCTTCAGCCCTGAGCACGCTGCTTGCATGCTAGGCACGTTCTCTATCATTGTAATCTCTGGACCCCTGAGAGAATCTTGCATTTGTCATCAGGAAGCCTACAGATAGAGCTAGGATTCTGTATCCAGGCTGGAGCCCATGGACCCACTGGGCAGTTCCTTTCCCAAAAAGGAAGATGAGAATCCATCTGTGGACTTTCTACCAGCACATTTCAGATATAGTGTCTTGGCATCATGATACAGTAATGAAAATCACGGTGATGTTTCAATGGCGGTTGTCTTAGGGTTTTATTGCTGTGAAGAGACACCATGACCATAGCAACTCCTATGAAGGAAACAGTTAATTGAGCCTGGCTTATAGTTCAGAGGTTTAGTTCACTGTTATCATGGTGGGAAGCATGGCAGCATGCAGACATGGTACAGGTGAGGTAGCTGAGAGTCTACATCTAGCTCTATAGGCAGCAGGAAGAGGGAGTGACATGGGCTTGGCTTGAGTGTCTGAAACCTCAAAACTTACCAGTGACACACTTCCTCCAAGGCCACACCTACTCTGACAAGTATCTTCTGATAGTACACTCTCTACGGGCCTATGGGGGTCATTCATTTTCATTCAAACCGCCTCAGTGCCCATGGAAGGTTGGGAAATAGCTTATTCTTTCCAGCACCAGGAATTCGAGGTCTGATATTAGCTTGTTCCTAATGCTGCAGGATACTGCCTGTCAAGTAGTCCAGGTCTGCTGAGATCATGGCCCACACTTAACCATGTGGATAGCATAGCAGAGGCTAATAAGTCATCCTGCTACTTAGGACTGTAGTCAGGAATGACTAGAGGAGGAATGATAGATGAGTTTGGAAGGCCCAGGATCCACCAACCCATGTGAGGGTCCACCAACTATCCAGATGGCCAATCAGCCCAACTCATCAGTAACCCATTCCAGCCCGCCATACAGGCTACCCAGAGACACTGCTTCCATGCGAGGCAACAGTAATCCTCCTGCCTGTATCTGTGTAGCATCCTAAACCCTGCCATGCCCTGTTCAGGCTCAAATCGGCTCATTAGGGATGTACTTGATGGAAACTTCTGGAAACAGACTTTCAATCTAAAACTTTTCTCATTTAAGTTAATTCTAATTCTCTAAAGCTGAAATCTCTGGGAAGGCAGATCCTCCATACTGGAGACTTTCTCCGAACATGGCGATCTGCAAGACTATCCTTGTACACCAGTGCCTGTTGGGTTCCAGAGCCTGGTAACTTATCAATTTCCTCCCAGATGTCCTTCAGGCATGATTAGATGATTACCTAGTGTTCTAGTTCCTTGAGCTGTTGCCTGGCCTTTCCTCCACACAAGTCCTTGTGTGGCTGAGCAGATGAACATCCCATCTGGGGTCTCTACTGACCATGCCCTGCAGAACTCGACTAAAGAGATTAAACCAGAGTAGAGATGCTCTCATTGGACTAAGGAGTTGGTGGCTTTCCTTAGCCACTGGTAATTGGAGAGCTGGCAGTTGGGGACCCTCGGGTTGGAACTCAAGATTACCTGGGACCTGCTTTACATATACATGATCTGAACTAACAAAGGTTGGGAGTGCAGAAATTTTTGTAATGACAAAAAGAAATTTCAACTAATTCATGTGAGTTTAGGAGGGAATTAGTGAAATTAATCACCAGGCACTCATGCAATGGGATAACAGGCAGCCATGGAAGCTAGGCAGAATGTTTAACTATGCTGTCTGTGGGTGGCAGAACAGTGTTTCTAAACCTTTGGGTTAGGGGGTGAACGTATGTGTTACCATGCACCGCAGTGGGCCATTTTCTCCTTGCCCCTAAAATTCTCTCTTTAAAGCTAAAACCTCTGAGAAAACTGTGCTTGCAGCAGTGACCTTCAGATTCTTGGGAATGAGGTCCTGAGCCCCTTCAGACAGCTCTGCTCTGGGCGTGTACTGTCTGTTCTTGCGGTCTTACTATTCTGGGCTCTTCCTTCCTACCCTGGGCTTTAATGACTGCTTCTATTTCACTAGGGGATATAAGTCTGTTTAAATTCTTATCAGATCTTGATTTAACTTTGCTAAATGGTATGTATTGAGAAAATGATCCAAAGATTTTCTAGTTTGGCTTTTATTATATGCCCTTATGATTCTCTGAATTTCCCCAGTGTCTGTTGTTATAGTCCCCTTTTCATTTATAATTTTGTTAACTTGGATATTCTTTGCCTGGCTTTTAGTTAAGTCAGATAAAGTTTTGTCAATCTTCAAAGAACCAAATCTCTGTTTCGTTATTTCTTTGTGCTGTTTGTTTGATTCTATTTTATTGATTTCATTCCAGAGTTTGGTTATTCTTTGCCATCTCCCTCTTGTGGGTGTGATTCCTTCTTTTTATTCTAGAGCATTCAGGTATGTAGTTGAGTTACTAGCATGAGATCTCTCCAATATTTTTATGTAGCACTTAGTACCATGAACTTGCCTCTTAGCACCACTGTCGTTGTGTCCCACAAGTTGGGTATGCTGTGGATTCATTTTCATTCAATTCTAGAAAGTCTTTGATCTCTGTCTTGTCCTGTGTTTCACTCAGTAGAGAGTTGTTCACTTTCTATGAGTTTGTAAACTTTCTGATGTCTTTTGCTTTAATCTGTGGCAGTCAGACAGGATGTAGGGTGTTATTTCAATTTTCTGTATCTGTTGAGATTTGGTTTGTGTCTGAAGATGTGGTCAATTTTAGAGAAATTTCCATGAGGTGCTGAGAAGAAGAAATATTGTGTTTGGATGAAATGTTCTGTAAATATCTGTTAGATCCATTTGGTTTATAAAGTTTGTCAGCTCTAGCATCTTTCTGTTTAGTTTTTCCTGGAAGACCTGTTTCTTGGCAAGAGCTGGGTACTGAAGTCTCCTCCTATCAGTGTGTGAGGGTCAATATGGGATTTAGCTGTAGTAGCGTTTCTTTTATGAACTTGGTGCCCTTGTGTTTGGCACATAAGATGTTAAGAACTGCAATGTCCTTTTGGTAGATTTTTTTCCCTTTGATGTGTACATAGTATCCTTCCTAATCTCTACCGATTAGTTTTGGTTTGAATTCTATTTTTGTCAGATATTAAAATGGATACTCCAGCTTTCTTCTTAGGTCCATTTGCTCAGGATATCGTTTTCCCTCTTTTTACCCTGTGGTGATGTCTGATCTTGATGACAAGGATGGATCCTGCTTCCCCATACATTCTGTTAGATTGTGTCTTTTTATTGGGGGAATTAAAGCCACTGATGTTGGGAAATATCAATGAGCAGTGCTTTCTGATTCCTGTTATTTTGTTATTGTTGTTGTTGTGGTGGTGGTGGTGGTGGTGGTAGTGATGGTGGTATGTGTGTGTTTCCTCTCTTTTGATTTGCTGGTTTGGGATTATTTATTCCTTGTGTTTTCCTGGGTGCAGTTAACCTCTTTATATTGGAGTTTTCCTTCTAGTGCAGTGTGCAGTGGTTCTCAGCCTCTCTAATACCCTGAGTCATCATAGTTCCTTATGTAGTGGTGACTCATTATTTTTGTTGCTACTTCATAACTGTGATTTTGCTACTGTTACAACCCATAATGCGAATATCTGATATGCAGATGGTCTTGGACAATCCCTGTGAAAAGGTCTTTTGACTCTAAGAGGTCTAAAGAGGTCTCAACCCACAGGTTGAGAACCACCGTTCTTCCTTCTGTAGGGCTGGATTCATAGATAGATACTACTTAAATTTCGTTTTATCATGGAATGTCTTATTTTCGCCATTTATTGTGATTGAAAGTTCTTCTGGGTATAGTAGCCTGGACTGGCATCTGTGGTCGCTTAGAGTTTGTAGAACATTTGTCTAGGCCCTTCTGGCTTTTAGAGTCTCCATTGAGAAGTCACATATTATTCTAAAAGGTCTTTTTTATAGGTGACTTGGTCTTTTTCCCTTGCAGGTTTTAGTATTCTTTCTTTTTTCTGCACCTTTAGTGTTTTGATTATTATATGCTGATGGAAGTTTATTTTCCCCCTTTTATTAAAAATAGATTCTTATTTATTTATTTATTTATTTTAGTTTTTTGAGACAGGGTTTCTTTGTTGTAACTCTGGCTACCCTGGAACTCACTCTGTAGACCAGGCTGGCCTTGAACTCACAGAGATCCACCTGCCTCTGCCTTGCTGTGATTAAAGGCGTGCGCCACCACCACCCAGCTTAAAAAATAAATTCATATTTCATATATATATCTTGAGTACACTTTTCCCTATCTCTACGCCTCCTGGTTCCTCTCCACTTCTTTTCCACTCTGGATCAACTCCCTGTCTGTCTCTCATTAACAAAGAACAGACGTTCTAAGAGATAACAACCCAACACAACAAAAGAAAATATAATAAGGTAAAACAAGAAACATCACATCAAAGTTGGACAATATAAGCCAACAGAAAAATAAAAGGGCCCCAAGAGAAGTCACAAGAGTCAGAGACCCACTCAGGAGTTTCATAGAAGTGGGTAACCGAAAGCTGTAACACGTTCACAGAGGACCTGGTGCAGACCTGCACAGGCCCTGTGCTCGCTGCTTCTGTTTCTGTGAGCTCATATGAGCCTTGCTCAGTGGATTGAGAGGTCTTCGTTCTCTTGGTGTCTTCCATCTTCTCTGGCTCTCACACTGTTTCTGCCCACTCTTTCATGGGGTTCCCTAAGCTCTGTGGAGAGGGATTTGATGGAGAAGTCACATTTAGAACTGTGTGTTTCAAGGTCTCACTCTTTGCAGAATATCTGGTTGTGGATCTCTGTGTTTGTTCCCGTCTGCTGCAGGAGGAAGCTTCTCTGATGCTGGCTGAGTAAGGCACCGGTGTATGAGAATAGTAGCGTATCATTAGGAGTCTTACTACTTGTTTTTAGATCAGTAGTATATGGCTTTACCCTAGGTCTCGGGGCTATCTAGTCTCTGGTTCTTGGTCACCCAAGCAATATTGGGTGTGAGTTCCATCTTCCAGGGTGGGTCTTAAGTCAAAACAGACATCCATTGGTTACTGCCACAAGTTCTGTGCCACCATTGTCCCAGTCCATTTTGCAGCAGGAAATATTGTATATCAAAGGTTTTTTGGCTAGGTTGGAGTTTATGTTACTCTCTTGGTGTCCTGAAGAGTACCTTTGTGTGCCAGAGACACTAGATCATAGGGTGAAGGCTCCATGTAGGCACCAGCTCACCCTCTCCAAGTTCAGTGAGTTGTGTGGGTGTTACCTTCAGCATTAGGGCCTTGCTGTCAGTTTGTAGAGAGCAACCTCTTATCTTGGCAAAAGTCTGGATTGTTTGGGGATTTCCACGGGATTCCGTTGGCCAACAGCTCCATTGGATGTAACCTAGTCCTAGTACTGGAAGCTTCATTTGGTGACAAGAGATGTCTCCCTTATTATTTGGAGACTGCACTAGGATATCCTAAATACATTTCTGGAAATTTCCACTGCACTTGGTTTCCATATCACCCCTCAAATGCCCCTCAATTCTATCCGACTCTACACAAATTTCCTCCCTCAACCCCATCTCTCTGCCCCTCCCTACCTGATCTTCCCATTCTCATTCCTCCTGTCCCCAGTCCACCCATAAGATCTCTTCTATGTCCCCCGCCCAGGGCGATCCATGTGCCCCCCCAGGCACTTCCTCTGCACCTAACCTCTCTGGGTTTCAAATTATATCTTGGTTGTTATTTGTTCAGTGACTATTAACTGCATATAATACCGTATCATCTTAATGGTTCTGGATTGTGTTTCTCAGGATAGCTTTTTTTAGTTCCATCCATTTTCGAAAATTTCATTATGTCATTTTTACCAGCTGAGTAATATTCCATTGTGTAAATGTACCCGTTTTTTTCTATCCCATTCTTCTGTTGAGGAACATCTAGGTTGTTTCCAGTTTCCGGCTATTGTGAATAAAACAACAATGCACATGACTGAGAAAGTGTCCTTGTAGTAGGGTGAAGCATCCTTTGGGTACATGCCCAAGAGTGGTATAGCTGGGTCTTGAGGTAGGTTGGTTCCCAACTTTTGGAGGAGCTGCCATATTGCTTCCTGTAGTGACTGTGCAAGTTTGCACTGCCACCAGCAACGTAGGAGTGTTCTCCTACTCCACATCCTCACCAGCATGAGCTGTCACTTGTGTTACTGGTTTTGACCATTCTGACAGGTGTAAGTTGGAATCTCAGAGTAGTTTTGATTTGCATTTTGAGGGAAATTTATTTTGTATTCCAGTTTATTTGGTGTTCTGTATGCTTCTTGTACCTTAATAGACATCTCCTTCTTTAGGGTAGGGAAATTTTTTCTTTGATGATTTTGTTGAAAATATTTTCTGTGCTTTTGATCTGGGTTTCTTCTCCTTCTTTTATTCCTATTATTCTTAGATTTGGTGCCCCATCGCTGATCAAGGAATTTGAGGTTTGGGCACATTTTGGATTTCAGACTCATATATTGCTTAACCCATTCAACTTAAAAATACTTAATTGGTTATCAAGTTAAATAAGGTTTACAAATTATGCGGAGAATCAGGAATGAGTCGTGGTTTCTGATATGCTGTTATCTGTAGAACTTTCGAAATTCTGTCACTTACCATCAGTGATCTTGACTCTACTGTGTGGACTGACTTTCCAAGTCAGGGCAGAGATGCCTAGAGAAAAGATTGATCCAAGACATTGGGCTTCTATTTTGACAGGAAAGACTGCTATATTTGATGGTCTGCCCTCGCCCCCCCTCCCCAGAGTGTCTTGGTTGATGGATTCACCTTCTCAATAAGGAAAAGCACGGGAGAGATTCATTGTCACCGTACCCAGTTCTTTGTAACAGATGATGTTGCCAGACAAAACCCATAATTCTTCTGTGCCTGGTGGCCAAGAGCAATTTCAAATGGAAAAGGCTCAAGTGACTGAATTAGCCCCATTCTCTGACCCACATGATCCATTGAACAGTTACTTCTGTAGTGTGCATTTGCTTTTGCTTTTGAGTCACAAGAACAAAGGGAACCTCTTCAAAGACCAGCCAAAAGGCTTTCTAGCTTTGTAAATAATTCATCCATGATGCTACAGGTAAGAAAGGTGCATTTTGTGTTGTTAAGTGGCATGGGGATTGGTAACTCATCTACGCAGAGGCTCTGAACTCCCCAGGAGTCAGGGTGGGAGCAAGGTAGCTCCATTCATTTAAGGGGGCACTAGAGTAGAAAGTACATTTGCTCTCCCTCCCTTTCTCAGGGAAGTTGGCTTTTCACACACATCCCCGACTTGCCTTCTCGCTTCGTGTTCCCAAGTCCTTGACTTTATTCTGCCCCCTGCCCTGGCATCTCCTCATCATAGAAGATGATGATCAGTTTGGGGAAGACAAGCAAGTGTCCAGTTGTGGGTGACGGTGTGATAGAGGGAGTACAAGCCCAAGTCCCCTTTCTCCTCGTATCTTCCATCTTTCCTTCTGCCGTCATCATGGTCAGTTCACCCATGTGGAATGCAAGTCCTCATCTGTTTCCACCTTTTGCTGATGCATTTTCTATATTTGGACTATCAGTTCCCACTAATTTTGAAGCATATTTTCATTCTTTGTGGTACCTAAGACTGGGGTTAGATTGCTTTTAATTCCGTCATGAAACACCCGTGCTGCTCATAGAAGGCCATCCACAGTAAAGACCTTGAAAATACCACAGTCTTCTCCATCAACACTAAAATGCAGGAGTCTGATACAGAAAACAGTTCAGCATTTGTGTATAAGCAATACACATCCTTTTCTCTACTTTTAAGAATTCTCAACCTTCCTAACTGTGATCCTTTAATACAGCTCCTCATGTTGTAGTAACCCTCAATCAATCATGAAAAATATTTTGGTTGCTACTTCATCCCCATAAGTTTGTGACTCTTATGAAACATAATGTAAATATCTGATATGCAGATGATCTTAGGTCTCCCATGAAAGGGTCACTCGATCCCAAAGGGGTCATGATCCACAGGTTGAGAACTGTTGCTCTAACTTCGAACTTCTTAAATGAGCTGAATGTGAGGGGCAAGGAAGTCACAAACAATTTAGCACCCCCCCCCCAAAAAAAAAGATGTTTCAATGTTCATTGACCAAAAATTAAGTCAAAATTAAATGTGTGATGAATCTGAGGTGTTCTGGACAGACCTGGCCTGTGCTGTATCATGCAACCTCACTGCAACCTTGATTGAGAACACACCGCTTGTGCCCCTGCGCTGTGCACACCGTTGTACGCAATACCAACAGAAGTTTTCTGAGACACCTTGAGTCAAGCCTGCTGTACGCCATGAACTGAAGTGTTCCGTTCTTGTAGGAACACAGTGGCTTAATTAAAGAAAGCAACGGCTTTAAATATCTTCCTCCCGGGCGCTCTTCAGTATCTCAAGATTGTATAATGTTAGAACGTTTGATTTAAAATACTATTGTTTGCCTCGCTGACTTGAGTTTCATAAACTGTAATGCATTCTGACTTGGAACGGGGACAGAACTTCCGATAGTTTCTGATGGGCTTAAACATACTACTACCGTTTTGTCGTACGTATTTATGTGAAACAGTATGCGCAGCGTTAGCAATTATGTAATTAAAACGTCGATCAGTTTTGAAAAATATTGGAGATGCTTTGTGCCCTGTCCAATATCCCACCAAAATTTAATTCATTGAATAAAATGTCGCCTCTCTCTCATTAATATGCAGATTTGCTTCCATCCGAAATAAATGGTACAGGTGCATGTACACCAAAGGATTGTTTTAAAATACATCTATTACCAGTAAATGTTCACATTGTATGCCTCCTTTTTCACACCTATGTAAAGTGTACTTAGGGTCGTCAATGTGAGTGGACATTTTTGAGAAGTCCAGCTCCAGGGGTCCTGTATTTCTCAGTGCAACAAAAAAATGCCATGCAAAAATTCCTATTACACATTGTTTAGGGAATACTGACAGAAAAGTCGATGTTAAGTCCAAATGGAATAAAAGGGGGCATTTTGAGCCCTTGGTCTATCGAATCTGTGATGCTGAGACCACAGATTGGCAAGACCAACGATTTCCCATATCCCAGATTCAGTGGTTTCTTCACTCAAAGCCGATTCACCGTTGCATTTTGTGTTAACACAATACAGCAAGATGTTCAACTCACTTATTCACAGAGTGTTCCTGTTACTAGTTTTGAGCCCCCTAGTTCAGCTGCCTCTGTGAGGCTGAGCGCCATTGTTGTATCAGTTTCTAGGGACCTTGAGGTCTCACACAGCGGAAGAGGCACCTTTGGGAGGCGCAGAGCAGCTAGGGTAACTGGCAGTTGGGAGGGCAGGCAGACAGGGTGCTGTGAGAATTGGGGAAGGGCTGGGAAGGACTGCACAGGAGATTGGGGGAGCACTCCATTGCTGACTCAGATCTCCACTCCACCCCCTTACCACCCCACAGTGTCTTTTAATTTAAAATTCATAGTATGGTCCTTTTAGTTATTTCAATTATTTCTGCTTTCTTCTTGTAGAAATACAATAGATGGCAGGAACATCTGTTCTGATTTGTTTTCGAGAATCTTAGTAAGTTAGTCACCGGCCAGTAGAAGCTTCCATTTTCTAGAAAGCATGTTAAGTCTCCTTAAATCTCTTTTAATCCCAGAGCTTGAGAGGCAGAGGCAGGAAGAGTTTGAGGCCAGTATAGTCTACAGAGTGAGTTCCAGGACAGTCAGACTTACAATAGAGAAACCCTGTCTCAACAGAAACAAAAACAATCAAAACAAACAAACAAAAAGGCTAGAAGGAGAAACCCTTTCCGAAGAAGCTCACCAATGATGTGTGTGCAGGGATTTTCACTGAATATTCAGCCAGGGCACGGAAAGAGAAAAGAGGGGTCCTGAGATGGATTTGGTCTCCAGTTGCTATGGATTGGGACAGGAGGAACTGTTGATGAACAAGACCGATGGTGTAAGCCTCACAGTGGCTTCCACAGGGGCTCACGAGGCCTCGTGCTGTCTGAGCACCTCTGTGCCTTTGGTGCAGCCAGGTGAGAGGCTGTGCAGGCTGGCATGTTTTGAGCCTCATAAAGGACGACATGGGCTCTAGCCATCTATCAGTGGCTTACAGAGAAGAATGAGTGCCTGATCCATGCTGAGGGAGATTTATGGTTAATACAATCTGGAAAATACATAAAGGAAGCCAGCATCACGAAACCAAGATGCTCCCTGGGGCTGGAAACTTAATCCTCAACATCTGCACATGCGGGTCTGGCTACCACTGGTTATTGCTGGTATGTAGCATTCTAGAGCCATGGAAATGGGTTAACCAGTAGTTCATACAGATACACTTCGAAGGCAAGAGGATTCCAAACTTCAGTCAGTGAACAGAAGGGAGCAGAATAAAACAGAAGGCAAACCTGCTGAATTCGTTCTGTTATTTCAAAAGTCCTCTAACTTTAGACTTGCCAGGGCTGGATCAACATTTGGGCAAGTGACTTGTACTGACACAATCTTGTCCTCCGTGCAGGTTAAGCATGTTTCTATCCAGCCCAACACAGCCCAGCAGCAGAGCACAAGAAAAGCTGGAAGCCTACCTCAAGAATCCAGGATGAAATACAGGTAGCTCATCTCCGCACTCACTGTTTTAACTGTTCGGTCATTTTTTTAACACGTTCCTAGAGTCGCATAGTGCTCACAACTTGTTTTTGGATATTTTTATTACCACATTCCCCGCCCCCGAATTATCTCCTTATTAGCAGCCACTCCCCATCTTGCCCCTACGGTGGTTCCCTATCCACCCACTCACCCCTCACCCTCCTCTCTCAGCCCCAACAACCAATCACGTGCTTTCTGTCTCCACGCCTTTATCTGTTTTAGAATTTCAAATCAACGCAATGGTGCCATCCATAGTGTTTTCTGATGGCTATTCCCATTTACAATGTTTTCAAATTTTGCCCATGTTGTAGTTCATGTAGTCGCTTGATTCCTTTCTGTTCCTGGGAATATAACTCATTGTGTAGATACGTCACACCCTACTTAGCAGCTCCTTGGCCAATGGACATCTGGGTAGTACTGATTCTTTTTCATGATTATTGCTACTAAGAACATTCATGCACAATTTGTGTGTGTGTGTGTGTGTGTGTGTGTGTGTGTGTGTGTGTAACTTTTCAGTTCTTCCTGGTATATTAAGGGGTGAAGGTGGCGGGTCACATGTTAAACCGGCGTTTATGTCAGCCTGCTCGCCTGAGTGGCTGTGCTATATGGGAAATTTGCATCAGTTCACCAGCATGCCGTGACTGTGTTTTAAGGATCAGCAGCCCTGTGGGTCTGAGGCAGTGACAGATATTATTATGATTGCAGTTACCTGACGCTACAATACTGAGCCTCAAGTATTTATAGCCACGCCCAAACTTTCTTTGAAGGAAAATTGCCCTTCTTCTTTCGAGAACTCTTGGTTTGTAACCCAGGCACATTTTTTTTTTTTTTTTTTAAATGAGCCACCACTGTTTCGTTTTGGTTTTGGATTTTTCGTTCTTTATGTATTCTGAATAATAACCCTCCGTCACAGGTACGGCAGGCAAAGATTCTGTCCCGTTCTGTGAGCATCGTCTTCACCCAGTTGATTCTTTCTTTAGTCATGCGGAGCTTTTTAGTGTCACGAAGTCCCACTTGTCAATCCTTGGTCTTAGTTCTTGGGCAAATGCAGCCCTACTCATGAAGTCCTCTCCTGCACCTGTGTCACCCAGGGTACTACCTGTATTTTCTTCTAGCAGTTTCAGGGTTTCAGGTTTGATGTTTAGGTCTTCGATCCATTGGAGTTAATTTTGTTCCAGGAGATATTTATGGGTCTAATGTCATTCTTCTGCTTATGAACATTCAGTTTTTCCTGCACCATTTGCTGAAGATGATTTCTTTTCCCTAGAATATATTCTTGATATCTTTGTCAAATGCCAAATGGCTGACGCCACGTGTGGTCCTGTTTGGGTCTTTGATTTTGCTCCATTGGGCTACCTATCTGTTTTTGTGCTCGTACCATATTAATTTCTTTTAAAATTTGTATTTCTTATTTGTCTCTTATTCTGTGTGGGACCTTTCTACTTTCCCATTGAGATTTACTGGAATATAAAGGCCTAGAAGAAAACACAGTCTGTGCACTTTTTCTTTGTGCAGTCATCCTTTCGGTGTCTTATCTCCGAAGGCTTTGCCCACAGAGTCACAGTGTTTCATCCTCAGGTTCTCTTGCATGAGATTTATAGCCTCAACCTTCATATTTAGGTTAATGATTCACGTTGAGTCAACTCTTGTATATGACGTGAAGGTCCAATTTCATGTGTCTCGATGGAAACTGTACTAGAATAACTGCATTGGAAACACTGTGGATCGTCCTAACATCTCTGTTGAGAATCAATGGAGCATAAACTCAGTAAGTGTTTCTAGAGAATTTCCACCCCGTGGCACTGTGTGTCTGCCGTGTCTGAGTCACACTTACTGTTGTGATAGCTTGCAGGCATCTGTGACTCTTCCTCTTCCTTTCCCGTTCGGGACCGTTTCAGTCATAGAGGGTTCGCTGTGCTTCCGTTCTGCTTTAGGATGGCCTGACAATTCCTGTAAATGAGACAACTGAGGTCAGCAGAGACTTCATCGAACCCATAGGTCTGTTTAGGGAAATACTGACATTTGTGCCAATCAGTTTCTCCATCTGTGACAAAATGCCCAAATAAACAGCGCAAACAGGAAAAATGTATGTTGCCTCCTGAGTTTGGAGGTTTCAGTTCATGGTAGCAAGGTAGCACATCATGAAGAACGTGGGGTATGAAAACAGCTACCTAATGGTAGCTGAGGCGAGAGGGCGACAGCAAGCTTAGGGTTCCCTATCCCCTTCAAGGGCTTCCCCGAAAAGACCTCACTTCTTCCCAATAGCATCCCCTTTCTAAAGTCTCCTCAAATTTCCAGTAGTTCCACAGGCTGGGCATGAGCCTTTAGCATGCAAGCCATGTTGGGGGGGTGGGTAAGACAAAACGTAACACTGCCTTAACACTGCTAAGACTTCCAGTCTGGGATGAGGATGTAGCTCGGTGGTAGCAGTCCTACGCAAAGACCTCTAACCGATAAGCATATGATTGATGCTTCACTTTAATTTGTTTAACAGCATTTCAATGTACAAGTATCAACCTTTTTCTTTAGTTGTATTCGTAATTTATTAGTTTTCCTGCTGTTGTAAATGTAATTGCTTTCTTAAGTCTACCCTTGTATTATTAATTGCTAGTGCAAAGAAATGAAATTAATCTACGTGCATTCATCTTGTACCCTAAAGCCTTGTTTAATTAGTCCTAAGGTCTTTCCTTAAACTTTCTAAAATGAAGGATCATATTGTCTGAAAGGAGAGTTTTACTTTCTTTTTCAGTCTTCTTGTAAATGACTTTACTTTTACTTTTAAGTTTATGTGTGTCTGTCTGTGGGCTTTGCACGAGTACAGTCTCCATAGAGACCAAAAGAGAGCATCTGATTCCCTGGAGATAGAGTTACAGGCGATTGTGAGCCAAGTAATATGTGCACTGAAAATTGAGCTCCAGTCCTTTACAAGAATAGCAAGCATTCTTAGCTGCTGAGCCATCACTCCAAACCCCTTCCTTTCCAATTTTGTTATCACTTGTGTATATTTGTATGTGTATGCATGCATATACATATGTATATATGTGTGTGTATATCTACATACATGCATGTGTTCATGTACGTGTATGCATACATATTGTGTATAAGTGTATAAATGTATGTGTGCATGTATATACATATGTGTATATGTATGTGTGCATGTATGTGTATATGTAGGTATGTATGGGGTTCTGCCCAGGTCACTTGGAATGCCAGTACACTGTTGAGTGGAAGTGGTAAGAGTTGGGATCCTTGCCTTGCCCTCTGTCTCAGAGAACAAATCTGTCGTTCACGATAAGCATGACACTAACTGTGGGGTTTTATGAATGCCCTTTGTCCGTTTTAGGTGGTTCTCTTCCATTGTGGGTTTGGTGAGAGCTTTGATCATGACTAAAGTTTAGATCATGTCAGATGTTTTTCTGAACTGACTGTGATAACCATTTTTCTTTATTCTACCAGCTACATTATTTCCAAATGTTAAACCAATCATGTATTGCTGCGATAAACTCTACTGAGTTAAAATGTGTGATCCTTTCCAGATGCCGCCTGTACCTTAAGGATCAGGAATGATGACTGTCCTTCCCTTTAATCATCATCTGGCTTGGGTCTGAGGTAATACTGACACCATAAAACATCTGGGAACATGTCCCTCCTCCATTTTCAACAAAATACCTACTGGTTTTTCATGCCTCAGGGGTTATTTAAAACCACGGTATTCAAATCCCGAGTGCCTGGGGACAAGGATGAGGAGGATCCTTTCACTGCAAACTGATTGAGATTTTTATTATTGATTTCTAATCTAATTTTGGTTGACATACTCTGCATGATTTAAGTCTTCAACTTTCTTGAACTTTCTTATGGCCCCACCTACTCTACGGTGCACCTTGTGCACTTTTGAGAAGAATTTTCTTCCATTGGTTGGTATGCATGGATGGTTGCATACATGTTACTTAGGTCAATCGGGTCTATGGAATTGTCAAATCTTTGGTATTGTTACCTAGTCTTCACTTAACTCTTCCTTTGATTGCCAAGAAGTAGCATTGAAATCTAACTACAAATGTTGAATTATTTCTGTATCCCAGTTCATTTAGATTTACAAATTAAGTTTTATGTGAGTGGATATTTTGACTGCATGTGTGTCTGCGCACCATGTGTGTGCTTGGTTCCAAGGGAAGCCAGAAGAGGGCGGCAGATCCCCTGGAACCAGAGTTACAGGCAGGTGTGAGCTCCATGTGGGTGCTGGGAATTGAAGCTGGGTCCTCTGGAAGAGCAGGCAGTGCTCTTAATCATTGAAACACCTCTCCAGCTCCTCATTTAAATAAAGTTCATGTAATTTCAGGCTCTTGTCCCTGCAGGAATACTTGTTACTGTTGCATCTTCTTGCTGCTGTAAATGGACTCGTATTAATTCATCTAATAGACATTCCTCCTTGGCTTTAATAGACTTTCTTTTCTTAACATCACCTTTGTTTAATATCACTGTAGCCATTACTTCAGTACAGTAAGTATACCATATGAACCCTGTTGCAGAAGTTTATTTTTAGTTATGTTTATAATAATTGTTTTGTGCACTACTGTGGGAAGGGCTGCCTAAGCCTTGGAAGTTTGTATTATCTGCAGGCATTGGCTTTATGTACCTCTGTGAATAAGATGATAGCTTCACCACATTTGACCTGCCCACTGCTCTCTGGCAGAGCCATTGTGGAAGAGCAAAGTTGCTGTGAAGGAAATCTTGTGGCCATCTCTCCCACAGTCTCTAGCAACAAAGAGAGAATACTTCTCTTATGTCTTGAGTTTCCCCACCATAAAGGTAGCACAGCTCAGCTGCTAAAGGATTGTGGGATGAGACTAGACTACAGGTTTCCTTCATTAAGCAAATAGACCTTTGAATGAGGAGGCAGAGTTTCTGTATCAATAGAACACCTGAGGAGCTTCTGTTCCGTAGAACACCTGAGCTCCACTGTTCAGTATAGTGCTTGCCATGACAGTAGTTGCCTCTGCTGGGTTCTGGCAGGGTCTGTACCTATGAATACACCCCCTTGTCTTTTTTGCTGATCCACACACCAGCTAACTGCTACAGACCCTTTCTGACAGTATCTATCTTTGATCAAAGTGTTTAGTCTGTGTGCACTTAGTGATTCGATGATGGAACTGGGTTTAATCCTAACATGTTTCTTGTTAACTTTCTAAATATCTCATTTTTCTTTGTTGTGCTTTTAATATAAACTTTTTACATGTGTGAGCATCTGCCCTGCTAACCTTAATCATCCCTAACCCCAACTGTCCCTCAATAATCCCTTGCTTCCCTTCATACCTAGCCAGGGAATTGAGGCTCCTCCCCAACTCTACTCCATCAACATCAATCCATTCCACCCACTCCCTTTGTGTGCACCTGGTTCTTGCCAGAACCCCAACTTATACCATTAACCCTGTTCCCCAACCAAGAGTCCTTTCTTGCCCCAATCCCTAGCTTAAAAACCTACATTCTTCTCCAACTCCATTCCATCCATGCAAACCAGCTCTACACACCCACACTGCACATGCCCAATCCCTCCTGTGGGCAGACACCAGATTTTGTATTCCCATTATTCCAGGACCACCTCTTCACAAGGAAGGGCTCTAGACCCACACCAGCAGCTCAGCTCACCCCCAAGAGTCACCTGAAGACCAGATATTCTGAAGCCTCCTCATACAGCTGGTCAACCACCTGATAAATATGGGTAACAGGAAATAGAGCTTCAAATACCCATTCAACAAAAGGCAGACAAGTCCCAATACCCAATACCCAAGTCAGTGCCAACAACCTAACTCCAGATGCCTAAGCCCCTCACGTGTGTACAAACATAATAACAACAAAACTCTATGAAGATTTAGCACCCCCATAGTAGTAGCCCCCAAGAAAGGTGACTTACATGATATGTCAATGATTTCAAAATGTCAGTTATAACAAACAGCCAAAGAACTTAAAGAGAATGTAAATAACTGAAGACATGCAAACTAATCAGGTTATATTTAGAAGTATATATGTATATAGAGGCACACATATGCATACAATAGCAATTGGTGAAAAAAGAGGCCATGAATTTGAAGCAGGGAGGATTATAAGGGAGGGTTTGGAGGGAAGAGAAGAAAGGGGGAAATATAATTACATTATAATCTCAAAAAATTAAAGAGTAAAAACACAAAAGGTTTAATGAAATAATATAAACAATTCAAGATATGAAGATAAAATTTAATAAGGAGATAGAATCTCTGAAATAAGGCCAAGTCAAAATAAAATTGGAAATGAAAAACTCAAGATTCTTTTTTTTTTTTTAAAAAAGGAAAGAAGGAAAATCCAGATATGATAGCATACATTTGCAATCCCAGTACTCCTGTGGCGAGATGGGAGACGGAGACAAGAGGATTGGCAAACGCTCAAAGCTGGCTAGTCTGGGGCACACGGCACAGCAACGGTGGGAACTGGAGAGAGCTGCTTCAACAAGACAGAAGGTAAGAACCAACCCCTGAAAGTTGTCCTCTGACTTCCACAGGCAGTGAGTCTGTGAAGCCCTGAGCTTTGCTGGCGGGGAGACTTACTGACTGCTTTGATTTCATTATTATTTTGGGGTCATGGAAACTGCTTTTATCTCTGTGACTTAATTTGGTAGGTTAAATGAGTTTAGCATTTCCAAAGTATTCCCCATCAATCTGAGTTTCCCTGGAGTCTGTGGTCAGAACTCCTTTCTCACCCCTGATTTTATTAATTTGGGTATTATTAGTTTTGCTGGTAGCTGTCAAACTTGTTTATCATTTCAAGGAGCCAGTTCTTTAATTGATTCTACATATTGTTATTTTAACCTCCGTCTCATTTATTTCCCACTCAGCATTATTTCTATATTTAAATTTGGCTTCTATTCATCTAGAGTGTTAAGGGGCATCATTAGATAATTTATTTGCAAAATCTCTGATTAATTTTCTTCCTTTCTTTCTTTTCCTTTCTTATTTTGGTTAGGTGCACTTATGACTACCAGCTTCCTCTGAACTGCCTTGACTGCCTTCCGCTGGTCTGGGAGGCTGGGCACTCATTTCCATTTGATCAAAGGAATTTTTAAATTTCTTCCTTAGTTTCTTCAATGATCCACTCTTCATCCAAAAGTGCATTGTTCAGTCTCTCCCATATTTGTGTAGTTTCTTTTGCTGTTGAGATCTGGTTTTATCCAGATGTGATCTGATAGATATAAAGGATTATTTCAAAACTTTTTTTGGTCAAGGCTTTGTGGACTATTAATATGTGAATGATTTTTCATAAAGCTGCCTGGTGAGAAGGATGTTTATTCTCCTTCTATTGGATAGAATATGTTGTAGATACTCTGTGAGATCCAGTTGGTATGTTGTATAATTCAGCTGCGAAGTTTATTTCCTAGGTTTAAATTTGAAGAACCTAAATACAGAAGTGAGTGGAATAATGCATCTTATCTATCACTCTTGCTGTGTCAGGAACTATGCAACCCTTCTATGCCTCTCAGTGTTTTCTGAAGCCAGGAGGCCTAAGATTCGGTACACAAATGTGTCCGACTGTTCCATCATCTGGACACATTCTTTCTTTTATTCATATACTGTGACTTTCTTTTCCCCTTCTGACTACTTCTGACTTGAAGTCTATTTTATCAGATATGAGAACTGCTATACCAGCTTGTTGATAGCTTCCCTTAGCTTTGTAAGTTGATTTCTGTCTTTGACTCTCCATTTTTGGAAATGTTCTTGCGAGAATTTGTAAAGCATGTTTCTTGGATACAACAGAGTTAGATCTCGTTTTTCAAGCCTGTCAATCTGCAACTTTTAGTTGGTGAGTTGATGCCACGATTGAGGGAGGTCTATTAGTCCCTACAACTTTGTTGCTGGTTGTTCTGGACCGCTGGATGATTGGTAGGTCTCCCCTGCCTTCTGCACTATTAGTGTTAGGAATTTTCTGTTTCGCTGTGTTGGACATGACAGGCCCCTTCCTGTATCTCTTGTTCATCTACTTCTCTCATGAAATTATTCACTCCTGCGTTCTTGTGGACAAAACTTTCTTCGTCCTTTGTGTATAGCATTCCTTTAAATATTTTATGCAGTGCTGGCCTGGTCGTTGTCCTAATTTGTATTTGTCTTCAAATATTTTTTATTTCTCTGTTACTTTAAAGACTTAATTTTGGTGAGTATAGCAATCTTGCATGCCAGTTCCTTGCTTTCAGGACTTCAAATATACATCTCTTATTTTCCTAAGAGCTACCCCTGTGTCTCACAGCTCCATGTCAGCCTATGTCTCAGGCAGGTCTCAAACACCTGGACCCTATGGTATACTTCCTCTTGGGATATGGTGACTGGAGAACGTGCTGCTATTTACAATCACATCTAAAGTTTTACCCTTTCACACCTTGCCAGGCTCACACCGAATAGATAGATGGAGAGTATCAAATCTTTCCTCAGCTCCCCTCTTTGTGTCTCCTTGTTAAATCTCTGGCTTGTCCATTGTTTGCTTTAACTGGGGGCTCTAATCTCTAGCCTGTAAAGCTGTGGGCTATCCTCTGCTCAGTAGACCAGAGCTGAACTTCAGTCAGGAGCTGTTGCAATAATGGACAAGAGACCTCAGTTGAGAACTGGGCCCAGTTCTCAAGTAGGGACGTTGTCAAAAAGAAGCCTAGGAGGAGGTCAGCAGATACAAATTTACTAAGAGGAGACAGTGCAGGTGGGGAGATTCTTGTTGAGCTGGCCTAACATAATCCTTGCTGGAGGCAGGTCAGGGTGCCCAGAGGTCATTCTGGGGAGATATGGGACAGGAGAGGAGTATGATCAGCTGTCGAGTGGTTAGATCCTAAGGCTAGGGGCTCTTCCTAAACCCACTGAGTCACACAAGGGCTAATCTTGAGGGACAACTTGAGAGTATTTGGAATCACCATGAGAGCGTTTCCAGAAAGTTTAAATGGGAAGGGAAGACTCACCTCAGGTGGAGAAGGTACCATTCTATGGACTGGGACCCCAAACTGATTAAAAAAAGAAAATTGAGCCTCAGCGTTTATCTTTCTGCTCCCCAACTGCAGAGGTAACACAACCAGCTGCCTCATGCTCTCTGGCCTTGTCTTCTCTGTCAGGTACCCTCAAACTGTGAGACAAATCAACCCCTTCCTCCATTAAGTTGGTTTTGGCAGGTATTTCGTCACATCTATGAGAAGAGCAACCGATACAGCCTTCTTCTCACTAAAACACAGACAGGCCCGAGGACAGGGCCCATGGGTAAGACCTAGCTGAGAATGCTCCCAGCTGCTACCTTCTTCATTCCACCTGAACCCAGGACTTTAAGGGGTTCCTCCTCAACAACAGGTCCCAGGACTGATAGAGTCAGGGGGCTCGTCCTCAACAACAGGTCCCTGGAGCGTCCACTGTGGGCAGCAACATTAGCCTTCTGCTGCCGTTTCTCTATTATCCGCCTGCCGCTTGAGCAGCAGAACCGTGGAGCTGGGGAGGGTGATAGAGTCAGCTGCAGGCTACAAGGCCACAGTTTCCATCCCAGCTCCCATGCTTTTGTAGGCACGCCTGTTATTTATCTGTTTTGACTTTTAGCACTCTGTGGTGGTAGTTTCAGGCGATCTTGTCTAGTTTTATGTGTGTTTCCCCAGACAGGAATCACTGACGTGTTCTCTAGGCCCTGAGTCAGAACCTCAATAAATGAGCGTGTTTTATGAATCACCAAGTGGACAGTGTGGAAGTCAGTATTCTCAATGCTCTTGACCGATATCTACAATATCCCAAACCCTCAACATTTCTCCTCTTCTTGCTCCTCCTTCTTTTTAACATCCCACATAGTATTTCTCTGAGGAGACTGGTGAACTGCAGATTCATGGCCCCTCACGTCACACAGAGGCTGGTTGCATAGATATGGGGTGCACAGGAATGACTGAGGACCAGGCCTGGACCTGTGTCCTGTAGTATGAGATGACCTCTTGGGTTCCCAGGCCACAGCAGACCTTCATTTCCCCCAGTCTAAACCAGAGCATGAGTTTGGTGATAGAGGCACACATTTCTCTTACTGGTGGAGCTAATGGGAAGCTTTGAGACAGAGCAAGATGCTCTGAGCCCATCTGGGGTGGACAACAGTTCAGTCGAAGTCACGAGTCATCCTCACGTCCCTTATTAACTTTGACATTTGCATGAAGCTTAAATTCTGGCTTCCTGGGTGGGGGTGGGGTGTTCCTCTGCTCATGCCTTACCTGAAGGTGCCCCTTTCCTTGTCAGTTTAATCTTCTGCTGATGACACAATAATCAGCTTGTCAGTAGGCAGTTAGGATGCCACAAAGAGGCCATTATCACTTCAGGTGAGAAAATGAACAGCCACGCAGAGGATGGCTTGGAATCTTTACAGTGATCTTAAAGTATTTTTTTTTTTTCTGTAAAAGATTTCCTATGAGAAAAAAGGACTGAATTTAGAAACAGCGGTTGCTCGCTCCAGGCCCCGAGCAAATATGACACATGTGCCCCAAATCCTTCCTCCACGGGCCTAGAGTACCCTCTCCCAACCTTTCCTGTCCGCTCGAGCGCAGCATATTGGACCCCATGGAGGTCCATCCATCTGCTGCTCCTCCGTGTTCTTCCTTTCTCAACAGGGTGAACAGATGCTGGGTTGTTTAGAAGGTTGTCAAAAGGCGGCACCGTCACTCAGAGGGAAAATCCTCCTACCTGCGTACATACGGGGCGAAAAGGAGTAAATGGAATTTACTGTAATTCTAACACCCCGAAAAGAAAAAAACCACATCATGTTGGCTCTGCTCACTTTGTTCTCCGGCGTGTTGGGAGGGTTGGTATTTGAGTAGTCACGGAGTTGGATCAGAGCCTGAACTCCATAGGACAATTAAACCCCCAAATAACAGCGAAGAGCACAGAAAGGAGATTCGCCAAGTGCAGCAGATTATAAAGAGTAATACAAAGGACTAGCGAAGCTCAAGCCCACCTCTGAGGTCCCGATATGAGGTTTGTGTTTAAACAGACTCAAGAGATAGCCTCGACTAAGCAGTCCTACGCGTGTGGTCCTGCATTGTCTTGGCGGCAGTCTCTCCTGTAAAGTGGCCTGACAAGTTGTCAGAACTGTGTGAAATCTCTTTCAGGAAGACAAGTTCCTCCTCTGGCTATGTGCTTTTCCTTCTCCCAGCATGAGGTTCCTGGGGAAATTCCAAGTTTTCAACCGTCTGATAGCTAAAGGGAGGGACACAACTGTCTTCTTAGCGCACCTCTTTATTGACACCAGAGGCTCATATATCTGAAGGCTTGGTCCCCGGAGGAGGTGTATCATCAGGGGTGGGCTTTGAGGTTTCATAAGCTCAGAACAGACCCAGCCCCCTCCCCCTAACTTGAGGATCAGGATGTAAACTCTTAGGCACTGCTCCAGTGCCATATCTGACTGCTTGCTGCCACGACCCCCGCCCCGCACCCTCTCAAGCAAGCCTCTAGTTGAGTGCTTTCTTTTATAAGCTGCTTTGGTCAGGGTGTCTTTTCATAGCAATAGAAAGGTAACTAAGACACCAGGATAATGACAAGGTGTGGTTTGTTCTACACCAATGAAACCATAAAACACACACTGTAATCTGACACTTGTCTGGCCACACTGCTGAGAAACAATTCATTGCAGCATGTACATTTTACGCGAAGGGGTCTGTAGTCTCCCTGCAGAGTGCTCTAGACAGGCCATTTTCATTTCCTATGTCAAAGTTAATGTATGACTTTTAACTTTCTCAGTCTTATTGAGGTATAGTTGACAAATAAAATGATACATAAAAATGTCTAAGTTTGGTAAATGCAGCTGTACGGTGTTGCTACGATAAAGCTAATTAGCGTAATTATCACCTAACACCATCACACCCGTGCACTGAGAGCATCGACCTCTCAGCAGATGTGGCACAATGTTGCTGCATTCGCCTGGCTGAGCAATGGGTGGTCTGGAGCTCATTTGTCTTAGAACGTCCATTTTGAACCTGTCCATCAGTCTCCCTGTTCCCACCTAACTTCCTGACCCTGGTAACCAGACCACCCTTCTACTGTCTGCTGTGGGCATTGCATTTCTGCAGCTTCTACACAGAAGTGAGGTCATGTGGTATCTGCCTTTCGGAGACTGGGTGACTCACTGAGCACAGTGTCCTCCATGTTCATCCATCCTGTCACAATGGACAGGATTTCCTCCTCTCGGAGGCTGAATGACACTCCTGTGCCTGAGTCGCATTTTCTACATCCATATGTCCGTGAGCAGACACTTGGGTTGCTTCTGTGTCTTCACTATTGTGAACAGCGCTGAGATAGACCCGCAGAGCAGGTGAACTGTGGCTGACTCTGACCTATCATCACTAGTGCACTTGGTGGTTATTTGGCTAATTCCTGAGTCTTGGGTCAAGGATAGAATGACGTGAAGACAGTCTCTGGAGCAAAGAATGGTGTAACACGTCCTGTGCCACCGGCCAGCACAGCACCAACCCTGAGCGCTGTCCTCGGATCCCGATCCCGGGAGACTGGCTCCTGTCCTGCAGAGTATTCTAGGTTCTAACAATCACAGCTTACCATTCGCCTTAAAAGGCTTCTGCAGGTGTTGCCTCCCCACAGAGCATGCGCCCCTTAAAGGGAAACTTTCTCCATAAAACTATGTATAGACCCCTAGAACCACTGAAGAAAGGTAGAGAATCCCTCCTGCAAGAAAACAATCCCATTGGCTTTTCCAGATCCCCTTACTATCTGCGTCAATCTGTTTACTTATGACTGTACGGAAATCTCTGGGGCTCCATAGCATTGTAAGGAAAAGAGGCATAGCTAGCTCACAGCTCTGGATGTTCAAAGTACATGTCTGGTAATACCCTTCTTGGCAAAGTCCTGAGGTGGGGCTGGAGATCACCTGGAAAGAGAAAGAGTGTATATCACTTTATAAAGCTACCAAGATTCAATCCTGGTGCTCCACCTGATGGCTTTACTTAGTTGGAATCCCCAGGCAGCCACTGGTCCACCTCTAAACTCAGTCTCACTACACTAAGAGCGCATAATGGGATCAAATGTCACCACACTCAAACCACAGGGTATCAGAAGCTGCCTGCACAGTTGGATTCCTGCAGAGCAAGCTGCAAGCTCACCCCAAGCAGACACCTGATAAAGGAAGAGAAGGAGGCTGAGGAAGAGAGCCCTGCATTGCAGAGACAGGGGAGGGAGTGGGGGACCCACGGTGCTGCAGCAGAAGGTAAATATCAGAGAAGACGGGAAACTTATTCCACCGTTGCTTGGCAGAGCCAGCCGGGCCCCCTTTTAACCGTTTCTGGAGGAAGAAAGGCAAGGACTGAAATTGTTTGTGCCTGACTTCCCGTTGCTGCACCAAAGCGTTCCTTTGAGCATAATGCGGAGACTAGCTCGGCACATGCCAAGCTTCTTTCACACACAACAGGCCTGTTTCTGAAAGGGACCGGCACGCATGGTGCTGCTCTACTCTGGTGCCCTTCACACTGTCTCCTTGTTAGTAACTCACAATGCTTTCACCCAACTACACTGTGGCTTCCTCTAGGGCCTTCTTCTGATCAGCGCAGACCAGGTGCTGCAGCACAGATTGCTCAAAGGGCAGCATCCCACTGTTGGAAGTTCACTTCTTTTTCACATAACTGTGTACAGCTGCTTGGGAGCCTCGGCCAAGCCCCAAACACACTCTCATCTCAAGTCCCAGGTAAGAAGCAGGGAGGGGAACACTCCTTTTCTCTAAGGGCCACCACAGAGTCCCGCTGCACAGTCCTGTTCTCCAAACTGTGGTCACGTGGTGGACACACTCATCCACAAAGCAGGCTGGGAAATGTAGCCTTGGCTTGTGCCACCAAGTGGTCAGCTGAAGTATGCTCCCTGGAAGAAAGAACACTCATCCATCTGTCTTTTCCAACTGCACCCTCCCCACTCATTTCCTGGAGGCCCTCTGAGTTCCCACGCAAACCACACTAGGACCAGACTTACTTTACACACCACAGTTTCACTTCTTAATTTTTTTTTTTGCATGGTGAAGATGCCACCCAGATTCTTACATGGTGCCAGGCAAAGGTTTTCCAGCTGAGCCCTTGGTTTTTAGAGACAGATCCTCACTGTAAAGCAGAGACTAGTCTTGAACTCACAATCTTTCTGTCACCATCTCCAAGTACTGAGCTTACAGGTGTGTACCACCACACCAAGCTCATCTCTCTCCCTCTCTCTCTCCCCACTCCCCTCTGTTTGGTTTCTCGAGATCTGCCTGCCTTTGCCTCCTAAGTGCTGGGATTAAAGGCATGTGCCACCACTGTCCGGCCCCAAGCTCATCTCTTAACTTCCATCTTGGCAATTGTGCCATACTTTGTATTGAGGGCTTTTGGTGTAGTTTGCTGTATAGCCACTGAGGGTTTTTGTTTGGTTATTCTTGGTTTTGTTTGTTTGCTTGCTTGCTTGCATGCTTGCTTGTTTCTCCCTCAGTTCTCAGTGCCGGGAGGCACTCAAAACAGTTGTTGCTGGTTTTAATAACTGAAATACTATGGCTATCAGCAGACCATAAAAGGCTTTTTTGAGAAACACGCTGGGTTATATACAAATGCCTATGGCCTTCCCTGCTCTGAGGTGGCTACTCTGTCTCGGCAGCACTTTGTTTTTCTACAGCTGTGGCTACAACCATTTTAGCTCTAGGAATTCCTTCTGGCAGCCAGATACTCAGAGCCTGATCCTATTATGTTTCCAGATGTGAATAGATGTACTTGCCTGAGGGATATTAGCCTCAGGTATTAATGACTGATTCTTCCAAATTAATTAGCTGTCAGGCAGAGAGTTTCAACCATGAGTTTTGTATTGTGGAGCCACAGGGAAATGCTTTTAATGTTTCTTTATTCTCTAGAGGCAGAAGAAGTATTCTGCATTGATTTTTCTAAGCCTCCAGTGGAAGCCTGGTCTACATTTGGGGAGTTTCTCCCACTAACCCACAGGATTTTGTGTTTAGCATTAATACCCAGCAAAGGGCTGTTGAAAGGGAAGGATGCCTTCACACCTGTTCAACCGTGCCAACCAAAGCCACATCTTGAGAAGACATGAGAGCAGAATCAGTGTGGGTTTGGAACCAGCCAAACGCTGCTCTATGATTCTAGTTATACCTTTAACACACTGGAAACTTGGAAAAAGCCACTGAACCTCTTTGATACCCCATTCTTCCATAAATTTTTGGCCACAATATCTTTCAGAACATAAGCAAATGGCCTTGACATTTCCAGTCACCACCCTAAATTATGAATACGGACTCTTGCTCCAGTTGGGTCAAGCCTCCACTGACAGCATCTCGGGACCATTCTGTAAGTTTGGAATCCCTTTCTGTGACAAAGTTGAAGTCAGTTTAAGGGCACATGTCAATGTCCCACCAGATCTGAACATTTTTCACCATCCTAAACTGGACCTGTGACTCTAGGACTCAGCGCAGGAAATAGGGTCCACTTCCTTCTTTTCTTCCTAGTTTGAGAAGAGGAAGGTGCCATCTGGCCTGGTACTGTGCTGTGATGCAGTGCTGCCGTGCCCCAACAGTTAACAGAAGTTTCAGTATCCCCTACCCTGGGACCTAACTTCTGCCCTAGCTCACCTCCAGCCCCTCCCCAGGTGGGCATCCCATGATTTGGTCACCAGCAAAGGAGCCTTCCCCAAATGCTCTGGCAGTCAACACTCTTCCCCTCCAATCCTAGTGCCCTGGTTCCTCCCACCTCTCTCTCTCTCTCCCTTTAATATTCATCTCTGCTCTATAATACGAAAGAGGAGATATCTTTCTTACGATTCAAAATCCACAATCAGTATGGAGAAACAGTAATCAGTTTGATCACACATTTTTTGAAGTCTTTTTTTCTCTTCCATGACAGGAAACTTGTAGGTAAAGAAAGAAGAAAGAGGACTCAGCAGGTCAGAGCACAAAGCATCAAAAACACCACCCTCGCTCTAGTGACAACTGTGAAGTGGACTAGTATTTACACGTAGCCTGTATTTGCATGTATACACAGTCCTGTACGCTTGAATCATTGCTGCATGACTTAAAAGACCTAGTGTAAACTCTATGTAAATAGTTACTCTACTGTACCGTTCAGAGGGCGATGCCAAGAAATAAAAATATATGTGCTGGGTACAACTGTTTTCTGAATGTTTTCAGACAGTTGTCCATAGTTGAAGCCACAGATGCAGATGCAGTCTCCGGACTCAGGCTGATTGTAACTCGTTACAGAGATTCCCAGGTGTTATTTAGCAAACCTGACCTTGTTTCCCAAGTGTCTTTGCATATTGAAAAAAGATCCAAGGAGAGTTAGAAGTCAGAAATCTTAGGTTGGGAACTGAAGTTGGCTTCTTTCGAACCTGCCCCCAGCAATGCCGTTTGGTCAGCTTCAGAGTTGTGACTGAAGCCTGTGACTTCCCCATTCTCCTGAGAACCTGGAGGAGTCCTGCCAGGCTCAGTGGACCATTGCCAGGATTGAAGGAACTGCCAGGAGCCAAATTTTAGGTGAGATGCTGTCAGAACCGGGAGGAGGTGTGTTTGTCAGACACACTGAGCAGGGGTCGCATGCTGATCTTAATAAAATTCCTAGCATGGCAATTCTAAAAATACCTAGATCTATAGCCAAACAGCACCTGGCCACAGGCATGTTCAAAATGGGACTTGCTTTACCGGCAGAGGACATTTGAACCAAATGAGATTTCCGATGTTTGGGATTCTGTTCTTAATTGTGTCTACTTTCTCTCCCCTTTCAAAGGTGTGCACTCGTGAGGTTTGAGAGCCACCGGCTGGAAGACATTGGGCCACCCTCCCTACTCCCGCAGGGCTCAATTGCAGCAGCAGCCTTTCAGGCTCTCTACTGAATGTAGGGCTGGAAAATTGCCTTGGGGAGCCTTGCCAGGGCCCCTGGCCAATGGAAACAGCATTCCCTGTTACAGGCTTGGGAGTGTGCAAAAGAGGCAGAGAGAAAGTCAGAAGCTTTGTTTGCCTCCCAAGAGAGGCAGGGGTCCTGCACTCAACTCAGTAACTGAGTGGCAACTGGCCAGCTGCCTTTGAGAGGTTAAGTGAGCCATTTTCAGCGTGGCCCTTTGTAGTCCTGAATTACAGGGACTGGAGATTAAAAGCTGTAAGTGGAGGCTCAAACTACAGGGGGTGGGGTCGAGGGCCCGCTGGCCTCCGGGCACTACGCCCACATGCTTGCAGTACTCGATAAAGGCTCACAACGTTTAGGAAAGGGCAGTACAACGTGAATTAGATGGTGATGAATATGCCACGGAGACAGGGGAAATGCTCGAGCACATGCACCTGGAACTCATCGTATGGTGAGGACCAATCTGATGCACCGCACAGCAACCGAGGGGTGGGCTCTTGGTAACTGCTGTGTGGCTAGGGAGGAGCCTCCTGAGGGTGGAGGAAAGGTAGAAGTCTGCAGATGCGGCTGCTGTGCCAGGATGCCCCTCTGGCCAGTCTTGGGAATGCAACTAAATTCGTGCTGCTCAAAGCTCTGCTAGTCAGTCAACAGCCATTCACAAGAATTTTAAAGCGCTTTCTCCTCGCCATCCTTCGTCCTCCATCTCTTCATTCGCTTGCTGTTTTCCTCCTCAGCTCCCTCTGCAGGAGAAGAAACAGGGTCACTTAAAGGAGAAAAAAATAGCCGCATTCCACTAGGAGGTCACATCACAGCAAGGTCCACATCCCAGAGTGAGCATTGGAGTGCACGGCTGTAGGAAGAACAGTTTTAAAAGATATTTAGAGGCTGAGCAGCCCTGGAGCTGCTCAGACCCGAGATGCCCGGGGAAGGCCGGCGATTGGCTTTTTAAAACTATTACTTATATTAAAGAAGAGAATAAAACAAGAAAGGTACCATTTGGGTGGCTTTAACTAAATTCAGATGTGAAGAAGTAGTACCAAACTGCAGATTCTATAGAGAGCAGATTCCATGGTGGAAAACACATACAGAGAAATAGAACTTCTGGGTTTGGCCTTGAGTCTCTGGGTTTAGTTGCTGGCTGGGCTACAACCTTAGCAACGACACCCATCTCTGAACATTTACCACACACCTCCACAACACACAGATTTTCCCTCTTCCAGTCCCTCAAAAGCCACTTTGCCAAGGAGTCCTTGATTACTTTGATAGCTGGCAAATGACTCTTCAAAACCACCCTGGATAGTGAGGTGCTTCTTACCGTGCCATTAAGAGCGCTTTTGCTCTTGCAGAGGTAGGTATTCATTTTCCGGCACCCACATCAGGCTGCTCGCAACTGCCTGCAGCTGCAGAGGACCTGAAGCCCTCCCGTGGCCTCCAAGGTCTCCTGCACTCATATCACACACTCATACAGAGACACACACAACTTAAATTGTAGTTTCCTTTGGAGACCTTCCATTCAAAAGCGCAGTGCGCGGCGCTCTCTCTTGCTGTCCCAGCTCTGTATTTGCATCTCTGTTCTCGTTTGCTCAGGTCTGTGGATGACTCGAAGAACTTCAGAATCATTACATCAACCATGCAACGAAACTAAGACCGAGATTTGCTCAAAAGTCTTTTTGCTTAGCATGCCAAGTCCTGTTAACTGTGAGTTGAAGTCTCGTGCTGCAGTGACTTCCCGTGGTTGTTTTCTGGGTGCTTGTGTTACTCATTTTGTACAAAGCAGTGCCATCTAGTTATGCACCTGAGTTTAGGATTCTTTTAAACTTTTGGGTTTCGTTTTAGTTTTGAATATGTTAAAGGCTTATCTAATCCCGAATTAGGAGCCTTTGTCCTCCTTTGTCCTGCTCCTCCCTAACCCTAACTTCACTGTGTGCTCATAAGCTTTCTATTTGGTGACATCATGCCTGAGATTACCCATAAAGGAAAGGGTCTGCTCAGCTCACGGCTTCAGCTCTTTCAGTCCACGGTAGTTTGGTGCCACTGTTCCGGGCCTGTGTTGATCCAGCACACAGTAGCCATGCAGTACGGCGAAAGTTGGTCGCATGGCCTCAAGGCAACCAAGACATGAAAACAGAAACAGAAAAGGGCCAGGTCCCTAAATCTTTTCAAAGGCTGATTTTCTAAGGATGCAACTTCCTCCGATGAAGCCCCACTTCTTAAAGGTTCTGTGGGCTTCCAGTAGCTCCAAGCAGATGGCCAAGGTCAAATTGTAACTCTGTGGTGTCTGATTTAGCCTCCCTGTGATTCCTTATGGAAAAACAGTTCTGTGAATACATAACTATTAGTACGTTTTTCCTCTATTTTTCTAGATATTTAGTTTTGAGTATTTATTGCGTGTATGGTGGTTTGAATGAGAAATACTCGCCACAGGCTCATGAATTTGAACACTTGGTTCCCTGTTGGTGGTGTCATTTGGGGAAGTTGTGGAACCTTTAGGAGATGCAGCATTACCGGAGGAGATACACACTTGGAGTGGGCCTTGAGGTTTTATAGCCTGACCCACTTCCAGTTTCCTCTCTCGGATTCACACTCCTGCAGCCTGCTGTCACGCCTCCTTGCCATTTTGACTCTAATCTTTCTAGAACCATAAGCCAAAATAAAATCTTATCTTTCATTAAATTTTAGATTGATTTATTTTACTTTATGCATATGAGTGCTCTGCTCTCGGCACCACTGTCTTCCAGGTTCTGTCAATCCCTCTGGTCGAGAATAAGACCGTCACCACAAATTTGAGCCATATTTGAGCCAAGCTTTAATTGAATTAATTAAATACTGTCTGCTAATGATGGACTCCGGTCAGGACCATTCCGAGGTTACCACAGAGTGGTCCTGAGCTACACTCCAGGGTTCCCACAAAATGGTACCAGGTCACATCTGGTAGGTGCTTATGAAAGCTTAACCCATAAGGCTATGTACTTCCCACCAGGCCCAACCAGGGGCAAACATATATCCTGATGCACTTCCTGTCTAGGTATCTCCCACCTATTAGTAACCAAGCATGTCGGGTGTGGTTGGAACACATTCAGTGCAATTGGATGAACCAAACTTGCTCAGGGAATCTACTTACATGGCCTGACATCTCACATGAACAGCACCCACTCAGCATTCCAGGAAATAATCTGTCCTTGGGCAAGTGGAGATTACAGGATTCTGTCTTTTGTATTTTACATAAACAGCACTATTCCCAGCATTTCAGGAAGTTATCTCTCCTTGTTTTATAGATCTTTTAGGCACAGTAATTAAAATTTAAAATATGACTTTAGCTCTTACGGCTCCTACTAGGATGGCCTCTTAATCCCCACATAGTGTTCAATGGCTTTCTAGTCCAAAGCTCCAAAGTCTTCCACATTCCTCTAAAGAACAGCATGGTCAGGCCTTTCATGTCAAAACCCCACTCTTGGTACCAACTTCTATATTAGTTACCTTTCTATTGTGGTGGCAGAACACCAGGACCAAGGCAACTTGTAAAAGAACACATTTAATTTGGGGACTCCAGGTTGCAGAGGGTTATTAGAGTTAATGACCATCATGGTAGCAAGCAGGGTAGCAGGCAAGGATGGCACTGGAGCAGTAGCTGAGAGCTTATATCCTGATCTGCAAGTACGATGCAGAGAAAGAATTAACTGAGAATAGTGTGGGCTTTTAAAACCTCAAAACCCTCCCCCAGGCAGAGTCTCCCACTGAACATAGAGATCATATATCCTGCTAGGCTGGTTGACCAATGAGTTCCAGGGATCTGCCTGTTTCCACCTTTGGGGTTGCAGATATATGTTGCCATGCCTAGCTTTTGACATAGATCCTGGGAATCTGAAGTCAGGTCCCGATACTCATGCTGTAAGTAAGCACTTTACCAACAGAGATGCCTCCCAGCTTCTTCCATTGGTGCTTCCATTGGTGCTAGTACACCTCTAACAAGGCCACATCTCCTCATCCTTCCCAAACAGTCCACCAACAGGGACCAAGTATTCCAACATATGAGCTAATAGGAGGGCATTCTCATTCAAACCACCATGTAGAGTCTCTCACTGAACCTGAAACTCATCAGTTCAGCTATATGGGCTGGCCAATGAGCTTCAGGGATCTACATGTCTGTCTCCTCCACTCTCAGTGCATAACAAGCATGTGGCACCGAGCCTGTTGCTTATATGGGTTCTGGGCATATGAACTCGGGCCCACATGCTTATGCACCATCTTATGGCTTATGGTGTCATCTTCCCAGCCCCTATAGTTTTAAATTAGCATAAATTATAGAGTGCTATTTACATTTCACACCTTGCTTTTCTCTTATATCTTAAAAAACACTTCCTATTAGTTCACAGAGTTCTTTGGCATTTAGCTTTTACAAGTATGTTTGATACATTTGAGCTGGTTGCATCAGTCCTGTGGGGTGTGTGTGTGTGTGTGTGTGTGTGTGTATATGTGTGTGTGTGTTTATGTATACACTTCTGCATGTGTGTGTAAGTAGTGAAGGCCAGAGATTATATCATCCCTCGGTTATGGTCCACCTTATCGTTGAAGCAGAGTCTCCCACTGAACATAGAGATCATATATCCTGCTAGGCTGGTTGACCAATGAGTTCCAGGGATCTGCCTGTTTCCACCTTTGGGGTTACAGATATATGTTGCCATGCCTGGTTTTTGACATAGATCCTGGGAATCTGAAGTCAGGTCCCAATACTCATGCTGTAAGTAAGCACTTTACCAACAGAGATGCCTCCCAGCTTCTTCCATTGGTGCTTTAAGGAAAGATCATTTACATCATCATCATCAATACCTTTGCTCCATTAAGCAATAACAGCATAGGCATCGCATTTTATATTGTTAGAGATTTGTCTAGAGGTGGTATTGCTGGGTCAAAGGATGAATGCATGTGCCCCAGTTTGGTCTTTGTTTCTGTGATAAACATCATGACCAAAAATCAATTTGAGGAGGAAAGGGCCTAATTCAATATACAGCTTACATCTTACAGTCCATCATCATGGGAAGTTGGGGAAGAACCTCAAGGCAGGAAGCTGGAGGCAGGAACTGATGCAGAGGCTGCTGAGGAACACTGCTTATAGGCTTGCTATTCATAGCTCTCTCAGCTTGCTTTCATATCTAATTTAGAACTACTTGCCCAGGGGTGGCACCTC
Source organism: Cricetomys ansorgei (assembly GCA_026225945.1). Classification (NCBI taxonomy): domain Eukaryota; kingdom Metazoa; phylum Chordata; class Mammalia; order Rodentia; family Nesomyidae; genus Cricetomys; species Cricetomys ansorgei. Next base: position 2,568,775 of record JAMJFZ010001815.1, on the reverse strand, counting down.
ATGCAATATGCTGGGCCTTCCCACACCAATTATAAATTAAGAAAATGTCCAGCAGACATGCCCCCAAGCCAGCCTGATAGTCAGTTTCTTAACTGAGGATCCCTCCTCAGAGGTGTGTTTAGTTGACAGCTGGGATTAGCCATCACAGTGTGTGTGCTTGTGTTACACTCCCCATTGTGGAGACGCACTATCCTCTTTGTCCAGCGTGTAGCAGAACTGTGTGCCATGGCCTCCATTGGGGTAGGCCGTGCTCTCCGATCCTGTCAATCTGCCTGAGGGAAAGCAGTAAGTAGGCAGGCATCACCATCAATCTACACGTGTGGCACTGTAAGTGCTGATCTTGTGTTCAAAGGGTATTTCTGCATCTTTTCTACATACAGATTGTTCGTGTCGTTTGCTAATGCTTCTGTCACATGTTTAGCCTTTGCAACTCCTCTAGGGTTCTTTGTGCATCCATGTTGTGGGTGTTGAACCCTGCATTGGTAGTGAGAGTTACAAAAGCTTACTCCATTTTCAGCTAGTTTTTTTTTTAATTTTTTATTTTTTTTTTGCCTTTGCTTCTCTTATATAGCAAATTTACCACAAGATTGTGATGGGGCTTAGATTTCATTACTATACGTAGATCTTTGATCCATTTGAAGTCTATCCACTTTGTAAAGAATGAACAATAATCAAAACTGTGTTTTTTCCGGCCCACGTGGCTACCCAGTTACCCTAACAGCGGGTAGTAATGAGGCTGTGATTTTCCTCTAGTGATTTTGGGGGATGCACCTATGTTTCATTCTTCACAAACCATCTTTATTTCCCCCTTTATTTCTCCAGCTTCTAGAGGCTGCTTACATTTCTTGGCTTCTGCCCCTTCCTCAAGTCCTATTCATGCTGCCATCTGGCTTCTGTCCCTTCTCTCTCCCTCTTCCATGTATAAAGGTCCTTATGAATACCCTGGGCCCACTGGGATACTCTGGCGAGCTTCCCGAGCTGCGATAGTGTCTTAATGCCCCCTTGACATGTAACCTAATATACCCACAGGTGCCGGGATTGGGAGGGCACCTCCTTGAAGCATCTTCCTGCCTATTGTCAGTCAGCTGCTGCTACTTTTCATGACTCCACCTATGTGGAACCAGGGAACATTGCAAGATGAAGTTGGCTAATCTTACAATGAGTGGTTGGAAACTATTGGTAGAAAAAAAAAAATCTCCCTAAGTACCCACGCTGAGGTTGGAGATCCTGTGAGACTCAGATATGAGCCTTGGAAGGAAGGGTAGCATTGCCAGCGTTCTAAAATACTTCTAACCTTAGTCAGAATCCAAGCACAGTGAACAGCCCAGCTTCCGTTCTCCCTGTGAGAAAGACAGCAAGGTGAGGGACTCATCTTCTCAACTAAAATGAGTTTTGTTTTGTTTTTTTCTCAATAAACATGTGCCTGAAACCCTGGGACCAGACATCCCAAATTCCCTTGCCCTAAACCAGTGCTGTAGAGTGGCTGACGGGAGATAGTTAGGGCTTTCAGTGAACAGGAAGTCATTCTTTACGTCGTCCGTCCCCCATTGAAAACCTGGCTGTATACCTGAGCAGAATTAATAGTAAAACTCTCTGTATTCTTCTGTAAGGCAAAAGGTAAGTTTTAATAATACACGAGGAGGCGTATGTATGTCCCCTCTGCCTCTGATTGGTACCAGCAGTACAAGTGGACAGAGCCTGCCTTTCTGCAGCGTGCCGTTCTTATCCTGGCCAGTTCCTGCACAAGCACTCTGTCTGAACCCCAGTGGGTCTTCAGGGCCTTGGGACCTAAGAACTTAGAGGGCCACATGAACTCTAAGTGTAAGGCTCTACTGATAAAGTGGAGTGGGGGACCCATTGGAGAATTGTGGTGCATGAGCTCAAATTCAGCCCATTATTCTACATTAAGCTGTTCTTACCTGAAGCCATGTCTCTGGTGGATTACCCTCCTTTCTTCTTCTCTCCTCCCCCTTCCCATCTCTTCCTCTCCCCTCCTTTCCCACTCCTTCCTCTTCCTTCTAAACTCCTCTCCTCTTCCCTCCTTCCTTTCATTTCTCCTCTTTCCTTCTCCTTTTCTCATTCTTTTTCAGGTGCAGAATGGGCTGAGAGGAATGGATAGTGGATAGGAGATATTTTGTTAGCTTAGGTTCTCTCTGCTCTCTCCCTCCCTCTCCTTCCCCACTCTGACTACCTTTGCTTCCATGTCTTCTCCCCCTCCTCTATCTTGTCTTTTTCCTTTTCTGCCCCCCCCCACCCCGTGTCTATCTCCCATGTCTCCGTCTGTCTTGCTTCTCTCCATCTCCTTCCCTCGCTCTGTCTTCCTTCTTTTTTTCTTAGCCACCTCTGGCTATGAACAGCATCGAACCATGTCAGGTGCTGCGTTTCCCTCTGTGATGAACTACTGAGAAGCCCAAGATGGGTCTTCTTTATCAGATGAGACCCCAAGAGAGACACTGAGGCACAAATCATTGCAAGAGCATGAGGTTTATTGTACCGACGTGTCCTCCTTACACGTCAGGGTGGACCTCCATAGGGTCCCCACGCAGAGGGCAGGAGGCCACCCTGAGGGGATTTTCAGACTTGCTTATATAGTCTTTTCTTAGCAACCACATAACCTTTAAGCTGTTTGGTTGGGTGTAATGACGTAGATCGGTATATTCCACATGTATTGTTTTATAGCTAGGGAGTGCTGAGCTGAAACTTAGTCATATGTGAATATAACTGGAACTTTTCTTTATCTGGGTGCCAAGGTTTCCTGGAAAGTTCAGGCACAGTTCAGGCCTACTTGTACATTCTCAAGCTTTACTAAAGTTTGGTCAAGCTTTAGCCTTTGCTCTTACCATCCAATAGTCTGACTTTTCAGAGACTGGAGTTGCTGAGCCTATGTCCCCGTCCGCACTAGGAAAGTTAATTTTCTTCTTTATAGACCACTTTCTTTTCCTTGCAAAATTCTGCCTGGGAGCAGAGCACATGTGTAAACCTGGATAGAAATGTGGGCAGAAAGTAATAAATGATAGTTTGTTGAATTTTAATGAGCATTGAACCCTCCGGAATAGTCTCTCTAAGAGCCCAAGTGTTCATTCCAGTAACACCATTTGGGAACGCTTTAAGCCTGGCCTTGTATCTTGAGGGGTGAACCCCACCATTGGTAGATGTTATTCTTGCCTAACATTTTACTTTTGGAAATAAGCAGAAATTCTTGGAAGCCTTTGTGAATATGGTGTGTGATCCAATCTACTGCTATCCATGGTCAAGAAGATGAACATGTCCATCAGCTTTCTGTCACTGTGACAATTAGGTTACACACAGGAGAAGATGTTTGTTTTGGCTTTCAACTTTGGGTGCTTCAGTCCATGGTCTCATACCCTGTTTCCCATTTCCCAGTGGCAGGAGTATGTGGTAGAGTAAGAAGCTTACCTCATGACAGCAAGAAGAAAAACAGGAAGGATTGGAGTCCCCAGAACACTCAAAGGCACATCCTACATGACCTAACTTCTGTCCACTATATCCCACCTCTGAAGGGCTCCCCTGCTCCGGAGGGACACCACGGGCAGGCAGCAGAGCTCAAACTGTAGCAATGAAGATATGAGTCTAGACGTGGGAAATAGTTCAGTCTGTAAAGGGCTTGTCGTGCAAGTCTGAAGAACTGAGTTCAGATTTCCAGTTACCCCACAAAAAGTCAACGTGGAATGTGTGTTTGTAACCTCAGTGTTGGGAGGGGAGAAATAGGAGTTCTGTAGAGTGAGGTTGGTAGTGAGGCTAGACATCAACGAGCTCCAGGTTTGATAAGAGAGCCTGCCTATCAATAAATAAATAAATAAACAAATAAATAAAATAGATGTAACATGGTGTGTAATAGGGGAAGAGAATTCATCAGTGACCTCTAGAACACACACACACACACACACACACACACACACACACACACACACACTATACTGGTGATTCCCAAAGAAATCAACATCCTGCGGGATGAATTTGTACTTTGTTAGGGAAGAGTCATGTGTTTACAAACACTGTTATAATTTCAAACATAAAAATGGAAAATGAGAACTGTAGTGGAACACTTGGGAGAAGTTTTTGTTAGTTTGGTTTCTTTAAGAACCCAAAATGGCTTTTGGATTAGGTTCGTGTTTCCACCCCAGCTGTGGTGTAGTTGATTACGAGCTGGGCTTGGAATGCTTGATGCAGGTGGCTATAATTTGGTTAGGTGCAATTGTTCTGGCACCTGTAGCTTGCTTGGGGGTTTGGGTACCGTATGGGTTTATGGGAACTTTTGGTTTAGGGTATAAAAAGTCTGAAGCCCCGAGAGTAGATGTGGGTGTTGGTTGGTGGTTCGTTGATTGGGTTGCTGTTGTTTGTGTGATAATTCCTTAAAAGAACAAAGGTTGGAGGGATTGAGTTTACAGTCAGTGAGCTGAGACTCTAGTCTGACTCACTGTCAGCTAGTCCTCTTCAAGCTTGGGACAGCCTAAAGGAGGCTGTGAAGATTTCTACCATTCTCTCATTCTATATCAAGGCCACTTGCAAAAGCTGCGAAGATTTCTTTCTATCCTTCCTTTCGCCTTCCCTAAACTGAGGGCAAAAGATTGTAGCGTACTGCTACAGAGAATCTACTTCTTTGAAGTTTGAAATAACATTAAAGGAAGACAGGAGATTTTAGGGTTGTAAAAGGGAAGTATAGTGTATTACGGTATTATAGAGGAACAGAACTGCTAGAATTAATCAATATATATTAAAAAGGGACTTTAAAAAATATTTTACAGTGGCTTACCGGTTATGGTCTGGCTGGTCCAATCATGGCTGTCTCCCAGTGCAAAGTACAAGAATTTGATGGTTGTTCAGTCCACGAGGCTGGATTTCTTAGCTAGTTTTAGTATAATTTAGAGTCCTGAAGAAGAATGTTCTAACATCAGTGAAAAAAATGCCTCAACAGCAGGATAGGTGAATTTGCCAGTGAGCGTGAGGGCAGGCAGGCAAAAAGCCAAAGCATCCTTCTTCTAAGTCCTTCGTAGTGTCTGTCACCAGAAGGCGTGGCCCAGATCTATAGTGGATCTTCCCATTTCAAGTGATTCATTCAAGAAAAATCTCTCATGGGTGCACCCAGCTGTTTGGGTTTTAGTTAATTCTAGATGTAGTTAAGTTGACAACCAAGATTAGCCATCACATATAGGTGTTAACGTTTTGAAAAAAAAAAAAAAAGATCTAAAATAATAAATAGTCAGATATAGTGAGAAAACAAGACACTGGTTTGCCTCCGTTCCCAAGATCACGGGTACGCGGCAGCAGAGGCATCAGTGCACAGGCTTAATTATTTTCTGTTGCTGTGATAAAACACCCTGACCAAAAGCAACTTATAGAAGCATTTATTGTGACTTATGGCTCCAGAGGGAAAAGAGTCTAACATGATTGAGAAGAATGGCAGCAAGTAGCAGGCATGAGCTGGAGCAGAAAGATGAGCGCTTACATCCTTAAACTCTGAGTCCTAAGCAGAAAGGGAAAATCAGAAATAAGATGAGGCCAGAAGCCCTCAAGTCTCAGGACATACTTCCCCCAGTAAGGCCATATACATCCCAAAACAGCGCCTCCATCTGGGGACCAAGAGTTCAGATGCCTAAGACTATGGGGGCATCACTCACTCAAACCACCACATTCTACTCCCTGGGACCCATAGGCTGATTCTACTCCCTGTGTGTATGTGGTGTATGTATTCCCTTGGAAGACAACTCATGATCTGACATCTCTGACATTTTGCAGTCTCCATTGCAACCCAAACTTCAGTTTTATAGCTTCACACAATAACCTCTCAAGACTTCACCTTCTGAATTTCAGACTTGCTCTGGTCCAAGAATTCCTTTCTATGCCCTCATTTATCCACCATGAGGGAGAAGAATAGTAGCAGGCAGCATGCAGCAGGCATGGAAGCAGGAGCAGAAAGCCGAGAACTCAGGTCTTTAACCACAAACACAAAGGACAGACAGGACATAGGGTGTGGCCTTAAGCTCTGAAGGCCCTCCCCTAGTGAAATACTTCTCAGGGTGAACTTTAAGCACAAAAACCACATCCTGGGTTGACATACTTCAGTTAATAAGAACAGTTAGCCAGAAACAGAACTAAAGAAGCCAAAGAGCAGATTAGTACATTTAGAGACTTCCCCAGAACTATTGACTTTGATGGATTGGGTCTGTGCTTTCCTTTTGGCAGGTGGTGCTGACTATGTGCTGGGTTTTATGGCCTGAATGGTACTTCCATCATGGAGTCAGTGTGCTAAAGCCTGGGGCCCCATTACAGCATGAAATAGAGTTTTGACTTAGCCCTATGACCAGGACAGATCTTTGCTTTCCCCAGCATGTGCTTCATTTCAAAGCAGAAGGTGAGGCAACTAATACTTACATGTGATAGGAAAGAAAAAATGAAACTTCAATACTAGATGATGAAATTAAGATGAAAGAGAAAATAAAGTTGAGAAAATGCTATGCAGAGGTCCCTCTCCTTTATACGCAGTCAACTGCCAACTAAAAATAAGAAAGAGAAAATTCCAGAAATAATGTTAAAAACAGTTATTATTACAATATATTGTTATGTGTAATTATTAGTTGTTGGTAATGTCTTTTTGTGACTAAATGCAGAAATTTAACTTTATAATATGTATGTTCACATGGGGAGTCACCCCTAGTATTCTTGGGGAATTGGTTTCAGGATTTTCTGATAACCATATTCCACAGATGCTTCCGTCTCAGTCCAACCTTTGATCCATTATGTGTCCCAGGACAACTATGAATTCAGCCCAAACTAAACCAGAAACTTACTACTAAGACATTATGAGATTTTGGTGTGTGTGTGTGTGTGTGTGATTTTTTTTTATTTTTGTAATTCAATTGTGTAGTTCTCAAGTTTGAACTTTGTAGATGATACTATGTCACAATTTTAAAGGCTGACTCTATCTCTAGATGACTTTAATATACACTACATTACAGCCATTTTGGTAAATGGCTGTTACACATCATTGCAAAGTGAATAGTGACAAGAAGCCTGAACACGTTCAGGACAGATGTGTTCCAACAGTATGCATGGGGTTTGGTACTATCCCCCTTTTCAGGAATCTGTGGAATATTTCAGAACATATCCCGCCTGGATATGCAAAACAGAAGTGAGCTACACACTGGGCTCTAATCTTTAAGACAATTACAAATAATGGGGCCTGGGGAGAAAAATGAAATGTGGATCAATTTCTCTATCCAGTGGCAGACTGGGTCCTCACAGGTGGGGAGTCCCTTATCCATGGAAGAGAGTGATCTAGGCCATGGTTTACTTGCTGCCAGGCCTGCTGTGAAAGGCAATATGGAAAGGGGCAAGAGACTGCAGAGATTAATTCTCTGGATGCGTAGAAGTCCTTCCTTTAGGGCATGCTCCTTTTCCTTTGAGATGGATTCATATCCAAGGCAAGCTTACTACAGGTATGTCATCTGAGTGTCTTCTGAGGCAGGGAAAGCAGTCCTCAAATCTCCTCCCCAGTGCCCTAAAGCCAAGCATTTAAAGTTCCCTTGAAGATACCAGGTTAACAATGCAAGGCAACAATACCACATACTTTAAAATTTGCCTGAGTTATGCCTGATTGACATCAGGTCTTCCCGAGGAGCAGAGGCCACAGAAGACAGAAAGTCACCAGGGAGAGGTGACAGTAGAAAGAATGTCTTTCAGAGCTGTCACACTCTGAGCTCTCTTTCCTTCAGGGCTCCTCTCATAGCTAATTAAACACATTAGGTTTTTATATGACAAAATGTTCTTGGTGTTTCAGATTTAAAATTTAAAACCTCTATGGATCACTGGAAGTTACTAGGGTTTTTCTTTTTTTTGGTTAATATACTTTCCAAGGAAGCTGAATATGGCCTTAAACAATCTCTGAGTATCAGTAATTTCACACAGTAAGAGAGAGTTTTTCCAATTCCGTCTCAGTAAAATTAAGGTTAGGCCTTTCTTGAAGAATGCCCCAGACTTAGGCTCTTTCCGTCTTCTCAGGGAGCCATGTTCACACAATCTTGAAAATGCTACACAAGAGGAAAGAGGGACTGTGTGTCTAGACCACTGCCCACATATTCGGACTCCATTTCCCCAGGCCCCTTACAGCACCAGCTGTCCTGGTGAGCCCTAAGGATGACGAGCTACCTGAGAAGAGGATTGTAGGGGAGCAGGAAATAAAGATGCAGCTCAGGTACCTGCTTGAGACAGTGTGAGAAACTTAGCATGGCTTCTCCTCTGGAACAAATGCAGAGGGAGTTAGATAGCTCTAGTAGTCAGGGGCCACTTTGGGGCAGGGAGAAGATGAATGATTGCAAAGAACAAATGGACAAGCAAACGTGTCCAGTGGGGCCTCCAAAGGAGTCTGGGAGCATGGATGCCTCATTTTCTCTTGCTATTTGCTTGTCTGCACAGACTTGCTATATTGTGTGATTTGTCTCTCCCAACTTCTCAGTGGGTTTTGGTATCCATACAATCGCCAGTGTCCTCCAGGTTCCAAGTTGTAAGCAACAGAAACCAAGTCTGGCTGCTGGAGTGGTAAAGCCGCTGTACAGAGGATGCCAGTGGGCTGAGAGGTTCCTGAGGAGTGGGGAACTGGGTTGGTGCCTATGCGCTGATGGTTCTGGACCCATGGAATCCTGCTTGTGTTTTTCAGCTTTATCATGGTAGGAAAATACTCCACATGTTAACTAAGTCGTACTTGAAATATCAAATTTTGATTGTTTCTGGGCCTCTGTCTGATCCTCTCTTACAATGTGGGGTGGCACTGGCAGCCTCAGCACCAGTCAGCTCCAGTCATGGGCATATATAACCAGCTCCATGATGTGTTTTGAGCCTGGATACATCCATGTTAGTAAATGCAGTTTTGAGAGGATACTTTCAGTGGGTGAGCTTGATGGGACATAGCTCCATCCCAGGTCAAAAGTGTCTGTTGTAAAGGATCATGACCTGATCACCCCCAGAACAAGACGAGTGGAGCCTGCACCACAGTCACCTCTGACATAGATGCTAGTTGGCATCACTAACCCCTCTGAAGTGGCCATAGGACATCGTCCCAGGGCCCCGTCAGCACTAATCCCTGAAACAGGATGGATGCTGGCACCATCACCTTTGTTAGACTCTGACTTAGGGCCCATGTAAGTGCATCCCACGGTCCCAGGACCAAGGCAGACTGGGAAAGTGACCCCTGTAAGTGCCCCCTTAGATTCACAAACTGTGTAAGGCCTCTATTAAAGGAAGGCTATACCAATGCTCATGACAAATGGAAAACAGTTTTGACAATCTTTAATATATGAACCAGAGAAGAGGCAAGTCCTGATGCTACCCCGATTCTCTTGTAGAAGTCTTGGGGGTGTGGACATCCACAGATTGAAGAATTAGGGATTAGGTGACTGATATATTCTCTCACCTACATATCATGGAGTAGGTGGGCTCCAGGTGTGGTAATATGGTCACCCTCCCCAAACAAGGAAATTCCTTAATGCTTCCCTTTGAAAATAAAGAGACTTTGTGGCTGGAGAGAGGGCTCAGTGGATAGGAATGGATACTGCTCTTGTAGGGGGGACTTGAGTTTGGTTCCTAGCACCTACACTTGGCAGCACACAACCACCTGTAATTCCCATTCCAGGGTATTTCACACCTTCTGAACTCCTTAAGTACCTGTACTTATATATGCATACATACACCCTACACAATTTTTCAAGAAAAAAAAAACTCTTTATTTAGGGAAAACTTTTACAAGCCATAGATAAAGAGGAATGTGTCCTATGACCTCAGGACTAGAGTCCAGTCCTTTCTGACTGTGGCTGGTGGCAATTCACATGACCATTCTGAGCTTTTGTTAAGTGAAGGGCTCTCCTCTAGAGGAATTCTATCTAATATTTTGTATCCACTGCTCACAGCTTAAGCCACTTATTTTGGGACAAATTTTTCCTATGATTTTTTTGAGATAAAAGTGCAACTATAAAATGTACAGTTGTCAACTTTTTACAAATGAACATGTTACTGGTGGTTAGTGTCTGTACCAAGTGTTTCCAGGTTATTTAGCCCTTCGTCAGGGAATTGAATAAGAGCACACAGATTGTGAAGTAGCAAGGATGTACTGCTCTAAAGCAAAATCGTACTATCAGATGAATACTGTCTAGAATGACAGCAGGCACGGGTGAGAGAGTACCCAAGAGACACAGGTTACTGTATGGAGATCCCCTTGTGGGGTCTAAAGGAAGGAGGGGTGGTTACTAGGGATGGTTTCTAGGTCTAGGGATCTACTTTGATTGATGGATTTGAGTTACATCACCCTTCATTTACTGTACACGCCTCTTTCTATAGGGCACCTTATTTTAGTCTTGTGCATGTCCAGATACGCATGACCATAGCTAGTAACATGTTACCCAGTTACGCATGGTAATAAACACAGTTGACACAGTGGACAGTTTATATCACTGCGTATACCCCAACCTAATCTAGGCCAGGATGGCCCTCTTACTCTTGGACCTGGATATAATTGAGAAACTATTCATACCTGATGGTTTTCAAAGAAGAAACTTATGCTGCTGTTTGGAACAAGTTGTGCATGTAGCTTGAAATAGGTGGGGGTCCTAGGTTGCTAGGCACACTGTATATACATAGTACCTGCAGGTGGGGTGGGGGGGTCCTAGGTGCATTGTTAAGAGAGGGGTGTGTGTGTGCATTGTACCTGTCGTTAAAGGTCCTAGGTTGCCAAGCACATAATTAGAAGGAAAGTATGGGTATAACCCAAGCCAAACGGAGTCCCAAGGTGCTAAGTAAGTTTCTGTGCTTGCCTGCCTCAACCACCAGCCTGATCTTGTTAGGAAATGTAAACATTTCCTACATCTAGGACGTTTCTTTTGTTCAACTACCCCCCAAACATGGCACCACGGTTTAGCTCGGCCCGTTCTAGAACTCTGTGCAGAGCAGGATCATACAGTACACTTGTCACACCAGGCTTCTTTCACATACAGAGGCATCCTGTCACCCGTGGCACAGAGCTCACTGTTTCTGTTTCCCATGAGCAATATGAAAAATAAAAATTCATTCAACGGGAATGTTCAGAAACAATCCATTAGTTTCAAGCTAAACACTACTCTAGGTGGTTTGAGGAAAAGTTTGAGGTGCCTCCCTCCTGGGAAATGACCCCCGCCCCCCCATGCAGTGTACTCATACTGTATATGGTACCCGTCAGCTACTCAGTTAGCCTTTCATTATCAGATCAGTGGCGTCCCAAGACTCGGGTTCAGTAACTCCATTCTAACTATGATCCCAGAGGGCAAGTTGTGATGGTTCTAGTTGATAATTAGTTATTAATGTTAATCTCTTCCTATGCCTGGGGGCTGGAGACATGGCTCAGCAGTTAAGAGCATTTTTGCTCTTCTAGAAGATCTGGGTTTGGTTCCCAGCACAAAATGGTAGTTCAATGTCATCCGTAACTCCAGTTCCAAGAGATCGGATGCCCACTTCTGACTTCTGTGGGCCCTACTTATGCGGTGCACATACATGCATGCAGGCAAAATATTCACACGCATAACAGTTAATAAATCTTTAACAAGATCTCTTACTGTGCTAATTTATCAATTAACTTTACGATAGGTACATACCGTAGAACACATTGTACATACAGGGTTTGGATAGGTATTTGGGGACATCACTGTGGGTTTTGAAATGTCTTCCCTATAATTTTGGAGGGGTCTACTGTAACAAAATATTTTGACATTCATCTACATTATTTCAGGTAAAACTTTAAAACTGAAATTCATAATTTTGGGACCAAAAAAAAAAAAAAAACTCCTTAGAATTGGCTTTTAAAAATGAAGAGCTGGTGGATCTTGGAGAATAGGAGTACATCTGGGTCAGCTGAGGGTCTGTGATCCTGACTCAGGTTGTGGAATGTGGTTATGTAAGGTCATTGAAGACGGTCCCAAGGGCAAGCGATAGGGGAAGAGGGAGGACTAGAGGGAAGAAACGGGGAGGGAGGGGCAGGTGAGTGAAAGGGCTGCGGTGACCTGCTAGATTCAGCCCGCTGTCTCTTCATCTTCTGCTATGAACCGATCTCTCCAGATGGAGCACAGTTGTACAAACAGGTCTGCGCTTAGAATGTAAGACGGAGGGGGGAGTCAAGCGAGCTGGCCATAGTTGGAAAACAGGAACAATGTGTGTGCCCGAAATAGAAGGGCACGCTCTCCCCGTGGGGCTTCTTGAGAACTCATCAGGCACAGCTGCATCTCTGACATTCCGACTGTGCACACAGGTCTGGCTTCCAGCCAGTCACCTTCCCGCAGGTTCCATTCCCTCCAGCCTTGTCCTGGCCTAAGTTGCTTTGGAAATGAATAGGTTGATGAAGCGAATGACAAAGGAGCTGTAGGTAATCGCTGTGTGGTTAAGGCTCGTGGAAGACTAGCCAAAGTGGGGCCCTGACAGGGGAGCGGCTCATCGCTAAGCACTCTGGGGACCTAGGATTTGCTAGAGGCAGTTCTGTGCCTTCTAAGCCCTACTCTGTCATGCCACGCCCTTTGCACTGCCTGACCACCGGCTCCAGCCTCAAGGACCTTCTGGCTTGCATCAGACTGCAGAGAGCATCCAAAGATATTTCAGAGGAGTGGAGAGTGGATGAGTTATCTTTGGCCCTTTATTTACAGCACGCAATGCTGTGCCAATGGGAATCTCACCTGATCACCCGATAGTTTTCCATCGGCATAGTGTTTTGCACCTCTACCTAAATTTTTCATAGCTGCAATTATCATAAAACTGTATTTAAATTTTTTTCTTACTCTGATCAAAGTAGACTCTGTGTTCTGTTCTGTTTTTTGGTCAATATTTGGTCAATATTTCTTTGCCTACATTCAGGTCGCCTTGTAAACTTGTATGGAACTTGATGCTTCTGTTCACATGTCCCCAAGTCCCACAGGTCCTGGCACTGAGGGACCAGGCTTCCCACTAAGCCTTTGGCCTTGCTCAAGCAACCCTTTGAAAAGCAATGTAAAATTCAGAGCTAATTGTTCCTTGCTGTAACTTGGCTGTGCACCAATAAGTACAAACATATACATCAGTGAGCTGCAAACAGATATGAACCTGAAAGAGTGGTTACAATCCAAAAACCAGAAATAGCACCTTCTGAAAAGAGTGTTGAGCAGCTGTCTTTCACTGCTGCTGGGGATGCAAAGTCACTGCAGAAGACAGACAGTTTTCTTCAAAGTTAAATGTATTCTAACCATTGTGAGGCATTTACCCAACTGACTTGAAAGCTTATTCCCACCCAAAGATTTGCGTGTTAATGCTTATAGCAGTTTTATTCATAATTACCCAAATATGGAAACAACCAAGATGTTCTTTAACATGTTAATTAATAAACACTCAGTGGTCTCTTCATGCAATGGAACACTGTTTGGCAATTAAAAAGGAAAATATTATCAATCGGAAGAAAAACATGAATTACTATTAAAGGCATATCAGTAAGGAAAGAAAACAATATGAGGAGGTTATGGATAATACTATATTAATTAGTATTAATTAATACTATATTAGGTTCAAATGAGAATTTGCTAAAGAAAAATAGAGTAACATTTTTTGAGGGACTTGGAAAGGAAGGGGGTTAAACAGGAGAACCACAAAGGATCATTTAGGGCTGTGAAAGTATTTTGTGTGATACTCTAGTAGCAGAGATACATTTTTCAAAACTCAATGAATATTACAGTACAAAGAGTAGACTTTTAACATGTAGGCTAAAACAAGAGAGAGAAAATGGGAAGAGTACACAGGATATCAGGACAGAATTTGTCCTGGAACAATGGGATGTGTGGTGGCATGAATAAGAAAGGCCCTGATAGGCTCATGTATTTGAATGCTTAGTCACCAGGGAGTGGCACTCTTTAAAAGGATTAGAAGGATTAGGAGGTGTGGCCCTGGTGGAATAGATGTGGCCTTGTTGAAGGAGGAAGTGTGTCACTGGGAGTGAGCTGTGAGGCTTCAAAAAGCCTATGCCAGGCCTAGGTTTTCTTCCTCTTCCTACAGACCAGGATATAGAACCCTCAGCTACTACTCCAGTACCCGGCTTCATGCTACCATGCTCCCCACCATGATGATAATTGACTAAACCTCTGAAACTGTAAGCAAGCCCTCAATTAAATGCTTTCTTTTTTCAAGAGTTCCTTTGGTCGTGGCCTGTCTTCACAGCCATAGAACAGTGACTCAGACAGGATGTAATTGGATTACAGATATATGGCATGATCTCACTTCAGGGGCAGGAAAGGGTGCTGGCTTAAGTAACTTTAGAAATTGCTAGAGTTTGTAAGACTGAAGAAAAGAGAAATTATTATGCAGTTACCACATTTTAGTAGATAAACTGCCTCACACTGTAAAAGCCAACAACTTGTGCTTTTGCACACGTGTACTTATTTAGAGAATGAATGCAAACTAGAAGGTGGGATTGCCAGGTTTCCTACTGTTCAGATCGGCGGTTAATGCACAAGAAGGAGGGCCACACTGTCCCGTGTGTGATTTGGGGGGAGTTAGTATGAAACATTGGTGTGGATTGCATTTGCTATCCATACAGGTGGATCATTTTTGTGTATGTGGTATATATGTGTAAACACATATGTTCAAATGTGCGGGTGTACATGTGTGTGCGTGTGCACGTGGAGGGTCAAAGTTAAATGTCGGGAGTCTTCCTCAATCGCTTGCCATTGTAGTCATTGAGGCAGAGTCTGTCAATTGAACGCAACCAGCTAGAATATTGCCAAACAGAATGACAGGTGGACCGCCATGCTTACCTGGCAGTTATGTGGGTTCTGAACTCTAGTTTTCACACTTGATGCTTGCACAGCAAACACTTTAACTGCTGAGTCCTCTCTCTGGCCACAGATGGGCAGTCTTAGAAATGATCCCGGGCGTGAGTACACACACGTAAACACTCATCTACGTACAAGCTCTGTCTGCTAAGAGGGCCTGGAGCTAATAAAAACACAGTAGACATGAGCACACCGAGTGCATTGATCTCATTTCCTAATTCAGTCTCCCGTGACGGGAAACAGAACTCCTCAGGTGCAGATCACAAGCCATCAAACGTCCCCCACGGAAATCCAACACCTGCAGACAATACAAAATGCCAAGGCCTATGCATCCCCCTTTTCCGACCGTGTACAAAAACAATGATTTTAAACACAACTTAAAATAAACCTCCATGACAGTCTTTGTCAGAGGAAATATGTCACTGGAGGCAGGGCTTCTCTCTGCTTCTTGTTGTGGTTCCCAATGTGATCACTCGGTTGCCAGCCCCCGCCACCAGGCTTCTGCTGTGCTGTCAGGAACTCTTACCCCTCCGGTACCTAGACCCCAAAACTTCCATCTTCTATAAATCGCCTTGCTCATGGTGTTTTATCATAGCAGTAGAAAAATAACTAATAGCGGATGCGTGGGTGTTGCTGAATGTGCGCCTGCGGCAGGAGGTACGTATAGGGATGAGCTCAGACCATCCTAACGTGCCAGAAAATAGAGGAAAGCTTGAAAATGATGATAGAATGTGATACTGTCACTTCGGCAGGATCTAGAGTCATCTAGAAAGTAAACTCTGTGAATGAGTTTCTAGATTATGCTGAACCAGAAAGACCCACCCTGGGGGTCCTGGATTGAAGAAAAAAGAGAAAGCTGAGCACCGAGTTACCAGAGAGGAGACGTGCCTGGTGCTCCTGCTTGTGCTGGCAGGCCAGCACACTGCTAGGGCAAGAGAAGCCACCGCCCTGACGGTGAGTCTGCTGAGCCAGCTGCTCCTCTCTGAGGAGACTGGAATCTGCAGACAGGAGATTGGAATAAAAAGGATAACTCCTGACTATCCTGGAATGGAGCTAGAGTCACTTTATGGGTAAATCAAGTCCTTGCTTTATCCAGAGATGCACTGGGATAGAGAAACCGTCCCTACTAAGAAGCTAAGTCCAGGAAATGTGTGCCATGTGCAACAGGCTGAAAGAGAGGCCTGGTCTCCTTCAAGGTAATGAACGTTCAAAGTGCAGCCACAGCCTGTGTGGTCTGACTATGTTTTCTGCCCTTGAATTCCTGAGAGCATGCTTTGGACAGACCTGAGCTTCCTTCTCTGCTTCACTAAAGCTGGTCTGAGTGGGTTTCTCTTCATTGAAGAATTCCTGAGGTTATCCATTTCCCCATACAGACTAAAGCTCGGGCATCAGAGTGGCTCTTTCATAGGCTCCTAGAACTAACAGCTGGGAAAGATATCCAGTGAATGGCTCTCAAAGAGGGTCTACAGAGCCCCAGTGGGATTCCCACGCATACCTGGGATCCATGAAGCCTAACTATTTCTTCTTTGAAATGGTTTTTAAATTTTGTGTGTGAGAGAGCATGTGTGTATTTATGTGTGTGAGTTGAATGGATATGTGCTGTGTGTGTGCATGTGTGTGTATGCAGGTGCATGCACCTGTGGGCATGTGCACAAAGGACAGAGGATAACACTGGGTCTCTTTCCCTGTCTTCATTTGCCTTATTCTCTTGAAACAGGGTCTCTAATTGAGTCTGGAGTTATGCTGGTGGCTAGCAATTCTCAGCAATTCTTCTGTTTCTGCAGGCTCCTCCCCTATAGTGGGGGGTTACAGGCATGCATGGCCACACCTGCTTTTTATGTGGGTGCTGGGTTCAAACTCAGGTTCTCATGCTTATTCGGCAAATGTTCTTACCTACTGACAATTTCTCCTGCTTCTAATTATTTTCTTAATAAAATCAAGTGCGTTGTACACAAATCATTCATTAAAGGGTCTAGTTAATCTGTAAGATGACTGTGACATGAATTTAGGATTTCTTTTTGTAACTAACTTCTCAGCTCGTAGGCCTCAGCGGCGAACCTATGACTATTATTTTACTAATTGGATATAGTACCAAAGTACACTCTAATAAGTGTGTCTGTACCCATAGATTAGGACAGCTCTCAGACCTTATCAGAGAAGTTTCCTTGGGCCAGGGATTGTGACAAACATAGAAACCTATTGCTGGTCAAATGCAGAGGGTAATTGTCTCTGGAGTGCTCCGCCACAAAAGGGTCATCTATATCACGCCGTCTCCCCCGCAAAGCTTAGGGATCTTACAAATGAGGAGCGGAAAGATTGTAAGAGCCAGGGATCAGGGAGGATTAAAGCAAACTGTTCATTCTAGACAAGGTGGACCTCACAACAGCTGTGCATGAGATCAATCCAATCAACATTCCAAGCTTCAAGCAGGGAGGAGGAACCCAGGGGCCCCTGCCCCCAGCTAGGGACAGCTGATAGCTTCTCCGGGAATGAGCCTGAGTTTTCTTTAAGAGTGTGCCTCCTGGTAGGGCAACCATGCTCCAGTGGATGACCTCACACCCTGAATGTGTAGGCAGCACAAACTGGTCTTCATGAGTCATTAAAAAAAAAGGAAGAATGCACGAGGTTGGGAGGGGTGAAAGTCAGAAATAGATCTGCAGGGAGTTAGTAGGAAGAGTGAATGTGGTCAGAATACATTGTGTGAATGTATGAAATTCTCAAAGAACTAATAAAAACATCCTGAGTTTTGGTGTAGTATTAAAAAGAACATCCACAATTATGTGAAAATGAGCATCAATGATACCTGTTCATGCTCCGCCCACATGCTCCGCCCACATGCTCCGCCCACATGCTCCACTTCCTGAAGCTCCATTATTTTATGCACTTTAACCAAAGCAATCCATAGAAACAAATGGCAAAGCAGAGGAGCGGAGAATCCAGATGTCTTCAATGAAGCCATCTATTCAAGAGGTGCTGTTATTTTAAATAAAGTAGCAAATACTTTAATAGTATCTTAATTTTGAACATCTGCATGTTGACAGGTATCTTCTAGTTATGCTGCAGTTCTTCAGGATTCTGAATGTAAGGAGCTTCCAAGATTCAGAAGTTTGAGCATAGCTAATCTAGTCCAGCTCCCCACAGGGCTCAGGAAAACTCGCTTTGAAGTACAGAGAAGGGACATGAATATCAGCTATGTCTCATTTGAATTTTTACTAACTTATCCCATACATTGACCTAACCCCTGTTCTTTGTAACATTCTTCAACTGCTTCTACTTCTAGTCTCCATGATCATGCAAAACGATTCCGTCATTAATATGGTCACCTATGTCAATGCAGCTTATTAGCCTCCCTTGTTTCAGAGAAGGTTGCCCAGTGCTTTCAACTCTTGCCTGTCCCTGCTTCTTAAATCTTCCACTGCGCACTTGCCCATATGTACTCAGGCTAGCTTTTTACCAACCCAAGATCCTTTCTTTATATCCTTCTTAAGGTTAAAAGGTATGTCTTTAGACAGAAAAGAGTAATATTTGTATAATCTTGGTGTGACAATGGCTGAGTTTCTGTAATGTTAACCAGCCCCATGAATCGCTTTTCTCTTGTCGGTGACCAACTACCTAACAGTAGCAAATTAAGGGGAGAGGTGTTTGTTTAGATTCACAGTTCAGAACAGGGAGGGGACGTTGCCATCCCTATTCTGAACTGTGGACCACCCATCTGGGCGGAGACAGTGCCTCAGGGAAGGGAAGGCTTACTGATGAGATCAGCTTCTGTCCATGGCTGGAAGAGTGTGAGGTGGCTGATCATATCACACTGGCAACCAGGAAGCAGAGAGCAAGATTAGAAGTAGGGCCAGCCTGTAACCCCCAAACCCACTGAAGTCCCTGCGTCTGCCAACCAAGCCCTATGTCTACCAGGATCCATAATCTCTTCAAACAGCACCACCACCTGGGGAATCTAATGTTCAAACTCATGGCCTTTGGGTGGGGGCATTACCCATCCAAGCCATAGCAAATATTCGTAAGACGGTGTCCTCTGCTTGTAAGGACACAATTGTGACGTTCTTAGTGTTCCCTGATCTCTTGTGCCTTAACCAATCTCCAGAGAAGGGGGTGGGGAAGGGGATAATGCGATGAGACGCTTTGAAGGAATTTTATGATCTTGGTTTCTCTAAAAACACAGAACGGCTTTTGGAATCTGTTTTTGTCCCCATCCCAGGCGTAGTGGATGATAGTGAGTTTAATTTAGATTATTCGTTACTGGTGGCTGTGATTTGTTTATGTGTCACTGTGAAAAACATAATTTTGCCATATGCAGCTTGTCCTTATGATTGCATGCTGCTCAGACTTCTGGGAACTTTGCTTAGAGTAAATATATATTGCTTGAAACAATATATTTATTGAAACAATAAATATATATTGCTTGAAAGAGTCAAGGAGAGACTTCTGTTGAAGGAATTAGGTTTGGAGATACTGTGTTGAGACGTTAGTTCAGCTCATTATCAGCTCCTGTTCGCCAAGCTTTGAACAGCCAATAAGGGCTATGAATATTTCTTTATTTCTTTCTACCTTCCAGCTGCCAACAAGGGCAATGAAAATTTCTTTCTTCCTATCTTTCTTTTTTCTTTTTGGAGCTGGAGGATAGCAACCTGTTACAGACCGAAGTAAGGAAGACTCTTGATTTCCAGGACTATAGTCACAAAGTAGGCTAGCTCAGTCACATGTTCCTTAGTACCAAGCCAACTTATTGGCGTAGCTGACCTTTCCTCCATTTTGGTGTTTATGTGTAAGGAGGAAGAAGTTTTGATCTTGGTTATTGAATCCTTATTGGATCCTTATTCGATCTCACACTAAACAAAAGAAGAATAGCACTCATGAGTCTTCCATTATTTGGGACAATTCCTTTATCTTTAAACTTTGACACCTACTAACTACACATGTTTATGGGTACAGCGCCACACATCTGTAATACCAGCACTTGGCAGGAGGCTTACTGGAAGTTCCTGGTCAGCCTGGAACTACGTAGGGGATTTGAGGCTAGTCTGAACTATACAGGAAGATTTTATCTCAGAAAACAAAACAGTAGCTGCCACAACAGCACCATCCAAATCATAAGCTTAAAACTGTAAATGTTTGAATCAGTAAACTTTGAGCAGACATGAACTCAGGGTACATAGTCTCTGGCATCCGTCTTGATGTCCAACAGACTCTTTTGGACAGACATTGGGTCTGAGTTGTCCTATGGACATGAGAGTGGCTTAAGAAAACAGATGTTATAGGAGGAGGGAACAGGAAACAGTACCAGGGCTGAAGGCATCGCTGTCTGTTGAGAGCAAGACCCATTAAGTGGCAGACATTGGTAGATGCTGTAGCCCACACCCTCCCCCGACACGTGCTCCTGCCCAAATGCATCGTATACATGACATGCATGAAATTGCCGAAGAACTAGCTTAACTAGTTTAAAAATGTGTTCATTTTGTCACTTTTAGGGTGTTTACAACCTTTAAAACCTTATAAAAGTAATAAAAGCTTAAAATTCTAAGAGAATTTAACTAGCCAGCCAAGGGATTGATTCTGAGGGATTTTAATGCTACCGTTCTTAAACTACTTGAGTGGTTTACTAAATCTATTAATAATATCCGATACTTAGGAAGAGTAGATTGCGTAACTCATAAAGTTAAAAGATAGGTCAGATGTTACAAGTGGCTTGGAAGAGTATGGAAACAGAAAGCACAAGCATGAGCTCAGAGGACACCCGGGACAAAGCATTCTATACCAAAGTCAGATGGAACAGAAATGGCTGACAAGGGGCAGGGATGACCCTGTGGAATTGGGGAAGCCAATAAAGATTTTAAACAAAACCTACACTGCACTCTGGTCTCTTTCCACCCCTAGGGCCTGGGGTTCCTATTCAGTTACTTTCTGTAATTTGTGCTCTTAGTTTCCAACCAATTTCCCAGAACCTCTTGGTAAACTTCGTACCATTCAGTGTCCGGTGAGTCTTCAAGATTAAACAGAGCTCCAGCCAGGATGCTGCTCAAGCTATTAGAGACATTTGAGACCACTCCGGAGGTGTGCATTGCCTCCCTGGCCCAGTGTTCCTGTGAACTTGGCAAGGACGATCCACTGCAGAGATAGGGGCAGCCTGACATTTTCCTCACAGGAGAGCAATCTCAGCTTGACCTTTCCGAAACCTGTGGCTTCCCGAGGGTGGAGAACTCCCGGGGCTTCACAGCGATTGGGACGGGGTGACCGCTGCTATGGATGGTGATACATGTCTGGTAAAAAAATTAATCTCCCTGTCTCCATTCTCGGTTCCTGACATAGCGTCCTTCTTAGACGTCAGGAAAGTGTCAGAAAGGTTTCGTGCAATTCAGACTAGGTTCAAAAACAATTTAGAGTCCAGACTAAATTGTATAAAAGCACAATTTTGCGTGCAATATAGTGGGGAACAGGCTCAGAAATGAAGATCTGGTTCATTTATGTGCCTACTTATTGTGGGGCTCAGAGCCTCGGGTCCTTCCTTAGTAGACAGACATGTCTAATTTCCATATCCACCACAGAAAGCAACTAGAGAATGTACTTTCTAGTGTCTTAACTACAGCGGGCACGTAGAAAATTTCTAGGTCAAAAGAGGGCATCAGATCCCCGAGAGCTGCCATTACATGCACCTGTGAGCGTCCGGCTGTGGATGCTGGGGAGTGGACTCAGGCTGTCTGCAAGAGAAATATGGGCTGCTAACCACTGAGCTGTCTCTCCAGCCCCCTGGGGTTTTAATGGCTGTACTGATGACTATAATCTGTTTTAGGGTAACTGAAGTATTCACACACTGTCACACATATGCACACGCACTCATTCACACATACTACCAAGAACCAATTAATTGCCGTTGAATTATTTGTCAGAGGAAAAGATGCCACTTTTCTTTCCGCTGTTGGGTTATCTCCACACTTCACACACCTCTGTTGCCATATTCC
Source organism: Cricetomys ansorgei (assembly GCA_026225945.1). Taxonomy (NCBI): domain Eukaryota; kingdom Metazoa; phylum Chordata; class Mammalia; order Rodentia; family Nesomyidae; genus Cricetomys; species Cricetomys ansorgei. The sequence continues at coordinate 2,546,985 of JAMJFZ010001815.1, read as the reverse complement.
AGATGCTGGTTTTGTCCCACTAACCCCATGCACACTCAGACACCAGCAACACAGTCTTGCTTGCTGTAGTGTTGAGATACATCCCAGACTCGGGACAAACAATTCATCCATCTTTCGTCTTCTTCAGAATGCTGGATGGTAGTGGTATGAACCTTTGGGAGGCACTTGGGAGGCAGGGGCAGGCAGATCTCTGTGAGTTCAGGGCTATCCTGGTCTACAAAGTGAATTCCTGGACAGCCAAGGCTACACAGAGAGACCGTGTCAAAAAACCAAAACAAAATAAGACTAAAGATATCTCAGCACTTGTTCATCTGTACTGTTGAGTGCCTGGATTTTGTTATCTTCCTTTTAAGAGTTTTGCCCTCTCTTTTGGCAAGCAGTGAAGTTGCTTGCAGATCAATTAGATGGCAGCATCTTGGGCAGAAAAGCTTATTTTTAAATAGCACTACTGTATCTAGATTAGCCGCTGTGCTAGAGATCAGTTTAGTCTACTGCCTGACAGGACCACTCTGTGGTGGCTCTGTGGTCAGTTTAGTCTCCGTCTTAGTGGGAATACTCTGGGGTGACTCTTGAGTGTCCCACATTCAGTGATCTATCCCCAGTTCTGGCCTCTGGGGAGGCACGTGCTTCTAAGCCTGTACAAGCGCAGTGTTTTCCAGTTTGCTTCTTCCTGCAGTTCCCTGCAGAGCCCGCGGATGCTCACTTCTTACGTGCACTTCATATAAAGCACATAAGGACCTGTGCTCCACGTAGAGTACTTAGTCTTTTTGTTTTGAAGCTCCCTCCTCTGGGCAATCTTTACCCGACAGTGAGGTGGCCATCCTCTGTGGGGATCCCTTCATTCCACACTCCGAAAAAACGCCTCCCAGCAGAAAATGAGGATGGCTGCAGGCCTCTCTCACTTAACCTTTCTCATCTGCTGCTGGTATTGCCCTGTGTCTGGAAATAATTGCCTGTCCTATTATGTCCAGATTTCCAGTTATTTCTGGCTCCTGCCTCTAGTTTCCATTTGAATGGAAACTAAGCACAAAAGGGGAGTCACTAAGTGTTCCTAGGGAAGGGCATTTGCTTTCTCTGGAGTGAGCTGTGCATGCAGCTTGCAGCAGATGGGGGTTCCGGATGGCCAAGCACATCCTTAGGAAAGGGATAGACACGTAGCTCAAGCCGAACACAGTCCCAGGTTACTAAGCTTTCCTTGTGCATGCCTGCCTCATCTCTACACTGGTTTTTGTTTGGTGTGTGTGTAAAATGAAATTTCATTATGTGCTATAGCCCGCCCTCTTTGCCTCACCAAGTTGTGTCTAGTTTCAGTTCATACCGTGGTGAGATGTGAACGACAGACTTCTTAGTCACCTGATGATCATTTATTGATTCACAGGTTTTGTCCCACATTGTCCCTCCCTTAAGCTTTTGCTTTGGTCTTCATTGTTATTGATGTTTGTCGCAGGTGCCTCAGGAGAAAGAGAAACACACCAGGATGTAATGTCTTGAAGGAGCAGAAGGCACAGCCTTCCGGAGACTGACCCAGACTGGCTCTCTCCAAGTACTTTTACTTAATTTTCACACCGAGGCCAAATAGGACTGGGCAAAGTTCCATATACCAAAGTTTATGTTACACTTGTCGTTTGAAGGGGCAAACAACCCATGTGATCCTCAGTCTCTTTTGATCACACCATGATCGAAAACAAGACCTCCAGGTGTGCCAGGGATATCTCAGGACCAAGGTCTGTGAAGCTGCAGATTTCCACAAAGCAGCAAGTGTATACTATATATTCCAGTAAATAGTCTTTGATCAACGTTTCTTCAAGGTCCAAGCAAATTTAAAAAGAATTTCTTAACACAGCAAAGGCTATGCTAAATCATTTCACTACAAAGCCAGATACAAAGGCATTACTATAACATTTTGCTATAAAGCCAGATGCAAAGGCTTTACTAAGTGTTTTACTGTAGATCTTCCATATTATTTTTATTTACATATTTACTTTTTTTCACAGTCCTCTCTTTTGGAAGGGGTTATCACCTTTTGCAATACTGCCCAATTTTGTTGGTCCTTCTCCAGTGTAAGGCTCGCCGTGTTTGAGGGTGGCAGAGCTTAGTTATTCATTGACTCCTCTCTGTGTGTCCTTGGACTCGAGCTCCATCTCACTGGAGCTGGTCATGGAGACAAGAGATGAGTTAGCACACTTGGCGTCTATCCACCACACTGTTCTTCTGGAGACCATCTTGTGTCTTGACTCTCCTGGGACGAGCTTCCAGCTCAGAGAGCGCTATATAGTCCTGCATAGTTCAGGCTTCTGACTGGGTCTAAGCAACGTTCTTTTCTTCAGATCCTCTTTCCTCTCCACTAAAGCTAGGCTCTATGTTCTTGTTGCAAGCTGAAATATCACCGAAGACAGTTAGACAGACTTCACAGGGTGGAGACAGACAGAGGGTTACCACATACCTTTGGGTATGTGGTTGGCTGAAGAGACAGGGTCAGTGGACAGGAGGACCAAGAAATGGATCCTGGTTAGTCAGGACCCAGGAGTCATTGTGGGCACTGTTACTTCTTGGAGCTGCCCTAGTCCCCTTCATCTATGTCATGTGCACCACTTTCATCTTGGTGTTGAATTCAGGAACCAACCAAGCCTACAAGAAAACAGGCGAGCTCCTGGGATTCTAACAGGGATTCCAACAGTGTTTTTGAAGTGGATTAATGTTTTCACTGTTCTAAAAGCTTGGCCATCTTGTTGGACATAGGCTGTTTACATCAGTCAACACTCTTGGAGTGTGCCATTTCTCCAGGCAGGGAGTTTCTCTGCGCAGTGCAGCCTGCACAGCTTCCGTAACCAGAGTTCAGTCTTCCAGCTGTTCGCATGCATAATGTCCCGGGGAAATCAGAAGGCTTTGGCTAGGTGGCCATAGTAACTGGACGTGCAGTGACAAGGAATGAGTAACTAATGCCTTCTATTGTGGGATTTTGGCATTCTTGCCATCAGCGGGAATTTCGATGACAAAACAAACGCTTATCCACAAAAGAAATATTTGCAGCAGTGCTTTGTATGAACGACTGGTCCCATTCAAAGACATCGGTGCCGTTTAGTCAGAGCCCATTTTCTTCAATTCATCTTGAGCCAGCTGAGCGCTTGGTCCACATAAATGTTGGTCTTCTGTAGAACTAATGCCAATTCTCTTAAATACAACAAGTTGTAACTGGTGTCCTTTGCTATGAAATGACCCCAGAGGTATTTGTCTTGAGTCCCCCACCCCAACAATACCAGAGGTAAAGGTGAGTTGGAGAGCTGCTGGGGGGCTTAAGGAAGCATTTATCGCCGTTGGAGCTGTCTTTTATTCTCACAGTCTCTGCACACTTAGGGCTTTTTTTTCTGTAATGGGCAAAATGTGACTTGATCCATATAACAGGCGTCCAAGATGCTTGAAACTATCAACATGAGCTGCTCAAATATGACCCTCAAAAGAGACAGAACTAATGACTGTATTCATATCAGACCATGACCTGGACCATACAGATATGGGTGTTTGTTGGGGGCAAGGACAATTCAGGGAAGAGGTCGCCTTGCTGTGTGTGGAGTGCATTAATGTTAAAACTGTATGAAGACCCTTGCCATTCAATGAGAGCCTTGTTGCTCCTTATTAATGGAAATGGATGCTCTGTTTTTTTCTCAGCCAGGTCCCAGCATTGCTGTCTGAACACTATTCAAAATATCTGAACCCTCTCAGATGCCAGTCCCTGTGGGTGAAAGACAGGAAATGCAAAGTGGTTTTGGCCCAAGCACAAAAATGTGGAGTAGAACAGAGAATCCTCTGTGGGATGAGCGCTATTAACTTTATGTCCTTTCAGTCTAGGTGTTGACCACGAGTGGCCGGTTCCTGTGGAAGTTTTGGTGGGCCACTCTGGGGAAGCGACAAAGTCCTCTTGTGCCAACTTAAGCAAGGACACGAATTAGTTGGAAAAATGGTTGGTCACAGCAAACTCTCAGGGCCCACCCAGGTCTGTAACACCCTCACCTTCATCTCTACCATGGCATCATCCCTGCCATGCTACAGGTGCTTTCTCAGTGTGATGGTGAGAAGAGAACTTCTCCTTGCTCAATTTTGGCCATAGTGAGTCAGGTCAGAAAGAAAACTCAGTCACTACATGTGGAACTAGTCACTATGCGAAGTGACTAAACAGAGTGCAGTCACTATGTGTGGGATTTTCCTCCCTCTGCACTATTAATGCAATTCAAGAAGGTCACAGACGTTCTTTGCTCTCTGATGTATTACCATTCACGTATGGTCGTCAGTTAATGGTTATGCTAATGGCTGTGTTATTCAACTTTCTGTTACTGGGATGAAATATCTGAAATAAACAATCTGTATGAAAGAAAGGTTAATTGCTCAGGTTGCTTGACCTCAGTACCTTTATGCCTGGGACAAGGTGCAACATCATGAGAGGGAGCACATGGTGGGAGGAACTGTTCTCCTCATGAAGATCAAGAAACAGAGAGGACAAAGAGGTTGTGTTCCCATTATCCCTTTCATTGGCCTGCCTTCCCACAAAGCTTTAATGTGGCTGCTTAGTGGGGGAGACATCCAGATCACAGCCATGGTTAAAACAAAGAAAATAGCGAGCAGTATCCTAGCCCACTGTAGCATTCTTCTTGTCACTGTGACAGAAAACATAAGGGAGGAAGGATTGACTTGGGCTCATAATTTGGGGGCACATCATCCCACCATGTCAGGGAAGGCACAGTTGGCAGCTCAGTGGCAGTGTGTGCTCAACTTGTGGCACAGCTTCTTACTTCTTGGAGGGCCACAAATCAAAGGAAGGGACCAGAAGCAGGGCTCAGCTACCACCTCAACGCTTTTCCCTTAGTTTGCATCTATCAGCTAAGCCCAACGTCCCCAAAGCTCCACAGCCTGCCAGAACAACTCCACCAGCTAAGAGCCAGGAGTTCCAACACCTGGGCCTGCAGAAGATATTCAGATTCGACTGTACCCCACCCATGCTTTCCCCACTCTGGAAAAAAATAGAATTTTATGGCTTTGTGACATGTTTCCCCATAGTCTTCCAAAATAGAGGCATGGTAAAATGCATTTACAATCTAGAGTGCATGTTTGATCAGGGCAGGACAGATGACTCATTAATCTTGAGTTCCCTGATAATGTCCTGCATATCTAAATAACTTATGAATTCATATTGAATTAAGTGGGGAAAATGCTCTGGCAGTATTGAGAGCATGAAGGCAATGCTAGAAATGCAGCACTCAGGGTAGAACTGGGAACAGGGAGTTAAGTCCTGGGATAAGAAGTGTAGCTACAGAAGGATAACGACCTGGAGTCACTGCCAAGGGACCACAGTGCTCAGCCAGTCCAGAACTTTTAGATGGGGTGATCAGTACAAGACTTCCCAAGCACACCTGGAGCTGTGAGCATGGAACAACATCAGCAGGAGCAGGGAATGTGTCTGTGGCTTGAATGCTCTGAAGTTCTTGGAATTCTTTGATTTGAAGTTCTCATGACTTTACATTAAATTTCTCACTATCCCAAAAATAAAACCATAGCAAGGCCTCTAAGAAGACAAGATGATACCTCCATGGGAGGTGAGTCTGACACCCAAGGTTGTGCTCTGACTTCCACATGTGTGCCCACACTCACATACATGAAAGCAAGTACACACACACACACACACACACACACACACACACAACTTTACATCAAAATTCACCATACCCAGGGAGTCGTATGAAAACTACCGCTACCATAGGATTGCAAATGTAAACCAGTTGCTAAGAGTATTTGTCTAGCGTGCATAAAGCCCTGAGTTCTGTTCCCAGCACTACACAAAATAACAGCGGTAGTACGTACCCATAGTCCTGGAGCTTAGAAGATAGAGGCCGGAGGCTCAGAAGTGTAAGGTAATCCTCAGATATTTTGTGAGTCTGAAGGAAGCCTGAGCTATATGAGACTCTGTCTCAAAACAAGGGGGGAACTGGAAGGGGATTCCAGCAATGCCCATTGGATAAAGGCATCTGCTACCAACCCTGATGACCCAAGGATGGTTCCCCAGGACCCACATGAGGGAAGGAGAGAATCAACTCCTACAAGTTGTCCTCTGACCTTCACACATATCATGGCATGCACCGTCCCGCCTCCAAAAAAACAACTGTGAAGAAAATTCTACCAACAGCACTCACAGACCTCTTCATTCTGCCCCAAGTTGCCATGGAGGTTTGCCTGGGTGGACACTCTGGCTTGGTCCACCCTCTCCACTCTACGCTAGCAGGCTTATTGAGCCTGCACATTCTAATGTGGATGGGAGGTGGTGTGGAACCTTTAAGATGCAAGACGTGGGGGTGGTCTTCAAGGTGACTGGACTGTGCCCTTGGAAGGACTGAAGGACCCTACTTCCTTGCCAATGAGACCATTCTCTCTTATACATGCTGTCACCGTTGCCATCTGCCAGGTGGTGAGAGTTAACCTCAGCTAGCCAGACTCCAAAGCTGTAAGCTAATAATCCATTTTCTTTACAAAGTTATCCCGCTTTGGGTATTTTATTATAATAATGAAAGCCAGACTCCCTGTTGCTTTTTCCTCCTCTTGTTTAAGTACCTTTTCTCCGACCCACACTCATCTTCTGTGGGCCTTCTTCCTAAAACTCTTTCTCACAGATGTACCAAATGGGCCCTAATTACTGGTGGCACTCAGATCAGAAAAGGGTGCAGTTCAGGCCACCTCTGGCTGCGTAAAAAAATCGCCCTAAATAGGGGCATAAACAGCAATGACGATTCATCATTTCCCACAAGGTTGGGCAGCTCTGCTGGAAGATTTTCCCACTGGTCTCAACCCAGTAATGTACTCAGTGGAGGCTTGGCTTGGGTAGAAACACCCATGAGACCTCTTTTTCTGTGTGGCTCCCTCTGAAAGGGCAGTGCGACTTCTCACAAGGTAGCTGCCCTCCAGGTGAAGAGGGAGTGGGCCCTGTGGTCTGTGCCCTGCTACTCATCCAAACCAAATAGAACTGAAAACACCACAAGCCTACAGATGGCAATAATTAAATTCACGAACATGGACATTCCAATAAATCGTTACTTATAGAAACAGGCTAAGAGTTTAGTCAGTGTGCTTGTCCTGCTGTGGGTCAAAGTTGTCCAGAGGGAGTCCCAGAATTGAGGGGAGGAACAGTGCAGATGTATCAGTGAGAGGACCTGATCATGACTGTGTGCAGCAGGAGGCACAGGGTCTTTGGTCTAGTAAAAGGCAGAGCAGCAGGCAGAATCCTCCACAGTGCCCGGTGCTTGTAGTCTCCTAGATTCACTGTTTTCCTGGAGATGGAACTGGGAATGAGGGAAGGAAAACTGGCCTTCTGGAGTCATTGGTATCTTAGCTCCAATAAGGGGGAAGGAAAGGGGAAAGGCGCCATGCCCCAAAAGAAGCCTTGCCTGCTCCTGAGACAGCTGTGTTCCCAGCTGCAGATATCTCTGATAGCAGGTGCATGCTGTGGCCGACTGGCGGGCCCTGCCCTGAGGGGCCATCAAGATGTGGTTTATGGTATGCGCAGCCTCTTTCCTTCTGTGTGTGGACATTCTTGTTTCTGTGGTGCTAAGCCAGCAGGCTCAGTAGACAGGGATTCATTGGTTTGCCTGCCTCCTGTGGCTCTCCTGGTAACTATTAATATACATTTATGAATGGACAGATACCTCCCACACCTTCATTATCATTAAAGATGTTTAAAATGTAGATAAACAAAAACTACTACGTGATCCAGCCAGCACCCTTTTAGGGATTCACCGAGGAACTGTCTTCACACAAAGACACTGGTAGACATATTCACGGCAGCTTTATCATTAAAACCAAAACATAGGCACTTAGCCAGCGATAGACAATTGTGCTTGCCCCGTATGGGACTGTCACCAATAAAACTCGAAAGAAAAGAAGATATGACTGGCACAATGACACAACATGGCAAAATTTGAGACCATTATAAAGACATTAACTGCAAAAGCGGGCACGCCGTGTGACTCTGTTTCATGGACTTCCAGAAGAGACAAATTATACTGGTAGGAAGCAGAGTAGAAGGGGGTGGGGGGACCGCAAAGGGAACCAGGGCGCCTTTAGGCGTATCTGTCTCGTAATCGTGGTGCTTGCAGCTGCCGATATGCATCGAGTCAAGTAGTTTAAGAAAGCACAGTTGGTCACACTTCATTTGCACCTCAATAACATAACTGGGAAACACAGATGTGTTAGATTGTGTTTTCAAGCTTGGGACGGTGGAGAAAGCAAACTGTATGCAAGTGTCTCTTGCATGGGGTGGGGCACGACTCTGTAGTCCTCCTCCTAAGGGTTGGGGTTTCCCAGGCTGGGTTAGTGACTGATGCTCAGGCTCCATCCCGCGTAAGGGAATGTGGCCGCGCCCTAAGACACCTGTCATTCTTGCCTTATTGCAGGAGCTCCTCGGCTCCTCCAAACAGAGACAAGATGAAAGAAAGAACCTCTACAGTCAGTCAGTGACACACTCCTCAGTCGTCCGGGATACCTATCCCTTCCCTCATCACCAGGCAACTCTCCGAGGATGAGAGACACTGGCTAGGTGGTACATAGTGATTCAGGTAATTCAGTGTGCATATCCACAGCTGGCAACTCCCACAGATGTGACATGAAAAATAGCTGCCTCTCTCAGTGCACACAGGGTAAAGAGGCAGAACAAGAGCTAAATGTCCTAAAGGCAATTCAAGAGCCATTTAGAAGTCATATGCCATCCTGGTATGAATGACATGGTAGCCACCAACGGGAGAGAGAATTCCTGTGTCGATATCCTGGGAGAGATGCTTGCCAGGGTCTGGAGATGGATAACCACACTTCAGTCTTGGCCCAGAATCATGCCCGAAATAATGAAGTCCAAGGTAATTCATAAGCTGTCTAATGATTTTATAAATCTTTGACACTCTTGTTTAAAACAATACCAATCTTGCCTTTAAGTCTTGCAAATGTAATTCCTTTTTTTGTTTATGTGTTGATTCTCAGCAGGAGAATCATCCCCCTTGAAGACAGAGCCCTGCCAGGCACTGACTTCTTTGAGACTGTGTCTGTGGTTAACCCAAAAATACAGACTGGATTGCTAAAGATTTACCTTGGAGGTAGACACACATGGTGAAAGCCGGAATCTTCAGATGCTGGGAAAACTGCTAAGTGACAGTCAAGTTTGGCCCCTGAGTATCCTTGTCTATAAATGGGGAGGGGGGTCTATCTTATTTACCCTGGGGGACCCAGGAATTAAACTGAAAATCGTAAAGTGTTGCAAGAACTATTAGCTTTAGATTTCAGGGGCACCCATAGTTTCTTGTGGGTTCCTGGGTAGCAACGGGTGCACTTGCTATGATGCTATCGCCATTGCCCGCCCTCCATGAGTAACGGCGATTATACTACTGCATCAGCAAACACGTGGAAGTACTCCCTTGTTCATAGAGTCAGCGTCCTCATCTCAGTCGTTCATCATCAACCAAGATCCAAAACCATTACCTGAAAACTTACAGAAATAAACGGTGCATGTTAATCGCACAGTAATCTGATGAAATCTGGAGCCATTCTATCCCATCCAGACCAAGACGTGGGCCATCTCTGTCTAGTGCATCCACCCTGTACATGATACCCACACTTGTCAGTCATTTGGAAGCTGTCTGGTGATACACTGACTATTGTGACATCTCAGAGCTTATGTTTAAAAAGCAACGACACAACTTTATTTTACTTAATTTTACATAATACAAGTTCTCAAAGTACAAAAGTGGTGATGCGGGCAAATCAGATAATCTTGAGAAGCCCTGAAGTGCTTCCTGTAAGTGAAAAGATGGAAGTTAGCCACAGGTGCGCATCGTATATGCAGAGGTCTTTCCTCTGTGTCTAACCAGGAGCGTGCTTGGGTTTTCCACTGTGGTCTCCCACCTCTTGGAACAAGACGAGGCTTCCTGGTGGGGAGAACTCTGCATCTCTTACCATGACCATCTGTTCTCAGAACTCTGGTTCAGATGTTGAAAATCAAAGTGGAGTAGATTGGAAACTATCCCCAGTCAAGTCTTCTTAATTCACCAAAGATCCTTGCACAGAAGAAAGCTATTTCTCCTGGAGCTTACAGAGCTCCGGTTTCTCCTGGCTCACTCACACTCACTAAGGGGCCTGGTCTACTAGTGAGAGCTGGGATACAGACATTAACTACCATGTCTGCTGGTAGATCCTGGGCTCAGACATTAAAGGACCACATCAGTTGGTGAATTCTAGGCTTGGATACTAAGAGGTCATATCTGTACTTGGAACCCAGGCACAGAGACTCAGGGTGGACATTTGCCAGTAGGGTCCTGGACACAGACATGAAAAGGCCTACTTGTGGGGTCCTGGGTACCTCTTCATGAGAGCCCCTCTGTGAGCTTTCTACAATAAGGACTTTGTGCGCCTCGATATTTTTTTAGACTAAAATGAACTTTCTCTCTCTCCCCACCTTTGGCTTCAGTTAGTTATTTCAAATGGCAAAAGTTATTAAAAATTCCAGGGTGGAAACTGGCTTAACAAACAGGAAAGTAGTTTTGAGGTTCCATCACTAAGCAGGAAGTTTAACACTGAAGTGGCTGGAGGATTGACTTAGGCGGTTGCTAAGGCAGGTCTGAGGAGGGGGGTGCTTTTACCTTAGCTTTTATCTCCAGTCCTAGGTACAGTGAGCTATGATTGCATATACCACATCCTTTTCTAGTATCAAATGTATAAAGACAAAATGGAGTCATATCAAATAATCTCATTTATACAATACCTGCATAATCTTGAAATGATACCCAATGATACTCTTCAACAATTCATAGCACGACTTTGCACAGTGATTAAAAGGAGAGGCATCGGGGGAGCTCAGTTTCCAAGGGACAAAAGAGAAATAAGGCACAGAAAGAAATCTCTTGTAGAGCAAGGAAAAGGTCAGGGGACACAGAAGTCTTGCAGGAACAGAAAGGGAAGTACACTCCAGCCTGAAGAGGTTAGGGAGAACCTCTGAAGGAGGCAGCACTCGAGTCTGGCCTTGAAAGGTGGTGGGTATGGGAGGCAAAAGGAGGATCACCTCTTTGATATCCTCCCACTGATAAAGTTGCCCTCTGACCCTTCACTAGATGTTGTCAGTCCTGCAGTTCTTAGACCAATAGAACAAGAATTGATTTGTGCTACTTTCCAGGTTAAGACTTGTGGTCATGACAGCACAGCTTGCTTATCTTGTCCTCTGGAATACCTGCTCTTGCAATGCTCCTTCTGGAGCTAAAGCCACCAGGCATGAGGTGCCACATAAGGGCACCTCAGGGGAGTCCAGCTCCATCATGCCACTGGGCAGATGAGTGGCTCTGTCCACCTCAGTTTCTCTGCCATCCAAGCAATGTAAGAAATCTCTATTAGCACTTCAGGGAACAGAACAACCACCTGATTGAACCCAACTCAGACTCCTGATCCATAAGACCATGAAGCATGAAAAAGAATATGGTAGTTCTAAGTCCCTTTGTCTGGGGCCATTTTTGAAGCAGTGATAGATGCCTGGGAAGATAGATGCCATAGCAGAGTGGTATTGGTACCACTGCAAAGGCACAGAGGGTAGATTTGGTATCTGAACTCAGGGTAACATGTAGATGTATAGTTTACGGCTATGGGGTAGCATTACGATCCTGTAGCTTAATGAATATTTCTAAATACATTCTGGAGAAGATTAGAATGAAACACTGTTGTCTTGCCTTCTTAGGTGTGGTGTAACAGTATACTTCAAACTGGGTACCTTGAAGTTGACAGCCCCCAGTTCGTAATGCTGGCATATCCCAGGTCAAGGCAGCAGGAGGATGGGTATCTTCTGAGAGCTCAATTTCTAGTTCACAGGTGGCACCTTCTCAAGCTGTCTTCCCGTGGTGGAAAGGGATAGGCATCTCTCTGGAGGAGGCTCTTTTATAAGGACATAATCACATCATTTCCTACAGATCCACCTCAATTTCCCCGGGACTATAATTTCAATATGTGACTTTTAGGGGCACACAAACATGGGGCCCTAGGTTCTATATACACACACAACTGGGGTGGGGGGGTCATGGCTCACATGGTTTCCTAACAAAAGGATCATCTATCGTCAAATTATCAAACCATATTATCAAATTCTCAAATTGCCTTTTTTATTAAGTATTTAAGAGGAGTATTTTACTTGTATTTTATGTATTTTTTTTAATGTGCATGTATTGCGTGTGTATTTCATGAGTGTCTGGTACCCATGAAAGCCAAAAGAGGGCATCAGATCCCATGGAACTGAAGTCACAGAGGATTGGGTATGAGCTGCTCTGAGGGTGCCAGAACTGAGCTAGGGTTCCCCAAAGAGAGCGAGTACCCTTAACTTCAGAGCCCTCTAGTCCTTTCATTAGGTATTTTAGGGCAAACCTCATACATTTTATTATTTTACCCACACATTTTCCAGGCTGCTGTTCTAAGGGCTAAGGGCCTTGAAAGGTCAACCCAGTACCATTTCCCACAGCCTTCAGAAAGGGTAGCCCTGGGACGGAGCCTCTTCCACCACCACATCTCTCTTGCCATCCTTTGTGATGTGGCATTGGATCATGGTCGTGTTAGATTGTGTCTCTGTCCTGTGTGAGGTGTCTGCAGAGCTTCCTTGTGGAATGCTGGGCAGATGGAGCCCCACAGGGTAACGGTGCTTCCTTTACTACCACCTCCTCTGTGAGCCAGAGTTAAGGCAGATGTCGCAGCAGCATTCTGAAAGACATCTCTTGGGCAGCATTTGAACCTGATGACAATGGCACTTGAGGTGGATGGTGTCATTCCAGAATGATAGCTCTTGAGAGTCTGGCCTGGGCTGGAAGAGGATTAAAAACCACAGGGTCCTGGACACAGAGGCGGGGAGAGTCTAGGTGATAACGAGGAACACCAACATTTTTGAGGGTTCATGGTGTACCAGGCTCTCCAGAGACTTTTTGCCTCACTGTGACAGATGCTTGCAGACCCCCAGCTAAGAGGCAAGTGAGTTATCTAAGCACTTGTGCAGAATGCATGAAATCACTGGAGTCCAGACACTGGTTCTCCCCACTGTCCCGAATCTGGGTTCATCCGGCAGGGGGAGATTCTCCTCACTGAGGCCAAGGGATGGTCAAAAGGACAGATGAGAGTCAGTAGTTGAGTTTCTCCCAGTGCTCTCTGAGGCACGTCCTCAGTGATTTTTCTCATGCCTGCTGGAGAGACCCTTCTGCAGCTCCCTAAGTGGCCAGGCACTAAGCAACTCTCCTTGATTTAAAACCGAGTGTGAAGAAACAGTCTGCCAGCTCAGGCTGGTCTTATTGGGGGAAACCGCTAAAGGAGAACAATGTGTCCTTGCTCCCCAAGCCTGCTGCTGGGGATGGACCCCAGGTGCCCCACAGAGTGGTCAGGGCAAGCTCAGCTGACCTTCGCTAGTATTGAGCATACTGACTATTTTGTGGCTTCTTTTGGTGATCAAGCCCGCTACTAAAGACAATTAGTGTCTTCTGACTCTTCGGCAAATGTCCCTGGCTGAGAGCGTGTGCACTATGGGACATAGGGTCTCTGCTAATAGCTTTGCAAAAGCACTCTCCAGGCACTGCAGCCCTTTGAGTTGTTTTCCTGGTCTGCAGCTCTGAACCCAGAATCTTTCCAAATATCATAAAACGAGACCCTGAGCGAGCCACTTTAACTACTGCTCAGGAATTAAGGACATTCCAAAGGCTACTTTATAAGGCAAGGCCTGAGCTTGGCGCCAAGGGCCTGGGTTGCTGGGGGAGGGTTGTGCTGGAGAGGACCTGCTCAGCGCTCAGCAGGGCGCAGTAGCCAGCACTCCCTGTCTCCAGCCTTCTTGGGCCGTGCATAGTATCTGGCTTGCCCTTGCCCCGGTTGTCCACGCGGCGCCTTGCTCTCAGTGATCGCCCCCTACCCCCACCCCCACGGGACCCGCAGGACTGCTCGCCTCGGTGGCATTGAACTGCAGCTTGGCCCGAGGCCCGCCCGCTGGCTTGTTGCCCAAGGGGTGGGTCCGGCCCCTGGTGGGTCCCGCCCCTGAGCAAGGACACCCGGAGCTATCTTATCGCCTCGGCAGCGACTGCCTCGCTGAGCCAGGGCCCCACGCTCCAGTCATCCCTGCAGCCACTGTGCTGCGCTCTGGTGCCATGGCCGTCTCATCTGCGCGGCCTGCGGGCCTGGCCCTGGCAGGGCTGGTGTTGCTCCTTCTGCTGTGCCTGGGTCCAGGTGAGTGGCCATGCCTGGAACAGAGTGCTGAGGGTGCCTGGGAAAGAGATTGGAAATGGGGCGTTGCATGCAGGCATATGATCCCGCTTTTAGTCTGGGCTGGACCAAGAAGACAAAGAGGAACCGCGTCTAGGATTTTGTACTCTCAAGAGCCCAAGTGGTGCGCTTGAGCAAGCAGTATCAGATATGAAGGGAGCATTCTAGACTGAGGGGAAACCTTGGACAAATGGGAGAGGGAGCCAGCAGAAGGACCGACAAGAAGTGCTAGCTCAGGAATAGTGGAGGCTTGAAGGAAGTGGTGTCCTCAGGTGGGAACCAGGGAGAGATTAGCTGTTCTCTTTTCCCAGTTCCCTTTTAGACAGCCTAGGGCAACAGGGCTGATGGTGTTCAGGGCTACAAAGCTGAGATGGGGGATTGATGCTTCAGAAAGGGCGGGCCCCACCCTTAGAGTTGAGTAACGCTTAACCTGCTTACCGTTTTGTATTACATTCAGCTGAATTAGCTGAACCCTCTGAAAATTCCCGGTTCTTTTTCCATTAAAAGCACATTCGGAGAGCACCCAAAAGCGAGGGCTTTGATGAATGTTCAGGCTTCTGTCCCCAGAGTGCCACAGACTCCATCTTCCAAACCTGGAAAGTTTTTCTTTTGCGTGATCCTTTAGAGATCACAAGTGGTTCCTGTGCACAGGAGGCTTTTAACTCTGAGAGGCAGCAGCGTGGTCCTAGATTTACTGCCAAGAGAACGATAGTTGAAAGATACTAAATTATTTGCCCAGCACCAGAGACTGGTATTTGTCCCAGTATGAAGGGTTTGGGTATCACCAAAGGTAAATGGAAGACACACTGGGTTTCTCTGTCATCTCATTTTTGCTTTTTCAGAACAGGCATGGTAAACCAAACTCCAGGATGAGGGGAGGCAGGTCACTGCAGGAAAGACCACAGGAATAAAGGGAAGCCTGTTCTAGTTGGGAAGATTGCTGTTGCAAATGTCAGCAGAGCTGGCCTTGTGAACACCGGCTATATAGGTCATTCATTTTCAACACGCATATTTTACTGAGTTAATGCCAAGAAGTGAGTGGTTGGAATTAGTTTCAGTGTCAGTATTTGAGTCTCAAAGACGACGCCCCCTCCTCTTTTTATTTTATGTGTATGGCTGTTTTGTCTACCTGTATAACTGTACCACATGCATGCAGAGGCCAGAAGAGATGTCATAACCCCTGGTTCTGGATGATTGTGAGCCACCATATAGATATGGGAATCAAACCAGGGTCCTTCAGAAGAGTCGTCAATGCTCTTAACAGAGGAGCCATCTCTCCATTCCTCAAGCACGACTCTTCATGGCACCTCAACATATTTCATGAGGAGAATAATCACAGTCCCCTGATGGTCTGTTTATGAGGGGTTTTCACCTCCAGAGCCAGGCATCTTGAGATTCTGAAGATGCCCAATCCCCTGTGTGCTCTAATTCCAGGTAACCAGGTTTCATAAATTCATGACTACTTTTCATCACGGGCTGGAAATGACAGCTGGGTATGTTGTAGGAAAGGAGCCACAGCTCTTCTTGTTCTTTACTCTTTCCTGAAGCGGATTTAGTGTTGTGTCCAATTATGTGTATTAATGTAGAGCTGAGGGTACAGGGTTGGCAGAGCGGCGGCATTCATAATTCATGGCATGGGACCTCTCCAAGCCTTTCAGTCGCACAGCTGAGATTCAGTGTGGTGGAGCTTTTGCTTCTGAAGCAGTAATGACTCACACTTGCAAGAAATTGCAAGCTTGCAGTCAGAGCCCAAGCCTCCAAGCCTAGTGTCTCTCTCAGCATCGGACCACATTTCATTCATTAATTGTTAAGCACTTCTACAGAAGGCAAACAGATGGAGGTGGTGCTTAATTCTGTGTGCTCTGCCCTGTGTCTTGTTAAAGACTGACAAATGTTAAGATATTCACGAATGCTAATATTAGAGCCAACGATGTATCTATCTGCCTTGGCAAATATTTTCATAGATTTCTTCATTGACTTTTAAGATTGGGAGGGAAGTACAGCTTTTAGGAGCACCCCCCTCACACACACACACACACACACACACACACACACACACACACATACACACACCCTATCTGGTTAGATAATCATCTCTCCAGGAGCTTCGCCAGCTCCCAACTGTGTTGATTTATGCTCAGATGCCTCAAGTGATTCTTAATGGGGAATCTCCTGGGGCTGTTTGCTCCATCTTCAAGTGGGGGCCCAGACACTAGAAATAATACTCGCTATCTTAGTTACTTTTCTATTGCTGTGGTAAAACACCATGACCAGAGCAACGTATAAAACACCCAGAGCTTATGGTTCCAGAGGGTGAGAGCCCACGGTGGTGGATTGAATGCATGGCTGCAGAAACAGTGGAGAACTAACGTCTCAAACCCCAAGCAGAAGGTAGAGTTTCCTTTCTCCAGGTTTCCTGTGATCTTTTCCCGTTGCAGAGAAATGGCCTGATCAGAACAGTGACAAAGCAGAGATAGATCAATTATTTCTTGATAGATGAATGTTGTCCAATATGACCACACTGAAAACTGCTGTTGTTTTCAAACAACTGCATCTCCATAGTCAACCTGCACGCAGACCACAGAAGCCACCATATTCTCATACCTGCTACACTGACTCCGCAGCTCCCTACCCAGTATGTACTAGCTCCCATGGGCAAGATACCAGGACAGAAACAACTTCTGTCCCTCATCCCTTAGTGTGGCCCCTACAGATTTTCTCCCAAGGTGTTTCTATGTTATCCATTCTCTAAAATTAGGATGGTCGTATGTTATCCTCAAAACTGGGACATTTCTGAGAATGAAAGGAGGCACCATAAACCAAGATTGTCCTAGGAGAGCCCAGAAAGTGTTGCCACTATACCCATAACTTCTCCAGGGAGACACTTGAGTAGTTGTAGCACTGCTCCATCCCAGAGCACAGGCCAGGCTTTCTAGATGGTACTGCTATACTGGCAGTCAGCAGGCAACTTGCATCTTCGTGTTCCAATAGGCTAGGAGGTGAGCCTCTACATGGATTGTGCGTTGTGGAAGTGGACACACATCACCAAAGAAATGTGGTTGGTGAGCATTAGGTGCACTAACACACACACACTCACAAATACACATGGACACACACACACACACACACACACACACACACCAACCTGGTGTTGATTCTTGGCTTTGAATGTTGACTTTTCTTCCTCCTCAATAGCATAGTAAATCATTTATGCACGAGTTCTTATTTAAAAAGTCTTTCTCAAGACTCACGGATGTATTATTGACAGACAGAATCCAGGTTTTTAGTTGCTTTGCAGTGCTAAGGATAGATCCCAGGGCTCATCAGAGAACCAAAACTGGGCATTTTTTGTTTTTCTTTTTTAGTTTTAAAATTATCATACGGAGTAATGGGCTTCATAATGTCCGTTTCTTATATCCTATGGCCCTCTTCTCCTGCTCTTTCCCCCAGCTCCCCCGTCTCTTCCTGGTGGGCCTTTCATCCTTCATCTCTACAGTCAACTCCTTCCTACTTTCAAATCACGAGATGCATCTTCTATTACTATGGTGGTTTGAATGAGAATGACCCCCATCAGCTCATATATTTGAATGCTTGGTCCCCAATTAGTGGAACTGTTTGGGAAGGATTCGGGTGTATGGCCTTGTTTGAGGAGGTATGTCACTGGAAGTGGGTTTTGAGGTTTCAAAAACACATGCTCTTCCCAGTTAGCTCTCTTTCTTCTTCTGTCTCCTGCTTGTGGATTAGAAATAAGCTCTCAGCCACTGCTGCAGAGCCAGGCCTGCCTGCCTGCTGCTGTGTTCCCCACCATGATGGTCGTGGACTCACCCTCTGAAACTGTAAGCTTACACTAAATGATTTCTTCTTTAAGTTACTGTGGTCATAGTATTTTTTCACAGCAATAGGAAAGTAACTAAGAGTAACAATACCCCAAACACCCTTTAAAACTTCTTCTTTCCCTCTCATGGGTCACGTTTTAGTTTTATGAACTATACTCAAGCTGTATACATACATGTATAAAAAACACACATATATATTAAAATCCGGGATCTGCCTGAGGAAGAGCATTGTATTTGTCCTTTCAGTGTCCATGTTAGCATTAAATAACAGCATGGCACAGCCTAGAGTCTCTGAAAAAAAGTGTCTCAATTGATAGCTGTCTTTGTCAGTTTGCTCTGTGGTCATGTCTATGATGTATTATCTTGATTGTTAATCCATATAGGAGTGCCCAGTCTCTTGTGAACAGTGACGTTTTCTAGGCAGGTGGCTCTGGGCTGTGTAAGAAAGCTAGCTAAGCATGACCCTGAGCCAGAGAGTGAGCCAGCAAGTAGCATTCCTCTGTGGTTCCTGCCTTCAGGTTCCTGTCTTAACTGTCTACACTGATTTCCCATAGTGATAGACTGTGACCTGGAAGTGTAAAGCAAATAAACCCTTTTCTCCCCTAATTTTCTTTTGGACATAGTGTTTTATCACAGCAAAAGGAATCAAGCCAGAACACCCAGTCTGGCTTATTTCACTGAACATAATGATCTCCAGTTTTATATACTTTTTTCCCCCCTGAAAATGACATGATTTAATTTTTCTTTATGGTTGCATAAATTCCATTGTCTCTGTACTGGTTTCTCTATCCATTTATTTGTGAGTGGATATCTAGGCTGGTTCCATTTCTTAGCTATTGTGGAATGTGTAGCAATAAACACAAGTGTTCAAGTATCTTGGTGCATTTAAAAAAACGTTCAACATCCTTAGCCATCAGGGAGCTACCAATTAAAACGGAAAAGATTCCATCTCGCCCCAATCAGAATGGTTGTCATCAGGAAGACAAATGGCTACATGTACTGGATAGGATGTGAGGAAGCAGGAACCTTTAGTCCCTGCTGGTGGAAGTGTAAACTGGTACAAGTGCCATGGAAATTAGCGTAGAAGCTTCTCAGAAAACTAGAAATAGAATTATCATATAACCCAGTTATACCACTTGTGGGTATATAGTCAAAGCAGGTTCTTAATCTCATTTTGGCCACTTTTGCACATGTAAGCACAAGTTCATCCTTTTCCCAGAAACCCTGGTTAAGAACCCTGATGGTAAGAAAGCATCACTATCTTGGAGCCTTCTCTCTCCATCTTGGGTCCCCATGACAGCTCCAGACCCCTCTCTATGCTGTTTCTTACTTAGGAGTGTTTTCTTCAGGGGCTTTGGATCCACCCTTCATGAGACCAAGCCTGTGTGCAAGCAACTCTTAGGGATCATCTCACTGAATGGAGAGTGTGTTCTTTCAGGCCAGACATGCTATTTCCTATTAAATTATCAGGCTGATTAGTTTTACTCTTTCACAACTGAGTATATTTAACAGCAATGACCCTTCTACACATGCCACTAAAGCTTGAATGTATCACAATCAGAGGAAGTTGAAAAACTGTGTAGTTATTTTAAAGAGCTAAGAGTGGCATGTTCCTAAGCTTGTCATATAAGCCTCATGTATGCCTGACTCTCTCTCATGGCTCTGTCTCAGCCTGTATGTATTTGCATCATGGGGCATAGAAGCCATCTTGAGTCCAGTGTGAAACCACCTTAAGATCCTTAAACCACACCCGCAAAGACCGTGCATCCAAAAAAGCTTACCTCTGAAATTCCTAGGCAGGCATTGTAGGACCTATTACACCACGAAGATAACATTTTCTAGGGGGGTCACAGACAAGCAGCTCCCCTCACAGTAAGGCATCAAGACTAAAAACACAATGCCAACTCCTCTCAGTAGCTCAGCGGTAGTTCCCTTGTCCACCATGTTCATCCCATGGTCATCAGCACCAGTATTAGCCTCAGGCACCATGCATTGTTTTCCCGGTGTGGCGAACATCCAAAAACCCGTTAGCTACTTTACTAGAGATCTGCTAAATCAGGGTAGGGTCTGAGGTTCTTATTTTCCAACTCTGATTTTTGTACTCAGCAAAGTGAAAAAATTCCATAAATGATGGTCTCTGCATCTGCTTTCTGTTGTTTTTGTCTGTGTAGGTGGCATCAGTGGAAACAAACTCAGGCAGATGCTCCAGAAGCGGGAAGGTAAGTCTGCTTCAAATGCGCGAGGAGCGTGCTCCCTCCAGACTGCATGGAGCGGAACAGCAATGGCCAGTGTGTCCACAGAGGTCTGTGCTTGGAACATCAGAAAGTATTCGCTTTTGAAAAGGCTTGCAGATCTCAAGGGCTTATTCTGTGTGCATGTGGTGTGGTATTCTGCTAGATAAACATTATTGCTGGTAAATGGTTGGCTTTTTTTTTTAAGCTGTCAGAAACAGTGGACAGTGTTAGACAAATGTTGATTATTTTAGGCTGATGAAACACATCTGAGCTTAGGACACTATCCCTACCTGGTGGGGTAGGTTTGGGTTGGCATTGTTGTGCTCTGCCTACCCAGTCAGCAGTTAGGGAAAGGCATTCCCATGGGGAAACCTTTCTATTACTAACTGCTGCTGAAAAAACAAGCAAACAAACAGACATTTCTGACTTACAAGGAGACATAGAGGTAGAACATTCTGAGAATCACAAGATGTGGGGTCTTGGGCCACTGTTATCAGTTAGATCAGATGGTTCCATGGTGTTCCCCTCTCTTCGTCACCCTTTGTAAAATTAGGTGCCACAGAGATTAGAAAACATGAGCCACGTTTCCGACGTGATCATTAATCACTTACCCTTCTTCCTCCTAGCTTATGGTAGAGCCTAAGGAGGGAGTGAAGTGGGGGGATGGGTAACAAGCAGGCACAGGGGAGTGAGTTCTGTAATGTACTGCAGCACGGCAGGTGGCTACAGCTCAGAGCAATCCACTGCACATTTTAAAGGAGTTTAAAGCTTCCCAGCATGAAGAAATGACAAACATTTAAGGGGAGGGAAATGCCAATTAATCTGGTTTGATCCTTGCATATGTATAGCATAAATATGTGCAATTACTATCAATTCAAAACACAGAAGTAGTTCAACTGCATTAAAATTCTAATAACAGCCCAGGGCTGGAGAAATGCTCAGTAGTTAAGAGCACTGGCTGCTGATTTAGAGGATTGGGGTTTGATTCCCAGCACATGGTGGTTCACAATCTCAGGATTGGGGAAAGGGAAGAAAAAAAAATCCAGCTCCCCCTTCTGGCCTTTGTTGGCACTGCATGTACATGGTGCGCATTCATACACTCAGACAAAACACCCGCACAACACGGAGGAAAATACAATCCAAACAGTAAAGAGAATATTGTTTTCAAAAAAGAAATCATTCTGTGTCTTTTTGGGGACTGATCTTTTCAGGACCTGCTCCAGCCAAGACTAATGTGGCGGTGTCTGAGCGCAAAGCAAAGGAATTCCTGGGTGGCTTGAAGCGCGCCAAGCGGCAGCTGTGGGACCGCTCGCGGCCGGAGGTGCAGCAGTGGTACCAGCAGTTCCTGTACATGGGCTTTGATGAGGCGGTGCGTGACTTTGCTGGGGGGCCGTGGACCCTGGGGGCAGACAGTGGGGGACAGAGCCCTGGCCTGGGGGAAGCGGTCCTGGGAAGTTAGGCTTTGCTCTTTATTTTAGTCGGCTTTCTGTTGCTCTGTCGAAATACCCACGGCTGAGCATGTTTAAGAAAAGAGATCTAAAGATATGACGTGAGTGTGTACTGGCTCTAGTGAGAACGTCATGGCAAATGGTGTCACAATAGTAGAAGTATGTGCTAAGAAACAGTCACATACAAAGAAAAAAGCAAGCCTAAATTTGCATATACATCTATCTATCTATCTATCTATCTATGTATCTATCTATCTAGACAGGGTCTCAAGTAGCCCAGCCTGATTTCAAACTCACTATGTAGCCTAGGAAGACCTTGAACTCCCAAGCGCTAACAGTACAGGTATGCACCACCAAACTCACTGACTTTGCTTTACCACTGCCAGTTCTGGTGAGCTGTCACTCACTCTGAGATGCCACAGCACCAGTCCTCTCAGAAGGTAAAGGCCTCATGACCCAATTACTTTGCACGAGGGCCACGCCCATTAAAGGTCCCCCTCTCCAACACTGCCACACTGGGGACCAAGCCTCTAGCAATGAACCCTAGGACCACACAGACATGTGATAGCCAAGCCACAGTGTTTTTTATTCCAAATGTGTGAGCCCATTCTGCACTGCATGGTAGCCAGCCATGGGGAAAGAATAGTCCAGGGAATCTGTGAGCCAAATGGCTGCATCTCAGATTCCTGATGAATCTCCTTTTCCTAGAAATGCCTTCAGCCTGCTGTCCAGTTTCACCCAGGCAACCTCAAAACAACTCGCTGAACATGATCACCTTTGCCCAGAAATAGCCCAGAAGCAACAAGATGAGCATATGGACTCATGAAGACCACAAAAAGAAACTTTTAATATGACTTTTAAGCAGAGGTGGTTCTTGCAGATATTTAGGGGAAACTTTGTCAACGTGTTTTTGGGTAGAGCTGGCTTTGCAGCTCGTGTGGGTGGCCAGTACCAGTGGGCAAAGTCAGTTAGTTAACACAGACTGTTTTATGAGACGGTTTAAAGTCACATATTGTGGTCTGGGCTGTAGGTACAGGCAAGAGGGCAGCAGAACAGGCTCTCTAAATTCTACTCACTGGAGACTGTCCAGAGTGGCTAAGGAGTCCAAGGTGGATGGAGTAGCCTGCCTCCCAGGGAGCATCTGCAGCCGGGTAGCTGAACATGTTTTCCTAAATAGACACGTGACTCACGGAGGGTGCTTGACATACTGTGCCAGGTAGAAAAGCCTCCGTTCTAATGCAGCATAGAACAGAGCACATGGCCATAGCATCAGTTCCTTCCCATCCCCAGCTGCTGTACACATCTGCCAGTCCCTGAATGTCCTTCTGCTACTCAAATGTAAGTCTTCTTTTGTTGTGCAGGTAGCTACATACTTAAGCCAAACTCCGTGCCAGATGTGATCTGAAGTAATTAAATAAATAGCTTTATTTAACATTTTCCACAACTCAAAGGACACTACTGTGTGTCAGTCATGTCTTAGGACCATGTTCTGGCTAGTGGGTTACTGGGCAGCAGGTGGCCTCACTATGGGGGTCCACATGAGAATCAAGTTACACATCCCCAGATGTCCTGCAGGAGGGTGCCCATGTTCTGCAGTCATTGGCCAGCATCTTGTGTTTGGAATATTTGAGTATATATATATTTATTTGTTTGTTAGATGAGAATGTTACATCATCTTTTAGTAGTTTGTATCTCTTTGACGACCACCATTAGATAGTTATTAAATTTTTAATATGGGTAAATGGCTAAAATGTAATATCTGGTAACAAAAAAAAAATCAAGGAAGAGTACAATGGTCACGTTTGCATAAAAAGACCACAAGGAACTAGATTCTGAAGCCGTGAGCAGTGTTCTTTGACACTGGAACATCCCTCTTCCTCTTTGCCACGCTCATGCTCAAACCTGAACCCACCTTATTTCTACATTCACAAAAATTCTTACAGTGTAATGAAAATACATATTTGAAGCCTCAAACCTTATAAACCGAGAAAATGCAAGCAGTAAGATTGTCTCACTCTGACCAAACTATGTGGTGCTGTGAAACAGTCTAAAGACACAGGGAGGCGAAAATGGCCGTGTTCTGCTCCTTGAGGCAGAGGTTGAGGGAGGCTCTGAAGACAAGGGCCTTGGTCAGCATATGGATGAGAGATCAAAGTCAGTTCTCCAGAGTGAGTGTACACAGGAGGGGGCCCACCGCTAACCCCAGAGTGGGTGGCCATTGGGCCCCAGAGCCCCAGCTCATGGCCTAGCCTAGGGTTTCCAGCCTCGCAGGGTCCTCAGTACAGATGGTCCTCAGCCTACGGTAAGTTGGAATCACTACAGTCTAACAGGCCTGCACCACACCTATCTTTCCACCCTCCCAGATCAGACGTGGTCAGGGCCAAATGGGAGCACCGATTCACCGCAGGGTCCCCGGAGAGGCTCATCCCATACGGCACCGGCCTGGGAAAAGATCCACATCCAGAATCCACAATGATTCCTACTGAAGACACATTGCCTACGCATTACCCTAACACAAACAAAACAGTGCAAGTTGGAATCGGTCTCTATTTACTGTTCCCTGGCCATTTCGCTGAAATGAAAATAGATTCCTGAGACCCAGCCACTAGAAAATTCAATCCAGGAGGCTGGCGTGGCACCAGAGACTCTGCATTTTTCCAGTCTCAGTTGGACAGGGTCTCACAGCCACGGCCTGCAGCCCAAACTGCTCATCCTGCTCCCATCCGCAGTCTGTCTTTGTTACTGCCTCATCCTCACACGAGATCAGCAAGTGCAGGTTGTCATCACAACTCCTCTCGACCTCCACCATCACCTCGG
Source organism: Cricetomys ansorgei (assembly GCA_026225945.1). NCBI lineage: Eukaryota > Metazoa > Chordata > Mammalia > Rodentia > Nesomyidae > Cricetomys > Cricetomys ansorgei. The sequence goes on along the minus strand of JAMJFZ010001815.1, from coordinate 2,522,370 downwards.
ACACATTCACCTCCTTTCGAAGAGGCGGTTGATCACAGAGAGCAGTGGCTAGAGGAGGACTCACTAATCGTTCGTCCCTTTCTTCCCCCTTTTATTTTCATTGACAGCAGCTGTCTCCAGTAGACGGCAGGGTTCTTGTCGGTCACGGCTCTCCATCTTGCTTTCGCATTCTCCAGTGCCTGCGCAGGGCCTGACACACACAGCCCATCTTACAACCTTGTACAGTGAACACTTGTGCCTGTGCTCACTCAACCCAAGAACACAGGCGTGCAAAGTACGTAATGTCCCAGACACCCCATCACTGTAAGATACCGACGGTTGATTTAATACATACGGCAGGTCAGGCACGGGAATAGGTCACGAGTATTAATAAGGAAGCCTCTGCCTTAGTGATGTGGATGGTGCCTCAGGGCCAGCCAAGCTGCTGCTGCATCTGGCAGATTCACCTTAAAAAGAGAAAAATGCTCAGGTGTAGGATGATTAAGAACTGGCTTGGTGGAGATTATCAAAAGTGTAGGCATAGATTCTTTTGCACAGGTGTGGGGTGTGGGGCATAGCTCAAGCTGGTGTCCGAAGGCTAGACTGACCTGTGAGCAAAACATTGTAACGAGCAGCTGTGGTCAACGCTGGTTGTCAATCCCTGAAGAAACGCCTCTTAGAGAAACGCCATGTTTTCAGTGTGTTCTTAGGGGCGTTTGTGTTCCAATCCATTCTGCACCATTCTCTCGCCTCCAGAAATTTGAAGATGACGTCAATTATTGGAGGAACAGAAACCGAAATGGCCATGACTACTACGGCGACTACTACCAGCGCCATTACGATGAAGACGCAGCCATCGGTCCCCAGAGCCCGGAGCGCTTTAGGCACGGAGCGAGCGTCAACTACGACGACTACTGACCTCCGTCGCTGAGGTGCCCAGAGCCCGTGCCTTGCTGCAGAGGGCCTTCTCTTCACCTGCTGCGCGAACATCGAGGGCTCCAGGAAGGAATATAAGTGCCTTTTGTGTTTCGTGCTTGACAATATGTCTCATTTCAACATAGCAATAAAAGCATTTTTAAAAAAGAGAAGTATCCGTGTTCATTTGGAAGAAAACTGAGCCATGGCAATTGTAATCGCCGCTGTTTCTGAAGTTGGTGCGCACCATCTGAGGGCGTCTCCATTTCCTTCAGGAACCCGGTCAGCAGCCAGGCAGGGCAGGAGGGGGTCTCCGTGTTTTGTTAAAACGCAGTCTGTGTTAAATGTAGTCTGTGTTAAATGTAAAATATTGATACAGTAGGAACATCCAGTTGGCAGCGACTTTTGGTTTTGGACATGATTTGGAGAGCTCTAATTACTGTACAGGCAGAGGGGGCTCTCTCTGCTCTGGGATGCAGGTCAGGACCTTTTAACAGACTCTGCAGGACGGGAAGAGAGCACAACCTGAAGTTTAGCAGATCTCAGAATCACGCTCACCTAATTTTCTTTTTTAATGTGCTTCAATCAACCAAGAAACACATTTTATTTTATTTTATTATTTGTCAAAACATTGTTTCTCTGTTGTAGCTCTGGCTGTCCTGGAAGTCACTCTGTAGACCAGGCTGGTCTTGAACTAGGAGATCTGCCTGCCTCTGCCTCCTGAGTGCTGGGATTAAAGGCGTGCGCCACCACTACCCAGCATAAGACTTAAAAAAAAATTACTTCCCATTGAATTTAAACAACTTGAGTGAAGGGAAGGAGAAGTGGTATTGGGATGGGGAGAGGAGGAGGAGGAAGGAGACAGATGGAGAGGCTGATGAAGAGGAACCATGTGATCCAGCTGTGCCACACCCAAAGGCTGATTGGAGATGGGAAGGAAGGGCATGGACAACATGGAAAGAGGCCTCTCTGAAGGGCTCTCTCATTTTGGTGGGTCACAGCACTCTCTGACAGCATAGCAAAAGTGTGCTACTGTGTTCCTAAAAAAAACAAACAAACAAATACCGTTTTTGTGTACATCTCCAGGACACTCTCACTCACGAGATCTCGGTTGTAAATTACCTCTACTTAGCAGAGAGCCTTGCCTTCAGGATGCCGTGTTTCTGAGCGGTCACACATTCTTGGGACTTTCTTGGGAAATATGACTTCTCTAAATGAAAAGTGTGATAAATACACACAACACAAAACTTCCCATTTAAAGCTGGGTGTAATGGCTCATGTCTGCAATCCCAGCACTTGGGACGCTGAGCAGCGAAGATTGCTTGAGTCCAAACAGTGTGAGACATTGTCTCAAACAAACGGTTAGCAATTTAGCAGTGTGTAGACGTTCAGTTCAGCAGGATCAAGTTCATTCTCAGTGTGGCACGGCCGCCCCCGCTGTCTCCTCCAGAACGTTTCCGTCACCCTAACCAAGCTCTGTCCCAGTCAGACACTAACCTCCCGGTTCTCTTCTCAATTTAATGGCTTTTAGTTATCATACACAACGGCAGGTTCCTTTATGCCCTCTTCACAAATGCAGCCGCTCTACTTGTCTTCACCCTCCCACCTGCCTCTGAACAGTTCATCCCGCAAACTGTCTTCCTCTGTTTTCATGTCTTATATGTCTATACATTGCTGAACCGAGACCTTGAAGAAAACATGCAATGTTTGTCTTTCCTTCACCTCACATCTCTCCCACTTTTTAGTCTGCTTTCTCCTCACAGTTTCTTTTCTACTTCCATGACACGTATTTTTTAGTATCTAGATTACACTGTGAGAGAGAACATGCAATATTTATCTTCTTGTGTCTGCCTTATTTTTGCTTACCGTGATCATCTCCAGTTCTATCCATTTCCCTGGATAATCCGCGCCCCCTCTGTAGTGTATGTGTGTGCATATATACATTTGGCTGTGGAGGCCAATGGTCAATGTTGGGTGTCTTACTTGGTCCATTTCCATCATTTTTGGGGACAAAATGTCTTAGTCACTTTCCTATTGCTGTGATAATACACCAGCTTATAGAAGATATAGATCAACTTATAGAAGAATGAGTTTATTTGGAGCTTATAGTTCCAGAGGGTTAGAGTCCATGACTTAATCACAGGCTGTTGCAAGCTAAAGAGCCAGGTAGGTAGTGGCATAACTGAGTCCAAGAAGCCTGAAGTCTTACACTCAAGGAGGCTGACAACACAAACCCCAGTCCCAGACAGAGGTCACATGGGCCCTTGGAGAGACAATGATACAAGCCCCTGAGTCCAGTTGGCAAAGGAACCTTGGTTCTGCTGTCCATGAGCGGAAAGAAAGCCTGTGGGTAGGGGAGGGTTATTTTCTTGTTTCTTCTGTCTGTCTTTCCCACCTAGGCTCTCACCCTACCAAATGCTGCTGCCTGTACTCAAGGCACACCATGCCCATTTACTTCACATGGATCCACGTGCCCGTCTTTAGAGACACCCACAGAGAAACTGCAAGGACGGACCCTATCAATGCTGTCAGTGTCCCTCAGCCCAGTAATGTGACACCACTGTGTGCTCTTTCCAGCCAAGAAAATCTCTTCTAAAAATATACTAAAAGGCTTGAATTTTTTTAAGTGAAGTAATATAACATTTTCTTTAAAATAGGTTAATATGGATAATTTCATTAATAAGAATTCTAATACTAATCAAATAAATTAATTCATCAGTTTAATTCTGGGATAGATCTAACTTGACTGTGACAGCAACAGAGTTTTCTCCCATTGCTGGATCTGTTTTGTGACATCTGTTTGGAATCTCTCCATCCTGTCTCCTTGCTTCTGGGTCTGTTGGACTCAGTTCCAATGTCAAGGTTCCAGTGGACTCAAAATGAATAGGGTGTTTTTCCTAAGACTCTCTGTGTGTGAATGATAAGAACAAAATTCTTCTCTAAAGCAATTGAAGACCATCACAGAAACCATAACTGGACAGAATGCAGAAATCTCCGGATTGTGGGGAGCTCAGCCCCAGTGTATGCGTATCCATCATAGTTCCTGATCTATGTCTCAGGGAACATCACAAAAGAGGAGGCACAGAGATTATAAGAGCCAGAATACCAGGAAGACTGCTGTGAAGGTCTCTCCAAGAACTGGCTACATAAACGAGACTAGAATGATGCTAATATCAATAGACATGTCACATTCCTAGACAAAGAACTACAAGCAACCATTTATTGTCTGAATTAAACAATAGAATTACTAGACAATAGAAGAATTAGCTTCTTCCAGGTATGAGTTCTGTTTATTGGTTATCCAATGCAGAGTGCTCAGTCTTGAAACTATATACATACCATCAACAAAATGGACCCAACAAGTGTGTATATATATACATATATACACATTTGTACATAATATACAAAAATCTGTATGTAACATATATAATCAAATAAAATCAGGGTATCAACTTGAGAGTAGTGGAGCATGGGAGAGGTCTGAAGGACAGTATCTGGAAAAGGCTGGGGAGAAGAAAGGAGGGGAAGTGATGTACTTCTATTTCAATTAAAAACATTTTTAAAAAAGAGGTAAATATGACAAACTGCAATGATACGCATGTATAAACCACCATGAAACCCATTATTTTGTAAACTAATTAAAAACAAACATTCTAATAATAAAAAAAAAATCCTGTTTTCCTAGTGTTTGGTAGCATTCAGATAAAGCTGTTTATGTGCAATGATTTCTCCATGGCAACATTTTGGCTGTTGTCTTAAACTACTGACTTTTATTTTACAGTTAAAAGGGCTGTTCTGATTTTGTGTTTCTTTTGTAGTCTGTTTGGCTAACTCCTGTCTTTCCAGGAAGCAGTTCATAGTATCAGCGTTCTGAACGGGGGTCATGACTTCTCAACATCCTCTCATCTGTTTCTCTCTGGGTCTGGTTGTATTCTAGTTTGTCGTGGTTCATCCATGCCTTTACAAATTATGCCCTTTCAGACACAAAGCTTCTCTCTCTCTCTCTCTCTCTCTCTCTCTTTCTCTCTTCTTGTGTGGGTCTATCTCATGGCTATCTCTCCTTTTATTTTTTTTCTACCAGGGTGAGTCTCTGACTTAATTAGATGTCTGCTCCATTCTGAGCTTTGCTGTGTAAATGCAAATACTCAATGTTCCAGGTATTGTTTTCCAACTGTTTGAATGAAAAATTAGATGGTGAGATTTCTAATTTCAATTATGATTTGTTTGGACTTGGGTTATGAGTATAATTAAGTTTCCAAGTGAATGGGTCTTTCTAATTGTCCTTCTGGCTTTGTGTAAGCAGTGCAGTGGGGCAGAGCCTTTGACGTGTGTTGCACCAACTGTGTGTCAGGGTGCACCCCAGCAACTTCTCCTGTGTGCTTGGAAGGACAATTTCTTTCCCACACGTCTGACACAGGCACAGTCATAATTCAAACTTTATGGATTTACAGTCACATCTATTTCCTTGCTGAGGTTTTTTTTGGGTGGGTATTGTTTTTTTGGGTTTTTTTTGTCAGTTTTATCTAGCAGTTACTGAGAATTATCTTTAAAATCTACTGTTATTGTGGTTTGAGTAATGTGTCCCTTTAATCCTGTTGGGTCAGCTTTATATACGAGCACACGTGTGTGTGTGTGTGTGTATGCATATATATACATATACAAAGCTTTACTTTCTCTCTTCTTGTGTGGATCTAGTTCATGGCTATCTCTCCTTTGAAGTTTTTTCTACCAGGGTGAGTCTCTGACTTGATTAGATGTCTGCTCCATTCTGAGCTTTGCTGTGTAAATGCAAATACTCAATGCTCCAGGTATTGTGTCCCAACTGAAAAATTATTTGGTGAGACTTCTAATTTCAATTATGATTTGTTTGGACTTAGGGCATACACACACCCACATACACACACATGCACACACACACACACAAGCATATATATGTATAACGTGATAATACATACATTCAGGCACTACATACATCCTTAAATGCATTCATTTCCCAGTGACTGGAATGATCTTTTCCTAATTTTGAATAATGCTTTTGCCAAAACTCTCCTTTGGTGTGAATATGACTACCCTTGTCTTTAGTTTGTTACTATTTTCCTGGTCCATCATTTCGATTAGCTGGTTTTTACTCTTTCTGCTTGCCTGTTGTAATACATCCATGGCTGAATTTTGTTTTATTTCTAAATTATAACAAGTCCTTAACTGGAGAACTTAATCCATTTATACTTGCTGTCACCAGTGATTACTTCTTTGTTCTGGAATGGAGCCCAGGGCCTCCTGAATGCTGTGAATGAATTCTACCCTTGAGCTACAATTCCATCCCTTACTCCCAACATGACCCTTGGGTCTTCTGTCCCAGTTTACTTACGCATTCCCACTTTCTCACTTCATTTGGACAGTTTTATTTTCTTTGCCCGTTGATTTTTTTTTTTTTTTAGTCGGCTAGCATTTGCCCCACCTAATAGCGATTAAAAACAGCTACAGGTAGTCAATGGCTGTTGTCTTTTCCTAGGCAATAATACATGAGTTTGTATCCTGCCCTTACTTATGTGCTAGGCTGACTTGCTATTTTAGTGTAGCCCGCTTTAGTTTCTCCACGGATTGCTGGTATCCACCTCCATTCCCTCTGACTCACATCCATCAGGATCTGTTTAGTGAGGGCCACCTATGATAAAGTCTCACATTTGGCACCTTTCTGTATGTTTAACATAAAAATTTTTAAAGAATTAATCAGTTGGTGCTTTCAAAATATTATTTTACTGCCCATGGTTTCTACTGTCAAAGTTAATTACAAATTTTACCCCTCACCTAATTGTCATTCCTTGGAAACTGAGACTGACCCCCCAACTGTCTCTATCGGCTCTTCTTTCCTGGTCTCCTAGCAGGTTTGCCGGTGCCTGCTGATATTGCTTGGCTGAACTTCCCAAACTGAAGATCTATATCTTCAAGTTTAGAAAGTTCTCCCCCATTATTTCGTGAAATACAATTTATTCCCGGGGTGTCGCCTTCAAGTGTGTACTTCAGCATTTTCTGTCTTTTCCAAATATGCTTGGCTATGTTTCCTGTTCTCCGGCTGAGTTCGTATTTTTTATAATTTCTTATTTTGCCATTTTTGTGACTCTTTCTGAATTCTCAGGTGTCATGTCACATCAACTTGAATTTACATATTTTCTAAAGTATTAAGGTTAATTTTTTAGATTTATTTATTATTTTATACGAGCTTTGGTTCCATGTATGAATATGTGCGACACGTGTGCCTGGTGCCTGTGGAGCTCAGAAGCACTAGAACTGTGTGTGGTGGCACAAGCTTTGAATTCCAGTTCTCCAGAGGCAGAGGCAGGGGAATTTCTGTGAGTTCCAAGCCAGCCTGGTCCATATACTGAGTTCTAGAACAGCCAAGAGGGCAGTTGATCCCCGGGGGATGGAGTTAGAGACGGTTGTGGGCCTCCGCGTGGGTGCTGGGACTCGCACCCAGGTCCTCGGCAAAGAGCAACAATTATTCTTAACTACTGAGACAATTCTGCAGCCCAAGTTTAATCCATTTGTTTTCCTTGAAGCTTGAGTTAACTCCTCCAAAAGGTAACTGCATTGCCTTTCACCGGTGGCTAGGTGCCAGAGGGTCTGCCATATTGCAACCACTTTAGATTCTGTACTTGTGTATGTGAAGACAATTCAGGCACTTTGTGCTTCCTCTACACCCACCCATCGACACCACCTCAATTGCAAGTTTGAAAAGAAGCATCCACACTGCCCTCTTCTGTGTGATGCAGTTATTTCCCATTAGCTGCTACATCAAGACAGATTTTAACTTGGTTTTCTCCACAGTAGTCTGACTGACTCTGCCCTAAGCCTTGCGCAGTGCAGCCTTCAAAAAATGCTTGGCTTTGTAGAATTTGTTAGATTCCTGCAGGCAATGGTTGGCTGATTTGGGTTTTGAAGATTCCTTGCTTTTCGTCGCCATTCGAAGGATGCATCAAAAAAGATGTTGCAACATCTAAAACTTGTTTGTTGGAGGAAATGTATTGAGATAGCCAGGCTTACCTGAAACTGGGTACCCTCCAGTCTCAGATCCCTGAGTGTTAGTTTGTTGCCTATATTTACAGGTTGAAGGGACAGCTAAATTTGAGTTAGGGATTTGTAGGAATATGTATGTTTGATCCCCACCCCCATTAATGAAATCCTTATTTGAGAGACCTTTTGGTTTAATGTCTCCTCCCAAGCTCCTGTGTTACAAACTGTATCCCTTACTGCAAATGTGTTTTGAGGGTGACAGGTGATTCGCTCAGGTTCTTATGAGTGTGTCAATGCCATCTCAGGAGTAAGTTTGTCAGAAGAGTGACTTTGTCCCCTTCTTTGTTCTCATGCTCTCCTGCTCCTCTCTTCTGGCACGAGATGACATAGCAATAATGCCCTTGGGAGAAGCCAGCTCTTTGTGCGTGGACTTCCCAATTCCCCAGAACTGTAACAAATAAATCTGTTCTAATTTACCCATCTCTGGGTAATAGCAGCAATAGGTGAACTAAGACAAGGGGCATGTGGTCTAATTCCCATAATATAGAGTGAGTACTTCAGAGTGAGTACTTCTAATTCTTCTCAGGATGAAGATGCTCTGTGCCCTTGCTTAAATCTTCAGCTCCTTCACTTTCTCTATTCCTTACTTTGTGATACAGCCATCTCAGCTGTTTAGTCTCTCAATATGCCACACTACTGCTATCTTCTGGAAGGTTCTATGTGACTCTCCAGCTTCCAAACTTGCTTAGCACTCAGTGTTATCAATTTGTCTCCCCAGTTCATCCAGGCCAGTTTTCTCTCCTTCCTTGAGAAAATCATGATGTCACCTGTGTTTCTCACCTTGCTAAACTGAGACCCATGACAGGGTTCACACCCATCTGCTCACTGTTAAATCCTCAGAGTTCAGCCCTCCTTAATATGTGCCAAATGGCGTGTGAGTACTCACCGTGAAGGAAGACTGTTCTAGTCTCTTTGTTTCACATGAAAATCTTGGCCAGAGGCATCTAACAGCAGACAGCTCCTGGGATATCAAGTGAATTAGGAATAAAACAGCATCTTTCCCCCAAGATTTAAGTCCTCCACTCTCTGCTTCCAGCTCCAGTTGCCGTTCCTGCCTGCTGTCACCCTTTCCCACGGTGATAGTGATGGACTCATAACCCTCTGGAACCATAAGTCCAAATAACGCCCCCTTTCTTCTTGACAGGGGCCTGAGAGCAGTGTATTACTGTCCTCTTAGGAAGCTTCTAGCAGCTCCTACAAGAAGCAGATGTAGTAGCTTTAAAGAATGTGTGGAAACTCCCAAGCTACAGTGATGGACATGTCCATTGAATGTGACTAGGAGCATAAGCAGCAGGTGTATCCAAGACCCTACCAGATGCCAGGTAACTTGGATAGTGCTGGTCCTCATATGTTGTGGGATATTTGACTCCTGTATGCTATTTTGGTTTGCGAATAAGGGTTTGATGCCTGATGTTGTGAGATATTTTACTCCTGTATGCTGTTTTGGTTTGCGAATAAGGCTTTGATGCCTTGTAGCTGGGAAGCAGGGGGTGCAGGCCTTGCTTCCTACCCATTCACACCCTTGTGCTAGCCCTGCTAATATCTCCACAAGATAAAACGAACTGTTTACAGTTGAAGGTGACCAATGACATGAGAGAACTGCAGATGGGTAATCAGAGAAGACTCTGATCACCCCCAGCCGAGTATGCTAAGATACTATTGTGTTGTAATGAAGGTCTGGTTGTGGAGAGGGGCTAGGGGAAAAAGGTTTAAAAAGGTCTGAGGCAGAAGAAAGGAAGATGGAGAAGTGAAAGCGCTTTTAGGGGAAGGAGTGAAGTCTGCCTAGCTGCCCCGGTATTGAATTCCCTGATATTTGACATAGTTTGTGATTAATAAAGAGCACTGGAAAATTCAGTGCTGGACTCTTATTAAGCGATCGAAAGTTACTTTAACACTTGTACACTCTGGTTCTTCCTCTGCATCGTGGCTTTATAAAGCTTGGTTTATAGATGGGTAGAGCAAGAGCTTAACTCCTAGAGAGGTCACTTGTGCAGCACGCACTGTGAAAAACTGTGACTGTAGTCTCTCAGTCCTCATTGCACTATGCCCCCTTCTCATGAAGCCTACACAATGCCTACTCGATGAGATGAAGTTAGGCGGGGCACATGCCCTGTGATGCAACAGGAGGATTCTGGCGGATTCTCAGAACCAAGCCGTGACACCAGTTGGCAGTAGTAATGGATTTCAGATTGGCTCAGACCATGAACAGGGACTGCTCTGGATGACCACTTTAGGTAATGCATTACACATGCAACTTACCGAAATCTAAAGGTGTCCACCTGTACGAGTCTAAGTATGGAAATTTCTAACTCCTTCGAGCATCTAGCATTTGTAATGTACTTATCTATTTCCTCCTCACACCACGTGAGTACTAACATTATTTAACGCTATGACATCTAAGAGAATAAAGAAGGGCTGTTGCAAGCGTATCAGTATTTGCGCTTCTGTATTCTGCCTTCTCTGACCCACAGGATTCTGTTCCATTTTCAGAGGATTGGTTTGAACAAGTTTGACTTTAATAAGCTTGCTGATGAGCACTTTTTATATCAGTTTTTTGTTTTTTGAGACAAGGTGTGATGGCTATTCTTGGTTGCTATCTGGAATTAACTAAAACCAAAATGGCTGGGCACATCTGTAAGGGAACTTTTTTTTCCCTTCATTAGATCATTTGAAGCAGGAAGACCCACTGCCAATTTGGGTATACTATGAGGGGCAGAGATCCACCTTTCATCTGGACCGTACCTTCTGCTGCAGCCCATATAAAGGACACGGGAGAAGGAAGCTCTGTTTTTTGCCTGCTTGCTCTCACCTCTCGCTAGAATGCCTATTCCTTCATTGGCATTTGAGCCTGCTTCTTCAGGATTCTGATGTATAGTGAAGACCAGATGAGACATCCAGCCTCATGGACTGAACAACTACTGGCTCTTGGACCTTCCACTGGGAGCCATTGTTGGACTGGGTAGATCACAGCCGGTAAGCCATTCTAATAAATCCCCTTTATATATATTCATATATATTTGCTCTATAAGTTCTGTTCCTCTAAAGTGCAGTCATTATAGCAGCTTTGCCCCTTGGGGTCAGTCATGTGCCATTCCTCAGGCTGCTTCAGGGACTGTCTTCACCCTCTCCTTTGTCTAGTCCCAGCTTGCCAGTGCAGTGTCAGACATGGCTGTCTCTGTTAGTGCTCTCTTGTTAGTGCTCTGTTCAGTAGTTTGCTTCTGTTGTTCTCTAAATACGGAAACTTGCAGAACGTTTGTCTCCAGTCCCGTCCTCTTTCTGGGACTCTCAGACATGATGGAGATGCTGTGACAGCTGCATGATGAACTCATTAGCAGTTTTAATTTGGCTACTTTTTCATTCTAAAACTTTCCATTTTTTTTACGCCTAATGATTTTTGAGATGTTTCATTTTTCCTGCTTTAAGTATGTTTGTGTATCAGTTACTTTCTGCCACTGCGGTAAGACACCATGATCACGGCAAGGGCTTATTTTGACTTACGGTTCCAGAGGGCTGAGTCCATTCTGGTAGGGAGGCATGGCAGCAGGCAGGCACAGCTGCAGGAGTAGAACCTGAGGTTTACATCTTCAAATGCAAACATGGCGCAGAGAGAGCAAATAGGTGGTGGGGCAAAGCTGTGAACTCCCCTACACAGTGCCACCAACTGGAGACCAAGTGTTCAAAATGCCTGAGGCTATGGGGAACATTTCTCATTCAAACCACCATGGTGCTTTTAAATAGTTAATTTGTTCTGGCAACAGAGGTCTCTAAGTATGCCACTCTCCTTTCGTTTAGTTTGGGATCTTCGTGTGCATTGGTATAGTCAGTGACTTCTGATTGAAACCAGTGTTGTAAGACCCTGGGTCTGGTCTAAACACTGGTTTTAGCAGCTTCCTCTGATAGGGATCCAGGGTTGGGGTGGAAGTCCCAACTCCCCTAGGCCTCAATGGTGACACTCACCTATGAGGGGTGGATGTCTCTTCACTTCACCCCGGCTTCCATGAGCTGCCTCTTGTGATAACTGGGGCACCCTAATGCAAGTGTAGGGTCCTCACATGGTCTGACAGCATAGTGATGTGCTCATTGTCAGCCAGCAGAGACACAAGTCCAATTTTATGCCTAATCTCCACTTCTAGGACTTCTGATACAACATGATGGGGAGCTGGAAGGGTTGAAGCACCACACCCCAGAAGGGCAGGGGTCTGTGGGAACTGCTTGGTCCCACCTGCAGTATGGGAGGCGTGAATAGCATTTTAAGCACTATTTGGTTCTAGTAGAGCCATTATAGCAAAAATTCTGTTCTCCCAGGCTGCATCCTTTGGGCACCATGGCTACAGAGAACAGGTTTTTGTTGTCACCTCTTCTACCCTTTAAAAAACAAAACAAACAAACAACAACAAAAAAAAACTGGTTACAATCCTGGCTTCTACAGGACCAAGTCTGGGATTCCTGAGACAAAAAAGAAAACCAAGCGAACTTAGCACTAACGCTAGCTTGTTAGGGTAGCTGTAGATACAGCAGGTGGCTTCAATAACAGTAATTTTCTTGCAGTTTTAGAAGACAGAAACCCAAGGTAAGGTACAGGTAGGAAGCAGGCATGGTAACACATGTCTATCATCCCAACATGCAGGAGGCTGAGGCGAAAGGGTGGTGAGGATGAGTGAGATGCTGTCTTCAAAACAAGAAGAAAATTGACAGCAGGGTATTTTCCGGAGCATGCTCCCCACCCCTTACACACAGCTGTCTTGCTGTGTCCTCACAGGGCCTTGGGCTATGCAAATGTGTGATGCTTAGCTTTTCTTCTGTAAGGACACCAGTCAGACTGGATCAGGGCCCACCCTGAAGAACGTATCACAACTTTATCAGCTTTATAGAACGCATTTCTGAATTCTGGGGTCCTGGAGTAGAGAGGAAAGTTTAGATCACAACATATGAATCTGGGACAACGTACTACAGCCCCAAAACACCAATAAGTACACCTTTCCCCAAGTCCCACGGTCCCTGAGCAGGCTACCATTTCCATCCATCTTCAGTCTTATGCTTATTTCATATTTAATGTCCAAAATGCTTTGCTGTACTTAGTTGGTAGCTGGTAGTATAAGAAGAGTTTATCTACCTTGTTCTCCTGAAAATGTCTCTTCTTTGCATTTTAAACTTAGTAAATGATGCAGAGCCAGATATTTTTACTTTTATCCTAGGTTTGTAATACATCACATTAGTTTAATTTCAAACAAATGTATATAAATCATTCGACAAGTATCCAAACAGACTTTTAAAACACTCAAGTTTGTATGAGTTTTTGTTACTACACCAAAACACCTGAAGCAGGTACAGCTTTTCTTTATTGATGTTTTATGCTGTTAAAATACAACAGACTTGGGTGCTTTTTAAAGAAAGATTCATTTGGACCCATTCCAGCAGTCATATGTGGTGACAGCTGCTCAATGCAGTAGTCCACAGCTTCACATGGTAGGAAACAGGGAACACGTGTCTTCTGCCATCTCCCCTCAGTCACTGCAACTCTTGCACAGGAGATGCATTCTGATGACTGATCTACCCCTAACCCCCGACCCCCACCCATGATACCACCTTGAAGCATCATTTTAGGGTTAAGCTCCCACCCTCGCAGTACCCATAAAATGGCGCCAAGCGTTTCATCACATGAACCAGCAAGCTACATTCCATCCCCGCCCACACTGCAGCTCAAGCTTCCTGATAAAAATCTGTATTTTCCTTCCTGCAACACAGCCATAGATGAAAATGTCCTCGTCCCTATCATGGTAAGATGCAAACAGGACACAATCGAGAAAACACGCGGGCTAACCTTGGTGATGAGGACAGCAAAGTTTTGTTGCCACCGGATGCTGTGGTATCAATTCTCAGAATAACGGAATTCTCCAACACCCCATCAAAGGTACCAACTAACCGCCAAGAAAGGCTAGGCCAACTAAGCAAATTCTTTTGATGGAAAAGTTAACTCACAATTCTTGTTTCAGAAGAATCACTGAAGAACTTCCAAATTCCCCACCAGACCGACAGTGGTTAAAGGAGTAGTTCTTTGCTCACCTTAGCGTCTGTCAAGGTCACAAGGACCGGGGACCCAGCACCCAGCACCAGGGTCATAATGGAAGACAATGCCATGAGGGTCCACCTGGCTGGTGGGCAGGGCTCGGGATTCACTTCCACAGCTGCCATCCAGTTCACTCAGACTCTGACTTGTCCCTTGCTCAGCCCCACATGACTGTCACTGAAGTAAGAAGGGAACTGTAGCGATCTCTCCTCTAAAAGCAACAGCAGTGACAGCACAATAGGGGACACATCCAGCACGCAGGTTCAGGTTGCTGTAACAAAACGCCATAGCTTCAGTAGTTAGTAAGTAGAAGGAATTTATTGCTCACAGCTCCAAGGGCTACAGAGTTCAAGATCAAGGTGCTGACAAGTTTTAGTGTCCGGTGAGGACCACTATCTGGTTCATAGACGGTGCCTTCTCAGATAATGGGAGGAGAAGCAAGCACGACTGGGACTCCTCCAGGAAAGGTCCCCTTCTGATGTCGTCACTCTACATAGTGATACACCGCATCTCTTAACACTACTGCGGTGACAAGTAGGCATCCACGTGTGGATCCGCAGGGGCTAAATATTTAGACCACAGCAGCTGTCACCTATCCATGCTCAATTTCACCTCCCGCTGTGCCCAAGACACTACCATGCTTAATTCACAGCTCATGTTCTTCCCTGCTCCCTTAGAGGAAATTATACACGTCTGTTTCTCTTATTCTACTTGGAAAATATTTTACGGATACCAGAAAAATATCCTATGAATACGAAAGAATCCCAGATATTAAGTGGGCGATAAGAGAATTCTGGGTCCTCGGGTGCTGGATACTACCAGATTATACTGGCCAGCTTTAGCAACACAAAGCTCTGAGCTATTTCTGTCCACATTCTTCTTTGGTCCAAATTCACCATTACTAATTTCCAAGCAAGCTTCCATTTGCTCGCCCCACCTCTGTAAATGATGTTATCTTTAGTTCAGTCCAAAATAATGGGAACTAAAAATAAGAGACTGGGGTGACCGAGTAAGTGCTTAGCAAGTGTCTGTGTGTGTGTATGGGGGTGTGTGTGTGTGTGTAGGTGATACTTCTTTCTTATACCATATTCAGTCTTAGCCCTGGTTTCAGAATCTTCTGGTAAATTTAGCATGAGAGACTCAAAGCATCTTTGGATTCCAGGGTCTTTCATTAAAAAACTATTAACTATTTATTTTTAAAAGTCCAATATGGTTTTGAAGGACAGACAAAGCTCAGATGCTCCTCTTTACAGACACTTTTATCACCTTGGGCATCTGTTTGGGTTTCTGCTGCTACCATGCAGGGCCAACCTGCTTGGAGATAGGCTAAATTCGTGCATTGCATTGTTCTTCCATTTATTTTCAAGGGCAAAATAAAATCCTAGCACAAACCTTGAGATAGTTCTTAATGAAAATGAAAACCCCTAAGGTTTTCATTTAACTCAGTGAAACTTGCTTGAATTCTACATCAAGAAAATGAAAGTGTTTGTTCCACTTGGTTTGTGCTGCTAGTGGACACAAAACCTGTTCCAACCCTGACTCAGTTCTGAGAACTCCACACACAGTTAACAGAGCCTGAGTGCCCCTAAGCCCCAAATTCCCAGTAATGAAAAACACTCGGTTTTCAGACTTGAGAACACTTCAAGTTTTGATTTAGAATGCTCAAACTATATAATCCATGAAAATATTCCCAAGCTAAACAAAATAAATATTTTCAAATACTTGGCCTCGAGCATTTCAGATAAAGATACATACATGCAGTGTGTGTCATATGCAGATTCAGCTCAAGTAGCACACAGATAATTCCAACAGTCACACATGAAGTTACGTATGGTGCAGACCTGGGTGCTCTCAGAATGTCCTCAAACTAAGCTCTACACAGAAGTATTCTCAGCAACCCAACATCTGATGCAAAACAGAAAGCCAACCTTTGGAGTTCAAAGTCCATGACCGGTGAGTTTCAATATTTTATTAAAATAGCATATGTAACCATGGTTAACCAAGAATACGTTAACGTTGTCCCCCCACCCCCACCCTGATATGCAGCACAACACAGTAGTGATTTCAAATATCCTTGATCAAGAACCAACAGAGATGTTTCAAAGTCAAGTTTACAACTAAAAACTAGACCTTCAGAAAATCTGAATTAAAAAAAGAAACCAAAGCTTTCCAACAGTTCTTTCAACTGTCCCTAAATACAGACTGGCACACCACCCACCTGACAATACCACTAGGGTTCTTATTCTTTATGCATAGTGTAACATCTCATTTATAAGTACCCACTTTTATAAATAAAATTGGCATTTTTCCACCCCATTTAATGTTTCTTTTCAGCTTCACAAAGAAACCAGTAAATAAAACTGTCAACGACAGTTACAGCATACACTCTAAGAGCAAGATAAAAACCTGAAAATAGCAGAGATGCATCCAGGCCGCTGTACATAAAAAGACAGATTTAAAAAGTGCAAGGCAAAGTCTGCAGGTTTCCAGGGAGCTTTTAGGCACATCCATGTCTTTAAAGCAAGCTTCAGAAGGAAATTCCAGTTTGTTCTTCATGACACCTGTTTAAGTCTTAAAAAAAAAAAAAAAAATTCCCACAAAAGTTTATCTCATCAAGTGTAAAACGGAGTCTCATATTCTAAGGCTAACTCAGCTGTGGCGCGTCCGGCCCTTCTTCACTCTGGCGGGCTTGGGTTTGGGGATGTACTGGTTATTGGCCTGGTACTCTAGTTCCTTCCGGAAGTAGTGGATGGCTTTGTTCAATCCTTCCTCCAATGGGACCTGTTGGAGTGAGAAAAGGGAAGAAGGTTCCATCAACAGGCTTCTTTGAAGCACACAGGAGGGTGCCTGGAGATGAGAGTTTGTAGTCAGCTGCCCGTTTCATGAGGACACTCAAAGTCTCACTCTGGCCAGGAGTGTACCAAGGAACTTTGGAGAAGCCTGAAGTCCTTTAGAACTGCTTTCAGAATATACTCTGTGGTTTAGCAAGTGATACTCTATCAGCAACCCCAAGTTCTCAAAGCTCCTGGTCCCCTCTTGCAGGCATGCCTACAGTCAGCTGCAGAGATCGTTTCTGAAATGTGAGTGGGACCACTCTTGAGGAAACCCTGCAAGGACTGGAAGGAAGATGCTCTGAGGAGGCTGTCTACAGCTGCCTCACCGGGCCTCCCCTGTGACACGCCTGCACGTGCACTGACTGCACAGGCAGGGACGGACCCATGAGACACGACATTTCAAGCAATCTTAACTGGAGCTGAACGCAGGAAACAGAAGTAGATTAGCTGCTGAGTCAAAGGCTAAGGGAAAGCAGGAGGGAGGCGCCGCCAGGACTCCAGCGAGTCTGCTGGTGTGTCTGTCTTAATTACGCGGATAGTTTTATAGGTGTCAAAACACATCAAAACGTTATAAGCTTTAAATATGGGCATTCTGCTATCCTATAAACAGAGGAGACATAATTAGACAAATTAATCAAACTAAAAAAGTTTCAGTAATAAACAGCATGCAGAGATAACCTACAGAACGGAAGAAAATGCTTGTCAGCTATGTATCTAATAAGGAGTTAATAGTAAGAATATATAAGGACCTCAATTTAAAAAAAAAAAAAAAAGGAAACCATAGATTTAAATAGGCATTTTTTCAAGGAAAAGCATGAAAATGGCCAACAGGTATATGAAAATGCTCAGGATCACCAAATATCAGGGGAATGCACATACAAACACTCCTTCACCTGGCTAAGATACCTCCTCTAGTGCAATAAGCTGCCCATACTCTCATGCATGCACAACAACTATGTTTGAGATGTCTCGGTCTCTTAAGACGAGACTCTCATATATTTCCTATCAATTAAGACCCCTACCACAAAGAATCCAATGGCAAATGTCCCACACCTGTATCCCCACGTCTTTCAGATGATGTTCAATATGATACAAGTTCCAAACACACATCCTGACTATATATACATCTCTAAAACCAAGAGTCGTGTATGCAGTAAGTATGCACTGAATATTTCCCCAAACATTCTGTTTAAAACACATGCTTCTCTGACAAAAGGACAAATGACAAATTCCTTCAAAAAAAAATAAAAAACAAAAACAAAAAATAAAAAAAAAAACCTAGAGAACCTGAGGAGCTACAAAGATGGCTCAGCTGTTAAGATCATCATCTGTTGCCCTTGCAGAGGAGCTGAGTTCAGTTCCCAGCACCTACACAGTGGCTCACAACCATCTGTAACTCCAGTTCCAAAATCGATGCCCTCTTCTGGCTTCTGCGGGCACTGCATGCATGTGGCACACTTGAATACATGCAGGTGTAACAGTTATAAACATAAAATAGAATGCATAAAAACAAACACTCAGAGAATCTCGACCTCTGCGATTTTGTACAAACGGGATCGCTAGGTTTTAAATCTGAACATATTAATTTTTATTTCATTTACCAATTTCCTGTCCTTTAGCAGATTTCTCAGACTCAAGGTATCCATCAACAGCACAAGAGTTGGCCTAAAATTCTAATATCCCTTCAGATTCCACCTCCTCAGTATCTACTGTGCCATACATTTTTTAATGGCTGAGTTGAGCTCTGGGCAACATCATGCCTCCTGGCGGGTTCTCTAATGCGCTTACAGTGAGGCAGCCCCACCTGCCCTACTTTTATCCCCACTTGACATATCTGTTTCTTTAACAACTGTTGGGATGGCCGCCATGCTATGAGGACACATGCCCTGCCCAGGGAATTCCACTCTCCAGAGGGGCTCAGAGAAGAACGAAGAGCCACACACAGTAGATGAAAAGAGGTAGCTTGCTCCTGTAGCCTGGCTTGCCGAAGGAATTTTCTATAAGGAGGTGGCCTGTAAAGAACAGACATCTGAGGGACTACATACAGCCCTGGGAGATGGGTGTTCAAGGACGGGGAGAAGCACTCCACCCACAAATGGAGAGGGAGGGACTGGATGTTCAGAGCATGAATACAGCCTAGCAGTGAGGGAGAGGGAGTTGGATGGATTCCAGTGTCTAGTAGGTCAGTCTGTGAAGAATCTGGCAATCTAGGAGCCCCAAGAAGGTATGGAGGCCCACCTTCTTCCATGACTTTTAGACTTCATGCTTTCAAGCTGGGGTTCATCAACATGGGGACTGATATGACTAGATCACCTCTGTTTTCACAAAACCTTGCTCAGTCCAGCCCTGGACACAAGGACCCTGCAATGATGCTGCTGTCATCCTCTGATGATTGGAATTTGAAATGTCACCCAGCTTACGACACTTTTTCAAGAGCAGTAGAACCTTTAGGAGGTGTGACCTTTCCAGCAGAAGTGGTATGGCAGCCTCTGAAGGTTACATCCATCCCACAATCTTTGCTTCCTGACGATGTGAACCAAAATAAACATTTCCTCCATTTTCAGCTGCCTCTATAAGGTACTTTGTTACAGTAATGAGTAAAACAACTAGCACGCCCCAAACACTGCCTGTAGAGGCTGATGTATGTCATAGTTAATAGTGACTTCCAACCTGACAGACTAGAGCTACCTGAGAAGGAATCTCTACAGTAACTGTTCATCAGGCTGCTGTGTGGCGTGTCCATGAGATATTACCTTATTTGTCTAGACTAACGTAGGACGGCCCAGCCCACTGAGGATGTTGTCATGGGCTACATAGGAAACTAGCTGAGCATGCCTGTGAACAAGCCAGCAGCACTCCTCCGTGGTGCCTGCTTCCCAGGTCCCTGCCCTGACTCCCCTCAGTGATAGACTATGACCTGGAAGTGTAGGTCAAATAATTCTTTTCCTTCCCAAATGGTTTTGGTCAGAGGATTTTTATTACAGCAATAGATTGAATAGAGACAACACATTTGTGTGCTCCCCTGAAAACAGAGCTCATAGGAGGTCCAAGCCACTTTCACTAGCAGAGGATGAGATACCATTCACTGATGGGCCCTATGGAGAAAACTTTGTACCTGCTTGGACGCTCAAGCCCACTCTGCTTCACTGGAAACCTCCCAACAATGCCAGAGCTTTGGGGGAAAAGGACGTGGGAGGTGGATGTCTCTCTCCTGAGGCTGTAGACCTCCTTCATACTTACCACAGGTTCCCACCCCAGCATCATCTTTGCTTTTTTGATGTCTGGTTTTCTTTTCTGTGGGTCATCCTGGGCTTCAGAGAGAAACTGAATTTCACTTCCACTACCTGAGTTTATTAAAGAAAAATAAAAATAAAGGTAAAGCCAAGTGAATCTCTTATCACTAGGGGATACTGTTTTACTGTCTATGGCAGGGGAAAATCATACCATGAGTAGAACAAGAGCAAGGACCCTAACATAAGCAGCTCTGATAAAGCCACCAAGCCACATAGGGACAGTCTTCACAAACCTAGAAGTGTGCCTGCATGGCCATTACTAACCACGTTCAGGTGGCAGACTTGCTTCTGGTCCCAAAGAGCCTCCCAAGAGAACAGAGGAGCTTGTGCCAAGGACAAACCTCCACACAGGAAATAACAGAGGCAGATGTGCCTATGGGGCACAATCCCATAAACACAAACATACAAATGTGGTTGGAGCCTTATGGAGGGAGATTCTCCCAGTGGGTCACACCTGAGTGTCCAGGATCTAGGAATCCCCTCCCCTGGAGATCAGGTGGCCTACACCCTTCTTAACCAACAGCATGCAGAATGTAACTTAGAGCCCATGAAGACCTGACCATCGATGCTCTAGCCAGAGCAAGCCCAGAACCAACACGTACGATGTGAGCTCTGCTGCTGGATGAAGCTTGCGGAGGACAGAGAAGCCTGGCCTAGCACTCGGGGGTCAGGGCTAGACCCTAGTGACTACAAAACAGAGCTACTCCAGTGACCATCCGGCAGACTTGGGGAAGTGTGACACACAGTCACACAGCAGCAAGGTGGGGATCCTAAGTCCTCCTCAGTCCGCAGGTCTGGGGTTTCCTAAACTCTGAAGGGCACGTGGGTCACAGGTGCACAGTCTGATCCGGGAGGCCAGAGCTGGCACCCACAGTGCCACGATACCAAAGCCTCTGGCCCATGGGTTCCATCTGGACAGCAAAGGTTTCAAAGGCATGGTGACCGGGGCACATGGTGAGTGTAAGAGATCCTGTCTCACCAGTGGGAATGCACAGCTGGGAGGCGAGCTGAACAAGACTGCTGGAACCACACAGTGCTGTGCTTGTGTGGTATAAAGACTTCTGTTTCCACTGTTACAGGGAACAGCATTCCAGGTGTCCACAGCTGCTCACCAGAGCCGTAAGCCAAGCCAGTAATGTCAACATGGAGAAGCCCATTCATCCGGGGTGTAAAGGGTCAAATCAAAGCAGCCTGCAGCACACATCATCCAGCCCAGATAGGTGCATCCTGAACTAAAATTTCTGGATTGGAGACCAGACTTCCTAGAGCTCCAGCAAACCCAAGGACCCAGGGCTACCTTCTTGACACTTGCAACCCAAGGGCCAGGCCAGACCACAGAACATCCTGATCCGTGATGGGAACACTGCTCTGATGTCACACAGTGTACCCAGCCTGGCCAGGGTTAATCTCTCCTTGCTTCTGAAATTCGGTCTAAACAGGAGCAATGCACAGAAATCAAGTAATGGTCACCTGTGGAGGATATCCTAACAACTGTGTCAGACCTGGAGGACAAATCTGTTTCACACTCCGCCCAGACCTGCAACTAGACCTGGGAGCTGATCCCCTCTCACTCCATTCTCTCGCTAATCTCCAAACTCAGAACTGGAAACGTTCCTAATGAAAGGTGCTGCTCTAGGGGCTGGAGAGGTGGCTCAGCAGTTAAGAGCATTGACTGCTCTTCCAGACGTCCAGAGCTCTATTCCCAGCAACCACATGGTGGCTCACAGCCATCTGTAATGGGATCAGATGCTCTCTTCTGGCATGCAGGTGTACATGCAGATAGAGCATTCATATAAATAAAATAAAGAAATATTAAAAAATAGAATAAAAAGGTACTGCCCTGATCCAATTAATCAGCTTGTACTAATCACCTTTCTAGGGAAAGTGCTATTAGCAGACAGAGTAAATGCAGATGAGCTCAGATTGGTCTAGCCTACTTACCAACAAGGTTTTTAATTAATTGAGCAAATTCCAGGATTGTGTGTTCTTCTGGGTTCCCCTAAGGAAGAAACGGATTCTCCTGTAAGTGTCATTACAATGTAGTACTCCCCTACCTGGGGCACACATGACTTTAGAGACCTTTGCTACATGAAACATCCACTCCGAGACTAGCCTGCCTCCAAGTTACTACATCCCAGCTCCTTGCCCCACTGGAGCATTCTGAGATGGTTTTTATCCTGGCCAGACACAAACATATATTACCTTAGACCTTCATCTATCTTTTCCAAAGAATGATCTTCAGGTAGGACAATGTCCTTTAAAGTGGAACACACACACTGTATGTCCTGGGGAGCTTCCAGGACAAGAGATTTTTCCAGTGTACCCTTTCTGTCACTTTACTGTTACTCTGCATATGTGGATTCACATTACTGGCTCTCCGAGGACAACATACTTCCTCTGAGAAGTGTGCCAGCACCTTCCACAGGGAGGGACTAACGATCCTATAGAGAAAGCTGCAGTAGCAAAGGATGCTGTCAAAGACCAGTATTGTGGGCAAGCCACAGGGACAGTCTCCATGAGCGTTAAGAAAGCTGTTCTCCCTTTCCTAGCTCACACTTTCTAACAGCTGCTGCCCTCATTTTTGGAGTGCTGGAGATTGAGTGCAGGGCCCTGCCCACGCTAGGCAGGCACTCTACCCTATTCTAAGCTATCACTCTTACTCCATGAGTATTACCCAGCACAGACCATGGAAAAGCCTGGCGGCTGTGAATTCTAAATTCTCCCAGCTCCCAATTTCTGAGGCTATCCTGGACCCAGAGATCAAGTGTCAGGAAGGCCCAGGCTTAGTTGTAGGCACAAAGAAAGGTTTCAAGTGATAGAGCAGAGTTATGGAAGAAAACACGGAAAATGGGTGCTTTGAGAGGCTCCTGACAAACACTTTCTGATTTGATGGAAGATGGGATTTCTAAGCAGAGCAGTTCTTATGCAAAAGCTTCCTAAAAAGAGTAAGGGAACACAACGTACAGAGAGCAAGCAGGCACTAACAGAGCAGGGCCTTTTATTATAAGCCTCTATCCAATTGAGCTTTCACCCACCTTGCTCACTCCTGCCTCCAAGCATCTTTTTCAATCTCACCCTGCTTTCACTTGAGTACTTGGCAGACGCCCTACACAGGCTGCCTGAGCAAGGGAAGTCCTTCACAGAAGACCCTCAGCCTAACTGATGCAAAGGAGAACAGGACTCACCAAGTTGACAGGGCTGCTGACGTTGCTGTTCATGAGTGCTACCAGGCCATTCACCAGATCACTGGAAAAGAAGGAAAACTAGGTCAGGCACAAACCGCCAGAGAGGAGTGCTGAGGGCAGGCACCCACCCTCCCCAGACAAAAACAAAAACCCAAATGGAAAACTGAATGCGGAAATAAAACCCTGCAAATCAAGATGGTGCTTCTAATGCTATGTTCATGGATGAAATGAGTCCTGTAACACTGGGATTTGCTTCTGGTGGGTGTGGCGGGGTGGTGAACAGAGTGGAAAGACATTTTTGGGTTAAGTCTACCCTTTCTGCGCAATTCTGAAAACAACCAATGACCAAAAGTAAGTTAAGGAAGGTATAAACCCCCAAGGACGGCATTTGCAGAGTCTCAGGTGAAACCTCATGCTTAACGTGAACCCACATTAGTCGACCGAACCAGAAGTTGGGATTGTTTCATAAAATAAGCTCCACAGAAATGAATGGACTTCAGTATGCAAACTCCATACTGGCAAATCACAGCGAAAGCCAAACAAACTGCGCGCTGAAACTAACAGAACGCTGTTCCCCCTCCCCCAGCCTCCAGCCCACCCTCAACACAACCTATGGAGCTGTCAGGGGCATCTGGATGTTTCAGATGGATCGTGATCGGCTGAGCCATGAAGGTGAAGAGAAGTAAGCAAACTCGGGCTTACCAAGGTTTGGTTCTTAGTTTCAGAAGCGTTAAAGTGTGGCTCTGTTAAAGAAAAGTTACTTCGTAAAAATGACACCTCAGTGGGAATCTAAGCGCTTGTTCTATGCCCATGTTCAGCAGCTACAGTTCTCAATGAATTCCACTTGGAAACCTCTCCCTCTTCCTCCAGCTTTACCAGCAAGGCTCAGGCCACTACCGGTCAGGATCAGGCTTCCAGAAAAAAACCCCAAGATCATTTTGCTTTGCTTTTAATTGGAAAAACTTTTTTTTTTGGTGTGTCATTTAGAAAGGTTATTTCTGCTTTTCTATTTCAACAATGGGAATTTTACATGAATATGCTCAATGTTCTTCTCACAGATCAACCGTTAACCTTGGATGATTTCTTTTCCAAGAGAAACTAGCAAAAAGTCACTTCATCACTATGGCAGTCGTCAGTACACCCACAACGCATTCTTATGGCACCCACCTGCGTGTTTGGAAACAGACATTAAAAGCTGCCATTCAGTAGCATCCACAACGGCTCTTAACGTTGGAAGTTAGGGTGGGGTCATGTGGTGTTGGAAGATGGCTGTTTTTTAAGCAGTCATCCTCTTTGGGAGAGGAAGGAGGGAGGGCCATGCATCTTGCATGTAACAGGTTGGCAACTTTTAAAGTCAAAAATGTGTAAGTCATATTCATTTAGCCTGAAGCTCTTTAAAAGTGTCATTTTGACAAAGTGACTTTTAAGAAATATATAACATGCCTTTGTTATGTGAATGAAGACACAACCCAGCCATGAAAGTATCAGACACGTCATGCCAGATGTCAATGTGGATGACCATGTAGGCCTTGGGTCTCTGCAACACTGGGGCAGTTAGCCAAGAACTGCAACTACAGATTCAAACACCGTGAAGTAAAAGATTTCCAGTTTCTTAAGAGGGTGGGGGTGTGTTAAAAACAGCAAAACTCTGGTCGGTTCTCTGCTGAGACTGAAGTGTCAGGAAACTGGCCCACAGCCCTACCCCTAAGTCTTGGTGATTTCAGATACTACTACAATGGCAGCACTATGGAAAGAGACTCTGCTGCAAGGGTTCACACATATGAACTGTTTACATCCTCTTTCCAAGGTGTCAGGTGGTCTGGGAGGTGACCGCGCGGGTCACAGCAACAGGCTTATGAGCTGTGGCCATGACAAGCCTGGTGCTGTTAGTGTTTTGTTCTAGGACAGACACAGCACAGGCATTGTTCAGTTCTTAAAGTATCTTCATCATCTTTTTCTCCCCATCAAAGCCATCGGAAGCTACTCAACTTAATTTTGTATGAGATGTCGAGGTAGTATGACCAGGACAAACACAGGCTTCTAACGGGTGCCCTTTTGATTGTTACATCAAGGCTCACGATGGTGGGAGATGAGAACGTCTCAGGCCTGATTATGTAGCTCAGGGTTGAATCCGTGTACCTAAAGACATTAAGACCTCTTTGGAAGTGCATGAGTGGGGAGGGGTGGGTGAACTGGGATGGGATGAAAACGCACTGTTGTAATTATTATTATGAAGAGATGGTTCAATACATGGTGGTCTGTCTGGTCCAGTTCAGCTACAGAAATGCACCCCAATACACTTCTCTAAGCACACAGCCTGAGCTCTACACTAAAACAGAAACTGTCCTGAGGGAAGAATGGCCACTTTCCCCTGTGAATCTCTCTTGGAATAAGCTAACCCATTTGGACAACACATGACAGCTAAATCTCATTTTCAGGCTTTTGGCCCTGTTTGACGAGACATGTGTGGGTAAGGAGAAACAAACACTGACTGTGGTGTGCCTTTATTCGCAGCTTCTTTTGTATTTCATGTAAGAATTTATGTTACTTCCTGGGAAAAATCTACACGGTGGTTGTTTTGACTTTTGGAAAAAAAATTAAAGTGGTATTTCCATTTTTCTAAGTGACTTCTACTAAGCTATTCACCTGATGAGACATGGTTGTTCAGGCTGAGGCTGAGGGCTACCCAGACCTGCACCCAATAGCTAACAACTTGGGTAACTCTAAGATACCTAGGGCAGCATTCCTAGTGAATAGGCATTTGGGGTATTCACATTTAAGAGCCAAAGTATATGCTGTCAAATACAGAAGTGGGTTTTACAATGATCAAGGGCGTTGAGAACTTCCATGGAATTTGTAATAGCTACATATAAGCAGAAGGCACTTCAGTATGGTACCTGCTGATAATTACCAACTTCACGGACCAACAAAACTCTAGGTAGAATTCCAAAGACAACAATAAGAGTCACCAAGAGAAACTATTCTCAAGAACATGATCTTGCCTCAGTTTTAACACTAGGTCACCAGTAAAGACACTCTTACCTCATATTCTTAAAGACTCTCTCCATGCTAGAAAGCTATGTTTTAAAAAATCTGTCAGACATCTTAACCTGCAGGTTTGGTGAGTGATCAATTGGCTTGTAGACTCATTATTCAAGCTACCCTCACAGTGCTAGACATTCACCTGTGTAACACTAGGTGGCAGTAAAAGAATAGCCAGTAGTCATAGAAGCGGATGAAAATCTAACTTTTAAACAGAGAAAAGCAAGAGGTTCTCAATCAAATATTAAAATTAATTTAACACATAGTTGAGCTATGGAAATAACCAACACGTACAATATATACCGAATGGTTTCTGCCTTCCTCTACTCAGAACATAGGCTAAGGACAAGAGCCTTACCTGACATATTGGAACGCCCTTGTCTGAGACCCAGATCCATATACCTAGAAGGAAACAAGAGTTAGATCTGAGAAAAACCACCCTGACGCTATTAGTGGGGCTCCTTGGAGTTCTATGGATGTGACTTGAGAAGCAATCTCCGAAGAGGCACTAACATGAGGTTACAACATCTTGAGGCTCATGAACCCTCTTTGCTTGATACATGTAACTGTCACGCCTCATCAAAAAAGCTTCTTTTTGCAGCAGAGATCATCACAACAAACCACAACTGGTCAAGATACAGAGAGCTGATCATGGGATGTTCACTCTCAACAGAAACTCTGCAACACAACTCCTGTACCGAGGGCTCAGGAACATTATGGGAAAAAGGGGGAGACATTAAGAGTCAGAGGAACAAAAGTCTGCCGTGAGCTGAGATTGTGTCTCCTAGAAATGACAGGGAAGATACATCTGCAATACTTGAACAATATGACTACTAAACAAGATCCAAACAATGCAATATTAATAAACACATTAACAGGGAAGAGGAAATTTTAACCGGGCCCCAACTCTAGAAAAAGAACTGTTGGCAACTAACAACTGCTGTGAGAGGGAGAATTAGTCTTCCCCAAGGATGGACCCCTTAGTTGGGTATACAATACCAAGTGGTCAGTCCTGAAATCATATGCACAAAGCAACAATGAATGGACTCTTTATGTGTTTCTGTGTTTGTGTGTGTAACAATAACAATCAAATGAATAGAGGCCATGAACTTGAAAGGGAGTTAAGGAAGGAAAGAGAAATGGTGAAGAAGACACAGGAGGGGTTGGGGGAAGGGTATGATGAGGGAAGGAAATGATATAATTGTATCTTAATTAAAATAAATTATTAAGGAAAATGAAAACATCTTGAGCCACATCCCACACTCTGTACTTTAGCACTGATGCTTAATATGAGCATGTACACATGTATTAAGTTTTCCTCAAAGACAGTGTTCAAGAACTGGCTTCTGTCCATGTCTAGGGTATGTGAAGAGCCATGTAAGACTCAGGGGACTGCAATCCTGAAGTACAGTTGTACAGCAGACACAGACACACAGACACAGACACAGACACAGACACACACACACAAATACTGTGAAAATATACAGTGGGGCTCTCTACCCTGGATGCCCATTACAAGTAATAGAATTCTGCCTAGATAGGCTGATAAACATGGTGCAGGCTTGTTCACAGTTGTGTAGCCGATTCCAATAGGATTCCAACATATGACTAAGGCTAAGCTGAGACCTTCCAGGAGACTGATAGGTTTGGAGCAGCCTTAGTCCCTCTGAGCCAAGAAGGACTGAGTCAGAGGACCTGAATGTTCATTAAAATCCCACTATGCCAGAAATCAGCAGTTTAACTCAATCAACAGTGGGAACCAGGTGGGCCTGGCTGGTGAGACGAACTATCTCTTGGGAGACTACCAACCCTTCCTACCTGACTGGGTCTGCCTGCACAGTGGTTCAGCTTTGGCTATAAAGTTGTATTCCCACTGCCCTAAAAGCACCAATGCCCGAGCACCAGCCACAGCTGCATTTAGTTTATTTGGGGGACCAAGCTTAATACTCTTCAAGCTCCTGGACTGATTCTCAGGTGCAGCCAAGGCTCAGAAACACTTTCACACTCCCAAAGGCTGCCCAAACCCCTGGGCCTACTAAACGAGGTGTTTTGCTTCTGATCTGCAAGATTTGGGTCAAGCCTGGGAATTCCCGAGACTTCCGATGTGTGATACTGACAGTTCTGTGTTCCTTCTCTGAGAACCTTTGGGTAGAAGACAAAGGCTTACAGAAATTCCACGATGACAGAAATGTGGCCACACCACCACAAAGGCAATATTTGCCTTGATTTTTACGTATCAAATAAGGAACATGAGAAAATGCTGTCCAAGCACCTTAGGGCCGTACAGCGGCACTGTAGGGTGAAGGTGGCTGTGGTGAGATGGGCAGCCCTCAGCCTGCCTCAGTTGGAACTGAGGATTTTTAGTTTGATAAGGTGAGGGGCCTGGCAGAAGTTCCTTAGAAAAGTGAAAATGACATTTAAAAAAATTCAAAAGTTCTAACAACTGGTATAGATTTTTCTGGAAAGTAAGAAGAAACATAGCTGCCACGCCCAGACTGTCACGCTATAACAAAGCAGTTCTAAATACTGCTTGCTCTATCTCAACATTGACCACGCATGCTAAGTTCAGAGATCTGTGCTTTCAGATTCTGCTTGAAGATGGAAGGCCTATGAGAAAAGGGTGGACAACATTGCTTCTGGAGACGTCTGCTGACAGGACACAGACACTGCAGGAGCAAATCTCAGCAAAGGAACGATGAGGAGAGAGCCTGGCACCCAGCGCCTTGACGGTTCAGAGTGAGCATGCCCTCCTGACACTGACACCCCTGCCTAGGAACTGGAGGCTACTCCTGGCGCTCAGCTGCATTCATGAGTAGTCTGTACAGCCCTGTGCTCTGGTGTCCACGTAGGCCCTCTGGCTTCATTTTACAGGACAGCAGATAGTCAAGGAGACACTGGAGATTCAAAGCTGCTCTTAAGGAACTAAGTGCTGTCTATTCAGGTCAAAGCAGTATGGTGACCCAGGAGTCACCAAGCAATCAAAGAGGAGGGAAAACAAGAATACCAAAGGGGGCTGTATGGATTGCACGGCACCCTCCGTCCGCTGCCGTGTGCATTAAGTGCTCAAGCTGTGACAGCCTCTACTAAACCAGTCAGTCTCCAAAACTTGTAGGCCTACCTGGGTACTTCTCACAGAATCATGTCAACAAAAGCTCTGCTTAGTGAATCCAACCCTCATACCTGCCTCGTATCTCATCTCTGTCCAACCCCCAAAGCCGTGAGGTCACCTGGGCTCCCGCAGCAAGAATCCTGTTAGGGTTAGTTCAGTCAGGATGAGCTGATGCTTCTTCTTTCTACCTTCTATCCTCCGACCCTCGATCTACCGCTTGGCTGTGAGTTCCTACTTGCCCTCTCTGCTCAAAGCTGCACCCTGCTGGCTGTCTTCTACACAGAACCACCTGACAGGGGGAAGAGATGGTATTTCAATCCAACAGAAAAGCACAGTTTATCAGGTTCTTGATGGGCAAGAGAATTCTGCAGAACAAGAAAACACTGTAAATGCCTCCACAGGCCTCCTGCCTGGGTGACAAGGAAAGAGGGAAGCCTGGCAAGCTCTGGATTAATGGCACTTGGATGGCGCTAGCGATCTCCTCCTCCATCATGAGGAAGGCCCAGTCATGCCGGGCCTGAAGACAGCACATGAGACATGACCTCGGCAAACAAAGAGTGCATTCTGGAGGACACCAGGGACCTTGCTTTCCTCCTTAACGTGAGGCCCTGAAGCTGGCAAGGAGGCAATGAATTGAAAGCTGTTTCTTGGAAGGCTGCTACCAGTCTTTCTGCAAACAAGGAGGTTCTGATCCTGGGTGAGGAAGTCACTGTGTGGGGGCCGAAAAGGAACCAGGGATGTCTCCGTTCCTAACAGAGATAGTCTGAACCCTAAATATGGTTGTCCCTCAGTTTCCATGGGGAGTTATTCTAAAACACTCCAGAGATAACAAAATCCTGGATAAGTTAAGTCTGTTGTGTGACACAGTATAGAATTTCATGTAAACTATACACATTCTCCACATAGGAAAACATCTGTCCATGTTGTCACAGGCACTGTGTTTTTCAACATTTGCTACCTGCAACTGGCTGAATCTGCAGCTGGGAAACCTGTGAACAGAGAAGCCAGATGTAGCAAGAGGAGATGTATAAGGCAGGTTCCCTTGGCAGCTTCAGCTGTAACTGCTGACGTCTGCTAACCACTGAGCTGCTTTTCACTCACTGCAACAGAAAGCAGCCATTAATTCAACTGACATTTGTGTCTGCTTGTGTGCTGAGGCCAGGGCAGAGCTATGAATGGAAAAGAACAAAGGTCCTGGTTTCCAGAGCTAAAGCTGTACTGGGGAACTGGAAATTTAAGATTTCAGCTGGTAGCAAGCACGATGAAAACAAAACCGTGATTACTGGAAGCCAAACGGTGCTTCCTGTAAGAGTGGTGTGGTCAGCACTGTCTACAGAGGATGGGAAAGGAGGTCCAAGACACACTCACAGAGCAGGTAAGACATGAGCTGAGGGAGCCAGTCTGAGGAGTGGGGAGGCCCTGAAAAAGGTCTGTGGCACATGCTGTCACTGAGATGAGGGATCTTTGGGTTTCTCTTTTTCAGAAGGCTGGCTCTAGGCCAGGCTGAGAAAACATTACTCGGGAACCAGGACAAGACTACTGCCGAGACAGGAGCTATGGTGGCAGGGTAGATCCAGAGCCAGGTCACCAGGATGAGCTGACAGAGGTGTGACCATAGAGTCTCTATCAAGGAGCAACAAAATGCCACTTCAGGAAAGGAGGAATCAAGTTTGGGCCATTAGGAACCCAGAGTTGAGGTCTAGAATTACCTCTTTCCTGAGATGCATTTATGAAAACTCATCTACATAGTGTGCCTGTAGTGAGGAACCAGCCCACCATGGATGACAGGCAGGCTCTGTCCTACATCTATATTAGAGCTAACACATATGAAGGACATACCACAGACACAGGGATTCAGAGGGAAGCTCCAGGTTCATGTTGTCACAGGGTATAGAAATTTAGGCACTTTAAAATCAAGCTAAGAGTCACCTGTAGCCCTGTTGTGAGCTTTAAATGAGTCAACAGAGAAAGCACACAACAGAACAGCGCTCTAACTCTACTGATCAATCCATTGGTGGGTGGATAAACAGGTACACACAGTTCCTAATTTAACAGTGGGCTCACCTGCATTAAACCCTCATGAGTCAAGGCACAAGGAGACCCAAGATGGTCTGATCTGTATCTTTCTAGCTTGCCCGTGTGTCTATTAAGAGGAAACCTTGTAGAACACAGATGAGTATCTAAATAGTCAAAATAGCTTTTCCTTTGAGAAATACTCAGTACATAGACTAGAGACATGGCTCACAAGGTAAAGTGTTTTCCATATAGACATAGGGATTTGAATTCAGGTACTAGTACTCACATTAAAATCCAGGTATGGCAGTATGCACTTGGAAATCTAGCACTAGAGAGGTGGAGACAGGACGATCCTAGGGGCTCTCTGGCCAGTCAGACTAGCCAAGTTCCATGTTCAATGAGAGAACATGCCTCAAAAAATAAGGTGGAGTGCAATAGTCAACCTCCGGACTCCATATATGTGCGTATGCACACATGTGTGCAAGCACACACATATACACACACTAAATAATTTTAAAAAGAAAAACAAATCAGTAAAGCATGGTGTAGAATTTCAGAGCAAAAGCGCACATAACCCTACAGAACAACAGAAGAGCGAAGATGGAGGCGGACGGCGGAGCGCCAAGGAGAGAACTGGGATGGCCAGAGGAAAGAGCCGGGGGCTCACCAAGCAAGTTACATGCAGGCCAGGGGTCAGCTCCCCGGCAGGTGAGGGCTGGGGATGGGTGTGAGTGGCAGCCCCACTGTCCGGATGGTGCTTTGTACTGAGGGGTTGGGGGCAGCACAGGTCTTCATTTTCACCACAAACTCAGACCACTGGGCCTAGACCATGGAAGCTGCATTTGGGCTCCAGGAGCCTCCTAGAGATGATCTGAGCAGTTTCCACCCGTTCTTGTAGAAGCGAGTAGACCTGACAAGGACAGATCTCAACCTCCTTCCCACCCTGACCTACACCTTCCCAGCTATACAAGAGTCACGCTCACTCACACTCCTGACCCTCACCAAGAGGCTAAGAAAACGGCGGGGAAAGTTCAAGCAGGCCAGCTGGCACAGATGGAGTGCAGACAGGTTGGATCCAACAGGCACCGAGGCTCCCTGTAAGGCCCATTCCTGGTCTGTGCTCTACCCGTGTGTTTCTTTTCCTTTCACGAAGGTAGTAGAGACACGTGTACATGGAATGCCAACTCTGGAAACATTAGTCTCTCAGTCAAGTCGCCCTTTCCTCACTGTTGTGAAGACAGGTCGCATGCAGCCTCAGGGCCCTGGGGGCGGTACGCACCGTGAGCGGCTCCCCCTGCAGTGCTTGAAGGATGAAGTTGCTGACCACACGCCCGTCGTTCATGTGCATTCGTGGCCCGAAGGTGTTGAAGATCCTCGCCACCCTCACTTCCACGCCTTCCTGGAACAGAGAGGAAGGCCATGAGGCATGCCTCCCTGAAGTGTGCAGTTCTCCTCTGCACTTCTAGTGCCTTGCACAGATGGAGAACAGGCTCCTTTTCACTCCCAAAAGACAAGAACTTCTGTGTTCTGACTCTATAATGTGTTCGTCATAAAACAACTGGGTGAGCCAGAGCTATGTCAAAGCCAAGGCTGCCTCAGATTTCACTACAGAGAGGCCAGTAGTATGGCATTCTATGAGTCAGTCATGTGAGGGTAAACTACTTATAGAAATTGTTCCCCAGCAAGCGCCTATTTTCCCATGTGCTGTCATACCCTAAAATTTATTAAGAAATCTTCTATCTGTGAGACTGATGACAAAAAACAGACACATGCTTGTTATGCAGTTCAAGTTACAGCCAAGATGCATGCCAAATGTCTGGTTAAAATGGAAACCGCATTAAATTACACAGCGCAGACTTGTCTGTGGTTCCAGGAATCCACCATAGATCTTAGAACCTATCCCCTGGGGACAATGAGAGATAATGCACTAAAGAGGGGAGGAGAGGGAAGAGCAGAGCTGCTGCTCTCAATAGAGGATCACTCAGAAGTGCCCACTCGCATTTAATTGATGAGTCCAAGCAGGAATCAGAGGGTAAACACAGCTCTTTACTCGCTAAAGAGACTGGAAAACCTCAGCGATTTTACAATTCTCAAGCCAGCATGCCTGGCAGAGGGAAGCTCAAATGAGATGCTTTTGCCCTCTTGATTTCCCCCTTCTTAGGAACAACATTCCAAAGCATGGCCTTATTAGGAGCCGACCTCTTCAAACATTTACTGCCCAACACATAAACAGGCAGGTTTGCTGATTTCTCCGTTTGGACCTGAAACTGTTAGGTAAGCTACCTGCAATCAGCTACAGAGTCCTAAGCGCCCACAAGAACCCTTGAAGTGGCTGTAGCTACTGCAGCTACCTCCGACTACAGCAGTCTCAGGACGTTCCAGATAGACACTCTCAAGTCCAGAGGTACTGAATGAGTTGAACCTGAGGTTGAGACCTGTTCACTTCTTGGACACTGGTGTCTTCCGGAGTTAGTATGCCCAGGTCTTGCTTCATAGTGTCAGCAAACCTTTGCCCCGACACAAAAGCAACCCTGATTCAACTTGAACAGTTCACTTAATGTTCATTCTCTTCCACTGTAGTGTGATACCAAAGGTATATCCAGTAGGTGTCAGCAGGCTGTATATGGTGGCAACTGGGCTGGTACCCACTCAGAGCTTGGAGAAATGTATGTTTATACTATACTTCACATCTGGAGAATCAGAGAGGCTGAAAATGGGGAAGTACCCACCAGGATAAAGTATCTTATCGAAGGGAGATCCAATTTCTGAAGGATCAATGGGTAAGCACATCCATATTTTCCAAATTATGTGATGTCAATCTGCATGGCCAAGTCTTGCCACATACCACATTGCTAAGTTTCCATCATGTTGTGGTACAAAGCCTCAGCATGCACAAGGCTGACACTCACAGAGCTAACTACTGATTCATTCTTAGCCACAGCTTCATCCCACTGTGTGTTCTGTCTTTTGTGGGGAGCTATGAGTCATTCACCCAAGACTGAGCATTGAGAAGGATGAGAACATCTCACAAGTGTGTTAGATCAGCATAAAAACAATGAAAAGTTAAGAGCAGACAGACTTGTGTAAAGCCCCATGCAGAGACCACAAGGCTGAAACCTGGCCACTAGCACAAGCACACAGGCATAGTGGAAAACTCGAGGCTCATTCCAGCAGACTCCAGCTAGACTTAATTTTCTAAGACTATGATCTTATGTTTGAAGTGAGGACAGCAATGTCCATTCTGCCTGTCACAAGGATTACAAAACAGTGATATTGCTTTGAAAACTGACCATGTCACAGTTCTGAGCTCAAGACAGATGTCTTTTGGTATTCAGTGTCCCTTGGACAAAAAAATCTGACAATGCTCGAGTCCCAGGTAGGATTTGCACAGAACCTTCATGATCTTCTCATATGCACCAGCTATGGATGACTTCAATACCTAGTACAATGAAAGTGTTCTGTACAAAGCTGTATACGGTATTGCTCAAGGGAAGAGTATTGTATACTCATTCAGCATATGCACCATTCACCCTATGCTTTCATTTCATGACCAATACTGAACCCTCAGGGAAGGAGAGATGCCCACACTTGGACTTGACCTTTGTTTTTGTCTCCTAATCATGCTAACTTACTCCGAATCGGTAACCATCAATCTAGCTATAAACCCAGAGATCTGCAATTGTGACCTGCTGGCATATGTTGGTACAATAGTGGTACAAATATTGTGGGAACAACCAATCACTCTCTGATTGGATTTAAAGCCCCACTCCAAGAGATGAAGCCTATGTCTGGGGTGGCCAAGAACATGAGACTGGATAGGGTAGTAGCTTAGAGGAAAACTAAACACTTACAGTTCTACTAAAGGAACATAGCACTAAAAGGACTCTTAATGACATACTGCTATACCCATTGATCAATGGCCTGCTCAACCCTCATCAGTGAAGCTTCTTCTTGCAGTAAATGGTAATTAACAGAGACCCAAAACTGCAGAGAGTGAGAGACCATGGAACACTCAGTTCTAAATGGAATGTCCTCATCAAACCCCTCCCCTCGGGGTCCAGGGAGCTATGCAGAAGAGGAGGTGGAAAGATTATAAGAACTAGAGAGGCTGAATGACACTAAAGAAACAGTGTCCTTCAGACACAACTGGACTGACATATACAAGAACTCACAGAGACTGTGGCGGCATTCACAGGGCTTGCATAGGTTCAAGTCTGATAGGGTTCTGGTGCTCAGAAGGTAAAGTGGACACAGGCTTCCATCCCTAACCAAGAAGCTACATCTAACTGACATCTGCTTCCATGGAAAAAATAGTTTTCTCCAATGGAGTCTCACTGGGTATATAAATGACACTTTAAGGGTAAGTCCCATGCCTGGCAGTAGATGGCCAACACAAAGTGAGCTCTACAAAATGTAAATTTTTGTTTCGTATTGCTTTATTTAGGAATTTTTTGTCTAACTGGTCTTTTGCTTGTGCATTATGGTTTCCAATTTTGTGTTTTTAGGGTTTATTTATTTAGTTTGTTTCTTGTGCTTTCTTTTATTATTTTTCTTTTTTAAAATTCTTGTTTGTTTGCTTTTTTGCTTTTGTTTTCTAAAGAAAGAAGGCATGGAGTTGGGTGGGTGGGTGGGGAGGACCTGGGAAGAATTGGGAGAGGAAAAAGCATGGTAAGAACATATTGGATAAAGATTATTTTTATTAAAGCAGTGATCATATATAATGTTTCTCAGGACCCCCACCAGGATGACAGGACTGCATAGTGGAATCGCACAGCACTCTGGGGAAGATTAATCATAGGCTTGGGAAAGAGCAATTGGATGGGACTCGTGTATCACTCCACAAGGGCAAGCTGGCAGACACCCACTGCTTTACTTTATAGTGTTCAAGTCTTGAGGTATGAAGTCAAATGGGCTCTCGCTCAAGATTACTCTTAAATATAAACTATGCCTTGAAGATTATCCTATCAAGCCATGGATGCTACAGACTGGTCACTGTTTGATAATGGGAAGTCCTCTAAGGACAGCAGAGGAGCATGGTACAGGTTGGGGAATAAATGGGTCTCCCAGAAGAGTGTCACCCTCCACTACACAAAGACCTGTCCTGCAGAAGCCTGGAGCATACTGACCTGAAAGCTACAAGGACTGCCCCCAGGAATGGCAGCCCCTACTCTGCCATGCTTCCTTAGTCTTCTTTGAGCCTGCACATCTGTGAAGCGATGTGGGCAGGAGGCTGCACTGTCTCATCCTCTGCTTCCTCTCACACTTGTATCTTAGTAGATTCCTTGTCTGAGAACAAGGTTTTGGCCACTGTAGAATGCAAATACAACTCAATAGGCTGGGTGACTCTGAAATTCACTCTGAAGGATGGCAGAAGGCCACATAAGGCTAGGTGATGGCAGGTGTGTGCCTGTAGTAGCCTGACAATCCCCTTCGACAGATCTGCTTTAGTGCAGTGGATCCCTTATCCATGTTTCAGTCACCCAGTCAGCAAGAAGGGAGAGTGTACAACAGGGAGATATTATGAGAGCAGCATATGCCTATGAATTTTACCATAGTACATTGCTATAATTGGTCTATTTTGTTACCGCATGTAATCCCTTACTATGCCTAACTTATAAATTAAATTTTATCATACTTAAACACATCCAGAAAAAGCATTAACATGCACAGACTCCTGTACATTCTCTGGGATCCTGAAGTGTATCTCCCTCAAAAATAACAGGGACTATCGACCCTCTTTCAAAGGTTGTTATGCATTAGGTTATGCTAACACCCACTGAAAAGCCAGGAGGGAGCAAATACCACACTGCAAATGCCTATGCTGGGGAGCAGGATGTGGGGCAGCAGGCATCCTGGGAACAGGCCAGGGTCAGCAAACACAGCAGGCCCTCTAGGGTGAGTTTTACCCATAGAACACTGGGGTTATTTGGCTGCTCATTTTCTTTCAATTTAAGAGTAATATACATAGCAACTATGGTTTTTTTTAAGTATGCTAATGCTGAAAAATAAATGCAGTGGCCTCAAGACCACTGCCCCAGATGACTACTGACTTCTCTCTCTCTTTTATGAATGGTGGCTTGTTATGCAGACTCAGCTCAGAGAGTGGGTGGGCCACAACTTCAGAGGCAGACTCACCAGGGGAGAAGAGTGCAAATGCTCCCGGAGCCCTGACCACAACCAGGGCAAGCCCCCACATTATGAAATCCCCATGCCACAGGCACACAGACAGCAACCTAGTTCTTTCCTGGCAAGTTCAAACTATTCATGAAGGACACTCTGCTCTACTCTTTGATCTCCATAAAAGATGTGCAGTAAGTTTTCCTTGGAAATAAAACTTTATATTGAATATATTAGGATATTTCAAGAACCTTGGAAAAAAATCATTTTTAAAAAAGGCAAAGTTTTATTTAATAAAAAGAGCTATTCAGACTTCAATCACACACTGTAGAGCCCTGGAAAAAGACGATTAACAAAAAGGGGTGCACCCTTATGTGTAAAAAAGTGTGGTTATTAAATAGTCAACAATATGCAAAAGAAAACTTGACTCAAGACATCCTAACAGCATAAACCCTAACAACCAAAATGCTTTTCTACAAAATTGCCAGAAAAGGCTGCACTCAAAATTGATGTCACCACATAGCTCCTTGTGGATTAAGCTCCAGCTGAGGAGCAACTGGCTCCTTGAGTGTCACCACAGGATCTGCTGTTCTGGGCATTGTCAACGACTGTGCTTACTACCCTAGACCCAATGCCCATGGATTCAGTGACACTGCTTTAATCACAGCAGCCTGTCTAAGACATCGGGACAGAGTATGCTACAGGTAGACAGCCACAGGCTCAGGCTCCACTTAGGAGCCAGGGAGCTAGGAACATGTTTGGAGTCCATTCTCTTATGTGCACATCAGGCAACCCATCCTCACCTCAAAAGCTAGGTGGATGAGAGAAGAGTAAACAGACCCAGCCTGGTCAGAGGCAAAGCATGATACTGGCACTGAAGCCCCAGCTCCTGATCCTTTGGGCACTCACTCTAGGCATGCAGGGTAACTCTACAGGATATGTCATCTCTAGATTGTCGAATGTTCTGACAGGAAGGACACCATGGTGCCTAGCAGGGCAGTGGTAAGTAATCTCGATCTACAAGTTATGTTCTCTAAAGTGAGAAGTGAACACCAGCAAAGTCTCAGTCACAGACCAAAACTGCTACCATAGAGCCTGGGCCCTGAAGGGGTCCAGTATCTGTCCAGAAGAGGGCAAACGCACAGGGCCACAGGTACGTGACTCTCATTGCTGGTTGCTAATGTGAAAGCCGGAGCTTTCAGTGTCTTGGATGCTCGTGGCTTTCACAGTGGTGGTGACTATCTCATTTATTTTCCCTCTAATATCCTTCTCTAGACAGCACTATGAACAGCA
The DNA here is from genome assembly GCA_026225945.1 of Cricetomys ansorgei. Taxonomy (NCBI): domain Eukaryota; kingdom Metazoa; phylum Chordata; class Mammalia; order Rodentia; family Nesomyidae; genus Cricetomys; species Cricetomys ansorgei. Next base: position 2,483,449 of record JAMJFZ010001815.1, on the reverse strand, counting down.
ACCTTTCTTCTGTTTCTGACTTCTGACATTTCTACAACTCACAGAGCATACTGCTGTTACCCAGATGCATCTCCAGTGCATGGTGTCTGCTCTCACAGGACATGAGGAAAGGCCTATTTTCCTCTCTCCTTAGTGCCTACCCAGACCCAGAGGAGCTGGACTGAAGATGATTCTTTGAGTTTGATGGAGTCATAGTCTGGACTCCTGGCTCTCCCTGAGGAGGAGGCCACTATTTACAACAGGGGTAAAGGAGAGAGAAAGCTGGACGCTCACACTATGATTACATTGGATCTATCAGAATTCAGGTCTACTTGTGGCAGAAAAACAAAGCAGAGAGGTCTAGAGCCTGGCACCCACATGTTATTTTAGCATTTAAAAAGATGAGGACACTAAGTGCTCTGGGCCTATCATAAAGAGGCAGCTTCAGCTTCCTGTTCACTGTCATCATGTAACAGAATGGCTAATGGTCGACAGAATAGCCAGGGGCTAAGGACTGCCTCAGGGCCTTGTTTCCACATTTGGTACCAGGTACTTCCATACTGCCCTTCTCTCTTGCCCACAGGCTAGATATGGGCCTGACAACACTGCTTCCAGGACAGACAGCACATCTGTACACAGCTGTCCTCAAATTAATTCCACACCTGCGGTCATTTCCCTGTATGTCCTGCTTCAATAAACAAGTTTCCATGGGCCCCTGTGCTTGGCCCATGCACAGGACAGATTCAGCGAGCAAATGCATGGAACAACAGGGCAAAGCCACAAGCCCCCATCCAAGGGCAGGGTAAGAACTGAGTGCTCAGTCATCTCCCACTCAAGTTACCGTAGAGCCAACGTGGGAACCTTGGCCTCTTGGTCTGAGGGCAAGATGGAAGACCCATGACGGAAGCAGCCAGAATAACAATGAATAGTAAAACATGTAGGAAGTGAGAGTAAAACAGCACCGCTCCAAAAGAGGCTCAGAATAAAGCCACCAGAAATTACATTCTACCCTCAACAGATGACTAACAGGATGACTTTAAAATCTGCCATGGCAAGGGAGATGGCTCAGAGGATAAAGCCCATGATGCACAAGGGTGAAGGCCAGAACCCCAGGCCCGACATAAAACCCAGGTGGGCATAGTAGCTACCTGGTAATCCCAGCACAAGGCAGGAGAAAACAGAATTCCTGGAAAAAGGTGGCTGGCAAGAACAGCTGACCTACAAGATCTTGATGCCTCCATGAAAGCGCACCTTCATGCACATGTGCCCCTCCACAGGAATATAATACCTCCACACACATACACATAATAAACACATACTAAAAATAAACTATACCAACTTGGAGGCCTTGGAAAAAGAGGCAGATATCAGATGGGCAGCACGACACTAGGGAAGCCTGCCGTTCCCAGCCGGTCTCTACTGGAAACAAGTTGGCTTCATTTTGAAAATGAGAAGATACATAGAAACAGTTGGTAATACCATTCATCTCTAACAGTGGATACCAGGCTTTCTCAACACTCACAAGCAGGTGTAATTTATTCCTATGGAGGAATAATTCATTCCCGGGATTTATTACTATACAGAAGGAATTTCACATCTGTTATACAGTGTTCTGTGTGTCTAAATCAGCAGCCTGAGTCTGGACCAATACCTGCTTCATGTAGGCATAGCACATGGTCTCTGCAACACGTTTGCCCTCGTCATAGCAGGCCCGGGGCCCTATGGGATTCACGTGGCCCCAGTAGTCCTCACTTTGAGGGTGGACCTCGGGATCTATGAGTAAACATCAGAAAATGAGACTTCAGTTTCCCCCCAGACTGGGGAGAAGATTGTTTCATTATAGAGACAATGGTTATTTATGATAGGCCTCGGTAAACATTTAAAAACAGACAGAAATGCCAGGGAGGGAAGCTCAGTGTTCTGTGTCCCTCGTTCCAGTGTTTCAGGTACCTAGTGTTCTCCCTACAAGCAGTCAGCCATGACAGCAGTTCACAGGTTAAAAAGCAAGTAAAAGCCTCTGAATATTATCTTTCCTCTATCCCCTACCTTATTCTGAACTTTCAGAATGGTATACAAACTATGTGAAAGATACATGGCTCAGCATATACTCTAAGAAAAGGTTTAAAAACACTCTTTCTGTGGAGCTTGATAATTTTCACACTGGCCTTCACTCAAACAAATTTGAGGCCCATGATGAGACAATTCTGAAGCCCTGTGCAGGGTAGATACTGGGGCATAGGATCCCCAGGCACCCAGAACTCCTAATTCTTGCTTTTTCTAGTGCATAAATAAATCAATACTTCAAGATGTATCCAGGGAACAAACTATTTTAAAAAACCAAATAACAAACAGTTTATTTAACTTATGTATTTGTAGAGAATGAATTAATATACTTTATAATACTTTATCTGGTGCATCAAGATCTTCACACATATATGTGTGTCCAACCAAGCTATAAAATGCATAAATCTCTCCCAAGAAATCTGGGTAAAATCACACAGCAACTCTGTGTTATAAATCCACAGCCAATTTATTGCACATGGCTTGGCCCCGGGCTTGTCAGGATAAGGGAAAGGAGAATATATGGATGGACCCTTGGCACATGCATCTGAGTCAGCCAAGCCTTCAGGAAGCAGCTGTGACTCTGCAGTCCTGTACAGTGCAGAGGCCTGATTCTGTGAGTGAAATTTTCCCAGGAAGAGGCAAGTTACATGTGAGAGAGGAGGCCTAAGGCAACTCCCTAAAAAAAGAAGACTAATGACTTACATTCACTAAGACAGCAGATGACCAATGTCAGGCTTTTTTATAGCTTTTGACAAGCCAGAGGACATGGTAAGATCCCAGATTCCAGAGGACATGGTCATATATTTCTAGCACGGAAGAAAGTCAGGCATAGCCATTCAGTCTTGGCACCACTCTGGACTAGAATGCCCAAGGTGCCAAGCTTCTCAAAAAGCTCCTTCATGAAATTACTTCAGAAAAATATGGGGGTGGAAGCATTGGTAGTGGGTGTGCTACAGGAGTAAAAGATTAGGGCTAGGAAGGTGACTTAGTAAAATACTCACTTTGCAAGCACGAGGACCTCAATTCTATTCCCAGAACCCAGTAAAAACAAACAAACAAACGGACAAAAAGGATAGGCATAGTGGTAGTTACGCTGAAATCCCAGCATTAAGGGGGCAGAGTCAGGTAAATTCCTGGGGTCTGCTGGCCAGCCACCTCACTCTATCTAGATACCTGTTGTGTTATCTAGACCACGATGAAGGTGGTGGGTAGGTAAAATGTGATCTGGTGTTGTTTATCGGCACTGTTTACTAAAGGTTCTTCCAGCAATGAGCACGTCTATTCACAAGCAAGCTCTCAGGCTGCTGTACAGGCCATTGGTGGCAAGGCACGTGGCTCTCATTGCTCTCACTGAAGAATAATGTGCCAGCAAAAGGGGCAAAAGCGACTTCCTGTTAGTAATCTCTGAGATGCTTGCAGAGCAGAATAGAAAATTCCACTTCTGTGAATCTGAAATACCTTGGCATCATTACACAACTGACCTGACCCAGGCCTCGCCTGTGTCAACAGGTTGAGCATTCTAAAGAAGCAGAATCCTGAACTCTGATTCTACCTCACCTAAGACAGGATGCAAAAAGCCCCATGGGTCAGTGGGCATCACTCAGGGGGCCCCACCACTCACCTCCATATACCTCAGATGTGGAGGCCAGGAGCAGACGGGCACCCACGCGCTTTGCCAGCCCTGCAGAAGTGTACACATCATCAGAGAAGCTGTCAGCTTGCATGGGCAGGTGTGTGTGTACACATATATGTATGTGCGTATGTGCAAGTACGTGTGTGTATGTGCATGTATATATTACGTGCATGTTTGTATGTATGTGTGTGTACATGTGTATGTGCATGTGTGTGTAATGTGTACACATGTATGTGCATGTATGTATATGTGCACATGTGTGTTTATGTGCATGTGTGTGTGTGTGTGTGCATGTATATGTGTCTGTATGTGCGTGTGCATGTGTGTTTTGCAGGTGCCTGAGTATCCATTCAATTATCTGTTCCTTGTGCATCTGCAGTGGAACTACAATGACAAACAGCAGCAACAAGGTAAATGCAAACAGACCCTTTAAAAGAGTAGTGTTTAGGTGAAAAGAGGGAACTGCAAGCAGGGTCAGATCCAGAACCTGTTGAGCACAGTATGATCCCAGAAGCTTTGCACAGACTTCTATGTCCCCCAAAATGCTACCTCATATGCATGATTTTTTTTAACTGAAAAACAATTTTTTTCATGCAATATATTCTGTTCACAGCTTCCCCTCCCCCAACTCCTCCCAGATCCTCCCCACCCTCCCATTCACTCAACTCCATGTCCCTTCTTTCTCTCTCTCTTTAGAAAATGAACAGGCAAAAAAAAAAAAGTCAATCAGCAGAATTAAAAACACACACACACAAGAAACACAGAGATATCCACACCAAAAAAAAAAAAAAAAAAAAAGCCCCATAAAAACACAAAATCAGAAACCATAATATACAATCAGAACATCAGTAAGACATTCCACCTATCCAAGACCAGAGTCCCCAGCACTCCTCCACTGGCCATTAGTCCTAGACCACGCCAGCTTTAGAGGAAGAACAGCAATACAACCAGGCTCTTGAAGTAAGTACCCATGCCACTCCCTGGGGACTGACAGCACCATAGAAGACTGGTTATTACAATACAGGAAAGACAGGTGCCTCCCTCATGTCAAAAAGCCACATTAAAACAATGCTGTGAAACTGCCAAATAGCACCCTCAGAGAGGTAGAGGAGGGTGCAAACACCAAAATCAAACTAGCAGGCTACCTGACTGGAGAACTGAGCAAGTTTCAATTATCAGTGTTCATACTCAACATCAATCTAAAAATCTTAAGCAATTAAAAAAAAAAACAAAACCCAGAAGTAGCTGGTAAGTGTGCACTGGGATGAGAAGCATAATTAGCTCGCACTGTCCTGCTTATTCCACCCCATGGTGTGAACTGTCCCTTTGTCCGGCATACTCTTGAGGAATAAACTGCCCATCTATTCGTCACTGTCCAAATCAAGGACTGACTGTCCCTGCATCACAACAATTGTGTTCGAGTTAAGAACTTAGTAAAATCCCAAGGACCCAAGAGCAATGATGCTCCATGATTCAATGTCAACAGGAAGCCAGGAAGTGCTTCCTTCAGATGAAAAGAGGATGTTCTCAACTCAAGAAAGAAAAATAATCATGCTAGGGGTGCAAAGAGCTACCCTACAAATAAATCTTACACTAGGCAGTGGTGGCGCATGCCTTTAATCCCACCAGTTAGGAGGAAGAGGCAGGCAGATCTCTGTGAGTTCGAGGCCAGCCTGTCTACTGAGTGATTTCCAGACAGCCAGAGTTACAACAGAGAAACCCTGTCTAAAAAAGTCCAAAACAAAAAAAAAAGGGACAGATCGTCCACTGGAGTCGCCGTGAGGGAAGAAGATATATGTAACTGGCTTTGCTGGTTTAAAAGGGTACACAGAGTACAAATGTTGATTCAAGATGAGGAAGACATTAAGTTTCAGGATTTGGGGAGTTTGAAGAATCCCAGGGGTCTTAGAATTCGCATTACGGATGGGAGGTCTCACTACTGTGCATGTTTGGAATTGCTTAAAATATTCCCAGAAAGAGGAGAGAAAACGAAACAGACTCACTGACCCAACATGTTCAGTGTTCCAATTGTGTTCGTCTTCAGTGTCTTGATGGGGTTGTACATGTAGTTCGGAGGGGAGGCTGGGGATGCCAGATGGTATATCTGGTCAACTAAAAGAAGCAAAGAGAAGCATATTATTTCCAGGGAAAATGTTTATGTTTAAAAATCATGAGCTCTTGAGCACTGCAGTGTATAACGGGTTCAGTTTGTCTTAAGCTGAAATTCTACTTGGTAATATATTGTTTCATATAGAAACCAATTACATTCTTAACAACTTCAAACAAAGCAAACAGTGATCACAACTCACAAATCTGTCTTAGAATAACTCTTTAGTATATGTATAATCACAGCCTTTACTGAAGATGAAAGAAAATCTGCACTAATGAGATGGATGTGCTCTTTACTTCTACATAAAGCATTAAATCCTGGTTGGATATTTCCCACCACGGGGCACAGAACTTTCAGTGCAGATTCTACTTCAGAATCATCAGTGCTAAGACTGCCACTTCGTGGACGTAGACAGAAACTGGTCGCTATAAAAGTAGAAACCGAACAGCAAAGGAAACAGGTTCATAACACACAACAGCCTCAGATCTGCGTGTCGGCTGGCACTGCACCGCAGGATTGCATCGACACACCGTGCACTGTGCATACTGTGTTCAAATCAAGACTGCAGGAGGCTGCACAAGGAAACGCTGCTGAGCACTGCTACAAATACCTCAGATTCATTACAAATCTGATTTTTCATGTTTGTTTTGGGTTTTGTTTTTAGCAGTCTCATGTAGCCCAGGACCTTGAACTGCTGGTTCTCCTGACTCTAACTCCAAGGTGCCTGGATTACCAGTGTGTATCTCAGCGGTTGAACAAGTTGATGTCAGCCTGGGCTACATAAGACCCTGCCCTAAGAGGGAAGAGCCAGGGGAACTGAGAGGAAGGGTGTAGCTTGTGAGCCCAGAGCGCTTCTCTGATGTCAAACAGAAGCCATGAAGTTGTAAGCTGGCCTCTTTCCCATCACTCCAGCCTAGCCTTCTTCAAGGCTCACCCCTAATGCCAGTTTGTATGGGGGAACTTCCTGCTGTCCCTCCTCAGAGATAATCCCTCTTGTGGCTGGCTACTCATGCTGCTGGCCAGAGACTTCAACTGCCAACCTATCTGTCCAGCTATCAAAAAGCTACTTGGGTAGTTTTCCCTCATCCCTGCAGCATTAACCTCAGACTACAAATGCAGCAGCACCCTTAGCCCACTGAAGGGATCACAATCTCCTGATGGGCCTGGGAGCCTCACAATGCTTCATAAACTGGGTCTTCTTCACCCCACCTGGGGATCCATTCTATCTGGTTTGTTTTTCTGCCATCTGATGGGTTGGCCCTCCTGATTTTCCTGGAAAGATGAAGGGTGCCTGCAGTTACAATGGACCCCTGTTTAAGCAGGACTTAGGTGCAGTGGCCCATGTAAGAACTTGAAAATTGCATGAAAACCTAGGTTCTACATAGCCCACTTCCCTGGACAAACGCATTCTGCCTGTAACACTTTCGACAGTACCCCTGTTCCTGTCCTAAAAAGGACATTGCACAGACTCTGTTGACTTAATTAATCTGCTGAGGAATTATGAGAGAGGGAAACTTCAAAGTAGGGTCAAACAAGTAGGAATGTGAGATGCCACAAGCAATATTAATAGCTGGCTCTGGAATGTAAATAAAGCTACAAAGCTAATAATGCTCAAGGTCCAGAGAAAAAGTCTGAGAACATGTTGGCTGTGTGTTCCAAGCACAGAAAAATGAGCATGACATTTGGGTGGGAAGTAGAGAGAGCCCTGCCAACTCACCCACTGCTCTGTGGTGTGGTGTGGGCGGCCAGTGCTGCTGTCCTGTATTTGTATTTGTAGGGCTATGAGCTGTAATTTTAGCTAGGAAAAAGAAGCTGGAGAAAAATGCTTGAGAGACCTCTGATTATCAGGCATGCCTCCCGAAGGCAGGCACTTATATGTATGCTGGGAAGAGAGGAGCAGGAAAGCACAGAGGCTTTCCAGGGGATGGTCCCCAAAAGGGGCTTCCTGTGTGTTCTGAAGATGGAAAAAACACTGTGCATCTCGAAGAACTCCTGAGAGCCATTTTCAGAAGCCACCATTGAAATCGGGCATTGTCTTCCTCTAGAGACAGATCTTTATGCAGCAACTGTAGGCTAACATGCTCCTCTCACTGACTGCTGAGGCTCCTCCTATCTCAAGTGGCATTAAAGTTCCTCTGGCACCTATGCCGTATGAATGGCACTGGTGCTAAGGATTGCAGCATGATGCCAAAGACTGCCATCACTAGGAGTCTCTATGAAAATGTGCATACAGAAAGCTTCTCTAAGAATGTTTCTACACTCCTCACCAAAGACCTGGCAGAAATGCAGTCAGCCCCATATCCACAGGTTCTGTATCCAAAAATTAGACCAACCATAGGTCAAAACTATTCCCAGGCTTGCGTCTGGGCTGAACACATGTAGCCTTTCCCTGTCATGACTCCACTACAGCAACTGCTTCACGGTGCTGAATCATGGTGCATATGATACTAAGTGCCAGGTGGGCGTGCACAGCTTCTGTGTGGGACCTGAGCATCTGTGGATGCTGTATCCATGGGGATTTGGGACCATCCTCCCTGGGCACTATCTTAGCTAGGGTGTCTATGGCTATGATCAACACCATGACCAAAAGCAACTTGGGGAGGGAAAGGTTTATTTCCTCTTACACTTCCACATCACAATCTATCATTGAAGAAGTCAGGGCAGGAATTCCAGACAGGAACCTGGAGATAGGAACTGATACAGAGGCCGTGGAGAAACAGAGCTTACCCAGCTTGCTCCTCTTCATAGCTTACTCAACTTGCTTTCTTATAGCACCAGCCCAGGAGTGGTATTGCCCACAGCGAGCTGGGCCCTCCAACGTCAATCATCAATCAAGAAAATGCCAGACAGGCTTGCCCAAAGGCCAATCTGGTGGGGCATTTTCTCAAGTGAGGTTCCCTCTTCTCAAAGGACTCTAGCCTGGGGCTGAGGCTTTTCGGGACTCTCTTCCTCATGTGTTCACACTGCTCTGTATGAAGCCCTCTGTTGCAAACTAAACAGACAGGACCTCTGAGATCTACCACCTCCTACACTTGAGCATAAAATCAAGGTTACTAATTTATAAATTATAATTAACTAAAATATTCTCGTGATGACAACATGACCCTAATGTTTACATCACTAAGGACCCAAGCTCCTCTGTGAACATGGTTTCCCTACCCCACTTTTCACCCTGGGTGCCCATGAGAGAGGTATCCCAGCATCTCATACTTTCCCTTTCTTGGGTCCTTACCCATGGCCTCTCCCAGCATTTAAGTGTTTGGTAAGGGGTGCTGTGGCTTGGTGTAAATGAGGGTAACGTCCCCTGTCACATGAACACAGGGAAAGATGAACTTGCTAAGCATGGTGTTAGTATTAAGTGCTGCCAATCACTCTCTTCCCTTCTCTCCTGGGCGGGTGCTGCTGCTGCTGCAGAAGTGCTGCTCTTCACATCTGTGGAGATTCTGTAGATGCTGGAAATTCAGAATGGAAGGGCTTCCAGCAAGATGTAGGCTCTTTGCCTCAGAAATCTAGACAAGAATCCTAGGATGACCTTCCCAGAGGCACAGGATGCATAGGTGGCTTTCTGAAGCAGGTTTCTGACTGCTTCAATTGCCAACAATCTAATACCCAACAAAGAGAGCTAGACTGCACTATGTTCACACGATGAGACTGTGTCATAACGCTTTAGTGGCAGAAGTGTGTCTTCATAGCGTGACCTAGTAAGGCCACACAACAGAGCGCCAAGCACCTGCTTAAAAAAATTAAGTAGCTTTCTATGTATGACACAGAATAGCCTGTGGAAGAAAATGAACTACGGGGCTATGCCATAAGCTGATTTCTGGAGAAAGGAAAGGCACAAATACCTGCTTCATTAGCTGGTCACTAACAGATGCTGCCAATGGAAGACATTACCCACAGCAGTTTTCAGAGTGCAGTCGGGACTGGGACTGTAAGAGGCGGTTTACAGCACTCACTTTTAACTTTGCACAAAGGAGACCCGTGTAACTTCACTGACCATTACATCTGCTTTTAGAAGAATGGCTGGACACTAACTTCAATAGATTCATTTCTGAAATGAGGATTCAGGATACTTCCCTCAGCTTTTGACATGTTTCCAAATTTCCTTTTACATATATGCTTTATTGTCTTTATTGTCATCAGTAGGAAAAAATGAATATTCTTTTGTAAAGAGAAAAAATATTTATTTCTCATTTGCTTCTTTATCAATTACACATAAACAAATTTTTGTTTAATCTAGTAAATTTGTGTGTTTGTTGTATATAGATACACAAACATGAGTGTGCAGGTGTGGAAGTTGTGTGTGCACGCTGAGGCCAGAGTGGGTCCTTGAGTGTCTTATGCTTCACCTTATTGCCTTGAGTCAAGGTCTCTCACTGAACCAGAACATGCTGTCTGGGCTAAGCTGACTGGCTAGTGAGCTTTGGAGATCCACCTGTCCCTATCCCAGTCATGGGGGCACAGGCAGGTGACTCATACCCAGACCCTCAAGTTTGCAGAACAAACCACTCTTACTCACTGAGCTACCTCCCCATCCGGTTACATGGCCCATATGCTATGCAGATGTGGGTAATTCATCGTTGAGAACACTGGTTTCCCAGGTTTTCTTTCTGCCATGGACTCCTGGTTACTTTCAGTGTAGTCTCACAGCACACTTCATGTGTTTTCTGGGCTTGTTGTGGAGTATTTTATCAAACAGGAAGTGATCAATCTTGCTGAATGTTGCAAGTGAGCTTGCTAAGAATTTGTTTTCTGCCCTGTTGGATGAAGTGGGTATTGTTTGCCAGCAAGAGAAGATAGAAACGGGAAGGAACAAAATTAATCAAATCCTGAATGGACTCTAGATTGGGCCCCAGGCTTTAAGCTACAGGGTGGAGAAATAACCTCAGTTTTCCCAACCTGAGTGACAATGGTGGGCACTCATTAGTCTTGGCAGAGGCATAAGGTTGGGGATCATTTCTGTGCTCCCCTCAAGACTAGCAGCAGTGAGTTATGCCCCTCTCACTGGCTTCCATGGCTCCTGCAGGTCTGGTGGCAGTTATTCTCACAGGCTCCCTTTGTGACAATTCCACTTTCCCTTGCTGCCTTTCAAGTACATGGATGACTCTGCGGGCACCACTAGACTATCCAACCTGAGTCTGCATTTTGCAGACGGTTTGTACACAGCCTTTGAGACAGCAGCATAAAGCCTTCTAGCAGTGTCTGCTGCACCAGAAGCTGAGTCCCGGGGCGAGCAACTTCAGAACCCCTGCTGCCTGGACTAGCAAGTATCTCCTCAGCTGACCCACAGCCACCCACAAGGAAGCCCAGGGGGAAAAGAGGTCACCTGATCCACTTTGTGAAAAGTACACTCCAATTCCAAGTTGAGGCCACTTCAGGCCAGTAAAACAAGTAAACACTTTTAAATGGCACTGGGGCAGGGATCAGCCACCAAAGAACATGGAAGAACACCATGGGTTTTAAAACATTAGATCAGATCACATGATCCTGCTATCTTGAGATGACACCACTTTGAAATAAAAAAAAAAAAAAATTAGAAGAGCAAAGAGTAAGACACCTGTGGGACTGAATTAAAATAGAAGATTTAATGAATTGAAATAGTACAGAAAGCTTTGGAGAAATGCTAAGTCTCCACCCTCAGTTAAAAGTCCTGTTCTGAAGAACTTTTGCTAAACAGCAAACAGAAAAAGAAACTATCGAGAATTCTTTTTCATTCCTTATTCCTTTTCCCCAGACAAGTGTCTCACTATGTATTCTCCAAGTTGGCCTCAAATCCTCACAATCCTCCTGCCTCAGCTTTATAGGTGCTGAAATTACGTGAGTGTGCACCCAGGTTTGGGTGGTGAATGAAAAAGAAGTAACATTTGGAATTTGGATTTCTTTTGTGAATGACATATATATGAATGAATACATGCCCTCCCTCTTTAGTAACCACGAAATTTATACTGAACCACTGGTTTTACATGGAATTGGCATAATACATTTGCTAGCACCGTTTTCTAAAGAGTGTTCAATGTAGAAGTGAGAGATATCAAACCACTAAACCATGAAGTATCAGGTCCAAAGGAAACTCCATTTCCCCAAATTCCATGAGGCAGAAGGGACAAATGGCTACCTGTGGTGCCTACCAGCATACCCAAAGTGCATGCTGGCCTTCAGGCTCCTGCAGGGCAGTATCACAAATACCTGTCGCACATTTCAAAATCTATGCTAGTATGCTAGCTTTTCTCACCTCCTCCCCTAAACTTCTCTAGTTCACCACCATCACCACCACTCACAGCTACTAATTCTCCTATAACCCTGCCTCGGACCCCACCCTGCAACCTCCCCATCCCCCCCATGAGTCATCTCTTCCCTCTCCCCCACCTTTCCACCTGCCCAAGTTCTCTTCTGGCTTCTCTCATGGTCAGGTCCAGTCTGCTGGCCATATTCAGTCTACTACTTTCTCTGCTCTGGTCTCTTCCAGATGCCTGTCTTTTCTCTCTCTCGTATCTTCCCTAAAAACCTTGCCCTTAACCGTATCATGGAGCAGTCATGTTGTCAATACATAAAGGAGATGCAGCATCATTTATACGGTTCCTATTTAGATTGTTGTACTGAGATGAAATTCCAACAGAGGTATTTACGAAGAAACACACAGGAGGACCTTGCATAAGAATGCATAAATGCTATATAGCTCCACACACTTCTTCACAGGCAGCAACGTGAAGGCAGAAGCCTGCTCTGAGCATTCAGCGTGATAGTGTGGGTGAGTGTGGCTGCAGAAGTCTTGGGTTCCAATAGCCAACCAGGACTCTATCGGCTGTGGCAGGCTCCAGTTAGCCTGGGATTTCCGTATCCTTAAGGGAGGTAGAGTGTAACATGACTTAGCTCCCCACTGTTAGAGTAACAAGAACATGATGGCAGTTCTCACCAGCAGACCAGGAGGACTTTCCATGTTATCCAAGGTCCCTGAATTCCTTCCCTTTGATAGATTTGACTGATATGCCGTAACTAAAGGGATAAAACACCAGATGTTTACTTTCACACAGTTCTAGAAACCAGATGTTTGAACACAAGGTTCCGGCTGGCCATGTGCAAAGGCTCCAACGGCAAATCCTTCCTTTTTTGGTCTGGAGCTGCACAACAGCATCTGCCTGGATGCTCACAGGTCCTTCTCCCTGACTGTCTGTGTCCTTCTTGATTTCTACTGTACAGACGGCCCCCACAGAAGCTGAGAGCCAGACTGTGATTCTCAATCACCTGTGCAAAGATCCACTTTCTGTAGAAGGGCTCACTTACAGCTTCTGCAGGGAGCCACCCTTCACCCACTATTGCCCCAACTATAATCTTGTAAAGCGGCCAGGTTCCCTGAAGGTTTTATACATTTAAAACAGATTTTATTATTCAAAAGCTGTAATAGGGGGCTGGAGAGATAGCTCAGTAGTTAAGAGCACTGGATGCTCTTCCAGAGGTCTTGAGTTCAATTCCCAGCAACCACATGGTGACTCACAACCATCTATAATGGGGTCTGATGCGCTCTTCTGGCATGCAGGTGTACATGCAGATAGAGCACACATATACATACATAAATAAATCTTTTTTAAAAAAAAGCTGTAATAGTAGCATTCTGTCACTGTATCAAAATACCAAAGATAATTAACTTATAAGAGAAAGGGGGTATTTTGGGTGACAATCGTGGAGGTATAACCCAAAATCAGATGCCCTTGTGATCTGAGGCCTCTGTCATATCATAGCACAAGTGTACGTGGAACAAAGTATTTTTATTGTAAACTTTGAGGCAGAGAAAGAGAATGGGAGAGGTCCCACAACTCCCTTTAGGGAGCCTGACAGTCTAAAGGTTTCTATACGCCACTCACCCAAAAGGTCCACAGTACTTGCCAATAAAACCACCCTGGAAACCAAAGCTTTATGGATGGATCTTTGGTCCATTTTACAATAGTCAACTTCCTATAAGAGACTAAAAGTAATGACATGCAAGCATCAGGCAGCCTTACCAGAGAGCAGGGATGTTGTCTTAGATAATTCAACATACTACAATGAAATGCTGCTGGCTTATAAATAGAAGAAATTCATTTCTACACTGGCGCTTGGGAAGTCAAAAACAGTGGTGCTTGAAGATCTGGGGTCTGGGAAGGACTCACTTCTTGGTTTACTTACGGTATCTTCTCACTGTGTTCTAAAGGTAAGGGACTGTTTGAACTTTAAAGGGTGCTAAACCCTTTATGAGGGATCGATTCCCATGAAGTGACTGTCTCCCAAAGGCCACACCATCCGGCACCTTTACCCTAGGAGTTAGAACCTCAACATGCAACACTTAGCCATAAATGCTGTGCACCACACAGATGCTACTTCCACAGACCAATTTCAAGACTTGGGGAGCCACATAACACTGGGCAGGCATTCATCTGGCAAAAAACATTCTTCTTATAGAAACTAGGATAGCACCTTATATATGATTTAAAACATTTTAAAAAATGTGACAACAATCACCTTCAATGTAGAGGGGCTCCACCACATCATGGTTAATCAGCTCAAAGTTCTCATGGCCAATCCAGTGCTCCACGTTTCTCTTTCTGCCTGTGAAGAAGTTGTCCACCACGGTCACCTCATGTCCATCCATCATGAGTTTGTCAGTCAGATGGGAGCCCACAAAGCCTGCACCTCCGGTGATCTGTATTGGGACACCCCCAGAAAAAAACAGTGATGACGATGACTGAAAGTCTGGCAGTGGGTACGGGGACAGGCTTTAAGGAGCATCCTGACACTCACTCCAGAGCAAAGAAGCCTTCTTGCCCGTAGAACACCACTGAGCTATCTCCAACTACTGAGACAACATTCAAGGAATAGCACAAAAACTGTAGCTACTCAGTTCAAAACATCTCCATTAGCAGAGCTGCCAACACAAGTTCTTGTTTTACAACAGATGAAATACCGACCATCCCTGACAGCTGACCTTCCATATCACTGGGGTCCAGATTCATGGACTCAACAGACCTGGACTGAAACAGTGTGGTTTATAGTGGCTGTGTCTTGAAATGAATACACTCAGCCATTCTTCTTGGCATCGTTCCCTGATGATACAGATCATACATTTTTGAGCATAGTTTACACTGTACTAGGTACAGTCATCTACAGATATTTAAAGTGCAAAGCAGGAGGCTCAGGTTCTATGCAAATACCATTCCAGTCTACATGAAAGGTACCCCCAAATTCTGTTACCCATGAGGCCCTAGAACCCATCCTTATAGGTGCTAAAAGACAATGGTACACAGTGATAGACCACTCTGGCTAATGTTTAGAATCACTTTATTAAACTGATCAGCACAGTGTGGAGGGCTTGGCTAAGGACCAAAAAGTCTATGACACTCCAGTTACACACGATGTCATGCAGAGCTAGGCTCTGCCGATTACTGCTAAGAACAAGTGAGAACCACAGATGCTCTTGCAGAGCCAAGCTGTGACACTCCAATGCCTGCTTACATCCGAGTGGGAGCAGAAGCAGGGAGCTGCAGCTCTCCAGAAGAGCCAATGAGGCACCAAACAGGCCAGCAGCAACACGCTGCCTACATCCTAATCCCCATCTGCCGTGCTGATTATGTTTGAAAATGTTCTGAAAATGAAAAAATTCACTAAATTGAATGTTAGCATGGGGGTAGAAGGTGAGTACAATATGGCTTCTTTCTGGGAGAACAGGAAATGGGAATGCAAAACACCATCTCAGGAGACAGGTAGCAGCCATTATCCCGTCCTGTTCTTTCTCCACTCAGCCTCCAGTTTATTGATGTTCTTATCCCTACAATCCTACTACTAGATAGGCTGAGGCAGAAGACCCACGGTTACAGGACAGCCTGGGCAACTTGTGAGGTGAGTGAGGTGAGTGAGTGAAGTGAGTGAGGTGAGGTGAGTGAGGTGTGTGAGGTGAGAAAGGTGAGGTGAGAGAGGTGAGGTGAGTGAGAGGTGAGGTGAGTGAGAGGTGAGGTGAGAGAGGTGAGTGAGAGGTGAGGTGAGGTGAGGTGAGGTGAGGTGAGGTGAGTGAGGTGTGTGAGGTGAGAAAGGTGAGGTGAGAGAGGTGAGGTGAGTGAGAGGTGAGGTGAGTGAGAGGTGAGGTGAGAGAGGTGAGTGAGAGGTGAGGTGAGAGAAGTGAGGTGAGAGACGTGAGGTGAGTGAGGTGAGAGAGGTGAGTGAGGTGAGGTGAGGTGAGGTGAGGTGAGGTGAGGTGAGGTGAGTGAGGTGAGAGGTGAGTGAGTGAAAGGTGAGGTGAGTGAGAGGTGAGGT
Organism: Cricetomys ansorgei; assembly: GCA_026225945.1. Taxonomy (NCBI): domain Eukaryota; kingdom Metazoa; phylum Chordata; class Mammalia; order Rodentia; family Nesomyidae; genus Cricetomys; species Cricetomys ansorgei. The sequence goes on along the minus strand of JAMJFZ010001815.1, from coordinate 2,467,385 downwards.
GAGAGAGGTGAGTGAGATGAGGTGAGTGAGAGATGAGGTGAGTGAGAGGTGAGGTGAAAGAGGTGAGGTGAGGTGAGAGGTGAGTGAGGTGAGTGAGTGAGAGGTGAGGTGAGGTGAGAGAGGTGAGGTGAGAGAGTTAAGTGAGGTGAGGTGAGAGAGGTGAGTGAAGTGAGGTGAGAGAGAGGTGAGGTGAGACAGGTGAGGTGAGAGAGGTGAGGTGAGTGAGGTGAGGTGAGAGAGGTGAGTGAGGTGAGGTGAGAGAGGTGAGTGAGGTGAGGTGAGGTGAGAGGTGAGTGAGGTGAGTGAGTGAGAGGTGAGGTGAGAGAGGTGAGGTGAGTGAGTGAGAGGTGAGGTGAAAGAGGTGAGGTGAGTGAGGTGAGTGAGGTAAGGTGAGAGAGGTGAGGTGAGTGAGGTGAGTGAGGTAAGGTGAGAGAGGTGAGGTGAGTGAGGTGAGTGAGAGGTGAGGTGAGAGGTGAGGTGAGTGAGGTGAGAGAGGTGAGTAAGGTGAGTGAGTGAGGTGAGTGAGAGGTGAGGTGAGAGAGGTGAGTGAGGTGAGGTGAGAGAGGTGAGGTGAGTGAGAGGTGAGGCGAGAGAGGTGAGTGAGGTGAGTGAGAGGTGAGGTGAGGTGAGGTGAGTGAGGTGAGTGAGGTGAGTAAGGTGAGTGAGTGAGGTGAGTGAGGTGAGGTGAGGTAGGTAGGTAGGTGAGGTGAGGTAGGTAGGTAGGTAGGTGAGGTAGGTAGGTGAGGTGAGGTGGTGAGGTGAGGTGAGGTGAGGTGAGGTAGGTAGGTGAGGTGAGGTAGGTAGGCGAGGTGAGGTAGGTAGGTAGGTAGGTGAGGTAGGTAGGCTAGGTGAGGTAGGTAAGTGAGGTGAGGTGAGGCAGGTCGGTGAGGTGAGGTAGGTGAGGTGAGGTAGGTAGGTAGGTGAGGTAGGTAGGTAGGTGAGGTAGGTAGGTAGGTAGATGAGGTAGGTAGGTGAGGTGAGGTAGGTAGGTGAGGTGAGGTAGGTAGGTAGGTGAGGTAGGTAGGTGAGGTGAGGTAGGTAGGTGAGGTGAGGTAGGTAGGCGAGGTGAGGTAGGTAGGTAGGTAGGTGAGGTAGGTAGGCTAGGTGAGGTAGGTAAGTGAGGTGAGGTGAGGCAGGTAGGTGAGGTGAGGTAGGTGAGGTGAGGTAGGTAGGTAGGTGAGGTAGGTAGGCTAGGTGAGGTAGGTAAGTGAGGTGAGGTGAGGCAGGTAGGTGAGGTGAGGTAGGTGAGGTGAGGTAGGTAGGTAGGTGAGGTAGGTAGGTAGGTGAGGTAGGTAGGTAGGTAGATGAGGTAGGTAGGTAGATGAGGTAGGTAGGTGAGGTGAGGTAGGTAGGTAGGTGAGGTAGGTAGGTAGGTAGGTGAGGTAGGTAGGTGAGGTGAGGTAGGTAGGTGAGGTAGGTAGGTAGGTGAGGTAGGTAGGTGAGGTGAGGTAGGTAGGTAGGTAGGTGAGGTGAGGTGAGGTGAGGTGAGGTGAGGTGAGGTGAGGCAGGTAGGTGAGTGAGGGGATATGAGATAAGAAGTCCTCTGACCTTCTAGAGGAAGCAGTAAGGTGATCCCCATCTCTAATATAAAAAGTACAGTTCTGTTCCATTAGACAACTATTTCAAATAAAAACATCACCAGAGCAAGTTCAGGCTTTACAAAGCTTCCCCAGGAAGACCAACAGTGAGCTCCAGCATGGCATGGCTCTGGACTTACCAACTCATTTCAGTGCATGTGTATTTCTTGCTCTTCTGGGTTCTAATGGGCAGCCCAAATAGCCTTGCATTTAACTTATGCTGCCTAGCAAATCAACAGAAATCAATTTCCAGACAAACTTCTTCTGTGTCTAAGAGTTTGACCATTATGGTTTTAACACAAATATGCCAGACTCAGGCACCGAATGATGCTGAAATGTGCTTAATCTATGGAATGGGAGATGAATGAAAAATTCTAAGTGCATTTGTCGCAGTAATGTATAAAAAGAAAAAAAAAAAATCTGCAAGAAAACCTTGGCGAGACCACATGGTGCTTACCTACCAGCGTGCCTGTGCTCTGAGTCTGCCCACGTCCCGTTCTCAGAATTTCACATGGCAACAGTGATGGGAGGTGGAGCCTAAGGCATTCAGGATCTGCCCTTCTAGGTGCATCAGTGCCACTATGTGGGAATGGGTTCCTTGCAAAAGCAAAGGCTCAGCCTCTGTCTTCCTTTACCCTCTGTTTTTGCCACTGTATGATGTAGTAACAAAGACCTAGCAAAATGCAGGACCCCAGTCTCCAGAAAAATGAGCTAAAACATTTCTGATCATTAGAAACTACTTATTCTGTGTCATGGAAATTACATGTGTAATGGAAATTATAGGAATACAAACACACAACTACAGACCTTCAGATCTGTGATCAGTCTGACACAGACAAACTAAAAGAACAGACTTTGCTACTAGTACCCTGAAGAAGACCCACAACAGCAGAAAGACATCCCATGACTCCATCAAGGATAAAACAGCCTAATGTTAAGATGGCAAAATAGCCCAAAGTTACCTACAGATTTAACAGTCTCTGCTAGAATCACAGATGGTTTTTTGGCAAGCTGATCCTAAAATTTAAGGAATTGCAAAGGGATCTCGAATAGGTAAAACCATCTTGGAAACACACACACACACACACACATGGCGTCTTGGGGTGGGTAACAACATGCTGCTCAAAGTCACAGTAATCAATACTGTTCTATAGCTCGGTGGATAGGACAGTCTTGAAATAAATACTTATACTCAGGGTCAAATGATTTTCCATTTCCAGCAAAGGTACCAGGACAAACAGATTGTGAAGGACAAGTGAACCAAAAGAATGAAGGGCCCTCATCGAATGCTATATTCAGAAATTATCTCAAAATGTAATTGTCGGGTCCAAAAGAAACTCAGGACAAATGGCTAACTGGCTCCAGGCTGACAGTCCCTGTGGCTCTTCTCAGCTTTTCCTAGCCTATCCCTAACCTAAACTTCTCCAGCAGCACATGGGTTCCCTTTCTCCAGCTTCTCAATCATAATCCTGCCATTTTGGCCATGTGTCCTCTTGGTCCTCTATGCCCCCTCTCTCTTGGTCCTCTCCTCTTTGTTCTTCCTCTTTTCTCTTTTTCCCTTGCTCCCCGTATCCCTCTCTCCTCTCATGGCCCAGTTAAGTCTGCTGGCCACGTTTAGTCTACTACTTTCTCTCCCTGATCTGGACTCTTCCAGATGCCTTTGGTTGTACTCTCCCTCATACCTACAATTAAAAAAAAAAAAAGAAAAGAAAGAAACCACATGCTCACACAACATCATATGTGTTCACAGCAACAAGACTCACAACGGTCTCAGAGTAGAACAGCTCAGTGTCCACCGACTGAGAAATGGACCAACAAGATATGGCACACTCATACAATGGAATATTGTTCAGCCATGAAAAGGAAGGTAGTGGATTAACACTGGAAACATTATTCTCAATCAGAGAAGCCAGACACAAGAGGGTATAGTGGATCATTTCATTCACATGATACATGCAAAGGGGGCAAAGCCCTAGGGATAGAAAGCAGCTTTAGTGGATGCTGGGACCTGGGAGGAGAAAGGGAAAATAGCTATTAATGGGTACAAGGTTTCTTGTCAGAATATGATACCATTAAACAATGAAAACAAAATATAAAACACTGAACTGGATACCTGAGGTAGAATTTGGTAGCATAGAAATTATCTCAATATAAAGCAAACTTCTTAGTATTACAAATGTGAATCTGGTGTACAAACTTACCAAAATCCTTTTCCGGTCCTTTTCTGACAAAAACTTTACTGGTGGGTATTTCTGGGTGAAACTATAATATGAAGAGATTAAAGGAAAAAGTCAGTCTGATGTTTGTTCCCAGGCCACTCCCCAGGCTCTGTGAAGATGGCAGAGGGGAGCACTCCTCAGAACCCTGTGGACAAAGCCCAGCTTGACAAACCATACAGGAAACCGTATCACTCCATTGAGGTGTGTGCCAGCCCTACATGTGTGGGGAAAAACAGCTTTGCTCCTTTCTGCTGTACTGATAAAGGACTGTCTTGTTTTAAAGTGTGCGGATATTTGTAGATATTTCTATATATATATGTATGTATGTATAAACTTTTTGTTAAAGTCAGACATCTCAAGTGAATTTTTTTCCATCTGCTCTCAGAACATGGTTGCCACTCCTTTTTCTTTCACAGAGGAACAGAGGGGACAAGGGCTACCTCCAGTTCAAGATGTTCCTTACCTATCCCTGTTTAGATCCAACTGGAGACTTGGGCTGAAGATAAGAGAAGCTGCTGGCTGGCAGCAGCAGCAGAGGAGAAGCGCTAGCTGCACTCAGCAAGGTCGAAACACGAAAGTCATTAATGCCACACGAATTAATCCTCAGTCCCGATAGGGAGAGGCAGAAGGCTGAGCAATACAGCAGACAATGCCTTGCCCCAAAAACAGCAGTGAAAAGAGCTGAGGATATAATGGGGATAAAGCACGCAAAGACCTTGGATTTAGTCCTCAGTATATTTCTCCTTCATATGCACACGTGCACGTGTATGCACACACACATATGCATGCACACACATTCACACACACAAACACGCATGCACTCGCATACACACACATTCACACTGGCAGAGGCAGGCTGTGGGGGTGCTGCATTAGATAGAGTACAAGAGCATTGTGAAGTCACAGGTCCATGTGTAAAACTGACTCTCAAGACAGTGAAGACACAGAACAAAACTGTCTCCTACTCTAGAAGTTTGTACAGCTCCTTTTTAGCCAGTGTGCTGTCACAGTGACTAGGCATCTAGTCTGCCATTTGCTCTCCCAATGCCTTCCTGCCCTGCAAAGTTTCCATGGGTCCCCAGTGCACACTGCCATCCCAGAACAGAGCAACATAATTAGCATGGAGAACAGCCATTGGAAGTGGATGCAGACTTAAATGCTCACTCTTATAAATGCTGTTAGGAGCAAAGTGCTTTTAAATGAATCCGTGTGAGGCTGTCTGCAATGTCCCTGTCCCTAGCATGAACAGAACTGGTACTCAGATCACATGTTAATGGTCACTGAACTAAACAGAACATCATACTCATCACACAGAGGCCTGTTCCCTGACAGCAGGCAGGCAAGCTGAAAGGGAGCAGAGGCCTTTCTTTCACAATGCATAATTTCCCTAGGAAAAGCTTCCATGGTCTCAAAAAGGCAGGTTCCTTTGCACACTATAAACACAGACAGACAGAATGACTGAAGACAAGGGTGGCAACCCTGGGAGCTCAGCTCCGTGGCCTCCATGCAAGCTGCCAAGTGGCTCTGGCAGCTCAGCACCTCCCACAGTGGCCAGCCCAGTCTTTAGAACATGTTGTTTAGAGCCAGCAAGTATGGAATGTTTTCAGTGCTGTGAGGAGCAAGAGGCCTGTGCTTTAGGGCAGGAGAAGCTATGTTGGAAGACCTGGAAAAGCTGAGTATGTGCCCTACTTGCCCAGTGATTCTTCGCTATACCATTTCCTTCATTTAGACATGTGGGAGCTGGTGATAAAAAGGTCAGTTGGTCTATATACACCCTATCCATTCCTCTCCAGCTTCTCAGTCAGGTTGCAGGTTGCTTTCTTTTCCCATCCTACAAGCTGGCAGCAACAGAGAGAAGAGACACAACTTCTACTAGGCCGGGAAAAACACTTAAAGAACTAAACATGGTGGTTCCTTCCTTCCCTGCGGCTTCCTTTTCAAAACCCTCTCTACTTTGTTGTTTTCAAACAGTGCTGGAGAGCACACTGAGGGGTGCTAACATCTGAGCCAGGCTCTCTATACTGCTCAACTACAGCCCCAATCCAGGAGTTTCACTCTCTGTGTCTCCAGGACGTCAGATGGCAAGTACACACTGGAAAGGAGAGAGACATGGTTCAGAACGGACCAGAGACACAAGGCTGCCAAGGAAATCTCAGAATGAGCATATCCATCGCTACAGAACAAACTGAATCTAAGTTACTAAGTTACTCTGAATTAAGTGTCATCCCTCAGCATCCTCAAGGGTTAGCTCTAAGACCTCAAAAGATCCTAAGGGAGGATGCTCAAGTCTCTTACAACAAAGGAGTAGAACTTACACAGAACCCTCACACATCCCAGAATGCTTCTGAGAGACTAGGAATTAGATTCCAGATAGGAAAACACAAAAAGGGGCTACAAAAATGAATAACGAGTATGTCAAACTTCCAGCTTCTTCCTCATACTCCCGACCTGAGACAAATGCCTGAAGGCTGGTTGGATCGCCGCCCCCCCCCCCCCCCCCCCCCCCGCAATACGCCAAGTAGGGTCCCCTTGCAGTGGACTTGTTTGACAAGCTCAAATGTAAGTTGTGGCCTATCAGCTCCCTGTCATTATTCAAGCTGACCAACCCTTAATTAGAAGAGGAAAGACTTTTAAAATCCCAACTGGGGAGGACAGGCAGGATTCTACCTACCTGAGCCCAGACATGCTCCAGTAATATGTGGGAAAGGCCAGGGGTGTAAGGCCTCCTTAGAGAGTCTTCTCTGTGCGCGTATCTCCTTATACCTAATACCCGCTGACCTATCTATAGTGCCTGAGACTTGCCTGCTGCTATTTGTTGCACTCAAGATTTTCCCTGCCTGTAAATCCTTTAATGAACCTGACCCAGACCCCTACAGTGACACTTTGACTCCTGGAGTCCCATATCAATACAAGGTGCATGTTATATCAATAGTCACTACACTGGAGGATTGTCTGGGGAATAACCATTAAAAACTCTGTTCATGTTTCCTACATACGCAAGTTCTCCCCAAATATTTTCAAACTAGAACTGGTTGAAAGTGATAGAGAACCCATATCACTTGGACATGGAAGGCCAACTTAACCCCTTGAAAGGAAACTTGGTGTGTTATTTATCCCAGGAAGAAAATGGCAAGTAGTTTTCTCGGGAGTGTACTTTAGAAACAAAGCTGATCTGAACTATGTGTATCCCTGCTATCAAAGCAGTACACAGCACCTCACCAGAAAGCAACTAGCAATTATCACTTTATCAATTATTTAAAGTCGCTCTAGATTTTAGCCTTAGGTTTTAGGACTCACTTGTAAGAATAGGAAGTACTCTCGTTAGGAATCTAAGTTACCACTGGGTTAAGAATGCAGCTCAGCAGCAGAGAGGTAATGGTGCACACAGAAGTCCCGACCCCCAAACCACAATAAAAGAAAATAGAATAATCATTGCTCAATATATTTAAAGAACATTTAAATGGAGATGAATTAAAACAACAGCATGCAGCAGGCTCTCCAAGTTCAACTGACTTAAATCAAAAATGTGTTTAGTGTAGAGTAAATCTTTTTCCTTGCTGTTACTTCCGACTTGTGTAGCAAGTTCACTGACCAAAGCAAGTCGTTAGAGATGACTTATTAAATGCTCAGGTTATTCACAAGACTGATATCTTATATATGCAACATCTGAGAATTTCGTTTTCCATGGAAGGCACTAGAACCACACCAAACACCAAGAATGAATGCAAAACCAGTATCAATGAGAACCAAAGTACAGCTCAGGATAACATGAGCTACAGTCTGAGACTTTCTGCAGAAAGAGGGGAGACAATGGAGACACACAGGGAGGGAATGGGGAACGGAGGGGGAGGGCAGAACTGCGTGTGGTGAGGAAGTCACACAGCCCTACAGACGTGTGCCCTCACACACCTCACACCTCTCCATGTAACTGCTACCGCTTTGTCTCTTGTAGGCCACTTTGCACACAGTAACAAGCACACTAAAAACTCTCCACATTTCCGGAAACATCTAGAAACACTTCTGGTCAAGAGGATGTCTAGTTGAGAAAGTGAACAGGGTCCAGGGAATCCGAGCACAAAGCCCGCTTGGTCACGCCTGAGCTGGGATGACTCCAGCTCTGCCGACAGGCCTCATGCACCAAGGCGAGTAGGTATTTTAGCAAGAAGTCAATATGGAGACCCACAGGGCAAATGCCAACCCCTACTTCGTTTTTAAGAGGGCTCTCGCTCAGTCTAACAAAAATGCAATTGAAGTCCTCCTGGGTCTCTTTTAGTTTAAAAGCACAAAGAACATCAGGAAGGTGCCAGTGGGAGTAATACCACTGCCGACTGCTGAGGTTCTGTTTGCAAACCATCCACTCAGGGCCGTTGCCCAGGCGGGTTTTCATGAGCCAATCAGTAGGTCTGTTTAAAGAAAATAAAAACATGTGATGGGTTATTTCTTCCCATGCACAATTTTTTTGTTAAAAACCTTGATTAAGATATTCTAAATTATGCAGTCTTATTGAAGGAAAGAGTTCTAGCTTCTGGCTACTGCAAACATAAACAGCAAAAGAATTTCTACATAAAATCATGGTAAGGAAATTTTTTCTTTTAAATACAAATAAATAGTACGAATTGAGGAAAAGTCCTTAGTCGTCTGATCTTCATCCTGCCTCTGCCTTATTTTGCTTTATGTTCTTCAGGGAATTTGTTAAGAAATAACTTCTCCTTCAGGAAGAGCTACAAGTGAGAGTCTGTCTGACTGCTCAGTTGAAGACAAGAGAAACATGAGTGAAGCGTCTTGTTGGCTCCTTCCCCATCTATATGCCGTATGTCATTAAACATGCTAAAATCAAAAGAAATGACTCTTCCTTTCCTCCTTTGTTATGAGCTTGATATAGGGCTTATGGAATCTAACACAAATAATTAAAACATCCCAGGAAAGAGAAAGAAACTTTGTTATTTGTTTTTTTTTCTTTTTAAATTTCTGGGAATTCAATTGTTACTTTTTTATGGTTATTCTATTTTTACTGCAAAATTAATTATTAATTAATGCATGTGTTGCAGTGTAGATATATGTATATTAGGGTGCATGCATCTGTAGTGTCCACAAGAGGTGTTGGATCCCCTGGAGCTGGAGCTACAGGTGGTTGTGAATAACCAAAGTGGTGCTGGGAACTGAACCTGGATCCTCTTCAAAAGCAGCAAGTGCTGTTAACCACTGAACCACCTCTCCAGGCCTCAACTGCTACTCTTGTCATAAAGTTATCACATAATACAGAAGGATGAAGTTCTAATGTCTGAGATGTGACTGGCTTAGAAGGGCAAGTGTTAAAGAGAAACTGTTTGTGTGACAGACTTATACATTCAGGAGAGACGCCCCCAAGTCAAAGGATGAGGAAGACATTTACTGGAACCCGATTCATCACATGCAAGTCTCTGTCATTCAAGTCTTCCCTCCTAGCCACTTGACCTGAACTAAACCCTGACAACAAACTCTGAAAAACTTTGGTGGCAAGGGTAGATATATACCCAAGTAGGCACACCACAGGCTCCCAAAGCACTCTGTTTTACACCCTCCAGATGGCTCTCTTGTTCTGAAACTTATTAGACTAACCAACGTGTGCTGCCAACATCAGACCTCACCTTGCAGAAGTACAAACAGGGAAGGATCAGCCTCCATCTATGTGAATTCGAGAATTCACACAGTTTGGACAAGGAAGATCTCAACACACCTACCTTCTTCCAATGTTCTATGGAGACACTGTACTTAACTGGAGGAAATTGTGTGTGTGTGTGTGTGTGTGTGTGCGCGCGTTTCCATGTAGACACACATGTGTGAATAGGTGTAGAGGTCCGAAATTGATGCCAGGCATCTCAGATGGCTTTCCATTTTGTCTACTGGGACAGTCTCTCACTAAACGCAGATCACCGATTCTACTTAATATACCTAGCCAACTTGTCGGAAGGGATCCCATTTCTGCCTCTCGAGTGCTGCTGACGGCTCTGGAGAGGCCCTGGCTACACACGCTGGCAGGCAGGGCTCGAAGTACCAAGCGGCTATCCTCCTTCCCGACTTGCACAGTACATCAATGGACAGTCCAGATGGACACTGCCCCCCGCCTCTCCCTGTTTTGGACAACTTTGCTGTCCTTTCCCAAGCTGACAAGCTCTCACTGGTCGTTGTTCTACACCTCACTTACATACGTACACCTAAGCCCATATAAACCGTGGCCAGCACAGACTTTCTCACAGTTTGGCTTTCAGCAGGTTGCCCTGGGGTTTTTAGAATGTGACTGAAGACTTTAGTGTTAGGCTGTTCATCTGAGAAGATGAGTCCAGCTTCTGAAGTCCACTAGAATCAGACCACTGCAAGATCCACCACTACTGTTGCAGGAAGGAGACCTGGCCTCCTATCCCTAACCCCTTAAGTCACTGATTTGCCACTCTCACTGTGACTTGCCCTCTGCTGACTTGTTTCTCAGACCATTGTTATCAGCTGGCTGAGGCAGCTGCAAGGGCAGAACTCTAACAGTCTTAAGCATCTCCAGACCCAGAACCACAGAGAGATCAAAGCTGTAATGGTTGCTGAGGGATCCGGCTACCACCAATAGCTTCAGGTTCTACTTTCCTTTTAAATTGGTACTTCCACCTGCAAAATAAAATTCCCCTTGTTTGTTGACCCCTTACTGTCTGCTTATGATACAAACTGAATTCAAGAACACACCAAAAAGATCATTTGCCATGGTAGAGTTAGGATTATTCCAGAGATGCAGGGATGGTTTAGTACATAGATCGATGTAAATATAAATTGTAATGTAAAATGAAAATTGAATAATGGACTCAAGGACAGAGATCACAGGGTCACAGATGCAAAGAAGGCCTCTGACAATATCTAATATCCCATCATGTTAAAAGCCCTGAAGAAACTCAGGGACCCTAAGTTCAAATAAACCCTTTCTTCTCACAGCAACAGAAAAGTAACTAGTGCAGGTACCCTGTATGGATAGAAAATGCTATTCCTAGAAGAAAAAGATTACTTAATAAAAATCTTGGTGCCTGTGTGTTATTGATCAGGATAGTCCTGTAGCATCCAAATACAATGACTCAAACTGTCACCACTGCACCACCATCAGGTATCGAGACTCTGTTGCTGAAAATATAACATACTTTGTTGCTGAATACCAAGAAGTCAGGCTAGAACTAACATGATAACTTCCTTCTTGCTGGCTAGCTTTTACAGAGCTAAAGAGCATCTGCAAGTCACTAGGGGAAAAGTCATCAATGGCCTTACCCAGTAGTAGACAAACATGCTACAGTTCCAATCACCAGTAAGATGTACCCATTTAGTGATGGTATAAAGGGGACAGGGTAGCCAACTGCTTTTGGATTGGATTGAGGTCTGCTCCACAGGAAGGAGTTCAAGCCTAGTACTATAAACCTGGTCAAAAGGCTATGGCTGGGGAGGTCCCAGGACCCAGAAAGAAACGTACAACTGTTGATTTACAACTGTTGATACACACACACACACACACACACTGTGTCGCTACCTCATGGATATACTGATGCATACAGCCAGAGATTAGTGCTTATCTTAACCTTGCCCAGAGTCACGGCTGTTTGCAGTTGGCAGTAATTAATGCACAAATTCATAACTTGTCAAAGTGCTGAGAGCAAGTGATACTTACTGCTCAGCCTTAAGTATCAACCCATGTCCTTACCAAGGTTCCGCAGAAGTGCAGAAGTGGTAGAAAGAATCTAGGAGCCAAGGGACAGGGAGGAATGTTGTGAAATGCCGCCTTTGGGACATGATACAGCCACTGCACTCAGGAACTCATGGCAGGTATGGTCACCTGCACAAGATGAGGCTAACAAAATCAGCCCACATTCGCAAGAACTGGAGAGGAAAATCAACTTTCTCAGCAGCACTGCAGCAGCCGCCACATCTCTGGGGCTTCTGTGTGGTTCGGATCCCTAACTCTAGGCCTCCTTCTTACAGGGTAAGCACCTTATCCACTGAAGCGTCTCCCCAGCCCTGATTCTAGAAGGACGCTTTAAACTTAGGATCTGTTGTTAGACTTCAGCAAAATCACAGAAACAATTAACAGTTAACAATTAACAATTGTTAACAATCAACAAAATCTCCTTTTTGTTCTCCTAAAGAAAATCTATTGCTTTCATAGAAAATAGTCTTTAATGACAAAAGGTTTTGAAGTGTTTTAAGACACCATATCCAGGACCAAGTGTGGTAGTATACACTTGTAATTCCAGCATTCAGAAGACTGCGGCAGGAGGACTGTGAGCTTGAGCTCCAGGACAGTCTGGGCAACACAGACAGACCCTGTCTCAAAACCACCACCACTACATTCAGACTTTAAAAACTTAGCTTCTCACAGAGGCAAAAAGTCTGTCTTGAGAATGCCTTAATTTTTCATATTCTCTAAGTACATAAGTAACTTTCCTATATAAAAACTCAACTGAGATGAACAGTCTAAACATCGATCTTTCCTGTCACACATCTAAAACACTTTCTCAAAGTCAAAACAAAACAAAAGTGTGCATACCTTTTTTCCAAATCTCTGATTTTCTCTCTTAATGGTTCAACAATCTGGAACAAGAACAAAAATCAATTTTAAAGCAAACAGATCTTCTATTACTTTTCCCCTAGCTTAACACTGGAGGGTTACAGGGCATAAAGCAACACGAGTTTTAATAGAACAAATGATCTACAGACTGACAAGCAGAAAGTCCCCTTACAGAATAGGATGATGCTTGAATTCCAGAAGCATCAAAAGCATCACACTGCCATAAAGTCCACCACAAAGGGAGACTGACAGACACACAGCTGAAGGAGGAGCAAAGCTAAATTGAGACTAACCTCTTCAATCTTGCTTTCGATCTTTAGTTCACCGTTTTCCTGGATAGATCTGTTGAGCAGAAAACTACAGAAGTGAGGTCAGTTAAAGATTCCATGCCTTCAAAGGTGTTTCTGAACCAATTACCCCAAAGTAAATCCTACTTACAGACTCTCTCACCTGTCTTGCTCAAGTACTGGTCGCCACTGCCAGCTCTCCCCAGCAGGGGGCACAGTGGAGGAAACCAAGACAGTGTGAGGGAACCTCCTCAGGTCTGTGCACAAGCGGTTTTACCCAACAGATTGTTTCTGTCAAACTAAATAATCTCACTTCCACATTACACCCAACAAGAAATTTTAAACAAGAAGCAGGGTGTAGTATGTCTATAGGAGTCTGTGTTTGTCTACCAGGCTTTCTCGGGGATTTAACACAAAATGGAGTTATTCCAAGTAAAAACAGAGTCCCTTTAAATGAGACCTGGGCACCCCACCTATCCAGACACAGCCGCCTTTGTTAGGGGACACACTGGCAGTGGGGATCAAATCAACACAGCCCCACCCACCTTGCAAAACCAATTCCACAAGAAGAGGCTGCTAGGGCCTGGAGACGCCAGCTTCTTTCTTGTGCAACGTCCCCAACACAAACAGCAGTGCTACTCTTACATTCCCTGATGCCAGAAGATAACAAAGTGAAGAAAATGTTTCTTTAAACAGGAAAGTGCACTAAAGTAGAAAATCTGCAAGTACAATGAATGCTTATTACTCTTCAGTTGATTTTTCAAGTGTTATTTTTTAACTTGGTACACAAGAATTATTTGTACAAGTATTCCTCCTGCCTATTAAACCAAACATTTAAAAGCCAGTTTGGTAGTGAATGGCTGCAATCCCAGCACTTGAGGGGCTAAGGCAGGAGGATCACGAACTTGAGGCAATGTGGGCTACACTGCAAGTTCAAAGGCTGCCTGTGCTATGTGGTAATACTCTGTCCCGAAACGAACAAAACAGCAACAACAACAAAACACGCACAAACTGCAACAGTGGCTCTCCACCTTCCTAACGCTGCGACCCTTTAACACAGTTCTTCCTGTGGTGCTGACCCCAACCATAAAGTTATTTTCATTCTACTTCATAACTGTAATTTTGCTACAGTTAAGAATCATAATGTAAATATCTGAAATGCAGATGGTCTTAGGTGACCCTTGTGAAAGGACCGTTCAACCCCTAAAGGGGCCTCGACCCACAGGAAAACTCCTGGACTAGAGGGTCCCACAAGCCTGAACCCCAGACAGGAAGGGGGTCTAGACAACCAGATCTAGTACAGAACAAGCACCTCTAACCTGAAAAACTAAAATGTTTCCTGATATCGGAAACATTGTGAGCACCAACAGGAAAACTCCAAGCTGACCTCAAGTGACAGGCCAGGGTCAAAACACAGGCTCTCTGAAGTATCTAGAAACTCACCTTCAGGCTACGTACGAGTAAGAAACACAAGTGAATTCCGCGTTTAAACACAGGTCCTACCCCACCCCATGTCATTATACGTGAATAAATATTCTACAACATGAGAAAGAAAACAATAAACCCCTTCCAAATCTTCTGGCCCCGAGCATTTTGGAGATGGGAAAGCTCAAGCTGTAGTCAGCTCCCTGAGGCAAAAAGGCAACCAGGATTTTTCTAAGACATTATCCTTGTGGAAGAGATGTGCAAAGGTCCATGTTCCCACTGAAGCCACCCAGAATGCACTTTACATGTGAGTAGTCAAAGCAAGTGTCAACCGTGCGCATCTACGGGAGGAGGAGGATGGAGGAAAGCGACACAGAGTGGTTTTCATTTCCATCTGACCTTCACAGGATAAACTCGAAAGTCAGTTGCATCCCTTGAGAACGTCCACAGAAGAAATGAAACACCCAGAGTGTAAACCGCATGACAGTTTCATAAAAAAATATTCAATTAACCCATGATCCACTGAGTTACAACGGAGTCTATAAACCCAACCATAATGCCCAAGCAATTAAAAACAATTACCTCATGTTAACAAAGTTGCCCCAAACAGCTGCAAGAGAAAGAAGAAAAAAGAAAAATCAGTATTTAAATCTGTAATATTCAGGGATTTCAACTGACCAAATTTTAATTTTTAAATGCTATTTAAAGTTCACTAAAAAAATAGTATTCACAAAGACAATAAAACATGTATTCTGTTTTCAGGAAAATCAAGACTATAAGGAGTAGAAAGTAAGATTCCCATGTACTCCTGTAGCTCTGGCATTTGGAACACAAGGATGTGCTTTGAAAAACATTTTGTCCTCTACGTTCTAAAAAAGACTGATTCATTAAAAAAAAAAGTCAAAGAATTGCATACCTTCAAGAACTTGGATTCAATCCAAGCTTTCCCTCTGCATGCAGATGCAGCCAGAGCCAGAGAAGTTCACTAGGGACCTGTGTCCACTCCTTCAGCACTTACCCATCTCCTTTTCTACCTCTCTGGTTACAGGCACCTGGTAGGCAGGTTATCTATCAGGTTTCTGAGCCTAGTTGCCTCTAGTAACTGCACAAAATCAGTCCTGACCCAACAGTGATACCTGCTCATAATGAACTGAACACATTAAAATGTTGAGAATTCCTAATTCAAAAGCAGGTATCTAAAACTGAGCCTTGGCATGATACTACACCAGGAAATCCCACACCATAAAATTCAGGTTCGTGCTCAAAATTATTTAGAATATTATATAAAGTTATCTTCGGGCTGTAATTGTTAAGTAACAAATGAACTTTGTGTTTAGAGTCAGTTCCTTTCCCAAGACAACTCAAGGACATGCAAATATTCTTTAAAAAAAAAAAAACTCTGAAAATCTGAAACATGTTTGGCTCCAGTTATTTCGGAAAAGGGTTACTGAACCACTACTAGAACCTGCAAAATCGCTTTAAATTACCAGCAGAGAACTGTTTCATAGACACCTTTGCTATCAATGCACAGTCCTACCACTCTGTGAATTAGTATTCACAAACACTACACACAACTGTCCTTGCTGACAGGGCTGGGCACTGTGTGAACCTGGAAAGATCTTGAGGTTAGTATTCAATGGGCCCAGGCATCTTCTTGTTGCCATTGGATATTGACTAGGATCAGTGTCTAAAGCATCCCTCACTGGAAACCTCACTGTTAGGAAGGGGAATGCAGCAGACCCAGAAAAAAACATCTCTGTCCAAGCAGAGGAGACATACGAGGGGCTCAGAGGGGTCTTGAACTAGCTCACTAGTGAGAAGGAAGCAAGACATGGGAGAAATTAAATCAAAGACATACTAAATAGAGTCTAAAATTTCTGCTATTTTTTTTTTCATTCAGTCTCATTATGCAGACCTGACTGGCCTGGAACGTGCTATAGACCAAGATGGCCGGAGACTCACAGATCCGCCTGCCTCCGCCTCCCAGCTACTGGGATTGAAGGTGCGCACCACCATACTCTGCTTTGGTCTGTTTTTGATACAAGGTCTTATTCTGTCTCCCAGGCCAACTAGACCCTGTGGCAATCCTCCTACTTCCAACACTTGAGTGGTGAGATTACTAGTGTAAGTTACAAAACCCAGCTTATATTCACTTAAAAAATATCTGCAGGGAAGAACTGCACTGGACTCATTTCCAAAACTGCCCTCTAAGCCAACCCTGAACCCTGATGCCATGGGGCAAGTGCTCCAGAGTGTCATTAACCTCAAGGCAGTCCTTGGTGGGAGTAAGCCTGCTCCTGCTCCCCTATGGAGGACACTCAGCAGTTCAGGAAAATGAGCAGCTACTGTCGCCATTCTCTCCTCAGGCTCAGAACACTTTAATTTAAAAAATATTCCAAACAGAAATGTGTACAAACAGAAGGCACCCGGAGCACATTTCAAGTATAACTGGCAGAGAAAGTTCCAAAACAATGTTGCTGCACCCATTCTGCTACTGAATAGGTTAGTGCCTGCCTTATAGTTCTTCTGAGCGTCTTTAGCAAACCAAATTGCCTCACCTGACCGACAGCTCTACCTGCTAAGTGCTCCTGGCAAAGCTCTATAATGTCACTGTTCTATTGCTGGGACAAAGCATCATGACCAAGATAACTGTCAGTCATTGTCTTCTGTGAAAAGACACCATGACCAAGAAAACTCTTATAAAAGAAAGCATTTAACTGGGGGCTTGTTACATTCAGTGGTTTGGTCTGTTATCATCATGGTGGGGAACACAGTGCCACGCATGGTATTGGAGCAGTATCTGAGCTCATCCTGATCCACAAAAGAGTGAGTGAGTGAGTCTGGGCCTGGCGTAGGCTTTAGAAACCTCAAAGCACTCCTACAAGGCCACACCTTCCTAATCCTTCTAATCCTTTCAAAGAGTTCCACTCCCCGGTGACTAAACGTTCAGAAACGGGGGTCATTCTTATTCAAACCACCCCAGCCACTTACAGAAGAAAGCATTTAATGGGAGCTGACAGTTCAGAGTCCAAGACCATCACGGCAGGAAGCATAGCAGCAGGCAGGCAGGCGTGGTGTTAGAGCTTATATCTGATCCACAACCATAAGGCAGAGAGAGAGAGTGCTAACTTGGAATGATGTGAGCTCTTAAAACCTCAAAGCCTATCCCCAGTAACAAATTTGCTCCAACAAAGCCACATCTCCTAATCCTTCCTAAACAGTTACATCAACTGGGGACTAAGTATTCAGGTATATGAGCCTATTGGGGCCATTCTCATTCAAACCACCAGAGGTACTGCAAGATTGCATTTGTAATACTTGTCCCAAGGGTGGGTGGGACACCCATTCTGTGTGTTCCCATTCTGAATTCCATAGGCTTTATGCTGCTTTGACCACAAGAACAGAAGTGACTTCTGAAGTGGGCATGGCCAGCCTGGTGCTGCCTCCTCTGCTGGGACAGTCAGTCCCCGAGTCACCATGGAAGAAGGCTAGACGGGGAGTACGTGGACACACTGGCAGCCAGTGCTGAATGTGTCACTCTGGGACTAGCCAAGAAGCCACATGCTGATGAGTCTTGCCAATGGCTGTCTGATTTACTCTGACCAACGTCCCAGACATTAGAAAACATGCAAGTCACCCTCTTGTGAATTCCCAGCCCACAGAGGTCATGATACAAAGTAATGGTATTGAATGGTAAGCAGAGCTGGGTCCATCACCTCCTTTAACCTCCTAGATGTTTAGACATCATTCCCAACCCCTCAAATAGAAGCAGATATGAGCTACATTCCAACCAGCCTACCTGATGAACAATTCACACAGGCAGATTGCCTTTAGACACAGGAGGGTACAAGATGCAGTTCTGAGGAGATCGTGACCACCCAGTGAAGCAGCTGACAATCTAACTGCACCCCAGACCCCCACTGAGGAAGCATCTGCTGCTCCTAGGGAAGATGGACCTTGTATAGTTTCAAAAATCCCAGCAAGACAAAGACTGGATGGGGGTAAACATGTGACTAACTCTGGATGAGATCTGGGGTGGTGCAATTAAAATCCTCTCCCCTAAAAGATGAGAGCATCCATTGTCCTTGTAATAAGAGCAACAGTGAATTTCCGGTCAAACTAGCCAAAAGATTCAAATGAGAAGATGCTGTTTTTTTCATCCTTCAAAAGGGGAGGAGTTGGGCAAAAGCACAAGAGCTTCCCTTTTCCACTTCCTGCAGCAGACAGAGTAAGGTTGTAAAAGGCCAGGCAACAGGAACCTCACTGAATGGGCTGACCACACTATAAACTGCAGCCTCCTCTAACCTCACAGACCAGGTCTGTGTGCATGTGCTAAGACGTCACCCAGGACGGGAACCAATTCCTGTGAGAAAGGTGACTGGAAACTGTGGCTGGGATGCTGTGCCACAGGCACAGTGAAGACTTATCAAGACTTCCCTGTGCCCCTAGCCCTGCCCTACTGTCCCAACCCCTAGCCAGCCCCAGCTGGCTGAACCGCAGTTACAAAACTCTTATTGGTGGCTCACAGCCCCCAGGCACACATGCTGTTCTACTGTTGTGGTATGAATGTCCCTCTAAAACTCATGCTATAATGTAACCACCATAGTAACAATCAGCCTTCCTAACCCAGAGTACTTTCTGATTTCTTCCATCACACTTGCAAATCCCACTCTTAAATGAAGGATTTGTCTCAGGACAAACAGGTCTCTAATGGAAAGCAGGGAGATGCTGAGACAGCTAGCCCTGGATCATCCCCAAGTGCTAGACTGTCCAGGATTCCAGGGCAGCTGGTTATGTGAAACCACTGATCCACACTCAACACAGCAAAGTCTTGCATGGTCACCGCAGTCCAATGTTCCCTCCAAATCCAGGTTACTTTTCTGTTATAATGACAAAGCACCATGACCACAGTAACTTAAGGAACAAAGGTTTATTTGGGATTACAATTCCAGAAGGATGAAAGACCAACATGGTGGGGAAGAGGCAAGCATGTTATCAGGAACAGGATGCTGAGAGCTCACAGCCTTTACATAAGTACCAAGCAGAGAAAGCAAAGGACAAGCAGCATAAGACTTCACAGTGACACACTTCATCTAACAAGTTGCATCACCTAAATTCCCCAAACAGCACCTCCACCTGCGGATCAAGTGTTCAAATGCCCCAGACTATAGGGGACATCTCTCACCACACGGGTGAACCCCAGAACTCCCTTGTCCCATATTTCTGAGCAGGCTGTTGGAAGAACACTCTATAGTGATGCTCTGTCACCACTTCTCTAGCCCCATCTCCAGGGCCACATCTAATTCCCTCTTCACATGGCCCACCTATCCTTTCTTCCCCTGCCTCTGGCCTTCCCGGACCCTGACTGTTGGTCCTTTTGGGTTCTTCCTCTGTTCCACTGCAGAGCCTTCACCTGCACAGTGAGGACAGGTCTCTCTGTCCTATCAACCTGCAATCACCATGTGGTTACACATTAGCAAAAAATGAACTTGGTGTGATGGCTGCTTTTAAAGGTTAAGTTCCCACAAGTTTGAATAACCTGAGCAGAGTGTCAATTGACGAATTGTCTTGATTGCCTTTGAATGATGTGGAAGACCCACCCCAAATGTAGGTGGCACCTTTGGGTAGTACCATGGAAAAAGGAAAATCATTTGTCTTTTGCTCAGTTGGCCTTGCTTCTGGCTGACTAATTGACTTCCCTGCTGCTGCTGCTGCTGCTTCTGATTCCTTCTCAGATATTAGAATTAGCATTTCCTGCCTTCCAATGCGGGCTGAGGACCAGCGGCTCTCCAAGAATCCTCCAGGTCTTTGGCATCAGACTGGGATACGAGGTACCAGCTTCTCAAACTAAGCAAATAAAAGGTTCTTAGACTTCTCTGGTGTGATGCTGCTGTTGTTACTATTTCCAGAGTATTGAGTAAGCTGATCTATTACATTCTATTATTATTATTAAGAGGAGAGAGGGAGAGGTGTATTCTATGGGTTGCTCCTCTAGAGAACCTTAACTAGTACAGATGGTAATGAGAAGTTAAAACAGCTGACCTTGGAACCTGGAGACAACCTTTAAGCTATAGTTCTATTTCTAGTCCTACACACTGTAAAAAACCAGTTTGCAGAAGCAGAACTATCATGCTGAAGCTCTCTACTCATGCAAGGGCTTCTTTTCACTTAGATGAGGGTACAATAGGATGTACATCTACCTGAGTTCTTTGCAACCAGATGAATGAGATGTGCTCTGCACATTCCTCTATATGTAAAGGTAAATAATAGAAAAGCTGATGGTCTGTGGTACTTTGAATGAAAATGGCTCCCATAGACCCACAGGGAGTGGCACTATTAGAAGGTGTGGCCTTGTTGGAGGAAATATGTCACTGGGGGTAGACTTTGAGGTTTCAGATGATCAAGCCAGGCCCAGAGTCACTGTCTCTTCTTGCTGCCTGCCAATGCAGATGTAGAACTTGGCTCCTCTCCAGCACGATGTCTGCCTGCATGATGCCATGCTTCCTGCCATGATGATAATGAACTAAGCTTCTGAAGTTTAAGCCAGCCCCAATTAGATGTTTTCCTTTTTATGAATTGCCTTGGTCACGGTGTCTTCACAGCAATAAAATCCTAACTAATACATGGTCTAAAGCCATCAGCACATTGAAAGTGTCTAAAGGTTGTTTAGAGACACAGGATACAAAAAAAGCTACCTGGGTGACTCATATGGACACCTCTGGGGAGGGCAACTGGGTTAGCTAGGAGGGGAGAGACTCTCCAAGTATCCTGAATTATTTGAATGTTGATCTTGTGAACTAAAACTACATCTCAGCAGGACATGTAAAATTTCCATAAGCCCAGAACCTTCTTATGCCAGCTGCAAACTGCCCTTAATCCTAAAAGCTATCAACTTAGCTTCCTGTTCAGCACCCACAGAAATACACCTAACAACTTTTCACCTCCAAAAAGCAAAACTACTTGAAAAGCTGGCATGGTGGCTCATACCAATAAATCACAGCACTTAGGAGACTGAGGCAGGAGGATCCTGAGTTTATGGCCATCCAGACTATAAACAACCTGAGATTTACTTGTTGCAGAATCACTGTACCTGAAGTAAATACATGGTTGAGGTAATTGTTGTTAGAAGTACCTTGCCTTGAAGAACTCTTAAAGATGTTTGTCTATAGAGTTGTTAATGAAGGAGCTGTATTGCCCTTGCAGATGCTCAAGCTACAAAAAGATGCTCCTGGTAAGCCTGGAAATCTTGGGGATCACTGAGTACTATAAATAGTGCACACTAACAGGCTGAGCTTGCAGGGGTGATACTGCTTTCCTCAGAAAACATACGATCAGCCTTTGTGTCTGTGGGGGTAAATTCAATTAGCTTTGTCTACAAACAATAAAAACACTTCAGCAAGAAAGGGCTGTGTTCAGTCTCTAGAGAGTGACCCCCTGCTCTCATTAGAAGCACTGCATCCTGGAAGTGCCTCTGCTTCTTCTTCCCGACAGGTGACTCAGAACACCCAAACAGGCTGCAGGTAAGGGACTCTTGAGAGTGGAGGGGACTGCAGTCATGGGGCAGGGCAAAGGAGGTAGAAAGGGGGAAGAGGTCTCTGGAGGAGCCAGCCATGGTAGAACACAACAGGTGCATGGGTATAACAGGGCAGGCATATATAGTAGATTTAATCTATCTCTTTAAGAAGCAGATTCATTGCCACCATGCTCAGAATAACTGAGGGTCCTGCAGACACAGTACAAAACAGATCACTATTGTCTGGTTAACAGATTCTCAATCTGAGCGTTGAATGACCCTTTCACAGGGGTCACCTAAGACTACCTCCATCTCAGATATTCACATTATGATTCATAACAGTAGCAAGATTACAGTTATGAAGTAGAAATGAAAATAATTTTATGATGGGCGGGTTTCATCAGCACAGCATGACCACAACATGAGGAACTGTATTAAAGGGTCACAGCATTAGGAAGGCTGAGAACCACTAGGTCAGAAGAATGTGCCATTCCATTATCTAAGCTCAGGGAATTGAGGCTATGGAGGATGTGAGCTAGACAAACTGAAAACAGACTGACCACCTAGGACCAGCCAACTGTTGCTGTGCACCTGTTAAATTGCTCCCCAGCAACAGGTGGGGAAGATGAAAATGCCCTGGGATTGGCTATAAAATAATGTGAATATGCTTAACATTATTGAATCATGTACTCAGAAATGGTTAAAACATGGGCTGGAACAGAAATCAAGGATACAGCACATTCAGATCCCAACACACACACACACACACACACACACACACAGCTAAAGCGGTAACTTTTATGTTACTGAGAGGACCAGTGCCCCCTTGTGGTGGGGCTACACTCACCTAGGCTCTCCACTTACCGGGCAAGTCCTCACTTTCCCAGAAACCCCTTGTTTCCCACCCTTCCACCAGACTTTTAACAAGCCAATTCAGTATTCAGATCCTGACCAATCAGAAAGACCCCCCCCCACCACTGCCTGTTAGGTTTAAGTGGCCCATGTAGCCAGCTTTCTCCGCTGCCATGTTTTTCGTAATTGGTTAGCCCTGAAATCAGTATGCAACACGCAGAAAAGGAAAATAAATGCTTTGTTTGGCCGTATGCATATCTCAGTGTCTACTTGAGATATTTTGCGGACCCAACAGTTATATGTATTTTATCTGTAATTTTAAAACAAAGAATAGCCTTCTCTGAAAGCTAACAAAATGTCGTGGGAATTTTTTAGTCCCTATATGGCACAACACAGACTCACGGCCAGACTAGTTTCCCTATCTATAAAACAGAACACATCCCCAGTTCAACTCCTCACTGTAGGACAGCCAGGTGACCCAGTGGGCCCCCACTCCTGCTCCAGGACTTATGGCTGCAGTTGTACTAGTGGGTGAGGTTAGGGTTAGAGAACACAAGCAAGGAGGGGCTTGAAGAGGGTGCAAAATGCCTCACAGTGTGTGCTGGGAGTGAGGGGCTCACTACCATAAGAATCTGAGAGAACCACTGTGGTCTTTTAGTAATTACGATCCACTGGGATAAAAGAAAAGGAATTAGAAGTAAACCACACAATCACAAATAAAACTAAGAAGAAAAAGATTCCACCTTGACAGCCTCCTTTAGAGGATCCCTTACAGTTCATGGCCATTCCACAAGTCCTGCATACCATTAGCTCCCACGGGCATCCCAGGTATTGGATTCTTTCTCTTGATTAGAGCTGAGCCGCCCTTACACCTCCAATCTGCTGCTGCTGACATAACCCAGCTGCCTGCTTGCTTCTTTAAAACAAAGACATAAATGAAAACCAGGCTCCTATAGTATTTATGTCAACGAGAATCAGTATGTTCTGTTTTCAATTTCTGAAAATGCTATAAAAATGCTCAAGGATACTAAGAATAACACTGCAAGATCTCAGCACCCTGACAACGCTGTTTTTCTTTTCTAGCACATTCAGACTCTGAAAAAAAAAGGCTGCTTGAAGAAGGCCAAACGCTTTCTGTTGTTGCTCTACTTTACTTATTTATTTTGGTTAAAGAAACTCAAAATAGCTAAACCAGGAAAGCAAAAGGAAATGGTCAGTAAATCGGGAAGTCACTCTGAGCAGAGCTTCCCTGCCCTTCTGGCCTGCAAGTCCCTTCATGTGAAACACCACCCAGCAGTGCCTTTGTTTCCACATTGCTCATCAATAAAAGCCTTCAGTTCTTTACACATCCCGGCCATTCTGCACAGCCGGTTTTAACTATTTATTTATTCCTGAAAAGCATAAAGCATAGACGTTTCATTTTCTAAGGGAAAGAGCAAGGCTTGCCCCAAGTTAAAGCTGCCTGAAGGACAAATGAAACCACACTTTCCAAAAACAGAGACAGCCCTAATCTCTCAGGTGTTCTTAAAACTATCACATTGGCAGATCATAAAGAAAATTTTAAAAGGTGAAGGTGGCATGAATATGGAATATGGAATTCTCTGGTGCACACAGAGAATCCGCTGACTTGCAGCCATGGGAGCCCCGCAACTTCACACTCCTGGATCTGTATGAGTAAGCTCACGCAGCTGTGGCCAAGTTCCACAGACTTCATGGCTTATGAACAACCTAAGTGTATTTCATTCAGTTTGGAGGTTAAGAACTGTGAGAACAAACAAGCTTTTTAACTTATGAGAGCTCACAGGTTCATGGATGACACGTTTTTAACATGTGGTTACACGATGGACTTCCAAACCAGCCCTCTGGAGACCTCCAACTGCATGACCCAATCACTCCTCAAAGCTCAGCTTTCTCAACATTTGAATTCCAGGCCATGGTCAGTCCACAGCACTGGCCTGTAGAGCATTATGCCAGAGCTAAAGCCTATCAGCAGGTCTACCAGCAGCAGGCAGCGCCCGCAAGCACAGAACATTCAGGCAGAGAGACCAATGTGAAGTTTCCTTATCAAGCCCACTGATCTTCCATGTTCTGCCTTCGCTGGCCCCAGAATCACTCCTCATGCCCTGCCTCCTGTAGCTCTTGCTCATTTCTGCTTCACCCATAATTCTAGTACCCAATTCTAGTACCCATTCAGCTTTCCATCAGCTGAATGCCGTCCTCGCACTGAGAATGCCTTGTTCCTTCAGATTCTGGCTGCCTGTTTCTCTCTGGCACTTGGTACTCTATCTTGACCAAATTCTAAAGAATGACATGAGAAACAGGAAACTATTGACAATGGAGATCCCCAGATCCTAAGCCCTGCTTCTAATATCAAATTTGTAGACTTTTCCCACACTAAGAACCCACTCATGGACTCTCTAAATGGAACCCAGGTTCCCAGCAAATGCATTCCATTTTCCCACCAAGACCTATTGGGATAAAACTTTATGCCATGGAGCTGTTCCCACCTAAGACACCTTCTGTGGTTCTGAGGCTTCCTGTACATCTGAGCAACTGCAAACCAGGAGTTCCTGTGACCCCTCCCCCAGTGTCAGAGTGGCTACAGAATTCAGAGAGACTCTCCTGATAATTACTAGTTGCCTGCTTATTTATAAAGGAGACTTTGAAAACAGTCAAATGAAACAGCAGTGTAAGTCAAGGTCAGGGTCATGTCCATTCCCTCTCCCATGCCCTCCCAGCAGCTTCACTAACCCAATGAGGTAACTCAAATCTCACTGTACCAAGCTCAGTGTCCAGCACCCTCAGGTCAATGAATGAGGCTGAAACTTGCAACCCTTCCAGTCTTCCTTGTGACCACTCTAGTTTGGGGTACTCGGGACCAAGCTAAACTAACTCACCGGCATAAACTTGAGTATGTTGGGGGGTGGGGGGTGGGGGGTGGTAGAACTGTGCCAAGAACCCATAACAAAAACAAATCTAACTTTGTAGTCTATCACACCAGTCTTGAGACACTGTCATTTACAATACAAAGGCGGCTAACACCCCAATACAGACTCCCAACAAACGAGAGAGAGAAAGAGAGAGAGAGAGAGAGAGAGAGAGAATGCTAAAAACTCAATAGAAAAAGGCATAACAATAGCTTCCAATAGTTCCCTCTGTTTTCTGGATACATCTGAAAGAGCCTCAGCTTACTCAACTAGAGAAGCACAGATTAGCTGTGAGGGACAGTGTTAGGTGGCATCTTAGTTACTGCTCTATTGCTGTGAAGAGACACCACGGCCAGGGCATAAAAGGGATCAATTAATTGGAAGTTTACAGTTTCAAAGGGCGACCAATGGTAGGGAGCACAGCAGCAGACAAGCAGACATGGCTCTCAAGCAGTAGCTGCTGGGGGTTTACCCTGATCCTCACTTTGGAGGCAAAGAGAGCAAGAGACTGGGCCTGGCTTGGGGTATCAAAATCTCAAAGCCCACTCTGAAACACCTCCTCTAACACCTCCTAATCCATCCCAAAACAGTTCCACCACCTAGAGACTAAGCATTCAAATGAAAACCTATGGGGCCATTCTCATTCAAATCATCAAAGGTGGCTAGACCAGCATCAGCATAGCATTCCTAGAGGCCAACAGGAGGAGGTTTGAGCCCCATTCCTGGAAAGACATGGCCATCCAAACTGCCCTCAAATTACACATTACAAAGACACACTGCTGCCTGCTTTTTAATTAAAATGGCCTGTCAATCACCTGGGCAGAAGACCACCCCTTCACCCTTCATGAAAGCTGATCACAATAACTAGCCCTTTAATAAAATACATGTACATATACATCCCAGACCCCTTCCCTCCACAAGGATTGTCGGAGTTCTAACTCAAGTGTAACTTGTTTTCCCTTTCTGTTTTTTGGATACTGGCCAAAACTCTAAACTTGCCAATCTGGACACTCTGGGCATTCTCATTGTCTCTGAAGAACTGCTCCTGCTCCCAGCCCTCCCCTTCCCCCTCCTTCAAGTTCCTTCTCTGCTAAGCCTGCCTCCTTTCCAGCGTTCTAACTCATAAACTGCAACTTTCTTTCTCCTCCTTTCAGACACTGCCCGAAGTCCTAAGCACTTCTGGTACTGCTTAGCCTTTCTCTAAAGCAGCCCAGCACTGCGGTGCAGCTGTGCACAGCTCTCCACTGCTGAGCCACCTGCTCTCATGGCTTTCTCTTTTCCTCTTTATCTCCCTCTTAACAGCTATGAAGATTTTCAGCTTGCCTGCCCTGTTGTTTTTCTCTCTCTGATAGAATGGTCCTTGGGCTTCTTTTTGAGTCCTTTTTTAAGTACTTTCACCAATAAATCTAAGAAGTCCAATTCCCCTTTCCACATTTGTGTAAAACAGACATTTGCAAATACAATCCTTTTTTTTTGGGGGGGGCACTTCCCACAAAGCTGGTAGAAGCCTGTACCGAAGTGTGACCACTGCAGCTGTATTTAGAACCATTTCCTCTCCCCCTCATAGGATACTGGTCCAGAAAAATACAGCACTGCTGAGAGGATTGCTACACATCAGGAAAAAAGGGGTGGCCCCCGTAAATCCTCATGCACGTCTATCGAAGGAACACTGAGCAGGGAGAGGATGTAAAAATAGTGTACATGGCATGCCATCTTAACCAGATGGGTGTGCACGCATACACAGAAGTGTGCCTGTATGCACAATACTCAACAGAATATAAATAACCAGGACTGGGAACTATGTGGCGAGGCAGCAGAAAGACAACCAAGTACCTTATGATAGCACTGTTCTGCACAGTATGCAGACTTACACACCATAAACGGCTGTCACAACAGAAAACTCTTGCACACGCAGGACTAGCAGCACAGCACCCTATCTACTGTCAGCAGCTTCCCCTCTGGATCCAGACTGTGGGTGCTGCAGGGCTCTGCTCTTCTTTGCCACTGCCCAACAACACTCAGGGATTGTTCTGCATATTGCTAGCCTGGAAAAAGATCCAAATTCAAAATCTGAAGCCTGGTTTCTACTGAATTTGAACAGTTTTAGCCACACTGTAAAGCTGAAAATTTATAATCTAAACCATCCTAAGTATCTTACCTGTAGACAGAATGAACGAGTAAATACACTAATGGTGGCCACAAGATTTTCACTGTGGACAAAAGGAAATGGCAGTGTGAAATGGGGGAGGGAGGATAGAAGCCTCGTTATGGAAAAACAGCCACATTTCCTAGCATTGCACAGGGCAGGCTAAGGGCAATGATGCCCATCAGTGATGCACAAGGCCAGGGCTCCACCATAAGGAGCAAGCATCCTTGGAGAGATGGCTCTTCCCAGATTTGGGTCACAGGAAAAACAAGATAAGCCTGAAGTATTTAGAAGCCACAAATGTTCAAAGACAATGCATGAGTCCATAGTGCTTAAAATAATGATGATGATGATGATGATAATAATTCCACAGTGCTTAGAATGATAATACTAATGACCACTGAAAGAGAGATCTCTCAAAATGTACCTTGTTATGACTGCTGTAACTCCCATAGACTTATTGCAGGTGTAATTTAGCATCTCAAGACAAAAAGGTCATTCTGGATTATTCTGGTGTGTCCTAAAGTCAGTGACAAATGTTCTCCTTAAAAACACCATAAAGACTCTCCAGCTGGATGATGAGGACGGTGTGTGACCACGGAGACAGAGAAGGAAGCGATGCAGGTGCAAGCCAGGAGCCCCTGAAGCCCCGAGAGCCTGAGGAGGGAGTTCGGGCCTGACAACTTTGATTTCAGAGGAAGTTTCTCTTGTTCTAAAGCCAACTAATTCAGGCAACACCAGTCACTGGAAACTAATACAGAGAATGAGAATAATGAGAAAAAAGGAAAAGACAGAAAAGTTCTTTCAGAAAGACAACAGTAAGTACGGATGGATTAACTAATCACTACTTGCAAGCCTCGAGATAAATACTGGACCAGGCAGGAGAACCAGATGCACACAGCCTCGAGAATCACCCTATAGTCATGTTAGGGACATGCTCTTGGAAGTGAAGCAATTTGACGGCTAGCCCTTCTAGTCCATCAGGTTTGACATCACCAACAGAAGGACCAACCCAACATTACTTGTCCCCTGATGTGATACCAATTAGCAAGCATTAATTATGGAAATTGTTTTCGGTGCTAGAAAACCACTATACCACTGAGCTATATCCCTAGTCCATAATAGAATGTACAATGAAATTTAATAGCAATGAAGTCATCAGACAAATCTAAAATGAGAGTGTTGCATAGGACAACTGATATGGGCTTTAAATTTCAGATAAGGTAAATGTCATGAAAAACACCCGTGTATATGTACATACATGTGTGTGAATAAGGCCACTCATTCAAGAAATTTATGAGACATGTCAACCAAATTAAATCCAACATGTACGTCTTTACTGGCTTCTATATTTAAAAAAAAAAAATAATAAAGACAGACTAAGGAGAGGGATAGTGGGTAAAATGTTTGCCATGTAAGCATGAAGACCTCAGTTTGGATCCTCAGCACCCATTTTAAAAGTTTGCACAGCAGGGCAGGTCCATATAATCCCAACACTAGGGAGGGATAGACAGGAGGATCCGTGGTCAGCCAGTCTAGCCATACCAGTGAGCTCCACGTTCAGTGAGAGACCAGTCTCAAAAACATGATGGAGAGGAACTGAACTACCCCATCACCTTAACCATGGCTGACTGCCAAGCCAGAAAAAGGGAAACCCACACCAACAACTTAGCTTGCTTTCACATCAGAACACTAGCCCAAAGATGAGGATCAACATACCTGCTCTGTCCCTGGCACGCCATGGGCACAGGCACTATTCAAGGCTACCAAGCAAAAAGTGCTACCAGAGAAGGCACAGTAGGCTGGAGAACAGTGGCTACCAGGGGCACAGGGGAGAGCCTGGAATTTTCCAGAAACATTAGAACCAGCTTCAAACTTCTCAAACAATACTAGAAGCTGGGAGGAACCAAAAATGCTTCCAAATCTTGAAAAGACACTCTTCTGGAATTCTACCTTCACTCAGTCCCTAAATAGGAAGGCAAAAAAGGCACTGTAGCAAGATGCTTTGAAGGAGTTTTGTGATCTTCGTTTCTCTAAAAACACAGGTTTTGAAATATGTCTTTGTGTCCATCCTAGGTGTAGTGGATGAGAGTGAATTTGATTTAGATTATTTGTTACCAGTGGCTATGATTTTTTTATGGGCCACTATGAAAAACATAAATTTACCATGTGCTGCTTGTCCCTGTGATTGTGAGCAGCTCAGACTTCTGGGAACTTTTTTCCAGAATATATATTGGTTGCAGCCAGGAGAGCCGAAGAGGGAATTAGGTTCAGGATATTGTGTTGAGACATTAGACCAGCTCACTATCAGTTTCTGTTCTCCCAGATTCAGGCCGCCAACAAGGGTAGCGAATTTCTTTCTTTCTTCCTATCTTTCTTTTTCCTTTTCTGAGCTAGAGGGTAAAAATGCACAGTAGCAACCTGCTACAAGGTACTGTGAATAATGTGTTAAAGCACCTGATTGTAGGCAGAACCAGGCAGATGGAGATATTGAGTCTGGCAGCCTATCCCCAGGCACACCTCTGGAGGATGCCAACACAGGATGCCCTAATACTTACAAACAGCCTTAAAAAGAAAATCGAGTTAGATCATCATTCACAATACAGAAAGAGAAAGCATATTTAAAAGGGCGCAGAGGAGACAGCCAAGATCAAAAACATCGGGCATGGATCCCATGCAGCAGCATTTAGTCACACATGTGAACACAAAATGATGTCAGATATAGTGTGTAGACATGGGGATGGGGTCAGCAAGAGCATGGCAGAGGGGAAAGAAAGCAAACACATGATCATTTCCCAAAGAATGAAGTCACTAGTTACAGCTCCCTCTGGAAAATCAAGAAGCATAAGATTCGGAAGTACAGAAAGACCATGGATGTCTGCTGCTAAGTGTGGGGAGAACGGTGGCAGAAGAGCTTATTGATTAACACACCTTGCAAAGGTTGTCTGACTACAAACACTGCAAAGACTCATCAGATCTTTTTTAAATTCTGTCCAGGCTGAAAAACTAAAGCATTCTGGGTAAGCACTTTGAACCTCTGCCAGCTACATGGATGGTTGTAGTGAATTTCAACTCATTCCGTAGGGGAATTACTGGGCTCTCTCAACGTGCACTGCCGTAAGTACTACATGGGCTGATGCAAAGGCTAGGGAAATTCATGCAGATAAAAACATCTGCATGAAAAAGAACTTAAGCGCAATGCTGAGTGAGCGAGCGTAGGGTAACGTGTACACACTGCCCCAGTACAGAAGTTACATGAGAGCAAGGACAGCAGCTGGGCCACAGCAGGCACAAAGGTGGCTCAGAGAACTTGAGCTCTGCTGCCAGAGCAGAAACATTCTAGAAAGTAGACTGAAAGTGAAGGTGTTGAAATTGGGAGTATTTGTGTATGGTTACACATAGGTGACAGTGACGTTCTATTATAACAGAAGGACAGGATTACTGATAAGGAGCAAGAGGTTAGAAATCACAGGAATACCAGAACTAGAAAATAAAATCTCACTGCTGAAGATAGCATGCTTTGGCTGTAAGACATAAGAGAAATCAAACTGTAACCCATATGAAAATGTCCTCCTGGCTGACTTAGCTTTCACAGTGGCAAAAGGTGTTACACAGGCCACTGGAGGTTGAAAAGTCATTGACAGTATCCTTGCAGGCAACCTTCTAGGCAAGATGCGCCCAGTGTTGCAATGGTTTCGCCAAGTTACAGAGGGTAACACACTGCTTTGGATTGGTTTGAAGCCTGCACCTGCACAGCAAGAATGAATTCTAGACCTGGAGTTATAAGCCTGGTTAAAAGCCCATGGCTCAGGTCGCAGGCTCCAGGGCAGAACCTAACACTTGTTTTGCTAAGAAGACATGTTATCAAACTGTGTCTAAATATTTATGCAGTCCCACAGGTTAGTGTTACCCTCAACATTGGCCAGAGAAGCTTCTCTCAGCAGTAGTCAGCTGTTAATGAAGAGATCTGCTGACAATTAGTGTCTATTGAGTGCTTCAGCTCTAAACAAGGCATCTCTATCACCCCTTCCATCAACACTCAGGGAACATCTTAGAAAACAGGAGGAAAGAGCAAACGAAAAGGCTGGAGGGTGGGGAGGAGTGCTGTGAAATGCTGTCTTTAGGACACAACAGGACCACTGTACCCACGAACTCATTGCAGTAACGGTTACCTACACGAAGTCAAGTAACAAAATGGGTCAACATTCCGACAGGCAGCACTAACTGGACGCCTGACAGGACTCCATGGGTTACTAACAACAAAAAAGAAGATACAAAGAGATTGGGGGTATATGAGTCCCGGTGTATATGATCAGGATACATTATTTATGTGTGTGAAACTGTCAAGGAACAAATAAGAGATAAAAAGAAACACAGGCGCCACCACAGACTGTGTTTTCAGCATCCTCTGATACTACCAATCAGAACCCCTTTGGCGTTTTCCTGACAGACAACTCAGACTTACCATTACCACTCATTATTAATACCATCTCCAACTTAGCCTTTAGAACCTTATGGCTACACTCAGCACCCACGCCTGTCTGCTGCAGGTGACCTCATCATTGCGCTGCAATTCTACACTCCCAGAACACCACTCTTCCTTGCGTTACTAGACTACTGTTTGACCTTCAGTACCACAGGACTCCTGCAAGCGCTGTTCTTTCTGGAAAGCATTTCCTCCTGTTAACTCCTACACATCTTTCCATCTCAGCTCACCTCCTGGTTTCTCAGGGAAACCAACGTCCCTGATTGCTCTCACTCGGGGAGTCTCCACCATAAACTTCGAGCAGTCCCTCCTGTCACATCAGTTTGCAAACTTAACCTTATTTGCATGAGTACTGGACTCCTGCCCTTCTCTTTCCTGGCAAATGGTTCTGAAAGCAGGATCTCCCTCAGAAGGACTTCTGGGCTGCTGAGAATCTGAGGCCACCCTGGACTAAAAACAAACAAAACAAAAACAAAAATGATTCTCTAAACCATAACAATAGCATCTTAGAAGAAGCTATTAGAAATGGAAAATTTCCAGGCTACACCCCAGACCTGCTGAAAATAAAACAAAGTGTTTTGAAAACCCACCGGGTGACTGATGCACGCAGTCTGCACTGAGTGACTGATGCTGAACTACTGAGTTTAGGTTCTGGACCGTCAAGGCAGAAACCTGAGGTTTCTGCACTCCATGCTGTGCCTTGCTGCCAAGTGTCAACAACTGACAATGTTAAAGACCGGGTAAGTGTACTGGCCAGTGAACAACTGGTAGAAACTCTTGCTATGGCTCCATGAATTCCCCACTTATTAATTCTAAACACTCATGTCTCACCCGAGAAGCCCTCCAAGTAAATCAGAACTGAAACTACTGTCCAAGGACCTGAGAATCTAGCTGCAGATCCCAGTCTTTCAGGGCTGGAATGAATCTTGGCTCTCTAAGACTGAAAAAAGTGTTCAGCTCTCATGCTCTTAATTTTTTCACCCATAAAAATGATAATAATTATATTACCCATGTTTTAAGGTTCGGGAAATAATCAAACGTAGCAGTGGCAGGGTAAGAATCATACCTGCACAGATAGTCATATGCACTCAGCTACCTGAGGTATTACTATTATCACAGTGATAATTACTCAGATGTAAGGGGGTCTTCTTCTTGAATGTAAGAGCTTTTTCAATACAGATCACATTTGAGGCTAATTCTTCCTTCGGCATAGAAACCAATCAGATCTACCAAGCAACCTGAACCTAAAACTTCTCCTAGCAACCAGAAGCCTTTCCAAGAGCTTCCTGGCTCCTCCTCCTGGTACAGCTGAGCGGTAGCAGTAACAGGCAGGCTGCATTCTTCTGGCTCCTTCCTCCTATCAGCTGAACTCACTTTCCCAAGTACCTATTCACCTGGGATTCAGACCCTGGAATCACTTAGCAGGTTTCGGTTAAGTAAGTCTGCCTGGGTGGCCAGGATTCAGAAGGAGCTCACTCTGAGAGCTATTTTTAACCCAAATTTGGTACTTGGTAAAGTATTAATAGTAGTTATTATATCCCCGTTGCACAGCTCAAAAAAACAACAAAAAACAGCCCCTCCAATACCTGCCCAGTGGCTCTTACTCTATCTCCAGACAGCCAGGATGTGAAGGCCCAAATGACACCCGCCCTGCCCGGTCCCCTATGCTGTGCCTCCTTCCTGGGCTTGGCCCTAATTCCGCCACGCCGGAGTACTTGGTTGGCAGGGGAAGGGGTTTGCGAGGGGGTCGTGAGCTGGATACCGGAGCATGACAACATAGGGCTTCCACAGGGGATGACAACACTCAGCAGCCCCCAGAGTTAAATGCTGAGTAATTTTCCTGCGGAGCAAACAGCCGAGTGGGGACCCTGCCAATGGCTACAGTATTTTTATCCTACTTAACCAGCGCTGTCCCCAAGGATGTCCCCGCATGGCACTCTCCAGGATCGCTGGCCGGGACTCGGGCCGGTTCCCCGGATGCCATGGACAGTGTAGCCGCTCAGGCCAGTACGAGTTAGCTGTGGGCAGCGAGGTCCGCCGAGTCCGCAGTGCCTTTCGGCTCGGGGAACGTGACCACCGCGTCCCGGGCAAAGGCCCCTCCACCGGCCACGGGTCCGACTCGGGGCCTACGCGGAGGCGGGCTGCAAGCAAGGCGGACAGCGGCTCCACCGCACCAGTGCAGCCTCGTGGAAGCGGGGACCCGGCTCCCGGCCCCGTACAGCCCACCGCTTGGCCGCAGTGTCCGCTCCCCGCCACGCGGGAATGAATGGGCTCCCGCCCACAGCGCGCGCACTCACAGGCAGCGTAGGCGAGCAGCGCGATGCCCAGCAGCAGCTTCATCCTCCTGCGGTTGACCGAAGAGACCAGGCGCAGAAGCCCCTTGCTCACCATGCCCGGGAACCGCACAGGTCCAGGGCCTGCCGCGCCGGCCCGCCGCTGCACAATGCGCGGCGGCCCGAGCCCCGCCCCCGCGCGCCCGCCCCGCCCCCGCGCGCCGGGCTTCCTGCCCGCCGGCTCCGCCCACGACCTCGCCCCGCCCACCTCCTCCTTTCCCGCAGGCGCAGTGTCGTGCTTGAGCTTTCCAGGACCCTGTCCATCAAGGAGGAAAGGGCGGGCGCAGCGAGCAGCGTGGAGGGCGCATGTGCAGGTCGGTGTGTTGGCTTGCCCTCGCGCGCGGCCCGGCGTTTGACGGTTGGAGCGGGGAGGGGAGGGGCGCGGCCGTAGCCCTCAGGGCGCTTGCGCGTTCCGAGCCCTGCGAAGACGCACGGGTGGCGCTGTGGACCGCGCTGTCTGAGCTCGGAAGCGGCTGCTGTGGTTGGTGTGTCCGGCAGTGAAGTTGCCCGGCCTTCCAGTCTGTTCCTTTTGCTTGAATTGCAACAGGGAGGGAGAGTGATAAATTCCAAACACTGCCAGTGAACAGGCAGCACTTCTCTTAGGATCGCCCGCAGTTTCTTTCTTTTAAAAATAAAGCTCATATTAGCATGAAGGCGTTGCTAATCTTAGGAATTTAAGACAAACCACGGTCGAGGATGCCGTGGAGGCAAAAGAGGGACCGTTGGTTTGGAGGGAATGAGTGGGGTGACTGTGATCAAAGTATGCTGTGTGCACGTATGGCATGGTATGCATGTATGACGTGTAATGAAGGACATTGCTACTGTTATATGCCAATAAAATTTCCAAGATAAAAGAAAGGGGTAGACAGAATTGAGCTGTTTGCTAGAGGCAAAAAACCACCATGATCTTGGTTGAATTGTGATACTGTGCTGACTGTGAGATATCTGAATTCGTGTCTTTGCACTGTTTCGTGAGATAGTGTCTAACTGTAATCCAGACTGGCAACAAATTCAGAATCCTTCTGCCTGTGTACATCTCAGCCCTTTGCCCTGAATTAGTTTCTTAGATATTTACTGAATGCCTACAATCAAAAGGGCCAAAGGGTCCACAAAGAGAAGTTTGGCTGTGTTATGCCCACCTTCCAAAGGATTAGGAGCTGCTGGTCTTCAGCCGTCCATGAGTCTCCAACTAGAGGGAGCAGTGAGTGCCTCTGACCTTTTGCAGCTCAAACTGCCTTGCTAAATTTTATTAAAACTTCCCAAGACAAAGAAATGCTCCATCAGTCAATGAATCAAAGAATAGCATATTAAACTAGTTAAATACCTTTCCCTAATGGAACTTACCTGTAATTCACTGACAAATTTTAGAGACCCATGGATGTTATCTGGTGTTATCCTTACCCGCTTCTTGCTCGTTTAACAACCTGCCCCTAAGGTAATCAAGGAGGTTGCCTGATGACAAAATACCTGACACAGGAACCTACTCCTGCATTCCTGGGGAGACCATTCCCCAGAGCAGACATGTTTGCAGCAAATCAGGTTATTTTGACATTTAGGATAACTGACATTTGGGGTTGTTGACATTTCCTCGTTATTGACATTTAGGGTTTGGATTAAAGCTATGGATTAAAAAGATTTTTGGTTATGCCTCTGTGAGTGAGTGTGTGTGTGTGTCTGCCAGTAGAAGACAGAAGAGTACATCAGATGTGGCAAACAAACTCCTGTCCTTTGCAAGAGCAGTAACTGCATCTAACCACTAAGCCATCTCTCCAGCCCCAAATCCATAGATTTTTCAGAAAGCAGGGGGGCGGTCAGAGATCCTCCTTTTCAATTAAGGTCCTGTGGTTTTAGATTAGAGGTGAGCAGAGAAGGGAGAAAAGATTTTGTTAATATGTGCACTAGGCAGATTTCAAGTTTATTCAGTTGTAAATGGGGTTTACTTGATTGATATGAATCAATTTGAATAGACCAGAAAGTTTTGTGACAAACGTTGTTAAGCCCAGACTTTCTGACCGAGTATTTTTCTTACTGCCAGGCACTATTGGCAACTTCTGGCTGTTTGGATGAAGTTTATGGAAATACTGCTAACATCACTATCACAAAAGTTGATGCTTTCATCCTTATTGCCACCCAGAAGGTGTTGGTGTCCCAAGACCATGGCAACACTCAGTGTGGGCCCAGTGGAGGTAAGAAGGTTTGAGGGAAGGGAGAAGCAAAGAGGTCCTGGAGCTTTTCTGCAAAGCCTTGACCCTGGCAGCTCCTCCTACATTCCCCAGCTTTCTTTTCTTACCCACCACATTATTATAATAACTCTCAACCTGACTCAGGTATTGAGAACCCCTGGCCTATAAAGAGTCTTCTGTTCCTAGAAAGCAGCTACAATCACTCTGTTGTAATAACTCTGTGAGATTAGGTACATTTTCCTATCTTTAAGAAACAACAGAAAGAATTTCTTTTCTAAAATTAATTTCAAGTTAATAAAACTGTATATATTGCATACAAGATGGTGTTTTGGTATGTGTGTACGTTTTAGAATGGCTAAGGTAAGGTAGCGTCTGTTACCTCCGACAAAGGCCTAAAGCCATGGTTCTCAACCTTCCCAATCCTGTGAACCTTTAATACAGTCTTCATGTTGCAGTGACCTCCAACCATAAAGTTGTTTTCACTGTTACTTCATAACTGTAATTGTGCTACTGTTACAAACTGTAACGTAAATATCTGATACGCAGACGGTCCCAGGCAACCCCGGGGTTGTTCAGCCCCCAAAGGGACTGTGACTCCCAGGTTGAGAACCACTGGCCTAAAAAGCATCATCTGCTTCTGGAAAGCAACTGCAAGCAAAAGCTGCTGCTAACATGGTCCAAAGGAGCGAGAGTGTACCCCAAGCTAACAGCCAAACTCGGCAGTATTATCTGCAAATTTGGCAGGTCGTCCATGTGGTGCTGGTTTCAGAGGCATGAATGATGCAGCGGTAAAGTGTAAAGAGGTCATGGATTCTTCCTCCACAGTTTGAGAGCCACTGAGGCCAAGCAGTGTGTGTCAGGGGAGCCCTTTCATGAAGTCTCTAAGAGGCCATTGCATCAAGCTCCAGAAGCGAAGGGTAGATTGCAGTGGAGACCCCAAGATGCTGAGATGCCAGAGCTGTGGGGTATTTGCCTGGGACAGCTGCATACAAGAAGTGAAACCAGATCAAGAGAAATGTGTAGTAGGCCGAAAAGCTGGAAGGGTGGCGCCACTAAGCCCTTTGACATTGCCCTGAGCTGTTGGATTTGGAGCGTGCCCTGCTGGTTTTCTGACTTGCTTTGGTCTGTGATTTCTTCATTATGCCCCATTCTTCCCTTTTGGAATGATAATGTTTATTCTACACTTTTATACATTGGACAAGTGTAGTTCAATTTTTTTTTTTATGGGGGTTTACAATTAAGATACAACCCTGAATCTCAGAAGAGACTTTGGGCTTTTAAACAGTGTTGTGACTTTGAAAGACCGTGGGGATTTCTGAAGCTGTACTGAGTGCATTCTGAATTATGACATGGCTAATGAGACCATGAAGACTATGGGGTAGAATGTAGTGGCTTGAGTGAGAATCCTCCATATTCTTAGGCATTGGAACACTTGGGCCCCAGTTGGTGGCATGGCACTGTTTTGGAAGTTTAAGAGATGTGGCCTTGCTGGAGGAAATACACCACTGAGGCATACTCTGAGATTAAATGCCCTCACCTACTTCAGCTTTCTCTGCTTCATGATTGTAGTAGAGGATGTGAGCTCTCAGCTAATTGCTCTGGCTGCCATGCCTGCCTGCTGCCATGCCTGCTCCTGTGATGGATTTGGAAATCACTAGAATTATCTCTTTTCTCGTTTTGTTAATTTATTCTATCATTTATTTATGTTAGTACCAACTCATGTTTATTTTATACTCTTGACTTAAAATATATTGCTTTGTTTATTGCGTTGCTCAGATTTTTCCAGATTATATTACTGGGAATGCCTTCAGTTGGCTCCTGTGCCCCTTTGATTATCTCCTATCATTATGGGTTCTGTCCTGACTCCCAAAGAAGCTTCTCTTGTAATTCCTGTCCCAGTCACAGTCATGGTAAAAAAAAAAAAAAAAAAAAAAAAGTGTAAAAATAGTTTCTGAAATGGCACAGTAGAAGTTTGACTGACAGCAGAGATCAAAGGGAGGTCGGCTTACTCAGTAACTCTTCCAAGGATGCCTTGTTCCTTTTGTTGATAAATGGTATTAGAAACCGTGATCTGCAGCGAGCTTTGCTGGTAGTACTAGAGTGATTGCTTCTAGGCTCTTCTTAGTTAACTGTACAAAGACATGTGCATGTGTGTGCATGTGTGTGTCTGTTCTATCATGGACTGAGTATCACTAAATATTTCTACAGATAACCTATGAACACATAAACAAGATTCCTACTTATGACTCTAATGCTAATCTACTGCCACAGGGATCATCCTGCCCCACTCTTGCTTGTCTGTAGTTTCTCATTTTAGAGGTAAAGAACCCACTCCTGCCATCTGTCAATCCAGGTGTCAAACTGTTCAGCTCCATTTCACATGTACAGCAGTGTCACTCGAGATGCTCTGTCTGGCTCACCACGGTTCCATCACTCCTCCCATCTCTCTCCTATCCCTTCTCCACTCTCTCCACTGTAGGCCCTCTACCCCCCCACCCCAGGGTTCCATGCCTTTCTCCCATCACCTCCTCTTTCTCTCTCTCCCCCAACTGTAGTTCCTTCAACCCAATGCTGGAGTTCTTGCTGACCCCTCATTTGCTGCAATCCCAATGGCAGTTCCTGTTTTACTAGACTTGCTGGTAAAAGCATCTTTCTAGGTAAATCGTGTTCCCTAAAATGTATTTGCTTCCTGTCTTAGGGTCTTATTGCTGCAAAGAGATACCATGACCATGGCAACCCTTATAAACATTTAATTGAGGCTGGCTTGCAGGTTCAGATGTTTAGTCCATTGTTGTTATGTCGGGAAGCATGGCAGCACACGGGCAGACATGTTGCTAGAGAGGGAGGAGGAGTTCTACAACTGAATTAGCAGGCAACAGGAAAAGATTGCTGCTGGGACTGGCTTGAGCATCTTAGCCCTCAAAGCTCACTCCCAGTGATACACTTCCTCCAACAAGGCCACACCTACTCCAACAGGACCACACGTCCTAATAGTCCCACTCCCTGTGAGCCTACAGAGGTTGTTTTCATTCAAACCACTACACTTCTCATCCTTAAAAATCACATCATAATTTGGATCAGGATAGGAGTCTGGTCTTTCTTCTATAGACAGAGGAATGTGTAACTGTAAATCATTTACTGGCTGCCATTGTCCAGGAAGCAACTTTTTAGGGAGCAACTCTGTCAGCCAAGGATGCCAGATGTAGGAGGCAGGTGGCTGCCACACTGCAGTGGGAACAGCAGGAGTGAGCAGGAATCGTGGTACAAAGTGTGTGGAAATAATTTCAGAATAATAGACACTTTGCCTGATCATAGTTATCCAAAGGGAGACAGACTGCTCAAATAGGACTCTTTGTCATAGTCTGGGAATGGCTTTTCCTGAGGTGTAGCTCGATGAGACTGAAGGTACTTTT
Organism: Cricetomys ansorgei; assembly: GCA_026225945.1. NCBI lineage: Eukaryota > Metazoa > Chordata > Mammalia > Rodentia > Nesomyidae > Cricetomys > Cricetomys ansorgei. The sequence goes on along the minus strand of JAMJFZ010001815.1, from coordinate 2,427,458 downwards.
CCTCTTGGGTGTTTGAATATTAATGAGACTTGGTATTTGCAGATTGAGTCACATGCATAACAACCCTGATGGGAAATAGAACCATGAGAACTGCTTGGGGATCCATAGAAAAGGGGCTGCCATCTTCAGATGGCACAGTGTGCTGTGATGTTGGCATGTGTGCATGGTTGAGGAGAGAGGGACATGGACAGGAAACTGTGACTCTGTGAGTTTTCATATCTCCCATCTCTAAGTCCTCTCCAATTCAGGAATTTTCTGGTGAGTTTTAAGAACTAAAAACTATCAGTCAAAAGGATAATTTTGAGCAAAATCTCCACATCCTATCAGATAGGCAACCTCTTTCTTATCTGGTCCATGGCCAGTCAAAAGTAACTACAGGGATGGTATAAAGTCTAGAGGACTCTAAAACTGACCTGTGGCTTTGCTCTGAACAATGGTGACTTCAGCCAGTACTGATATCAGTACAGCCTGAGCTGTAACAATCAAATGACCTAGAAGACTCAAACAAGGGCAAACATAAAATAAGATGGGACCAATGGGAATCCCAAGACAGAGGCAACATTCTGAAAAGGCAAAGTCTAAGAGGAACAGACATAAAAAGAAGTAAAGTAATCTCATTCTAAAGGCACAGAAAACATTTTCAAAAGAATCATAACAGAAAATTCCTCCCGGAGTTAGTCAAACAGATGCCAATCCAGACATAGGAGGCATTGTTCAGGGTACCAAACAGAGAAGACCAGGAGAGAACCACTCCTTCGTGTGGTAATCAGAACACTGAGTATACAGAGTAAAGAAACTCTAATGAAAGCAACAAGAAGAAAGCGTCAAGTCACGTATAGAGGAGAGCCCATCGGAACAGCATATTATTCAACCAAGCATTAAAAGCCAGAAGGGCTCGGAATAATGTTTTTCAAGTTCTGAAAGACAATAACTGCCAAAACAGGATACTATACCTAGCAAAGCTGTTACAATTGAGGGAAAAATAAAAGCTTTCCTGATAAAAACAGACTAAAGATATTTATGACCGTTTAAGACAATTCTAAAGAAGAAACCTGAAGGGATTTTCAGACTGGAGAAAATATCCAACAGGGCCACGAGGCCACATTAAAGGAAGAAAAAAGTGCCCGAAACAAAACAAAACAACAGATACCAGGTGGTGGCGCACGCCTTTAATCCCAGCACGCGGGAGGCAGAGGCAGGCGGATCTCTGTGAATCTGAGACCAGCCTGGTCTACAGAGTGAGTTCCGGGACAGCCAGAGCTACAGCAGAGAAACCCTGTCTCGAAAAAGTAAAACTAAAAACAAGAAAGAAAGAAAGAGAGAGAGAAAGAGAGAAAGAGAGAGAGAGAGAGAGAGAGAGAGAGAAAGGAAGGAAGGAAGGAAGGAAGGAAGGAAGGAAGGAAGGAAGGAAGGAAGGAAGGAAGGAAGGAAGGAAGGATAAAAGAAAGAAAAGGAAAGAAAGAAAGTAAATGTGGCAGTCACATCTTTAATTCCAATATCCAAGAGTCAGAGGCAAGTGGTTCTCTGTGAATTCAAGACCATCAGGGTCTACATACCAGGCCAACCAGAGCAGCTTAGTGAGACCCTGTCTTAAAACAAACAAACAAACAAACAATGCTAGAGTAAAAGTTAGTCAAGAAAGGAATTTTTTTTTGAATGCAAAATGACAGGAATCAGTACACACCGCTGAATTAAAACTCTTAATGTTTAATTTAATGGGCTCAATTCCTCAATATACAGACTAGTATATTATTAGATCAACTAGCAAGAGCTATCTATTTGTTACCTCTGAGAAATGCACCTCACCATGAAAGACAGATTTTGCCTTAGAGTAAAAGGATGGAAAAGAGTATTCTAATTAAATGGGCCAAGGAAAGAAGCAGATGTTGCTGTCTGCCAAAATAGACTCAAAGCAGCACTAAGAAAAATGGTAATGAAAGTCACTTTATCTGGTTAAGAAAACAATCCAGCAGGATCACTTTAAATATATAGATACCCCAAACACGGGTGCAACCAATTTTATAAACAAATACTTCTAGATTAACCAGCACACAATAGTAGTATATGGTTTTAATACCTAACACTCCTCAATGATGGCTCATCCATCCAAATATGAACAGAAAAATCTGCATTAACTAACGTCATAGATAAAATAGATTTAGCAGACATCTACAGAGCATTACTTCCAAACACTGAAGAATGAAGACTTCCATCAGCAATCTGTGGCACATTCTCTAAAATGAAGCATCAAATAAGAAACATAGCAAGCCTTAACAAATATAGGAACATTGAAATAACCCCTTGTATTCTATCCTTTCATAATGGAATAGGGCTTCAAGGAACAGTAAGAGAAACCTTAGGCCATACACAAACTCATAAAGAGTAGACAACACACTAATGGAAGACGAATGGGTCTTTGAAGAATCAAGAAGGAATTTCAAACACTCCTGGAATCAAATGAAAATGAAAAAAAAAACCAACAACTTAAAATCTATGGGCTACAATAAAAAGTTTCTCTAAGAGTGCATATCTCTTAAGTTTCTACATTAGGAAAAAATAGGTACCGCCAAGAAATAACTTAATGATGCGCCATAATGTGCTACAAAAAGAATACGCCAAACCCCAAATAAATATGTGGAAAGAAATCACTAACATCAGAGCAGAAATGAATTAAATACAAGCAACGACAACAAAAACCAATACAAATATACAGTGAAACAGTCAGTACTTTGAAAAGATAAATAGACAAGCCCCTAGCCAAACAAACCAAAAGAAAGAAAGCCAAAGAAAAAGGTCATGAGTTTAAGGGAGGAAACAGGAGGAGGCTGATGGGGAGAGGACGGAGTGGAAACAATATGAATGCAGTAGTCACAAACGAAGTTCTCAAATTTTTTGATATAAAAATAGAGGAGAAAGAGCAAATTAAGTAAACTAGAAGTGAAAGGGGAGCTATTATAGTAGACATTAAAATTCAGAAAATCATTAGGTCTTAGCTTAAAAACAATATGTTCCAATAAATAAATAAAACTCTAAAATAAAGTGCATGGGTTTCTAGGTGTGTATGTCCTACCAAAATTAAGCCGTGAAGAGAGAAAAAAAATTTGAATAACTTTACAGAAGGCAATAATATTGAAGCAACGATCAAATATTTCCCAATTAAAAACTTCCCAGACCTTCCAAGAATATCAGTGCTTTCAAGCTATTCCATGAAATGGAAAATGAACGTTACTAAACCCTTTATGAAGCTAGTATTACCCTAATACTAAAACTAGATAAAGGCAAAATATGAAAAATTTTATATACCAATACCTCTTTATATACCAATGAAAAATATGAGAAAGAAATCAGGGAAAGAATTCTATTCACAATCTCTTAAAAAAACAAATACAAGCAAAAAATCCCTTGGATTAAACCTATCCAAGGAAAGAAAGACCTCTGTAATGAAAACTTCAGAACGCTGAAGAATGAAATTGAGGAAGACATTAGACGTCGGAAGGACCTCTCATGCTCATGGAACGGCCGTCCTACCAACATCAATCTGCAAACTCAACACAATCCCAAGAGAAGTTAGGGGATTGAGGGACATGTTGTCAAGATACATTACATAAATGCATAAAAAGACCACAATGAAATCCATTATTATGTATAATTATATATATATATATACATATATGTATATATATATGTAAAACATTTTTGAAAGCTTAACAATAGACCTAACCTGTTTTTAGAAACACACACACACACACACACACACACACACAAGAAAAAAACACTAAAAACTAGCCAAGCATATAGTATTCTGTCTGTAATCCCAGCTCTGGAGAGGTGGAGACAGTGTTCACCCAGGTTCACTGACAAGACAGCCTAGCCTAAATTTTTGAGCTCAAGCCAGTGAGAGATTCTGCTTCAAAATCTGGGTGGATATCACCCGAAAAACAATACCCAAGATCAACCTGTGGACAATACATACATGCACACATACATGAACGTACACCATATATATAATGGAACACAATTCAAACTAAAGCTGTGGTACATGCCAAGATGTGGGGCTGTCTTAGATCTAAGAGTGGGTCAGAGCGTGCCTTGAACCCCGGAGTTCTCACCCTGAGAGCAGCAGGAGTTTGGTTGCCCCTCACTTTCTGAGCCCTGGCAAAACTCAACTGTTAGTGTGGGTTCCCATGCAGTCTCTGCTCCGTCCCAGTCTGCAGCCAGCTGGGTTTCGGCACTGGGCAGGTGCAGGAAACTTGTGCTAGGGGAGCGGCAGGGAAGCATGGGAGCAAGGGAACGAATCAGGGTAGACCCTGATTCCCAGCACCAAGAATGAATGAATGAGATGCAATGAATCAGTCCCGGGAGTCTCGTCTGGTGGAAGTAGCGCTCCATTTAATGTGGGGTGTCTGCTACATGTATATCCAACAGCGGGGGAGGGTCCTGGGTACTCAGGGTAGGGAATCCATTGGGTTAGACAAGGGCATTAGGGTAACCTTATTTGCATGTGTGGCTAGGCACCTACAGAGGGGCGCCTCTTCAAAAGGCATGGTCTCACAGAGACAAAGAGGGAGGTAGCCTATCAGCCACAAGGCAGACAAGCACCTACCATGTTACTTTCCTTTTGCGTCTGTGATCCAGGAAATATTTAATATTTAGCTGGGATCTGGCCAAGGCCAAAGGGGAGGAGCCTTCTGAGATGGCATGATATTTCTTAGCTGCTTCAACCTGCTCTTCAACTCCATGGCAGTCCCACACTCAGCTGAATATTAAATACTGCCTGCTCCACAGATCATTGGCAAAGGAAAATGGCTTGTTTGGTGCTTGTCTGGCTGTGGCTGGAGGCCTAGGGCTGAGGTCATTTTCTGATAAGGTGTCTTCCTCTTTTCCCTGTGGGTCCACACCTTATGCAGAAGGTGCTTTTGCAGGACTTTGATCCTTAGACAAGGAGCCCCACAAGCAAAAGGGGCTACTCCACTATCCCTGTCTTAACCAATGGCCCCTGTCCGTGGTTACCAAAGACCTTCCCTCTGCCTTTATCCTATAAATGCAACCACCCTTGCCTCAATAAACAGAGATGTTCCACTGACAACCGTCTGTTTCCCGAGACTCTCAGCCGTCTGACCAAAGACATGCCTGAACCCACGCAGAGCCGAGACCTCTTCTTCCCCTGAGCTGCGCTGCTGGTCATGGCTTAACTACCACCAGGGAGGAGAGGGAATGAAGAAATCCATACCAAGAGACAAATATATGATATTATTTGCACAAGAAACCTGTAGATATCGAATTGGTAACAACAGAAAGTAGCCTGGTGGTTGGCAAGGGCTAGGAGAGAGAGAAGTGGAGAGCTAGTGTTTGTTGGGTATAGAATTTCAGTCTGGAATGATGAAAGAATTCCGGTGATGGATGGGAGTCATAGTCTATAACACTGTGGATATATTTAGTGCCAGTCAACTGTCAACTTATAAAGATAAAAAAAAAATAGCTTTCGTGTTATGTATATTTTACATGAATAGTAAGTAAAAGGCTCCCCCTCACCAGAAAGTGATAGGACCCTGGGTCCTGTACTCAGCGACAGCAATGTTAATTTGCATTGACCAGCTTCTTAACTGCTTCACTGAGTGTGTGTGTATATATATATATATATAAAATATAAAATATATATAAAATATATATATATATTTTAAATAAAGTAGCATTCAACTGTCTACCAAAGTCTCCTCTCAGGTGTCTGTTGAAATGTCGTAGGAAGCTCCTCTGGGTGACTTTGTGTAATGGAGGTGGTTGTTGGCTTCCCTATGCTGAGAAGAGGCTGGGTTATGGTGAAGCGAGAGCCCTGGAGTGCACTGTGTAGCACTAACTCCCAGCCAGTGTGGACTGTTACTTAGAACGCCGGCTTCATTGGCTTAATTCCCTTTAGGAAGCTTTACAGAATGGCGATTTATGACTATCTGATTGGGCTGATTAATCGCACACACTTTCCTAAGAAGCCTAGCGTTAGATGCTTCTTTTGCTCTCCGATGTCTTTTTGAAGAGGAGGTATCCCCGAGGCTGAGATGCGCGGAGCACTGGTGGCAGCCTGCTATGTGCAAAGATTTTTCTCTTCTCCAAATACTTGTGTCATCTTTGGATGTGGGGAGATGTTTAAATTCATGCTGGCAGAAGAAAATACACTCAGTGCTTCTGTCAATATTTAGACTAAAGTTTCACGTAACAAACAGCGATGCACTATCCTGAGAATGGTAAGCCACCTCGAGGCAGAATAAGCAGTAGGCAGCACAGTACTTAGTATTCAACATTGAATGGATGATTCAGCTCTGAGCCCCCGACCAATAGAGCACTAGACACAGGACAGCCTTCTGGAACCTCATCTGTTGGCTAAATAGCACATACCTTCCATGATTACTGTAAAATTAGGGGCAAAATATATAAAACTGTGCAGGCACTGTCACCTAACAGACACTAACTTAACATTAGTTTCTATTTAGGTCATTGGTATTAGTGTTATTAGGGGATCTGTGCAAAATGGCTGACAGCAGTAAGTGTACACTGGTAAACTGTTTTTTATTTTGTTTTGTTTTGTTTGTTTTTTGTTTGTTTTCTACATCCTCGGGATGATGAGAGATTGAGACTCAGGCAATTCTAGCAATTAACACTTTGGGTTGCTTTCAATGACATCCTTCCCATGTGGTCTTGTTAACGCTGAATGTTGGTAATATTCTACCCCTTTTATCTGTTTTCAGAGATGAAAATTAGCACACAAAGTGCAATATTAAGGCAAGCTGACAATGGCTTTCCTCTTGAGTATTATTTATTTATTTTTAGTATGTGTGTGGGTGCCCTCAAAGACTAGAGGTGTCTGGTCTCCTGGAGCTGGAGTAACAGGTAATTGTGAGCCTCCTGATGTGGGTGCTGGGAACCAGGCTCTGGTCCTCTGCAAGAGCAGTATGTGCTCATAACCGCTGAGCCATCTCCCTATCCCCACAACTGCTTTTCTTAGTGAAGAAGACTATCTGTTTTAAAATTGTGTCACATTGCCTGTTAAGAACTGTCAGAAACAACATATCTTTAAAAAAAACTACAGGTTATGATTAGCAATTAAGTGCCAGGAGACATTCACAGTGCAAGAGGTGTCCCTCTGACTGTCCTCAGCCTTTTGTCAGATTTTCATTAGATGTAGTAACGGAGCCCTCAGGTGTGATGGTCTCAAAGATTTGACACAACCATTGCCCCGTGCTTGCCCTCTGTTTGGTTGTATAGAGAATTATTCACAAAGTTTGCAAAGCAAATACATGTTGTCCCAAACTATTATATATTCTCTAAGTCCCATTACTGCCTCTAAAAGTGATTTAATGACTTCCTCTAAAAGCTATTTACTGTTTATTCCAATTTGCTCTCTATTGCTGTGATAAGCATCATGGCCAAAAGCAACTTGGGGGTTTATGTATTCCATCGCACAGCTTATAGTCCATCATGAACAGAAGTCGGGGCAGAGACTCAAGGCAGGAACCTGGAAGCAGGAACTGAAGCAGAGGTCGTGGAGGAACGCTGCTTACTACCTTCCTCCTCATGGCTGTCTCAGCTTGGTTTTTCATACACCAAGGACCACCTGCTCAGGGCTGGCATTGCCCACAATATGTTGAGCTTTTCCACAAGAATCAGCAAGAAAATGCCCAGCAGATCTGCCCACAGACCAATCTGATAGAAACTCTCTTTGAAGATGGCCCTAGCTTGAGTCAAGTTGACAAAAAACAAACAAACAACAAAGCAACAACAAACCCATCACACTGCTTTTCCTGATATTTCCTGTGCTTCACCTCCCTTGGAGAGAATGAGGCCCAAAAGCTTCCGAATCATGTCACGCTGTGCAAGCACAATGACGTTTTACACACTTCTCTCCCGTTTAGTCATTTTATTCTAGCCTTCAGAGGGCAGAGGGGAATTTCCATTCACCCCTGTCATATTCTCCCCTGCCCTGATGCGCAGCAGTTCAGCGGCTTACCAATGGCAGTTTTATTGCAGATTTTTTTTTTTTTTTTTTTTTTTTGCCCAGGGTACAGTGTTTCTGAACAAAAAGAACTGCACTAAGCCCGTTATTAAACCCCGAACAGCTTTGGGAATTACCTTCTACACAGGCTTGATAATGTTTCTTAGTGAATCTATCCTAAAATTACGGGGTAAAACAACACTTGCATTTGAAACTTCAACAGTGTGCAGCCATTCAAGAGCAACTAATGTTTCATTCATGGTTTGCCAAGCTGCTTATACATGTCTCATGCTGCCATGCTTAAAAGAAGAAAAGATTTCCCGACTTCCATGAGAGTCGCAGTGGATACATTCTCAAACTGAAGTTCTAGGGTTGGCTGTGTTCATCAGACCTCAAAGCAAGGGACAAGGAGACTCCCACCCTTCAAACTCCTTCAATAATACAGCTAAGGAGCTTTAGTTAAGAAATGGTTAAGATGAAATTTAATATGCTAGGTATTCTAAGAAAAATATTCTAAGAAAAGAATGTGGTGGGCTTTGGTGAGTGGCTCCTGAGCAACGGGTGGTCTAAGTAAAGTCGTGTGCTCATAGATTTATGTCAGCATTTCCGGCACCTGTCTGAAAATGTGTTTTAGTGATAAAGTATAAGTCATTATTAGATAAGCATTTGCAACTGAGTCTATGTTTTGGCTGTAAAGTAAGCAGAAGAACTATGTTATTCTCATTAAAAATAAAGAGTGTTTAATCAGGGTCAGCAAGATGGCTCAGCAGGTAAAGCCATTTGCCACCAAGTCTGATCATCTAAGTTTTATTTCGGGGACACAAACAATAGGAAGAGAGAACCAACTCTGTTAAGTTGTCTTCTGACCTCCACATGCACCTCTGAGGCTTAAACACACACACACTCACACTCACACTCACACACATGTACACACACAAATAAGTGCTTTAAAATGGAGCAGAGGTGTATAGAAATGTGAAATGGAAACAGAACACATAAAATAAAGATAAACATGAGCAAAGAGTTGCAGAAATGAGTAAAACGCAATGTCTGAAGAAGTCACGTCTTAATATTCCAGAGTAAAAGCAAATCATGACTCATGATTTATAAACTCATATGATATATAAACAAAATGAAAATTAAAAGTCTATAATGAGTTGCTTTTATTAGAGAAATCACAAAACATCAAATTCAAAGAGAAGCTTCCAGAAGCTTCAAATAGTGGGGAAAAAAATAGCTTCTCAGTAAGAATAAAAATCAGGCCAGGCAGTGGTGGCACATGCCTTTAACCCCAGCACTCGGGAGGCAGAGGCAGGCAGATCTCTGTGAGTCCCAGGCCAGCCTGGTCTACAGAGTGAGTTCCAGGACAGCCAGGGCTACAGCAGAGAAGCCCTGTCTCAAAACAAAACAAAAACAATAAATAAATAAATAAATATTTTTTTTAAAAAGAAGAATAAAAATTAGGCTCCAGGTAAATATATCCATTAGAAAATATGGAAAGCAGGAAATAACAAGACACTTAAGGGAAAAATAGCAAAAAATCTAAATTCATTCATTGGCGGGCAATCTTTTTTTTCTTTTTTACCCTCTTTATCTCCATTCCTCTCTTCCTCTATACTATGTTTTAGTAGTATTTCCACTTTACCTTATTAAGCAGGGTTTTGCTCAGCTTTATTTTATTATTATTATTTTTTAAAAACACACCCACATTTTGGGGCTGGGGAAAGGTCTCAGCAGTTAAGAGCAGTTGCTGATCTTCCAGAGGACCTGAGTTCCATCCCCAGCACTCAAGTCAGGAAGTTCAGTAGTTTGTCTTTGTGGCGATCAACAGTGACTACACCCTAAGCTCCTATCAGAAGACAACATTTTGTTCCCTCTCTCGAAGTTTTCTCATTTGGGAGAATCATCTAATGTCAAGTCACTACAAAGATTCACAATATAGAATGTGATCCCAATTAAATTATTTTGGATAACACTTAGGCCTCTGGAAAGGCCTTCAATAATGCCAGTTTTGGGTGCTAATAGAGGCCACCTGAAAAATCATTTAAAAACAAAACAGGAAATCCACGTGAGAAAGGGCTAATTGTGGTATAAGGGCCACACACTGGAACTATTTAAAGTCACTGTACACAGTAAATATCAGTTAAGAAAGGGACAATTATTAAAATTCTAAAGATTGCAACAGAAAGAAATTATCTTTCTGAATCAACCATGAGGTGGAAGCTTGTGACCTGAATTTCTTAGTCTGCGATGACAGTGTTCAGTGCTGGATGAGGATGTTCAGTGAGGGCTGAAGGCGGACTGTCCATTGTGAGGTTGTTTAATCTCAGTACCCAGTGAGTATGTTCACTGCCAGGTTAGGGTGTTCCTTGCGAGTCCAGTCAATTGTATGTTGCTCAGTCTTCAGTGAGGGTATTCAGGGCTGTGTAAATACGTCCAGTACTGCTTCAGGGTATTCACTGCCAAGTGATGGTTTTCAGTGTGGAGTGGGGGTTTTCTTTGCTAAATAATGGTGCTTTATGTAGGGCGAATGTGTTTAGTCCCTCGCGAGGTTGCTCAAAGTTTGTTCAGTGTGAGGTGAGGTTGTTCACTGAAGAGTAAGTGTGTGTGTGTGTGTGTGTGTGTGTGTGTGTAGTAAAAGTATTCAGTCTTTTATGAGGTTATTTATTGTTGTGTGTCTTAGTTACTTTTCAATTGCTGTGAAGAGACACCATGGCCAGAGCAATTTATAAAAGAAAGAATGTAATTGGGGGCTTGTTACGGTTTCAGAAGGTGAGCTCATGACTGTCAAGGCAGGGAGCCTGTCAGCTGGCAGGCAGGCAGCAGGTATGGCACTGAGCAATAGCTGAGAACTCGCATCTTACCAACAATCAGCAGGCGGGAAGCGATAGAATCTACTGGCCTTTGAAACCTTGAAGCCCATCGCAGGTGACACACTTCCTCCAGCAAGACCACTCCTAGTCCTCCCCAAAACAGTTCTACCAATTAGGGGCCAGGCATTCAAATACGTGAGCCTATGGGAGCCATTCTCATTCCAATGTTCACTTTTACTCCGTGGCCCCCATAGGCTTTTAGCCAAATCATTATGTTAAATGCACTTAACCCAAATTCAAAAGTTTCCAGAGTCTTTCATACTTTCCACACTGTGTTAAAGTCCAAAGTCTCTTCTAAGACTGGGGCAGTCTCCTCTGCTGACAAATTAGTCTCAAATCTTCAGTTAAGCCTCAGGCATATTCTTAAGGCAAGGGCAAAAGCAGCTACATTCTTTGCCAAAATATAAGAATGGTCTCTAATAATACTCCCCTCTGAAAGCTCTTGCTGAGAAGCCTCCGTATGAAAGCCTCCATAGCCCACGCTGCTCTCAGCCCCACTGTCTTCTTGTTTCCACTAGGAATGCCGTTAAGCTCTGCTCACAGTATTCAACCACTTTCTTAATCCAAAGTCCCAAATCTACATGCTACCACAAGCGGCACAGTTAAGCCTGCTCCGGTACTGGTGATAATCCCCCAGTACTGGTAATAATTTCTGTCTTAGTTACTTTTCTATTGCTGTGAAGAGAAACCATGATCAAGGCAACTTATAAAAGAGAGTGTTTGATGGGACCAGGGCTTGGTTGCAGTTCCAGAGGTTAGGGTCCATGACCATCATGGCGGGGCGCGTGGCAGCAGGCAGACAGGCATGGTGCTGAGCTGAGAGCTTAGATCTTACCCACAGGCCCAGAGCACAAGCACCAGAAGAGGGAAAGAGGGAGGGACAGAGAGAGGAGAGAGGAGAAAGGAAGGGAGAGAGACAGAGACAGAGACAGAGACAGAGAGAGACAGAGAACACCTGGGAGTGCCTGGCATGAACTTTTGAAACCTCAAAGCCAACCCTCAGTGACACACTTCCTCCAGCAAGGCCACATCTCCTAATCCTTCCCCAAATAGTTCCACCAACTAGGGGCAAAGAATCCAAATACATGAATGCCCATGGGGGTTATTCTTGTGAGTGTTTTATGTGAGGTGAATGTATTCAGCCCATAGTGAGGTTGCTCAGTCTTGGCCAAAGTTGTTCATTGTGGGGTGAGGTTGTTCATTGAGAAGGAAATGTATTCAGTGTGTGTGTGTGTGTGTGTGTGTGTGTTTAGTGAAGGATAAAGGTATTCAGTTTATTAGGAGGTTTTTGTTGGGGGAATGCGTTTAGTCCATGAGACGAAGTTGTTAAGTGCCAGGTGAGGATGTCCACTGTCAGGTGAAAACTTTTAGTGTAGGATGAAGGTGGTCAGTGAGAGCTGAGGGTGTTTTGTGTGGGAAGGATTTCTGTTCATTGTGAGGTTATCCATTCTCAGAAGACATGTGATGTCAGGGTGTTCAGTGACAGGTGAGGGTGTCCATTTCCCTGTGTATGTGCTCCTTGGCAGGTAAAGGTTTTCTGAGACTTTTCAGTGTGGTATAATGTGTGCTCAGTCCAAAATGACAGTGTTCAGTCAAGGCAAGAGTATTCCTTCTGAGGTTAGGCTGATTAGTCTGGGATGAAGGCATCCATTTTGAGTTGATAGTGTTCAGTCTGGGAAAGTATGTTCAGTGCAAAATAAGTATATTCTGTCTTTCATGAGGACGTTCAGTCTGAAGTACAAGGCTACAGTTTCAGAGAGAGTGGTGGTCCAACCTCGCTAAGGGAATTTCTACAGAATTCTTTGAATATTCTGCTCTGAATCCCTTGGACTCTTGGAATAAAACAGAATTTAGCATGACTGTATTCTACTCTCCTGTGTATTTCTTCACTTGTTTATGTATCTTCCCAATCTGCTGGTACTGCCTTAAATTAAGTTGCCTTCATGTTACATTAAATGTAACGCTTTATATCACAAAACACCAACTTGCTCTCCAAAAACCTTGAAGAATTTCCAGCAAACAGCCACCAGTAGATGTGGGCATACACAGGCTTCTGTTATGTAATTTTTTTTTCTCTATAGCCAAGAGCCCTTCCCTCTGCTTACATCATGATCCCAAGGAAAAAAGAGTAGACTCCACCACAAAAGACATGCATTCAAACCCCAGCGTTGGAGTGTGAGTAGTCTGGCTCTGAGAAGAGAAACTGTGTTTCTGAGATTTACTATCATGCTCTCTGAGAACTGTTGGCACATGTTTGCGAGAGTGCCAAGTGTCTGTACATGCTATACAGGGTATGCTTAGGACATGGAAAAGTAGTGTGTGTGGGGGCTCTACTCCATGTTCTGACTCAGTTTTATTATAGCAGATGTATAAAGTGCAAACTTACAACCCTCAGGGTGCTCAGTCCAATGCCTGACATCCAAATAAGAGTCTCAAGAGTTACTCACTGAAGGGATATAACTGTTGAATCAACTGTGGGAGCAAGCGACCAGCTAATGGTGCTGCCAGTCTTGGAGCACAGATCACCTTGACCTGTTCCCTGAACATCACAGTGCATAATTTATGGTCTCATTTGTCAGTATCCACCTGTGCCGCAGGTCCCAGCAGCCAAACGTTCCATGCTAAGGATCCTGAAAAGCATTGGCATGCCTCCTATTATGAGATGGATTTGTGTTATCTTTAAATTGATACGTTAAAATGCTAAACTCCAATGCCTCAGAGGGTGACAGTATTTGGAGATAGGACCTTTGACTAAGCTAAAAGAAGGCCTGTAGGGTAAGGACACAATCTAATCTGTGTCCTTGTAAAAAGAGGAAATCTGAACACCTGGGGAGATGCTCATATAGTAAAAAGGCTGCAGAAAGACCCAGTAGAAGATGGTCATCAGTAAACCTAACAGAGATCACAGGAGAAACCATATGTGCCTGCACCTTCACCATAGCTTGAGGCAACAGATGTCTGTCACTTAGGTCCCCCAGTCTGCAGAACGTTGTTATGACAGCCCCTCAGACTACTGCAGATGCCCTTTTATTTAACCGTTATCCCAGTCATTTGTGGTAAGTACCGTGATCTCAGATGCACAAACAAGCATTTATGTGTAATGTGGTTATACAATCAGCTTCAGATTATAAGCTGACCACCTCAGACCCTGAGGTTTCAAATCCTCCGCACTTGAGCACGTTCTCTGGCAGGTACCTGGTCTTTCTCTGCTATTCCAGTCTGTCCTGCATGGGAAGGGTAGACTAAATAGATGAAGAACATTCACGAAGAATAATTGATTTACACAGTCCCAGTGGATTGTAAATCAACGTTCAGCATTGTGTTATGCCGCTATAGACCTCATTTACAGACCTCTCATTCCATTTGTTTTTCTTTGAAAGCCTGATCAAATAAGGATTCTGTGTGTGTGTGTGTGTGTGTGTGTGTGTGTGTGTGCGTGTGTGTGTCTGTGTGTGTGTGTACACATGTGTGCTTGCCTGAACTTGAACTTGTACATATGGAGACTAGAAGTCAACACTGGGTGTCTTTCTTTATCACTCTCTAATTTACCTATTGATCTCCCCATACTTGGGGTAAGCAGGTTGGCCAGTGAGCCCCCAAGATCTGTCTGTCTCCATTCCAGAGCTCCAAGGTTACACAGGTATACTGCTATACCCAGCTGTGACTTTAGGTTTGTGAACTCAGGTCCTCATGTGTATGAACCCAGAGCTTTACCTACTGAGCCGTCTCTCCAGCCCAAGTCAAGGTTTTGATAGTTTACTAAAAGAAATCCACAAAACAAAATGCCAAGCTCCAAATGATTCTCATTTTCAGTGTCGGTGACCCATTTAATCATTTTATTTTATTTTTGAGATAATCACTCTGTAGCTCAGGCTGACTCAAGATTGCAATCCTCCTGCTTCGGCTTCTTGGTTGCTGTTATTATAAGCATGAAGCATTATACCTGGCTAGACCCACAGGTTTCACTCTGGAAACTTCAAGGTTTCTGGACAAATAGAAGACAGGCCAAGGGAGGTTAAATCAATCAGTCCATGTTAGGATGTATTTCCAATATTCAAATGTCTCAGCTCAAGGATGGTTAGTGTTGGGAAACTGAAGGAAGAGATGCCCAGTGCGGGCATATCGGCAGCCACAAGAAGAGACAACTTGACAGAGTGAGCAGCAGCAAGCCGCCTGCTAGCCCCAGCATTAGCTATCCCTCACACTGGAGTCATCTTGTGCAGGACCCAACAACCGCAGAATCCCTGGTACTCCCAAGATGTCCTTGTACTCACAGCTTCATTAAGTAATTAGTGTTTATGATGACCTTGGGCCATCAAGAGGAGTAAATTATACTCTGTTTACTCTGATTTCTAAGACAGGCACTTACATAATACAGTTAATTAACATTAAAAATGACTAGCTTTTATTGAATACTGTGTGCCAGGATTTGTGTTCCGTGTGTTATAGGGATTATCTCACTGTAGAACTATTCTCATATAAAATGGCTTTAACTAAAAATATTTTGGTACTTAAGCTTCAGTTGGCTGAAAACTGTACATATATGGAAAACACATTCACTAAAGAGGCTTTGATTAAATGATGGCTTCCATGTTCTCCTCTGGATTCTGAATGTGTCCATAAATATAGAAGTCTGATAGATATGTTCAGTATGTATTTCTGTACTACGATGTTTGCCTCAGTAGTACTAATAGTCCCTTATCCATGGTAAATGCATGATGAGACTCCAGTGGAATAGCATCAAATCGTCCAATGGGATAGCACCAAACTTATGCATGCTGTTCTTTTTTTGTACATAAATGTTGATGGTAAAGTTTAGATTATAAATTGGACACAGTAACAGGTTAACTCTATACTACAGCAAAATTCACACAAACAAACTGCTTCTCCACTACATATCACATGCACTGCTCTTCCTGTGATGGTGTGAGATGGCAATCTCGCTCCGTAGTAAGTTAAAGATGGGTAGATAACTCAAACACTATGATAGCATGGGCTTCTCTGGAAGGGTTATCTGAAACCAGGACTGCAAACTGTGACAGTAGATCTGAGACAGACAGTGATGGGGCAACGCATGGGTGGATAACATATACAAACTGGATACAAAACGAAGGAATGATTTACATCCTAGGTGAGACCAAGAAAGACAGCACAAGAGTGCTGAGGTCTTCTGTTCCTAAGCTAGTCATGCTCCAGTCCTCATACGGCCTTCCGCGGCCACTCGCACTGCTCAGGCTGCCTTCCACATCCACCGTGGCCCCACTCCTTCCCTTCCCTGAGCCTCTACAGCCCCTACGTCCTGTTCATCATGTGCCAGCTAGCTATGACACACACTTCTCATGTTGCTAGCCCTTCCTTCTTGGAACCACATACGCCAGTGGTACGCCGGCTTCTCTGCCGCCTCCTCTGATGCTGGTATGCCGTTCCTCAATCTCTATTCTGAGAACTTGAGTTTTCTCATGTGGGTTATGCTATACACCATTGGCTACTGGGTGCATTAATCTAAATAACATGCAAGGGCATCACTGTACAGATGTTAGTTATCTGTAGTGCATTTATATAAGATCCAGTGTACTAAGATGTGGTGTTTATAGAACTCTCCTTTTTAAGATTTTTAAAAACAAAAATATTAGCTTTTATTGTGTACTATCTATACTATGTATATGATATACTATGAGTATATAAATATTTAAACATATATGTATACAAGTATATGATATATGTGTGAGCACGCATATATGTGTGTTATGGCACATGTCTGAAGGTCGGGAAAGCTTTGTGGAGTTTTTGGTTTTCTTATTTCACTCTCGTATGACTTCTAGGGTTTGAACTCAGGACCTTAGGTTCATGCAGCAAGTGGTTTTACTCTCTGAGCCGTGTATGCAGCCCTCACACAGCTTTCCAGAAGTGTATTTTTAGGAATAGATGTGGAACAGTGTGCCCAGCTTGCACCTTGAGCAGGACCTCGTCTGCTGCTTCTACACTGGCAGCATTAGCCCCTGAGTCGGCCTTCTCTAAAGACCTGGAGGCTCAGATTTCTTTCTCAACTTTGGGGTTAAGCCTCCAAGATATTAGACATTCTGTACTGTAGAGTAAAATGCTTATGTCCCCCAGAAATATGTGTATCAAAACTGGGGCCTCAAGGCCATGTGATTATGAGATGAAGTCTGTGGAAGATTATCAAGTCACAAGTGTGATTCTATCCCCAGAAAAAGAGACCCAGAGAGCTCCTTTATCCCTCCTGCCATGGTGACATGGTGAGAAGACTTCAGTCAGTCAGGGAATGGCCATCTGTGGACCTCGGCAGACACCTAATCTGGCATCTTGACTTTGGACTTCCTGAATTTCCGGTGTTTCTGAGCCACCCAATCTATGTGACTGTGTTACAGTGACAAACACTCTCTGTTGGGTTCCTGAAGTGGAAATACATGTGTGCGCCTTGCACCATCTGCAGAGGAGCCTCTAATGGATGGCAGCTTTGTGAGAGTGAGGTTCCCAGCAAAGACCAGAGCCCACAAAGTCCCATAGAGGTGGGGTAACAGTCCTTTGTCCCTGCTTTCTTGTTTCTGGTTCTACTCCTTCTAGCAGCTGTCCTGCTAAATCGGAAGCCTCTATTTTTCTGCAACTCTTTCTGTAACTACGTTTCTGTCACTATTACCTTCCATCAGCTTTTTTTTTTTTTAAGTCAAAAGAGCATCCATGTCTTCTATCTTTGATTTTCTAATCAAGTCATATATTCTTAACTCGAAAAGAAAAAAAGAAATTAAGACAGTAGCATGAGACAAATGCTTTTTTATTAAAAAGACTCCCCCAGAACTGAAAGAACAGTCACATATGTGTTCCCCAGAATTACTTTCATGAGTCTGAAATGTTAAAGAAATACATTTTGCTTTCCAAAACACATTGGTATTTTACAAGCACTAGTTACTGGTGCTTGTAAAATACAGCAGAGCTAGCCTCTTCCAAGAAGCGGGTGGGCTCTAGCACAAGCCACACTGCCTTTCCACCTTCAGATCCCCAGTCTTCATGTTCTTGGCCTTTCTGTACACTTTGGACACTGTTTACAATTATTTTAAATCATTAATTTATGAAAGCTACCCCTACTTGTAAGCAGTCCCTCTCCTCTCCTCCCGGCCTCCCTTTTCCTTCCCTTTCCCACCCCTCTTTCTCCTTGAAGTTTTTTTTCTTTTTGAGACAGGGTTTCTGAAGCTCAGGCTGGCCTCAAACTCTCTCTATCCCTCTTCTTTAGCCTCCCAAGCTCTAGAGACATAGGCATGCCCTACTACACATAGGCCAGGCAATCTTTTCATTCAAATGCTCTCTTCTATAGTAGTGATGGCTTCTCCATTATATGTAGGCTAAGCTTCACTTTCTTTCCCTCTCCATTTGCTTTTAACTTTTTAATTAATTATTATTTTTGAAAAACATTTCTCTTCTCTTCCCAGGACCTCTTCTGGGAGAGAGAGGACAAATCACGGTGGTCCCAGGATCAGAATGACTTACGGATAGAAACACCTAGTGTTTGCTGTGGCATTCAAGGCCCTTCAAGCCTTCCAGAAGGGCCTTCTCTGCTTTCTGTCTATGTTTGCCACCCACTTCCTCTTCTGTCTGCTGAGGGCCCACAAGGAGCCTTCAGGCTGCTGTCACCTTGTACACACTTACTCTTTCTTCTCCGTCGGGACCGCCTCCTCTGGGCTCCTCGATGTTCTGTGAAGTCCCCCACCCTCTCTCTTAGATTCAGTTATTGCCCATTCACTGTGCTCTCAGCAGAGTTCCAACACCCCTTTCCTCATTCTATCTGCAAAGATTTCCTGTGCTTATAGTTTGCTATACAGCTGTTGTGGGAATCTGTATATGTTTCCCACTTCTCTCCTGTGATCTCCTCCTTGTGAGAAAGCCTGGCTACCATCACACAGGTTCTTAAACGTGCTGTGCACCAAGGTCTCCAGGAAGACTTGTTAAAATTCTCTACTCCAGGTCTGCTTATGTCATGGTAATTTTTATTTCATTTATTCCCTTTTCTTTTCCTGTTTTAGTCATTTGGATTTCCAACAGGAGATGCTGGTGCAACTGGTCTGGGACTCTTCTTGAGAATCAGGGTCTACTCCAAGTCCTGGGTTTGCAGTACGGTACAATCTTTTATCCTCAACTTAGGGAAAGAGAAAGGAAGGATAGAAATTTTTACTGCTTTTGCAAGCCACCCTGATATAGAATGAGAGAAAGCTAGAAATCTTCACAGCCTCTTTTAGGCTGTCCAAAGCTTGGAGAGGACTAGCTGACAGTGAGTCAGTCTAGCGTCTCAGCTCACGGTCTGTAAACTCAATCTCTCCAACCTTTGTTCTTTTAAGAATTCATTTATTTATACATTTATTAGCACCTTCTATATGCAGCCTATTATGTAAAGCATTATAGGAATGAGAAGGTGAACTAACTAAAATCGGTTGTCTTAAGAAATCAGCCTGACTTTATTTTTCCCCTAATCAAAAGGATTCACATATGTTTTATTGAACCAGACTATTAGTGTAAAATCATACAAACATGGAAAAATCCAGCATTTTCCAAATAAAGCATGTCCATCTAGTCAAACAGGAATCACTTTCTCAGTTTACTATGGTAAGAGCCTAGCGCTTGATACCATACATATAGCTTCCACTTAAATTCGTTGAGAATGGGCTCAAGCTAATGATGGATCACAACAGAGTGGAACTCTTGGCTATACCCATACTTGATAAGCAATGCCTTATTAATAATGTATAAATGACATCACATCACTTACTAGAGGGACAAAGGATAGAAGCGAAGAGATTGGGGTAACAGCAGATCAAGGTTAATGGAAAACAGTCCTAGCATTATTACATTTGATTACAAAGGACAGCCACAGTCATAATGAAGGAGCCCTGTTATCAGGTGAGATGATATAACACTTTATGAGAATAACCGCAATGCAATGGGTGATGTAAAGGACAATGCGTGTCAAAACCCCCAGGAGTCCCAAGAGAAGGCAAAGCCCAGGAATGGCTCTCTGATCTGTCTGATTTTATTAGGAACCAGGTATCTCTGTCCTCTCACTGTGCTGGGCTCAGGGCTATGCACCAGCATGGCTTCAAGAGGATGCTTCAAGAAGCATCCAAGCTTGACAAGGATGGCTGTAGATGAGCAGTTTTCCCCTGTGGACTTTTTAATGCACCCACCTTCCTCAAAGGCTCCACAGCAGATATCTATCCATCTCTTTCAGGCTCACTAGACCACACTTAGTCCAGAACTTGATAAGGGGTTGTCAGGTTTAGTGAGGACCAAGCATCATTTACCCGACTCTCAGAGCACACCCGGGTTTCGTCAGTGTATGAGAGGGCGTGGCCATTTAGACAATAGATGTATTTACATCAGGGTCATGACATTTAGGCTGCCCCAAAGTGGTGTGTGGCAAAGTAACACATAAGGCAAATGGGCCTGAAGGCAAGACCCTGGTGTATTGCTTATTTTGAATAAAGATAGCAAGGGCTCCTCTTGCCTGTGAGTCACCGTGTCAGGCACCTACTCGTCCTCTCTCTGCTAGAGCAGACTGCAGCTTTTAGTGTCACACATTCCCATCAACCTGCTGGAATTCATTTCTGTTTCAATAAAAATAAAAATAGACAGTGACTGCCAGGAATCAGGGTCATATTTTCAGCAACTGTGCTAGAAGCATTTCTTCTAGGTGGATTCTTACTGTGGAAGACTGTATTAACTCTGGTGGTTAAGTAGGGAATGAGACGACTTTGTGGAGCGTACAATGCACTCACATTTGAACCAACTCAAGGTCTATACCATAAAAATGTCCAAACTATGGACTTGGGAAAGTCAGACCTGTCAAAGGCCATTATCTTGGAAGTTGCAGCTCAGAAGCTATAAATCCTAAATCCAGTAGAGAAAGAAACTATTTCCACAAAGTTTAATTGAATTTAAGCAAGCTTTTAATACTGGCCAGACATGTAGAAGCTGGCTAGGACCACATGGAGATTTCACCCTTGAATCCCTCCATAATGGCTTGGACCACATGGAGACTCAATGCCTCCACCCCTACTACTCCATGAGAGCCAGACCACATGGAGGTCCCCCTTATATTACCCCATGATGGCCATGAGCTGTAACTTGGGGCTGTTTTTAAAGGCAGATTCCATGAGGCTAAGTGTTTCCTATTAGACTCAATCAGGAGTTAGTACACATTTTGATGTATTTTTTAATCTAGCCATCTCCCAACTACCTGTTTCTTATCTATGTATTCTGGCCTCCTACTTGGCTATCTCCTGCCCACATCCAATCAGGAGCAAGCATTTATTCTGTGTCATTAATTAAGTTAGGACCTGGACTTACAAAGCTCCAAAGCTTTTCCAGGAATTCTCGCTGTGACATGGCAGAATTCCTGTACTCCCTATTGTTAGATCCTTTGGCGTGTCAGGCAGCTGTCCTGTACCCATGCTCCCAGCTCTTTTGAAAGTCACAGAGCTTCTGTTTTTATCTTAAATGCTTAAAACTCAGAATGTATAGAATAACTACTGTTTTCCTCATCAATTCTGATAAGTCAGATCTGCTTGCTTCTATATCCAAATCCACATTACAACACACACACACACACACACACACCCCTTCCTGATTCTGTGAACTGATGTCCAACAAGCTTCAAGATCTACCTGTCTCATTCACTCTCCACAGAGCTGAGCTTACAGACACATCACCACCATACCTAGTTTTTAAGTGGGTTCTGGGGATTTGAACTCTTGGTCTTCATACTTGCACAGAAAGCATTTAACCCACTGATAGATCTCCTCTGCCCCTCTAAATTGTTGACTTGAGATGAAAACCTGGCAGCTTAAAATAAAGGCCTCCTAGGCTGTTTTTCACTCAGCTGCAAACCCCCTTCTGATGGACTGGCTCAACAAGTTCAAGACTAGATTAGAACCTGTTTACACAACAGTTGTGAACTAGTCAAAAAAAAAAATCTTACCTTTCTTCAAACTAATCAACCCTCAGTTAGGAGAAGAAAGCTCTGGCTTGTGTCAAGTTAAAAACTAGGCAGTGCATAAGTTTTGACTAAAAAAAATAATTCTGAAGAATAAACTGAGAATGAAAATCTCACTTCTTAACTTCCAATCTTAAGTACTAAATTTATCATTTCTAATTCAGCATTCTTGGCTCTTAGCCTGAGACTCTTTCAAGAAGGGATTTATAAATACTTTTTAGCAGCTTAATGTTAGATTGAGCACCATAAAATTAACATTTCTGAAAGTTAAAGGCAGCTTAATATGTAATATGTAACACCAAAGTGCAGGCAATCCCATCTACATTGGTTCAACAGCTATTGTACACACAGAGCTCCGTGTAGGATTAAAGATGATGTTGAGATATTATAAGACAGCATCAAGCATAAGGAATTCATGGTAATGAGAGTGAATGACCAGCTGCTTGAGTCTTCTGTTTAGGGTTGAACTGCTTCCTTCCTCACAGATCCACAGCACGGAGGCCAGTGTCAGTTTGTCCTTCCATTGGCCTCCCCGAATAGATACATATGCATTATATACAGTGGCTAATTAACTTTTAAAAAATGTTTTTTGCACTTTATATTCTGACAGAATATAGATGATATAAAAAGCTAAAAATAATATATTCATGACAGGAAAAGCAAAACATAAAAAGGCATAAAAAGGAACTAACCTGGGAGACCTGCTACCACCCCATAGGTGAGACGAAGGCATTTTTTAATAACACAGCTCACAATAGGACCATAAATGAACAGAAAAAAGGGACAAAGAAATATTTGAAGAAGCAATTATTGAGAAATTTTAAAAATTAGTTATTGATGACAGTTGCGTAACTCAAAAATTCATAGAATATTAAAGATAAAAAATCTTTAAATTAAAAATAAATCCCCATAAACCAGAAAGCAAACCAACCCCATCTACAACCAAAACAAGCCTGTCAAAAACCTATACACATAGATATGCCATATTTATTTATTTATTTTAATTATTTTAGGAACTTTTAAACATTTTTCACTTAATGCACATTGGTGTTTTGCCTGCATGCATATCTGTGTGAGGGTGTCAGATCCAGGGGTTACAGACAGTCATGAGCTGCCATGTGGGTGCTCGGAATTGAACCGGGGTCCTCTGGAGGAACAACCTGTGCTCTTAACTGCTGAGCCATCTGTCCAGTCCAGATATGCCATATTTAAACATCTGACAAGAAAAGATTTTGAAGACAACAAGAGAAGTGATAGGGACATTAAAGCAGAAGTGAAGATGAGAATTACAGCTGTTGTCTTATCAGAACTTACATGAACTTGAAAGTGTCTTCAACATACCTACAGGAAGAAAGAAACAGCCAACCCGGAACTGTACGTGTAAAGAAAGCATTTTCCAAGAAGAAGGAAAATAAAGACTTGGGCAGGCAAACAGAAGTTGAGTACACACCATTAGTGGATCAACCTCATGGAAAACACTGAAGGAAGTGTTCAGATAACAAAGACTATGACACCAGAGAGAAACCTGGATCTATACTACGTAATAAAAAATACTGGGAATCAAATGAATGATTTGATCAAGTAAATCAAATAATCAAAGTTTTTATTTTAACTTTCTCTAAAAGAAAATTGGTTGTAGTAAAAATAGTGGCAATAGTTTATGTGTTTATTAAACATATAGAGAAGTAAAATATGTATTAATGCTAATAATAGCACAAAAGTGGGAGGGAGAGTTGAGGATTTATCATGCTAAGGTCTTCATGGTGCATGCTGATTCATTGAAAGTGTACACTGTAAACACTGGAGCAGCTACGAATATTAAAACTAATTATGATGCTCTCTCCTCTTGGACACAACATGTGCTCCAGATCAAGGAAGACCTAAAGTTTTGGAGCCACATGGTCCTTTGCTGCATGGGCAAACACTGGAGTCTTTTGGGAGGTCAGGTAGAGCTGACTGGTGCATCGTCTCAGGATCAAATTTAGCAAATATCCTGTCACTTACTTTGAGTGAAGTCAGTATAAGATAAACCTGGATAAATTTTAGAATTCATTTGGCAGGCAGACCTGAGTAAGTGATGCCAAAATTAAGTCTGAATCTGCTCCCCTTTAATGTGGTATAATCAAACAATTACAGTGGTCTAGAGGAGATGAAACTTTCTCAGATGGACTAGTGTCATGAAGGACAGACTGTTTGGTAGACAGCTGAAGAAAGATTAAGGTGGGTCTTGGTGGCTTGAAGTCTAATGCAGGGAAGTTCATTAAATGCTAACAAAACTTCCCAAAGAGAATAACAATGAACAAGTAATAAGTAAACAGTGACGATGAAGTGCATAATGAAAACGCTCAATTTATAACAAGAAATGCCACAGATTGTGATATAAACAAGCAAAAATAAATGTGAATGGCTTAAACACACCAACTAAAAGACAGTATATATTTAATTGGTTAAAAAAGCAATTCTAAACTTTATACTGTCTACGAGAATATTTGTGGTGTAGACAATAACCAATAGAATTCTGGAGTAGCTGTATTAATTTCAGACCAAGTAGAACTCAGAAGAAAAAAATGTGCAGCACGCTGTTGGGAAGAGTTTAATTACTAGGAATACATGGCAATTTTGAAATCATATGTGTGGAGCGTGAAAGCGTCTAAGGAGGTGGAATAAAAGCTCAAAAAGCCAGAAGAAAATGTGCAAACCCACAAGTAGGAATTCAGGACTCCTTTCTTAAGCTGGGAATAGTGGCTCATGACTGTAACCCATGCATTCAGGAGTCAGAGGCAGGAGGATTTCCTTGAGTTTGAGGTCAGCCTGGGCTACATGAGTTTCAGTCCAGCCTGAACTACAATGAGAGACTAGGTCTCAAAAAACCCAAAACAGAGGAAAAACAAACACAAACAAACAAACGAACAAAAAATTCTCGGTAACAGAGACAGCAAACAAGTAGAAAGTGATTTTCACAATTTTCTCACCCATTTGTGAACTCAACCAAATTGTCATTTTTAGAACATTTGATCAGTTGGAAAGGAGAGTAAACTGCTACAGCGGAACAGAGCAGAAGCCCAACTGCCGAAGGACTGTGATTAAGGCTAACAAGGGAATTCCAAAGAAATGACTGTCTTTTCAGAAAATGATGGTGGAATAAATGGCCATCCATATACAAAAGCACTGTCTGTCCTGTCACCAACATGACTGCTATTTCTGGAGCGGTGTGAATCCTTTGTTTATCTGTCTTGTTTTACAAACAGTTTTTGGATATGTTAACTTCTTTAGGCCAATGAATGTAAATTTTAGAATCAGTTTGTCTATATTGATAAACTAGTCTGGGAATCTGATCGGGACTGTGTTGAACCCATAGAAACACATGTGAAGAGGCAATTCTAATAATAGTGAATTTGTCCATCTACAAACACGATATGTATCTCTCATTAGAAAGCATTGGTTCCCACTATAGCATCTATTAGTAAAAGGCAGAGGAGGGCCACACCCTTCTCCTTTCTAACTCCACTGCCCGGCCTGTGCCACAGTGCCAGCAGCTCTCAGAACATGAAGCAGGAACAATTATGTTGGCATGAAAACGTACTAACCTTGTCTTTGAGTCTATCCTTGAGTCTCTTTATCCTACTATATAACTGTGTTATATGTCACTAGTTTAAGATAAAGATGATTTGAAGATTTATGAAACTTTTCAAATCGGACTTTTGGTTAGAATGGGTCAGCTGCTCCACAGTTAGCACAACCTTACCCCCAATCCCTGCTCACGTCTCTGGAACACAAGCGATTTCAGGCTGCAGACCTCCACAGCTGCGCTGTGGCATCTGTGAGTACCTCCCACTGAAGGTTGCCTACTGATGGGGCCCAGTCACAGCCTGGGAAACCCAGAATAGCTTGTTGGAGGTCATGCTGTCTCATCTAGCTTACAGTCCGGAACAAGCACTGTGGGCCACTAAAACAGATGCAATCCTGAGATAAATGAAGCTCCTTTGCTGGTTGATTCGTTCAAAGACTCCCCAGGATTTGCTGAAGGCATTCTAAAATTGTACGGAGGCTTCTACACATTCCTTCCTCCCCCCTTTCCCCTCTTTTGATGGTTAGTGTTACTTGTATGTATACTTGTTAGACTCTACAATCATTTGGAAGCTTGGCTTATAGGCATGCATGTGGGGAGTAACCTTGATTATGTCAATGAATGTAGGAGGACCCTCTTAACTCTGGGATAAATCACTCCCTGGGCAGAAGATCCTGGATTGTATCAGATGGAGAAAGCAAGCTGAGCACCACTATGCATGAATGTCTCACCCTCTGTTTCTTGACTCTAGGTGCAAGGTGACCAGCGGATTCAGTCTCCTACCACCTGACTTCCTACCCAATGGGTTGTATTCTTGAACTGTTGGCTGAAATAAACCCTTTCTTCATACACGGCTTTTGTCAGAGTATTTTATCACAGCAACTTGAAATGAAACTCAGACATTTCCTCAATAGGCGAAGCCAGAGTTGCACTAGGGCAACAACTTTCCAGTTCCCTCTCCATTTTTTTTCTGACATGGCTATTTTCTCTAATGAAATGTTAATTCTGCCTGGACACTTACTTTTCATAATATCTCACCTATCACAATGGTACAGACAGAGCTATTTTGGGCATAGGGTGGGTGTCAGGAGTGTGCTTTGCCAGAAACATAGCATATACACTTCTTTCCACAGTGTCATAGAGTGGCAGGAATTTGCCAAATAATCCCTTCTACCTTGGTAATCTGGTTCAAAGTAATGCAAATTCTTTTATTAAAAACCTTAATTACTAATATATGCACACACACATATGGTTGACAGAATGAAAACAGGAAGCAGAGCTAAAGGGATTTCAGGATTGGGCTGATAGAAATGTTACTAGAGTCTGTATTGATAAATTAAGGAACCCAAACCAGCTGCAGAAAAGAAGTTGCTGTAAAGATCAGGGCATGGGAGAGTCAGAGCTGAGAGCAAAGCCATAGTCAACTGCAGATCATGGGGACCAGGACTCGATATGGAGCAGAAACAGCAGGTTCGGGGCAGAAGGGTGACAGGTAGACAGGCAGATAGCAGTTGAGTAGACCTTGTGAAGAGCAGAGACCTAGTCGAGCTGAAGCCCCAGGGACAGTTAGTTGGGAGTTCTGTGCATTTGGGGTCTTGATATATATACTAGATGTCAGATGACAAGTTGGGGCTACACCATTACTATGCTATATATTTACCATTTATGGGGGCCAGTGAAAGAGCTGCACTCTTTTCTCACCATGGAAGGTTTGATCAGTTCCTGGGGCTATCTACTCGTGCACCCCTACCTAGTCATTTCCCATACTCAAAATGGAGTCAAAGCTGCTTGTAAAATTGAGACTCTTTGGGCAAGACAGCAGGAAAAGCCTCTGTTCTATGCAATATGGAGTAACTCAGAGTAGGACATAGCCTGCTTTCAATAGTCATCTTGGCTGGAAAATTTCATAGGGGCAAGCTGGAGTGATTCATAAATGCCTTACTAGTGGGTCATCCTTAAAATTATAACCTTGATTAAGCAAAATGGTCAGAGAATGTGTGAACCCAGTGTGAGCTTTCCTTCTGCTTTCATGTCAACTACGGATCCCACTTCCATAGAAGTAAAGTCCATTCCAATTGACAGGAGAAGTTCAAGAGATCCCCGTCATTGCTTTCCAATAGTAGCCTGAGCTTAGGGTACTTCGAGGACATTCACAGCCTTGGAAGATCATGAGGGTCGCACGGGTCACTCGTCATTTACATGTGTCTGCCCTGCCTGACCAGTAGGATGGTCTTCAGACCTCAGCAGCATCTTCCTCTCACCCCTTAGCTCCTGTGGAGGGAGCAGGGGTGGGACAGAGTGAATGCATGGTGACTGTTTCCCAGTCTCCTTGCTCACCCAGTTGAAGCTGTGGTTCTGTTTTGTCCTGGACCAGAGTAGGTGACCTCTCCATAGATGCAACTTTTGGGACTCCCCTTTTCAGTTTGGGGAGGCATCCTGCTTTGGGAAGGCTACTACTCCCTACGCGGGCATGCTCACATGTGTCCTTTGGCCATTTTACCACATCAAGTTATAATTTACTCTATAGTAAAAGGCATGTATGAAAACCTTCCCAGCTTGCCCCTGTGAAGCTGTCCAGTCATGATCACTGTGGAGATCAGGCTCTGCTCTGCTCTAGGTTATTATGTAAAACAGTTTCTGACTGTCCTTGGCCTGTGGTTTCTTCCTTACTCCCTTCCTGTTACCCAGCTCCGGCATCTTTACGAGCCCCTTTAGTTAATGCCCTCCAGTGCAGCCTCTCTTTCCTGTTGAGGGGAGGAACTTCCTTTGTTAAGAGGCTTAAGTAGGAGGATTACAAAATAAGAGGGTCAGGGGCCCCTAGCTGGATACCATATTGCTTTACTTGGCTTCCAAGGGACATTTCATAGACTGTTTCACACACTGCCTGCTCACAGGTACTCCATGTAATTTGTCAAAAACTTAGAAACCTTGACAGCCCAAACTCTCCTAGTAACAAAGCCAGAAGCATTGAATATAGATCATCAAATGTAAATTAGTGTAGCCTTATGGAGATCAGCATGGATCACCCCCACCCCCAAAAGAACTACCATGTATTTGTGCTGTCGTTATACCAACCCTGGATCTATTGAGTAACTGGAGGACAGTCAGGACCCACAGGGATACTTGCAGATCCATGTTTACTGCTACACTATTCACATAGCCACGAAATAGAACCAGCCTAGATGTTTAACAGATGAATGAATGAATGAAACTATGGTTCATATACATAAGGGAATTTTATTCAGCCATAACAGGACTAAAATCATGACAGATCTTTGCAGGAAAATGGAGGCAAATGGAGATCATGCTAAGTGAAATAAGACAGTCTCAGAAATACAAATATTGTATGTTTCCTCTTATAGGCAGAATCTACATTTCAACATAAAGACATGGATGTAGAAGGGTGATGTGGGGAGGAGGGGAAGAGAGGATAATAGGTGGATAACTATTATTGGTGTATTCTGTCCATATAAACAAAAGTACTATGAAGCACACTTGCCAAAAGATTAATATAATAAATGGCTGTTTTCTAAAGACCTGTGTCATTTTCATTCAATCGCATCACTATAGTCAATGTAAATTGAAATTTATATTTTCCCTAAATTGCAATGTCTGAGAGTGGGAATAAAGAATTGAGTTCTTTATTTCTCCCTAGCCAGGGCATGCCGCTGATAACCACCTTTTCAAGCTTCCTTCTAAGACTCTCTGCTTCCACTTGCAGCTCCCTGTCATCTCTCTTTTATCCTAGAGAGATGTCTCCTGCAGTCCCATTCTTCTTGTGGGATGACGTTTGATCTGCTGTGCACAGTTATTTATCCTTACTAATGCAACTGCAAAATGTTTGTAGCAGCACCGTACTCCCAGGTGACTTTTCTTGGGGAAAGATGCTTTTCTTGTTTTTGCAAAAAATGACAGGCTTTCTGCACTTAACTCACACAATTCAGCCCTGCTGAGAGTTAACCATAGCTGAGTATTTCAGAGGAAGGGAATAATGAATGGATGTTTCTAACTGCAGAGCTGATGCTATCCTCGGTACAGTTTGTACACCTAAGGAGTCATCCCCTGAGAAGATCCGGGATGATGGATGACTCAGTTTTGAAAAGAAGTCTTTAAACACTGACATTTCAAATAACTTAAAGGGCAAAGACACCTGGGTTCATTCTTTAATCAGAAATCTTTAATTTCGTTATCAACTGGGAATCCTTAGTAGTGGCAATTTGATTATAACGCGCATCAATCTCTGGTTAATATCTAAGCCACTCTACAGTCTGAATGTGTTACTAGTATAAAGTTTCATGAGTTATTTTTATTTTATCTATTGCTATTTTTAATGGGGTGGGGGTGGGGAGTGTGCATAACTGCACTTGAGCAGGTCAAAAGATGAGTGTGTTCTCTCCTTCCACCTGTATGTTGGTTCCGAGATTCCCCAGGGCACAAGGCTTGCACTTTTTGACAGCAACTGCTTCTACCTGCTGAGCCAGCCCACAGGCTATTTCAGTAGGTCCCCATTGACTCCTACAGATTAAAGCTTTACATGGTGAAGCTTGAAAGATGGTCTGTAATTTTCCCTGGAAAGTTAGTTCAAGGCAAGTTCTTTGAATGTGTGTGCAGTTTTGGCTTTTGGATAGAGGGGGACTTTTAGATGAGGGGGTCGGTCTCTTAAGGGTTGTGGGGTCTTTAAAAAATTCTCATTCAGTAGGTAATGGTGGTGTTCTTGGTACCATTTAGTAACAACCAATTCTTGGAAGAAATTTTGCATTTTGAACCCTTTCAGAGGCGCAGACACAGGGCAGTGCTTCCTTACCAGGGCAAATTTTACCATGCAAGGGTAATTTTTTTTTCTTTTCTCTTATATGTACACATAATGTACATGCTTGTGTATGGGAGTCTCAAGTTTGATGTTGGAAGTCTTCCCCTCTTACCTTATTTGATGAGGCAGAGTCTTTCAGTTGAATCCAGAGCTATTAGCTATTAGTACAACTAATCTAGCTGTCCAGCTGGCCCTGAAATCTAGCTAGCCAGCTGGCCTGAGGATACTATGTCTGCCTTCCTATCACTGGAAATATGGGCAGGCTGCTACATCTACCTGGCATTTTGTGGATGCTGGGAATTTGAACTCTGGTCCTCATGCTCCTGCCGCAAGAGCTTTAACCACTAACCTATTTCTCCAGTCCAGGAGACATTTTGATTGCATAATAGAAGAGGGAATGTTGCTGGCTTCAGTGGATGGAACACTAGAGGTGGGTTGTGTTTTGCTCTGCTACTCCTGGCCCCAGCCAGTGACGAATGGCTCGGTTCACAATGTCCACAGTGCTGCTCCTGAGAAACTGGTGCAGGACACGGAATGATGGAGGACTCTGCGTTTTCCTCGGAGACGGATGAACCTCTTGGGTCAGGCTTGACCGAGCCTCTTGAGGGAACATGAAAACAGGACATAACAAACAGCAGCTGAATGTGAGGCTTTTCTGCATCTCTAGTGTAAGCCTCACCAGAATTCTGTGTCTCAGCAAAGCTTAACTGTTTTAGGCTCTTTTTAAAAGTGTGTGTGTGTGTGTGTGTGTGTGTGTGTGTGCATGTGTATTTGTGTGTGTGAATGTGTGAGTGTGTGTGTGTGAGCATGTGTATTTGTGTGTGTGAATGTGTGAGTGTGAGTGTGTGTATTTGTGTGTGTGTGTATTTGTGAGTGTGTGTGTGAGAGTGTGTGTGTATGAGTGTGTGTATTTGTGTGTGTGTGTGTGAGTGTGTGTGTGTGACAGTGTGTGTGTATGTGTGTGTGTATGAGTGTGTGTATTTGTGTGTATTTGTGTGTGTGTGTGTATTTGTGTGTGTGTGTGTGAGAGTGTGTGTGTATGAGTGTGTGTATTTGTGTGTGTGTGTGTGAGTGTGTGTGTGTGACAGTGTGTGTGTATGTGTGTGTGTATGAGTGTGTGTATTTGTGTGTATTTGTGTGTGTGTGTGTATTTGTGTGTGTGTGTGAGTATGTGTGTGTGTGTGTGAGTATGTGTGTGTGAGAGTGTGTGTGTATGTGTGTGTGTATTTGTGTGTGTGTGTGTGAGTGTGTGTGTGTGACAGTGTGTGTGTATGTGTGTGTGTATGAGTGTGTGTATTTGTGTTTATTTGTGTGTGTGTGTATTTGTGTGTGTGTGTGAGTATGTGTGTGTGTGTGTGTGAGTATGTGTGTGTGAGAGTGTGTGTGTATGTGTGTGTGTATTTGTGTGTGTGTGTGTGTGAGTGTGTGTGTGTGAGAGTGTGTGTGTATGTGTGTGTGAGTGTGTGTATTTGTGTGTGTGTGTGTGTGTGAGTGTGTGTGTGTGTGAGTGTGTGTATTTGTGTGTGTGTGAGTGTGTGTGTGAGTGTGTGTGTGTGAGTGTGTGTATTTGTGTGTGTGTGAGTGTGTGTGTGAGTGTGTGTGTGTGAGAGTGTGTGTGTGTGTGAGTGTGTGTATTTGTGTGTGTGTGTGACAGTGTGTGTGTATGTGTGTGTGTGAGTGTGTGTGTATGTGTGTGTGTGAGTGTGTGTATTTGTGTGTGTGTGAGTGTGTGTGTGAGTGTGTGTGTGTGAGAGTGTGTGTATGTGTGTGTGTATGAGTGTGTGTATTTGTGTGTGTGTGTGTGTGTGTGTGTGTTTGTTGTGTACTCAAAGCCTGCCAAAGCTAAAGGAAATATTTTGGGCTATCTACACAATTTGCTTCATTTCCATTTTCAAAACCTGCTCACAGAATTTGACGTTTGTATATAGAGTCAAAGAAAGAAAACAGACTGAATGGTGGAGAAATTCCAGACAGAGAATCTTTAATCAGAATACATCCTCAGAGGAAGCAACAGCCATTTGACAATTTGCGTCATAAGTGTGCAAACCTTTATGCGGTGTGTGGAAACCCTGCACTGTGCGTGTAAAGAATTTCAGACTCCTATTCACTATGGCTGTTTGTCTCCAGGAGGAAGGAAGCAAGAAGAAGGAAGAGCAAGGTCACAGACAACGAGGAGCCAGGCTAAAGCAACAAGAGGTGCATGAGCCCTTCCATAGACCTGAATCATCTTGGTTGTGTCGCTTGTACCTAGTGCCTTTAAAACACACAAACTGAGCCATCAAGCCTGCTAAGGACATCCTCAAAGTACTTGGGGTCCTTGGAGGATGGGCTCTGTGACAGAGGCCATGCCATTTTTCACGCTTGACTCAGCACAGTTATGAAATAGACCAGGGTGAGCAGAGCTTTTGAGATGATGTCATCTTTTCCCAGCTGACAGCTCTCAGTAGCCAACAGAGGACCATCTGGGGAGGTTGTCACATGGTTTGTACTATATTCCTAGCTTGGTGTATTTGTCTCGATTCCTCTATTTTAAGCTGACACAGAAAAGACAGGGATATGATTTTTTTTAAAATCATAATATGAACCCCAGATATAAAAGCGTAGAAATTGTCTTTAATCCAAAACAATCCACCCACTTTTTACAGGTATTTTCTAGGTAACATCTTGATATAGACATGAATGGCAGGAAAACTGAGGGTATTCAGCCGTGGGAATCTTTAGCATCTCACCTTCTTTACTAGTTACTGAGTATGGATAAACATTAAACAGTTATTAGACTCAAACTCAGGTCAAATACATTAAAGGTGAGAAAAGTACTTAATGGTCAGAGATAAGAATAAACTAAGAAAAACGGTACACGGCAGACTTTGAGAGCAGATGATACATCTACATGAAGCACAGCGACTGCACAGGTGGGATTCTTTGTATTTATTTTTTCACTTATATATGTCTCTCTGTGTGTGAACCGTATGTATGCAGTTGCCCTGGAGGTCAGAAGAAGGCATTGGATACCTGGAGCTAGAGTTACACAGGTTGTGAGCCTCCTGACCTGGGAACTGAGAACTGAACTCAGGTCCTCTGGAAGAGTGGTAAACAATCTTAAGTATCCCAGCCCACGGGATCTTCAACCAAGACCCCAGGAGAAGGCGTGGGAATGAGATATGGGCAGGGGTGCGAGGAGTGAAAGGCAGACAATCTGTCCGGTCCAGCCTTCGATTTATTGAACACAAGTACCAGTATTTATAAGAAGTTCTCAGGTGGGGAGGGGAGAGGGGAATGTGTAAGCAGGTATCTATGGTAACCTTATCTGGCATGGGACTAGTCTGGTCTATCCAGTATTCCTAGGTACTGTTAGAATGTCCCAGAGTGAGCGATAAGGAAGTGCATGGAGCTGTGAGAGTCTCTCTAGGGCTTCCTGTGTAATCTACAAGGGTGGAAACGTGGAATGAAGAAGCAATAGGGTTGTGTTAGTTGGAAGGGCAGTTTCTCAGAACTGAGCAGCTTCGGGCTATCTGACCTTGTCCGTACTCTGTCCATGAAGACCAGAGCAGAAACGGATCTTTAAAAGGTGGGATGCTTTGTGTTTCAAGCCAGCGTCCAGGGGTCCACTTACCACACTTAAGCACTAAACCATCTAGCCCACGGATTCTCTTTTGAATAAAAACTTTTGATATGGGCAGAAAGAAAGTGTGTAGACTGTGTTCCTAGCCAAGGTCAGAAGAGTCCATTTTCTTTGGAAACAAGATGGTTAGAGATTGGAGACATGTGTGATTGTTTAATACAATTCTTTTTTTTCTTCCTGTCAAGGAACATGCAGAAATCAGGATTCTGGTCCTCTGTCACTAATGCTTTACAGTGACTTAAAAGTAATGCAAGGATAAATCCATGGCCATCCAACAGTGAGCTTCAGGCAAGAGAAAAGCTTGCATTTCCGGTGCAGGAAGGTTTGTACATGGATTCTAAATTTCTAAATGTCCACTTGATAGCTGCATGTCTCTAAGTAAATCAGCACTGCCAAGTTTTATCATATATATACATATACATATATGTATATATATGTATGTATATTATATTAGCAATATTCTATATAATACTGCAGTTAGGATTAAGGAATATGTGTAAGGCCAGACAAAAACAAACAGGGCTTGGAGCAGAAAAAGAGAAAGCTTGAATGTAGGGAATGGAAACTCTATTTCCTCAATTGCTTGTGGTAGTTGTAAAGGTCCTGAATAATACTGGGATTTAGGGTGCCATTTGGTGAACACTTGGATTGGTAATCTAAGGGATTTTGAGGCCAAATTTGATTACAAAAGTGAATGAATTTGGGGCCCTTAAAGTCAAGTACCAGGTGGAGGGCATGGAGCTTCTGTAAGCAGCTCTGAGGGTGAGGCTAGTAAAAATGTCACAGAGGCCCAGTCGGGTCTAAGGAAGTTGCAGGATTGAAGCTCCTTGGAGAGATGACACCATCCCATAGATGAGAGAGAGAGGGAAGGAAAGAAGTCGCAACAGCCTGTAGTTGAGGGGGGTCCCCAGGACTCAGGGAGGATTGAATGGGGACACAAGTCACTTAGTGAATCATCACCACACTTAATGGAGATCAGGTTAACAGCTTAAGGAGACTTGGTGACTGGTACTAGGGCTTTTTTGAGAAAGCCAGAAGTTGAGAATGAGAAACCAAGCTTAGGAACAAGGTCTCTCCCACAGGAAACGGTCAGGAATGGGGATGATGAAGAGAGTCAGCCTTAGCCATAAAGACTGTGACTGGGGGTGGGGTTGCCTTTGCCTAGAGCAGTGGGGGAAAACTTGCTGAATTGCCACTGGTGGTTGGTGGGTGGGGCATTGAGCTATTGGTGAGCTGGAAGGTGAGTCAGGTGTCTTGAAAGTCAGGAGCCAAGGAATACAAGTCACACCATGTCATAAACTTCACGCAAGAGATTTATTGAGAAGAACAGAATGAAGGCTGCCTCTGCACAAGAAGTGAGAGACAGCAGAGGGCTGGGTTTAGGGAAGGGCTTTTATAGGGTTTCTGGAGCATGCTCAGTGAGCTAGTGGAGAATATGCAGTAAACTGGTGGAAAAGTACCCTGCGGCCCAATTGTAAACGTTGATTGTTCGTGGCGCAGAAATTTCCAAGTCTCAGGCTGGGGAACAGGCCAGGGGCACGGTCATCTTTCACTGGCCTGTTACCCCACAATATGGATTTTTAGCATAACTAACAAAGAATCTGGAACACAGAGCAGAGAGAGGTTATCTGTAATCAATTTGGACATATTGGTCCCTTGACAACTTGAAAGCATGTAGCGCCAATGTAACTATTAACCACCTCAACTCTGAACTTTAAGAATAGTTTTGCCCCAGGGGAGAAATGGAAGAAATGAGGAAGGAGAGCCACAGAATGGCTCTCCAGCAACCTTACCAAACTTGCTCACAGGCACTTCAGCGTTTGTCCAATTGAGGGATAGCCAAGAGAATCCTAAGGTTTTAAATAAGAACAGGTAGCATAAAAATACCATCAGTGTTGTGGATCAAACTATTAGGTTCTCAAGTTCATTGATGTGAAAATGGGAGAATTGAGAGCCGATGTCTAACTCACCCACAAGGCACTTTTCGTTTTTTCCTGTCAGGATATTTAGTTGATGAAGCATCACCATTTTTCTTTGTAGCAGGAGGAAGAACCTAATATTAGGGAACAGCTTTTCTGGTGCAAAGCAAGGCAGTGATGAGACCAGTCCCTATGCACACATCCTCCTGGTCATTCGCAATTCAGGTAGGCAAAGGAGGCTGTTACTAAGAATGTGCCTGGTGGTCTGATTGTTTATCTACTTCCAGTGTCCCTGCCTTACAATTTTGAACCATTGCTATTATCTCCATATGGTCAACCCTGTAAGTCTCTCAGGCTCAACAAGGATAGCACTTAGTCTAGAAGAGTTTCCCCCCTTCTCCCATTCACATTTCCATGTGAAATCACCATGGGAGAATATTTGCAGAGCACTAAAGCTGTAAAGCTCCCTCTGAACGACACTCAAAAACCAAAATGGCATAAAGAGTAAATGTTAATACACAGGACTACATTTAAAATGTCTACATTGCTTTGTAGGTATAGAGGGAAGGTAGAAATCCACAGGCCAGAGACGGCAGCACTTGCTCTGAGAATTACAGGTGGCACATGGCTCTGTGTGACCTGACACTTCGTGAGGCGGGGTCTCAGGACACCCGAAGTTCAGTGATGGAGCTGACAAGCTACAGAAAGCAGCTGTGGATGTCGGTTCTTTACTGGCCTTACGTTTATTCACACAGCTGAGTTAGTCTGAATCTGATTTTGAACTTAAGCCCTCCAAAGATGGGGGAATGTATATACCATGATATACATATGGATCCTGAGAGTTCTGAGAAGTTTTTACAAAGTATCTCTTTACCCACTCAACTCAATTTGGACTAGAGTAGAAGATAAGAGCAATCTATCTTGAGCTTGAAAGAGAAGTCAGAGCACACCAAAGACCAGAATGGTACCACTCCAGCTCAGCATAAAAATGACTAAAGTAAATCACACAAACAGAGAGAAGGAGGGCTGAGGAGGGAGATGGAGAGGGAGAAGGAAAGGGAGAGATGCCACCCCTACATACACACACACAGAGATATACAGACACACATGCACATGCATGTGTCTGCACACTAGAAACTTGTTCCACAATTGTTTAAAAGATATTAAAATGGGGAACAATCTAGTTTTTATCAGGATAATGGATAATAAGTTGCAGTTTAATTATATAATGTAGTACTTCAAATTAGTGAAATAACGAACCAGAACTAGACACATAAAATATGGACATATTTTAGATACATGATTAGATATAGTTTAGATATCAAAGAGTTGCTGTACATTGCATATCAATACAGAAAAAATGAAATAAGGTGTGAGGACGCACAGTGATAAATATCTAAACGGCAGGTCTGGAGAGAACAGGGCTTACAGTCGGGAAAAGCTGAGGAGGAGACTTCTGCTGTCTCCCTCTCTCTATATGTATTTTCACTTCCTACAGGACTGGCGTTTAGCAGAAGCAAAGACCACTGCGCTGCTGAGTGAGGCGTAGACTCAGATGATGCGCTCTACCATGCTATTAGTTGCGCCAAGCACACAGCTGCTCTACTGTGCACGGGACCTCATGAGTAGCCATTTTCTTGCCTCCTTCCCACCGATCTCTGATTCCTTTCACAGCCCTCCATCTTTCTCATCAGCCTAGTGCATTGGGAAAATCAGGGAAATGCCATCCATCTATCTGTCTGTCTGTCTATCCATCTATCTATCTATCTACCTACCTAACATCTATCTATCCATCCATCCATCTTCTTTCTATCATGAATCCATGCATCCATCGGATTGATTTGTTTACCTTTCTACATTTCTATCAATTCATCCGTTTCCTAAATATGTCTCTATATATCTCCAGCCAATTGTTTACCTGTCTAGCCATCTATTTCTATCATCTACCTATGCACTGACCTAGCAATCTATTCTCAATTAGGCACATCCAACCTCTGGCCCAAAGGTCATGTGTAGAGCATGGTAGCCACACAAATGAATGTAATGGCCCAACACAAATTCATAAATGTACTTAAAACAGTGTGAGATGTTTGGGCTTTTTTTTAAAAAACTCAACTGTGTGATTCTAAATGAAAAATATTGCAGGTGACAAAAGGTTGGAAATTCCACAGTGAGTGTGTGTGTGTGTGTGTGTGTGTGTGTAATTATATGTATGTGCTCTCTTTCTGTATGTGTGTATGTGTGTCTCTCTGTATGTATGTATTTATAAGTATATGTATGTGCTCTCTGTGCATGTATATATGTGTGTATGTGTATGTCTGTATATGTGTGTCTGTGTATATGTCTCTCTCTCTCTGTGCACACATGTGTGTGTATTTGTGTCTCTCTCTCTCTGTATGTGTGTGTCTCTGTCTGTCTCTCTGTCTCTGTCTCTGTCTCTCTATCTCCCCCCCTCCCCTGCATGTGTGTATGATATCCTGAAATATCCTGAGTTACTCTACTGACCCCAGGTTTCACTTGAATTGCTCGATTCTCTCTGATGGAACTAGTTCTAAAACGCTTTTCTGGGGAAAGCTCTCAAAAAGGAGAGGTGGGGAAGCACACCCCTACTTCCTACCCTAGACTTCCAGAGAGGCTCAGCGCTAGTTAGAGTGAACTCTTCAGGTCTGCTAAGCCTTTGCATTCTGTTCTGAGCAGAAAGGCTGCCGACAGTGTGAGTGACCTCCTTCGGTCGCTGGCGGGAGTCACCAGCTGTCATCTTCACGCTGTTATTTGCTACTGATTGATTTTTTTCTGAAAGAACTCAACTGTAGTGCTCCACTCCAGCCCTCACTCACAGTCTGTACCTGACACCCTCCGAGGGTGCTCACTTTCTTCTTCTCCTTTCTCACCTTACGCCTAGAGTAGGTCAGAAGCTGGATCTAGAGGGAAAATGAAAGGGAATTAAATCCTGTGCAAGTCATGTGATTTTCCCACCTAGATTTCCCCAAAGGGGAGCAGCAGCTACGGGTTTTAATCTTACTGTCTCTTTAAGGCATGATTCAAGGCAATTATCCTGGGGGGGAGTAGATTGATACTAAACTCCTATTTTAAGGAGAGAACAAAAAATGTTTAATTTCCCCTGTATTTGAACAAATGACTCAGTCAGGGTTATTTGATGACTCAGCTATCCAGATAATATAGCTTTCAGATTGCTCACATCCAGGGTGCAGGGGTTGGGAAGAGAAGTGCAGGTCAGGACAGCACAATTGCCAGACCAGAGCAAGAAATGTCAGGCTATGGCTTTATTTCAGAAATGTATTTTATCCCCAGAGCGGATGAATAAATGTACTAGAAGTGTGTATACAGAAGTAATCCCTACAGGCAAAGTAAAGGTCTGAGAGTGCTCAGGCCTTCTCCAGGGCCCTTAGCTTGCTCTCCACTTCCAGCCTCGCTCTATCTTCTCAAGAGGTGACAGGGCCACTAACCAGCGGCGAGGACAGCCTGGAGATGGGATTGAGGACCTCCACAGTATGAACCCGAACGGCTCCCTCTCACATTTATCTTTATCAGACCAGGGAAGGGGAGCAGGCTGTTTTGTTTCTCTTCCACAAAGCAAGAAAATGTGTGTGATTGATGATTGATTAAATGATCAGTGTAAATTCTGACACCGACTACAAAGCTTAAATTTTTTGCTCTAAATTATTAAAATAGTTCAGTGCTAGCAGAAGAATAAACACATTATTAGAATAATATAGAAAGTCCAGAGTTAGCTCCAAATGCTCAAGAAAATTTAATTTGCAACAATGTCAAAGCTGTTGGAGAGGAATGAGCTAGTTAACAAATGGTTGAGACAAATGAGAAAACACAGAAACTCTCTTGATTCTGAACCTACTCCAAATTTATTAGAACTTTTAAAAATTGTTTTATGGGTATGTGTGTGCCTGGGTATATACACATGCACCACATATATGAGCAGAAGCCCCCTGAGGTCAGAAGAGGGTGTAAGATCCCCTGAAACCTGATCTACAGATGATTGTGAGCAGACATGTGGGTTCTGGGAACTGGACCTTGGTCCTCTGCAAGAGCAGTATCTGCTCATAATCACAGAACCATCTCTCAAGCCCCAGACTTAGAACTTTAAATGTCAAATGAGAAATCACCATGGGAGAATATTTACAGAGCACTAAAGCTGTAAAGTTCCCTTTGAACAACACTCAAAAACCAAAATGGCATAAAGAGTAAATGTTAGTACACAGGACTACATTTAAAATGTCTACATTGCTTTGTAGGGATAGAGGGAAGGTAGAAATCCACAGGCCAGAGACGGCAGCACTTGCTCTGAGAATTACAGGTGGCACA
This sequence comes from Cricetomys ansorgei, assembly GCA_026225945.1. NCBI lineage: Eukaryota > Metazoa > Chordata > Mammalia > Rodentia > Nesomyidae > Cricetomys > Cricetomys ansorgei. The sequence goes on along the minus strand of JAMJFZ010001815.1, from coordinate 2,387,345 downwards.
TGGCTCTGTGTGACCTGGCACTTCGTGAGGCGGGGTCTCAGGACACCCGAAGTTCTTTCTGGAGCTGACAAGCTACAGAAAGCAGCTGTGGATGTCGGTTCTTTACTGGCCTTACGTTTATTCACACAGCTGAGTTAGTCTGAATCTGATTTTGAACTTAAGCCCTTCAAAGAACTCAGCACTAAAATGGCCCCTGCGCTGTTTCCTTCAGCCAGGCTTTACACATTCATCTATTCAGCAATACGCCCAGGGCTTCTGTTGCTGCGGACAGGATGTGAGCTGTCCAGGCACCCACTTTTCTCTGTTTTATTTTCCTTTTTGAAAACTTGCTGTCTGGAGTGCTACAGAACCTGAGTGTCATTTCTTTTGGGGCCAATACAAAATTGATCTCTTTTTAAGGTGTCCCTGACTCCACTTTTAACATATGACTGCCCTGCCCGAAACACCACCTGCAACCCATCTCCGTTTGTCTCCCGTCCTGTTTCAGTTGCCACAAGAATTAGTTACTTTTCTATTGCTCTGCTATAACACCAAGGCTAAGGCAATCATAAAAGAAAGAGTTTAATTGTGCTTACGGTTCTTCAGCGTTACAGTCCATGACAGAGTAAGGCATGGTGACAGGAACAGCTGAGAGCTCACATGATCCACAAGCAGGAGGCAGAGAGCATGCTGGGAATGGCAGGAGTCTTTTGAAACCTCAAAGCCTGCCTCTAGTGACATAGCTCTTCCAACAAAGCTACATTCCCTAATGCTTCCCAAAAATTCCACCAACTGGAGTCAAGATTTCAAACACAAGAGCCTCAGTGGGTCATTCTCATTCCAACCATTTCAACCTGCCATCCCAAGAGACGTCTACATGCTTGCTCACTATCAGCTCCCTGTCCCAGAAGGTACAACCCATGATGTCAGGCTTTTATTTCATTTTTCCCAAATCTCTCATATTCAGGACAAGTGTCAGGTGCCCAGAAGATTCTAGAAACTCAAGTGAACATGGAACTCCTTTCCCTAGAGGGTTGTAGCATTTGACGGGAAGTACTGCCTTGTGTTATTCTCTTCCTTAGTTGACTGATTTGTTGTGGATAGCTTAGCAGCGGGCAGTACAGAATGGGACTGGGCATGTTCTGATCTTACCCTTATGCTGCACCAGGAAACATTAAATGTGGGTGAGTTGGTGAGACGTGGGACAGGCTTTCTTTTGGCCATAAGCATGCAAAGGAAATTTTATTCAATTCAGGCCAAATATTGGCCAAGGGAACATACTCTTAGCCCCAACTGGCATATAGGTCATTCTCACAACACCCACTATGCAAAGGCTCTCTCAAAGAGTGAAGTGAGAAGAGCTGTAAAATCCAATTCTGGTGTTCTGGCCTCTGGCTCTTTCCCCAGCATGGAGGACTGGTCATTTACTAAATGGAATCTATGTAGAGGACACAAGGTCCTTGTGCACAGAGACAAGCACTAGGGAAACAAGAAAAGTTAAACACGCAGGCTTAGCTCTTCTAAGAGTGAAGATGTGTACCTGTTTTCCATCTGGAATACTGGGAATGGGTATAGTTTAAGACATGGTGATCTTTTGCCATTGGTAGGGCCATATTTTACCCAAATCCCCCAGAATATCATGTTTGTTTATTCCAGACTTTTACCTCCTAAATCTTTAGCATTGCTTCTCAGTGCATAAAACCCATCCTTAGGAGAGATGCCACCTGTACTTTACAACAGCCTGAGTAGCTTCCATGTGATCCCAGGGCCAGGTCAGTCCTGTCTCCCACAGGCTAGTATGTTTGTGTCAGTCATTCTCCCTAGACTACTGCTTCTCAACCTTCCTAATGTTGCGGCCCTTTAATACAGTTCCTCATGTTGTGGTGACCCCAACCATAAAATTCTTGTCATTGCTACTTCATAGCTGTAATTTTGCTACTGTTATGAATTGTAATGTAAACATCTGATATGCAGATGGTCTTAGGCGACCCCTGTGAAAGGGTAAATCGACCCCCAAAGGGGTCACAACCCACACGTTGAGAACCACTGCCCTAGACTCTTTCCTTGAGTATTGTTTCTGAATTAACAGAACCCATCTTTATGGAAGAAGTCATATGTGTTTTGTAAAGAGTTTCAATATAAAACTTCTTAAACTTTGCTGTACACATGGGACTGAGTTAATTGTCATCAGGAAACTTTTTTCCAAAATTATGCTGTGCTTAAACAGGGCTTAAATAAACTGCCTGGTGTCAGACTCTAAAAGTTCAAAACAACATCAGCTAACTAAGCCATGCTGAACTGCATTCCCTTCTGGTCTCACATGCATCATTTCTCTGCTGGCCACAGCATTTGCGGATACACCCGTAAATCTGTGTATACCTTTCAGCAAGTCTAAGAAATGAAAAATATTTTCACAATATAACAAATAATGTTATTATTTGTCTTTTTTGCAAAAGCAATAATGGCTGGATCATTTTACTTTGGATCATTTTACATTTTTATAACAGACTACCTGAGAACACATAATTTATAAAGTTAAAGAGCTTTCTTTTGGCTTACAGGTTTTGAAACTCCAAATCAAGGGGTCAGCACACACTTGGCTTTTATGGAGGGCCACATACGCTCTGTGAACAGCAGAAAAGCAGAAGGAAAATGTGTGGATAAGGTCACATACGGATAGAGGAATCCAGAAGAAGTTAAGGAAGCTGAACTTTCTTTCCAACAACCTACTGTTGCCATGTTAGCTTGATCTGAAGAGAACTGCACTCATATCTTTGCAATAGCAGGTCCCACGCGACCTGCGATCGTAAAGATGCCACCGTCTCCGGATGTGGCTGCATTAGGTAGCAAGCTTCAACATCAATTTCAGCAAGGACATACCATATTTCGCCAATACATGAGGAAGACGAAGGAATCTCCATGTCGCGTGCATGAAAGTCATTATCAGCAGGGGTTTGACACACTATCAAAGAATATCCACACATACGTTAATAGGTTATGAAAATATTTAATAGGTTAATATTTAACATGTTATTTAATAACATTTCTTGTAAGCCTACAGATTTCCACTGAGCTCATCTGCTTCAATCAAAATATTGTAAATGTAGCCAACTCCCCACGTTTGGAGAGTCACAGACCCTAGGAGAAAACTTAACGGCTGCGTAAGCTGTAACTGCATTGGAAGCACTTACCCTTATATCCACGGGTGAGTGTACTTCTTACCCTTCACATGAGAAATTTCTTTGGCAACAGATGGAGACATGTACAGAAATCCAACGCTGGTCAAATGCAGGAAATAAGTGTTGGTGGAATGCTCAACCCCAGCGGACACATCTGCAATTCAGCCCCTGCACCCATGGCGCAAGGAAGATCATGGAGTGGGGGCAAAACATTTTAGATGGTGCCTCCTAGACATGACAGGAAAATGTGCCCGTGAGACCTCAAGAATATGGCTGTCTCAAGATTATCACAATGACAACACGAGGGGACATGACAATGATGCAGGAAATTTCACGAAGTCTTGCCCCTAGGTGAAGAGTCACAGGTGGTCAATGGCTGTTGAGAGAGGGAGAATCAGTTTTCTCCAGGGACGAGCTCCCATATAGGCTGTCCTGTCACAAGTAGTCAGCCCTGGACGCATGGACATACAAACACTACTAATAGTGTTCAATGAACCAAGTAGGTTGTGTGTGTGTGTATGTGTGCGTGTGCACACATGCAGGTGACACTAATTAAAGAAGTCCTAAATTTGGAGTGGAACAGGCAGGGTAGGAGTGATATAGATGCAGTGCTCGTATATAGAGGTCTGAAAAAGATAAAATTGAAGAAATATATATCAAGCGACAAAATAATATATTGAAGCCGATATGGGAATCCAGCCGTCGAAGAGATTCACAAAGTGTTAAGACCATTGTAGTCTTCTTGCTACATTATTTAATTTTGAAAAAAAATAGTTATGTTTGTAAATATATGTTTTAATTTTTAATTAAAAAATTTCTGCAAATAAACATCTTACTTTATACTTTTATTGTGATGAACTCACAAAGACATCACACATCGAGATCACAGGGAAACTTGCATAGAAGGTCACTGAGATACATAGAGTTTGGAGCTGTACCATGTATTTTGTATTCATATAGCAGTGTTACTACTTTTAAACTTACCAGACATGATTTAAAATGCATTTTAACTTATAATAAGGTAGATACTGACTGACTGATATATTCCTCATATAAAGATCTTTGAAATTTCAACATTTTTTAAGGAGGAAAAGGATCGAGGCTAAGACACTTATGAACTACCGAGTACAGTCAGAGAGCATCACGTAGATTAAAGACGAGCATGCCCAGTAGGTTTGTGCTTATACTCTTTGTTGTGGCTGTGTCTGACTCGGGGAAGACTCCGGTGTTCCAGAGGCCAAGAAGCAGGTGGAACCGATGATCCATGTCTGCTCTGGGCAAAATCTGGGCATCTGGTTGAGGCAGTGAGCACCCCCCCTCTTCCATTATGTCCAGCTGGACAGCAGATCAGCTATATCCTCTGGATACAGAAATGTTCTGCCACATGACCTCATCCTTATGTTTCTGAAATGTTAGGCTGCAAGCCAGTCTGACCTTTGACACTGTAACTTGTCCTCTGCTAAATTTGTGCTCAAGAAGCATTCAATCCAAGTATAAAATTTAAAGCAAAATCTCATAATGTTCCCACTAAGTCAGTGGTTTGTTATTTGGCCACATTCACTGCTTCCCTGGGTACAGGCAGCCTGCAGGCCCAGGTGCCTGAGGACATCGTGGTTATTAGTTTGCCTTGGAAAGGCCTTTAATTCTAAGTTGAGTCAGGAGAAAAGTTGCGGTTCTATTCATGTTAATCGGCATTCTCTGGGCAATAAGGGAACACTGTTAGGAAGCAAAGCATGAAAACAGAGGAGCTGAGAACTGTGAGACTTCTCACCTTGATGGTAACCCGTAAGATTTATGCCTTCATTCCAGGATGTCAGCTTTGATGTATGAAATGGAGTGATCAGATGACAATAACATTATACAATTCCTTACCTCTTTTTATGTTCAATTTCTTTGTTTCAAAGAAATGAGAAATGTTACAGAAACATTTCTTGTGTCTCCTTTTTATGTTTATTTCTTATATAACAGAATTTAAAATATCCATGACCTCACAGACCTTAACCCTGCAAACCTTTTCTCTTATCCTTCCCTGGTAGAGGGAAGAGGAATACTCTCACAGGAAAGACCCTAAGGATCTGTGTACCTGCAACATCCTTTTCTCAGTGCTGAGGCTTCTCTAAGCAGTTGTATACCAGATCCTCTGCATGTCTCTGGAGCTTACCATTCCTCAGTGGATGGCTTCATGGAAGGAACTCATTAATTTTTCAGCCTGAAATTTCCCGACTTGGCTTCATGCAGTGACACTCTGCAAATGGCCTGTCATAGCCCCAGTTATAATTAATTATTTATACATCTCCCTATTCTCTGAGCAGCTGGAGGTGCCACGGGAAGGGCTGCCCATCAGTTGCTCTGACTTCTTCAGGGCCCTTTCCTCCCATACTTGGCAATGTTCTACCTTCCTTAGCACAGTTGATAAAAATCCTAGGATAACTATTTTTCCAAGTTGCAACTGGATTTATGAAGTGTGGAAAGGTAGCAAAGGGCTCCTGATTTGATAAATCCCAAGAAGGAATCCAGGATCAAAAGATGGTTTTAGCTATAGTAAGGAAAAAGAAATGCTTAGTCCGAAGAAAGCCGATTCCTAGGGTTTGCTTGAGGTCTGTTAGCTGAAGTAGCTGAGCTGACAATGTTTCTTGAAGTGGGAAAAAGACCTGCCTGGCACCACTCTACACCGAAGAAGGAGGATTCAGATCCTAAGGCTGATAAAGGCCTGTCCCTGACCTGAAAAGAGAAAATTCTTCTTTTCAGAACTAACTTGCAATACTTTCCAGGTCCTGGCTCCCTTACTCCAACACTAATGTCCAACATTAGATTGCTAACGAAGGACATAGACAGCTCTTTGTCTATGTCCCCAGACTCTTAGCACAGTATATGAGACATAGAAACTTCTTCAGGAACACTGGCTGTATGTCTGTTTTCTAATATGGTGGCTCAAATTATGCTGAAAGACACATATGTTTTTCCACTTTGGAACTTAGGCATATCAACACACCTCCTTAGTGTAAAGCAAGAGCTCTGAAAATCCTGGTCAGTGGATTCTGAATGTCTCTTCTAAGAAATGCTGTTTGTAGCTCGCCATTACATACTACACTTTCACCCAAATTAACAATGTGCTTTGAGATCTTTAAGACTATTCTGCTTACTTACAGTGGATTCAACTTGTTCAGAATTATAACCTTTGAAAAACAATGTACTCAATCTTACTATTCTTTGGACTCCCTGGTGTATGATCTGCTCTATTTCTCCTTCACGATCCATCAATGCCTGGCTCAGAGCAATGTATTTGTGCAAAAGACATAGGGGCTAGAACTATGACCTTTGCTGAAAGCAGTGAGGTGTTGTAAGGTGTTGAACCCTCCCTTCAATGTTGAAAGCAACATGTGGGCATAGGTTCATGGTGTCTGGCTGTGTCCTTGTGTGATGTTCTGAGCCAATAGGGTCAGATTAACAATTTCTTCCTTCATGAGACTGGTTAAGACAAAAGTTCCTCCTTCCTTTTCCAGACTGTATTTACTTTCCTGTTCAATAAATAGGACAGGCTGGCCTTTGTTTAAGGGATCAGCTCAAAGCTCTTCAGAACAAACCATGTTCACTCTTGGGTAAATGACACCAAGGGTCAGTTTCTTTTCCTTCCTTCCTTCCTTCCTTCCTTCCTTCCTTCCTTCCTTCCTTCCTTCCTTCCTTCCTTCTTTCCTTTCTTTTGGTTTTTCGAGACAGGGTTTTTCTGTTGTAATTCTGGGTGTCCTGGAACTCACTCTGTAGACCAGGCTGGCCTTGAACTCACAGAGATCTGCCTTTCTCTGCCTCCCGAGTGCTGGGATTAAAGGCGTGCACCCACCACTGCCCGTCCCAGTTTCTTTTCTTTTACCTTCTGTGTTGCTGCCTCCAAATTGAGTTGGCCTACTAATTAAGTTCCTAAGCTCTGGAGCGGCCTAGGGTGGGAGATGCTGCCTTTTATCAAAGCATTTCCTGTTCAGCCGTTAATCAAAGATTGAGCAATGCCTAGTATTATGAGCAAGGAACTCTACTGGCTCCCAGGGACAACAGTTAGGTAAGATACTTTCTTTCTTCCATGCAGTTGGAGGGAGCATTAAACTGGGGCTGAGTAATTGTTTTTAAAAGATTGAAAGGAACTCACAAGTAGATTTGTATCTCAGAAGCTAAGAACGATTTTTAAAAATTTTATCCGAAGGCATGTTTCAGATTCTCTCGGGATGTTTTAGATTTATGATGGTATGAACTTCGCATTTTTGAGTTTTTGTCTTTTCCCAGGACGGTGACATGTCTCTTTTGGATTCTTCTCCATTTGGTCAGGATTCTCTGGTTCTTGCTTTCCCGTGGCATCTGTTCTTGTCATTACTTTCAGATATTTCAGCAACTGGGAATGATTTGTGTCCAGTAGTTCCATGCAAGCTTGAGGTTAGAGAATTTTTCTTCTTTTGCTCTTGTTTGACGGTGGGAAGAGAGAAGTTTGCAGGCTGGTGCGGCCAGCTCCGGGAGCCCTCACCACCTCTCGGAATGCAGAGTTCATACCGTAAGAATCTACAACTCCAGACTACACATTCCTTCTTGCAGCTCTTTGGTCAACTTGTGTTTTTCTCAGAGTCATCTACATCACTGTATTAGGCATCGTCTCGCCAGTGGGGCAAAGTTCCTGAGGAAAACAGCTTAAAAGGAAGAAAGTTTTATTCTGGCTGATGGTTCCAGAGGTCTCAGCTTGTGGTGAGGTGGAGCACCATAGACTAAGGTGGAGGAAGAGTAAAGCCCCTTGCCTCCTGACAGCCAGGAACCAGAAAGTTAGCCAGCACCAGAGACAGATATACTTGCCAAAGGCATGCCTCCCGAGAACTGCTTTCTCCAACCAGCCCCGTCCCCTCAGAAGCCCTTCAGGCTGTGGTGTCATCAATGACTCACTGAGGAAGTCAGAGCTTTCATGATTCAATCATGTCCCTAAGGCCCCTAGGCTGGCAATTAGTACTTTAGCAAATCCAATTCGGGAGAAATTTCAGACCCAAACCATAATAGCTGGAATTATCTCCCTGTCTTCTGCCTTCTACATTTCTGAAGAGAAGGAAGCACACTGAAATTCCCAGTGACCGGGTGCCTTTTCTCTGGTCTCTTGAGAAGTGCCCCAGGGTCTGCTTTTCCTCATGCTCAGTCACTAAGTCTTTGGGTGTTCTTTATCATGGTTTTTTTTTCACACAAAGCCCAGCTACTCCCTGTTTGCAATCGTATTAGTTAGAGAGTTTATGCGATGATTTCTCCCTTCACAAGAGATTTCTCGTTTGCTTTAACAGGGGACCACGCAGTATAGTGATAGATCGAGGCGATCACAGCTGGCCTCCCGATCGAGGTCACCTGCTTCTGATACTGCCGAGCTGCAGCCCTTTAGAGGCGTGGACTGGAAACAGAACTACTTTCTAGATTTTTGCTGAAAGGAAGTGGCTCAGGTTGTTTCCTTCCAAGTTCCTCGGGCTCTCATGGAGCTACGGGTGCTTCTCAGCTGCCTCTGTTCACTCCGACGTGTGCTCCTCAGGATCTGTGGTCTCACTGGCAAACATCTTCTGGAGAAATAAAGATCAAATGGTGGGCACTCTTCTGGGCTCCCCGTTTCTTGGAGCTATTCACTTAATTTTTCCTTTTTCTGTTTTTTTTTTTTGCCTAGCGTCTCCAGTTATCCACAGTGAGAAACCTGGCCTGAGGCAGGTTACTCCACCAGTCTTACAGCTAAGCATCACACTGTTGAGTGGATGCTAATGAATGAAAACCAGCCTTTAACAACCATGTGCAGCTGTTCCCTGTACTTCAAATACACAGAGTCTGCCCAAGCCTTCTGTCACCCTAGTTTAGCACGCACAGATCTGGCTGTGTCCCCTCAGGAGGCTGGGCTGACTGGGCGCTGCGGCTGGCTGCTCTTGCCCAGAATCACGAGAAGAGTTCAGCCTGTACAGAGAGTCATATTCCGAGAAGACGTCTGCGTTCGAAATCTGAAGCACAGGCTTCGTGGGTGTCACTTTTTATACTGTTATAAGATTGAAATGTCAGTCGGATGATTGAAAGTAGGGGACCCTCTTGTATTCTAAATTAATGATTGGTGCCAAGCCATGATAGGTTTAAACCCCATAATTTTAATTCCTGTGGTGGGTAACACAACCCTAAGTAATAATAAAAAAAATTACTCAGTGGGATTTATTCATCAAAATATAGAAACCAATTGTTTCAAAGATGATGTGTGATAAACATAGTTTGCTGGAATCTTTAAGAAATAAATTTTGGATAATAGTTATCAAAAAAGGTGGGAGATGTCTGGGCATATTTAATAGGAAAGTAAAATAGGAAGGTTTACAAGAGAACCAGGTAGAAAAATGTACAGTTGGTCCCAGAGCGGTTTGTGGGCCTAGGGAGATTTTTTTTTGGGGGGGGGAGGGATACAGGCTGAACCTGGTGAAGAGGCAGCCACAGAAAAACAGTATTATACTCTTACCAAACAGACATATTAAGAGTAACAAATAAGGGGCAGGGGAGAGGAGACCAAAGATGCTGGGACCTCTCCTCTTGGCACCTGAGCATCAGAAAGACATCCTTTTAAAAGGACCATTTCTGAGTCAGTAGTCTCCGCCCACCCCACCCCCTGACATACACACACCAAGTGCTTAAGTGCTTTATGAACTGTACTTTTGGGAAACTAAGAGCAATGATGAAGGCATTTCATGCTGGCCAACAGATACCTCTAGACTATGAGGAAGAGACAAAAATTCCGAATCACACACAGCATTCAGTGCAGGTTAAACTTGACGGGAGCCAGAGTCTACAAGGGCAACGCAGACTAAAATTGCAAGAAGTACACCTGATATAAGGTAGGACCACCCCATGCAGGCTCAGACTCTGTGACCCCACCTTGAAGAGCCACCCACACTGGGGTGAACATCCTTAACTTGATCTCACAAAGAATCATCTAGAAGGAAGAATGTATACACGGAGAAATTTCTGTTTTAATGACATCACAGATCAAACATACTTACCATATGTACAGAGCATCCAATTGACACAGAGGAAGTGTGGGATATAGCTAGATGTCTGCCTAAAAAGGAATAAAACTAGATACCTACCTCTCATCCTACAAGAGTATCAATTCCCAATTGGTCAAAAATCTTAGTGTAAGACCTAAAACTCTAAAACTGCCAGGAGAAAGTAGATAAAATGCTTCAAGATGCAGGTGTAGGCAGGGACTTGCTGCACAGCACTCCAACTACTCAACAAACTTCATGGAGGTAAAAAGCTTCTCAACAGCAAAGAAGACAGTTAATCCAATGGACAGTCTACAAAATGAAAGATCTTTGTCAGCTGTATGTCTGACAGAGAATTAGTATCTACATTATACAAAGAAGTTATAAAAAAAAAAAAAAACCTTGAACAACTGTAAATCAAACAACTTAGTAAATGGGATAAGGATAAGAAATGAATAGACAGTTCCCAAAGGATGAAACACAAATGAGCAATAAACATATAAAAGGATTTCACCCTCACCAGCCATCGGAGAAATGCAAATCAAAACTACAGGGAGATTCCGTCTCAACCCAGGACGTGTACTGCAACAGCCTTACTTCCCGGACAATCAGGGTCTTCTTTTCAATATTGTCACCAGACAGCAAATTCAAAGCCCAGTACTGCTGTGTTTAGCAGTACTGACAGCCTCACCTTTCATCTTTGCCCTCGCCTTTCCCACCTGGTAGTCCTACCCAAACCTTGGGTTCCTGCACTGTACAGTGAACCTGCAGCCTCACCCAGTAGTCTTAGATTCCCAAACCTCACTTTCCCCCCACTGACCTACCGGACTTAGCTCCCAGAGACCAGATGCCTTCGTGCTGTCAGTAATGGTTGAACTGCTAAGAAAAATATTGCTTGTGGTTGATGATGCAAAGAACCAAGTCAGAGTTGCTTCAACTACTGTCAGAGTACAGGTAACGTACATCTACTGTGGAAGTTTAAATCATTTTGGGGCCTTTTATAGTCTTTTTTTTTTTTTTTCAAAAGAATGACCTTTAGACAAAAGGGGAACAGTCAACTTAGCTTGTCTTGTGGTGAGTTTTAGCACACTGAGCTTCAAGTGGCATAAATACAACCTGGTCTAAACAGAAACAATCATGCTACATAGAGCCCTCCTTTTATGGTGGCAAACACCCTAATAATTACTGGCAATTCCAAATTACCACTGTCATCTGAGAATGGCTGCTGAGTATTTTAGTATGACTGATTCACCTTGTAATGGCCTCTCGAGTTCAGAGATGGAAAAAAAGTGACTTAAAACACTTGTATAAAATGCTTTAAGTTTTTTCTTTGTATTGAAATGATATTGTGTATTCACTGTATGTAAAATATTAAAATTAATTTTACCTTTTTTGCCTTTCCCTTTTTTAGGTTCTTAAGACAGGATTTTGCTATTTAACCTAGAACTCACTATGAAGCTCTGGTGTGTACCGTTGTGCCAGACTTCTTTCTACTTTTGTTGATCTTTATTGTGCTGGGGAATTGGATCCAGCCTGAAAGCATGCTAAGTTGTCACTCAGATCCCTGAGCCTCATGCCTTTCCTCAGCAAGTTGAGATCTCACATATGGCTCCTACTATGCAATTTTCATGGGCTCTAAACTGTGGATCCAATAGAAAACAGAAAACAGGCAGAGAAGTTGCATTTGTACTGATCACACAGAAACTCATTTTTTCTGTGGTTAGTCTCCAATGATCCATCTTTCATCATGGATTATTGAAGCCATATTTGACCCTACATTCCAATACTATGTGAAATGTCATACTGGGTGAAATGTCACAGCTCAGGATTTTAGCAGAGAAAGGCAAAGAACCTTACCAGATTAGGCCTGGCCTACCTGTGCCTGGGAAGGTGAAATACCACTGGCCTGAAGTGTCAATCAGTGTAGCAACATAACCAAGTGCAAACTATCACTCTTCCTTAGGAGACTCTCCTAGGGTTGAACTCTAGGGGCTGTGAATGGCTGCCTCCCAAATTACAAACCCTTTTGAGGAAGTCTGAATATCAAGCTTTTTTGCAAGCACGCATACTACTCCTGGACTCATTCTGCCTCTTCCGGGTCAAGTGGGTTATTCAGAAGGCAGAAAAGCTCCTCCAGTATAGGCCATTTGTTTCTTCTTTGGTGTGAAGTTTTGCCTATAGAAAAAAAATCGCCCTTTGTATCTAAGTGTGTGTTTGTTATATAGCAATTCCATCTGGATTAGAACCTGCCATCTAGCAGGGAAGCTCATTAAGACACAGGATGTTTAAAGGGACTTGAAACAACAGGATGTTCTTAGACAAAGTGAAACATTCCTTCTTATAGGGAAGCTCATTATGTTCAACTCAAAATATCTCCAGGAAGTCCCTGAAACTGAAAGGCTCACTTGTAAGCTTCTCTCCCTCCCCCAACCTCATATAAGCTGTAATGACATCTGAGAGGCACTCTCGGAGAGGCTGAGCTGCCTGGTAAAGGCTCAGACTAACTGAATTACCAGGAAAGAACCATTTTCAACCTGCTGAGCTTCCTACAAGGCTGTGTAGTGTGTTCCTGGTTCCCAGCTTTTGTGAGCCGTCACCCACAGTGGCATTTCTTTGGTGATGCAAGTGTCTCTGAGTCATGTATGCTTCTTTAAGTAACCCCTTCCCATACTCCTGTAAGTAACCCCAATTAAACTCATTGGTCCACTTGGTTGGACTGAATTTGGTAATATTGTTACTATGGTCTGTTTGTTTTCTTTCTCTCTGCCCCTCTCTCTCTCTGCCCCTCACTCTCTCTCTCTCTCTCTCTCTCTCTCTCACACACACACACACACACACCAGAACAGTGTCTCTTAGCAGTGTTCTTTTTGCAAACTTGCAAGGCTTCCCATTCTTCCTCAGCAATCCTCTAGAGGCAGTTAGATAACTCAATATCCTCAGTACCAATCCGAAACTAGAGTTATTCTTCCTCTAAAGCTAGCGTTTCTATATACAGGATGGTGCACACATAACCAGGCAGATGGCTCTACTAGGGGTGTCTCACTGCACAGAAGGGTTGGTTGTATCCCCAGCCTCCTCCACATGGGTTCAAATCAACTGATTTCTCAAACAGAAATGGCCTTTGGCCAACAGTTGCAGGAGTTAGCTTTGACTTAGCAATGTCAGAGCAAACATTCTCAAGAGCAAACATTTTCCAAGATGTCTTCAAACTTGCAATCCTCCTGCCCAGGCCTTCCCAGTCCTGGAAGAACAAGTGTGTGCAGCACCAGGCCCATCCATTCTGGAGGGATTTGTACCATATTCTATTGTATGTGACCTGGAGATGCCTTAGTCAGAAGGAACTGGAGATTTCCTTTTGAATAAGGCTAGTCATTATGCAGATACAAAGGTGGATGCCTTGGCAAACAAAGGCTCTTTTAACAACTGTCCGAGTAGCTTTAAAAAGAGAGAGAAAATTAAAATATTCTAAAACCCACAGTTGTAACACAGGATTCAGTAACCTCCTGTGCATTTAGAATGCTGCTCCGCCATTACTACTGTGTAAACCTAGAAATTTTCCCATTACTTGGCATGCGAGCCATCACAGCCAGGTAGCCACAGCATTGCAATGGTGGGGATGGAAGCAGGGTCTACCGCAATCAAACAAGCTGCGCTCCTTTGTCTGTTAGGAGAGGACCACCAGAAATCTGTCTACATACAGCGCCAGAAGTTTCCCAGGAGTGAAGTTGGGTAACAAGCAGAAGGAAGGAGGGAGCAGCTGGGCCAGAAACACAGTCAGTAGCTGGTTTGTGGTTAAGCTGCTTTATCTCTGGAGCGCAGTCTGAGCCTCACTAGCCTAGTCAGGCCCCTAACTGGCCCCAGCAGTGTGTCTCAGAGTCCTTTCCCCATAGAAGCAGATCCTGAAAATAGGCTTTGATCTGGATGAATGTTTCCATCATCACAAAATTGGTCTGTAAGCTTCTAATTCCCAACGTGGTCATATTAGAGGTGGGACCTTTGGAGGCGATTAATGGTTTCTGAGGGTAGAGCTGTCAGGAGGGAGATTAGAGCCCTTATGAGAACAGACATGAGAGCTTACTCCCACTCTCTTCCCATCATGAGAGACTATGGGACTGACTGATATCAACCAAGTGTCTGCAAGCCCTACACTGACACCTTGACCCTGGACTGATAGATACTAGAACCTTGAGAAATGATTGTACAGACCACCCAGTCTGTGGTGCCTCACCATGGCATCCCAGTGTGTCAGGAAGGAGAGGACTCTGAGCCAGAGGTTCTTGTCTATTCCGAAAGAAGCAGCATGTGGTCCAGGGAGATATAATCTTCTCTCTTGGTGGAATGGTGCAGAGTCTTCCCAGCCTCCAGCCTTGGTCCTTCAGTGTCAGGGATCACAGGAATTTCAGGGTGGGGTTACGACTGTCAGTCACTTCTGTTGTTACCTGACGAGGCAAGTGAGTCCCACCCGTAGGCAGAAGGAGGCTGCAGTTGGTTCAGAGGGAGGTGTGGTCCTGCCCAAGGCAGGGGGCATCTGAGATTTTGGGCTTGCCAGTTTCTTTGAGGGGGTGCTTGAGGCTAGGTCTTGCAGTCACAAGAGTACCAAATTTGTTTTTGCTGATAAGCCGGGATCCTTTTGCTCCTTTGAGTCAGGGGCAGAGCAAGACTGGGGTCGCCAGTGGATGATATGGTACATGCTGTACAGATGGCGAGGCATCTGAGTCTGGTAACTCTCTTGTACCACAGGCAGGTGATGACATTGCGTTTCTTTCACATACTTCTAGTCAACTCTCGAAGGAAATGGCAGTCAAGGACTCCTGTGATTAAAAAGACCTGTGAGGTCGCCACATGAAACCAAGGTTATGTTTTACTCTCATGTGTATGCTAAAAGACATTTGAACTGTTATTATTGTAAATACAAGATATAAGGTTCCCTATCAGAAACAATTACAGGAAAGCACAAATGACAATTTATTGTGGGTCTGAATGTCACAGAACGCTGTGATTAACCTGAAAAGAGCTACTGAAACTCACAGACTAGAGAAATGTCATTACAGTATTCCTGTTAGTTTGATAAACTATTCAAAAAATGACGGCCATGACCTTTTGCTTTGGCAATTCCCAGTTTCTTTATATGGAATTGGGAAGTCATTTCCTGATCGAAAGTTTTAAGTTGAGTGAGAGAAACCCTTACGATTACCCTCTCTTGTCCCTGTGTGGGCACCTCTTGTCTCTACGTAGGATAGCCCAAGATGGCACTGACACAACACTGCTCTTCTGTGGTAGCAAGAACTCCTGCCAAGCTGACCTTAAACAAAGGTAAATATGAACAATTTTCATCAGACCTTCTCCATTATAAACTGCATATCTGTGTTCCCCTAATTCATATGTTGACACATTTACCCCAATGAGATGATGTTTGCAGGTTAGGGGATGCTTTATGTCCAAGACAGTGTGCAGTGATTCAATCTAAACGTTTTGGTTTTATCCCGTAGGCTGGTGAAGCACATTGCTTTGTTGTTAAGCTGAGTCTTAGGTTCCTCTGAGACGAGAGTCTCAGGAGGAGTTTGGTTTAGAAGAGGTCATGGGATTGGAGATCTCCTGATGGGGTTAAAGCTTTACATCCTGATCTTGGTCCTTTCACCTCCAGAACTTGTTATTTAAGGAGCTTGTTCTGTGATATTGTTGGTATAGCAACCTGAACAGATTAAGATTCCCTTGGTAGCCTTCCTCCAGCCTCAGGTCTGAGGGGAGGTTCATAGGCTGAATACTGTCACTCCCGAGTGCATCTCTGTACTCAGAGACCTTCATGCAAGTTGGACAAGCTCCTTTGAAGATACGGCCATGCAACCAACAGGAACCCACGGTCCCCACAGTCTCCCTTCTGTCAATGTATGCCTTTGTAGGCTTCAGAAGCCTGAAGGGGCATGCCTCTCCATTTTGCTGACTCACCACCCAGATGTATTCATAGATCTCCAAGTGAAGGAAACACACCAGTCACTGAAGAGGGTGAGGCTGAAGGTTCATGCGTCCTCTGCCTCCCAGGCATAATGCTATTCCTGTAACAAGATCATTAATAACAAGCTTATTGATAATCGTCTTCCCTGGAACACCCATCATCTAAGTCCTAAACTGATAGAACCACTCACTGCAGATTTCATAGCTGCATGTGTGTTGATGCAAGTTCTTAATGTCACCCATATACTCGTGCCCTGTTGTGAATGATGCTGATAAATATATAAACCGGGAGGCCGGAGGGATAGGTCAGCAGATAAGAGCATTTATTGTTCTTGAAGAGGACCTAGGTTTGGTTTCAAGCACACACACAGTGGCTCAAAACTGTCTGTGACTTCAGGTCCAGGGACCCAATGCCCTCTTCAGGCCTCTGAGGTCGCTGCATGTACATGGTGTGCGTACATATATGCAGACAAACACTCATACACATAAATAAAAATAAATGAATCTTAAAAAAATAAACCAGAAGATTAAAAAGTACAAATATCGCTACTCAAATACTGTTATCCAAATAGTATGCGGTAATGTTATTCCTCGTTATGATGCTGCCACAACTTGACATTTCTTAATAAAGCACCAAGTTCTCTCACCTGCCTTGGTTTCATTTGGGCCTTTGGGCATTTCCTTCCCTCCCTCTTTCAGTCCCTCCCTCCTCCCCTCCCTTCCCTACCTCAGACCCCTCCCCCAGCCCCTCTCTTCTTCCTTTTACCCCCACCCTTCCTTCCCTTAACCCCAGCAGCCCTCTCTTCTTCCCTCTTTTCCTAGTCTTCTCTTCCTTCCACGTTCTTTCTTGCCTCCCCTCTCCCCAGAGCCCCGCTTTCCTTTTCTGGTTTTTACTCAGGCATCTGTGTCTTTGTACAGTTGGTTACGTTTGAATGCTAGTGATTTAATTTATAAACTTCTGTACAGGAATAACTTGAGGTCCAGGATGAAGAAGCCCTTCTTCACAGACGCTGTGCACCCCCTTTCAGCGGACACATGGGCCATTACTTGTCTTCCCTCAATTGAGTTCAAGGCTAGATGATTTGAGCCAACTGAATAAAGCCTTTCCTCTGAAATGGTGACATCTGGAAGTTTCTCTAGCTCTGGCTCAGCTTCAGTTTGAGGCTAAATAAACTCTAGGTTTGTCCAAAGAATGCCTGACTCGAGTCCCTACAAAGGAAAGTCATAAACTTCCCAGGTTTGTCTCAGTTCACAGAGTGGACGAGGGAAGGAAGCTCGGCGCTGGTAAGAAAATAAATGCACATTGTGGATCTTCTTTCCCAAAGAAACCAACATCTGCCACAACAAATAAACATTTAGAAATTTCTGGAATGGCTGGAAATTGACTGGGTGAAGAGATTCAGAATCTTTTGTCAACTTATTTGTTCCTACAAGGCCCTCCTGAGGCCAGTCCTGTATCACCCCTCAGCTGTCTTGGGGTTTCTGTCGCTGTGATGAACATCATGACCGAAATAACTTGGAAGGAAAGGCTTTATTTCATCTTACAGCGTGTAGTCCATCATCCTGGGAAGTCAAAGCAGGAACCCGGAGGCCGGAACTGATGCAGAGGCCATGGAGGAGCGCTGCTAACTGGCTTGCTCCTCTTCTCTTGCTCAGCCTGTTGTAGAGGGACACTTGGAATGTTTATGTTAAGAAAAGCTTTGTGGTTTAGCTGACTAGTCACTAGAGGTTCGTGTTCCCGCCCCAGCTGTGGTAGAGTTGTTTACGAGTTGGGTTTGGAATGCTTGATGCAGGTGGCTATAATTTGATAGGGTGCAGTTGTTCTGGCACCTGTAGCTTGTCTGTGGGATTGCATGCCTCATGGGGGTATGGGAAATTTTGGCTTAGGGCACAAAAGGTCTGAAGCCCTAAGAATCGGAGTGGGAGTTGGTTGGTGGTTCATTGGTTGGGTCGCCTTGCTTAGTTAGTGCGATAATCCCTAACTAAACAAAGGTTGGAGGATTGGAGCTTAGGACAGCCTAAAAAGATGCTGTGAAGATTTTGGTGAAGATTTCTTTCTAGCTTTCCTTTCTCCTTCCCTAAATTGAGGGTAAAAGACTGTAGCATTCTGCTACAGCCTTTTTTTTTTTTTTAACCTCAGAACTACCTGGCCAGGGTGGCACTGCACGCTGTGAGCTGGGCCCTCTTACATCATCATAAATCAAGAAAGTTCCCCACAGGCTTGCCCACAGTCCAATCTGGTGAGAGCATATTTTTCAATTTTGAAGTTCCCTCTATTGATTTTATCTTGTGTCAGGTTGACACGAAACTAGCCATCACAACTGCCAAGGGAAGGTGCAGTATAAATTGAGGTCAGCTTGTTGACTTTATGTCTCAGATTATATCCAACCCATGAGGAGAAGTTTAGGTCACATATTGAACTGATATCCAGCGATCAGGCTTGATCAGTCTCTACCAGCAAGTCAAGAGATACTCTCAAGAGAGAACGATGAAATTCCAAAGGGAGGTAGGATTTTATTCAAATCAGTGTCACTACTACTGTAGGACCCCATATAATATAATCATAAAGCTGTCCTTGGAGTTGACCTGTGTGCTATTCTGTGTGATAGTGGGAGATCCAAGTTACCATGCCTCCCAGGTCAGGAAGATGTTTTCCCGTGTTCTCTGACTGTTGGACTAGAAAGAGTTAACCAACAACAACAACAAAAACAAACAGCATTTCCATGTTAATAACCGCATACCACACTAGGATCCGGGCTGTTTGTCCTGATGAAACAATTACCCCATAGTTGGGAAGCACTGAGGTAGGGTTTGCATTTCTGCTTAGATAGAACAAATCTTCTGAGAGACTTAAGCTGAAAGTTAGTTCGCTATGAACCTTTAAAACATCTGTCATTTCCTGAATACAGAGACAGAGTAGGTGCTATTCAGTGATTACATTCGTGACCTGCCTGGGTCACTGAAGGCTGGGACAGCAAGGAGGGTCCTGGAGAGTTCACTGACTTAATCCATTCCCTCTGAAACTGCAGACCAAAGAAACTGGCAGGCAGCGTGCAGACATCAAAGACTTGGGAGATTCAGCACTTCCTGTGTCCTCCTCACAAGCCCATTTAGCACGGACATTTCATGTACCTAGAAGATATGCGGATCTGGGACAGTGATGGTGAATAACATCAGCTTAATTCTACTTCAGGAAAAGCAGATGATTCAGAGAAATCATTTCACAGAGTAAGCCATCATAGCTCCCAGGAGGGAAGCACCCCGCCCCCCTACTTTAGTGTTCCACCAGGCAGGGAATATTAGAAGCTATTTTTGTTGATCCGAATGGCACAGTGACTTGAGGTCTCTGATGCCCCATAGATTGTGGTGCTATTCCAGTGCCCTGGTAGCACCATGATGCTGTTGTACGAGCTTCTGTGGTGACAGGGTTTAGAGAAAGTTTTTGGAATGTAACCATTCTCCTCTGGTTTGAGTGTTAGAGAATGACTGAAACAAATCACTAGACATTAGTTGACCATAAAACTTGAACTTTCCACCACGGATTGGGGGTTACTTGAGCTATGAAGCTACCAAGTTGGGTGTATAATAGTTCAGAGGTGGTATGGGTGAGTGATCAGGCTCACGTGGGCCCTGTTGAAATAAATAATATCAATGTTGGGTTCCTGCTTTCCGTCCTTGCTCGGGTGTGGTATTGGGAAGATTGCTAAGCTGAATTCCAGACAGTGCTGTTTGTTTTCCTGGGAGGAGAGATGGCCTGGCATGAGAATGTGCACCCATTCGTGGGCTGTAATTTGTTGTCCAGCCAGATAGATGAAGATTGGGAAAGAACACATCTCGAGAAAGAGTGATAGAAAATCTGGGGAGGAGAATATGGGTGTCCTCTCATGTGGGTTGTGAAGACACCCATGGCCCATGGGATTTTCACTAAGGGGTCCCTACTGGGAGGACACTCCTTAGTTCACATTGGTCAGCCTGGGTGCTCTCAGTGGCAATGGTAGGTAGAATGAACCCAGCATCAGAATATATGGTCAAAGCAGCACGGACATCTCCCCTTCAAGGCTTATCATATAGGCCAACCCCCAGTGACCCATTTGCAGCTTCCATGACCAGCTTCTAAGCCCTCAACCTAGAATGGGACCCTAGGGCAGGGATAACAAGACTGCATCTCCTTGTTTCCATTTCACACCAGCACAGACATGGCTGCTGGGTATGGTGGCCTTACACCATCAACAAGGAACTTACTAAATGCCTTAACCACAGAAGAACTATACCACCAAGGCGATGCTGCACAAAGAGAAAAAAATAAATAAATAAAACTAACCCTTGATGTCGTTTACCCAAGAGCAAGCTTGCTCTGTTCAGAAGAGTTTTGATCTCTCCTCCTGAACAAAGGCTGTCCTCTATCATTATTGAGCAGGGCAGAAAATACGGTGTGGAAAAGAACCTTTGTCTTAAGTCATTTGTAGGAGCCTCACAAAGGCAGAAATTGTTTTTCTGATCCTATTGACTCAGAACATCACAAAAAAAAACACAACCAGAAATTACCAGTCTACACCCACATGTTGCTCTGTGTGTGTGTGTGTGTGTGTGTGTGTGTGTGTGTGTGCGCGTGTGGTATTGCTTTCAGGGCTTCACTGCTGCTTCCAGAAAATGGTTTTTACCGCATCTCTCACACGAACACATTTTCTGAGTCAAAGGCATGGAAGGATCAGGAAGGAGAAATAGGGACCCAAGGTGCATGAGGGAGCCCAAGGCATAGTAAGAGTAACTGCATAGTTTTTAAATGTCAGTTCATTCAACAGACCGAGTCCGAGGTATGTGAACAGGGCGAGTACCTAGTTATAAATGATCTCAAAGCACATCATTGACTTGGCTCCAGGTTGGGTGAGGGTTTGATTTGTAAAGGCAAGCTACAAGCAGCACTTCTCAAAAAACTCGTTCCCACATGTCACAAATGTTTCTTCTAAGGGAGGTGTTTTATAACTCGTCCCCCACTGCCGAGACCAGAGCATGTGTTGATGGTCAACAGGACCGTCAGCATTGACCCAGCACTGACTCTTTAGAGAAGTGAAGTAATTTGTAAGACTCAGGTGTGGCTCCAGGTGGGAGTCAACACCTTGAAAGAAAGGCTGGAGCCTTCAGGAGGAAGTAATCCTCTTCCCTCCTTTTTCTCCTTTTCTTCTTCCTCTTCCTCCTCCTCTTCTTCCTTCTCTTCCTCTTCCTCTTCCTTCTCAGTGATCCAGCTGGTGATGTTGCCCCACACTGAAAACAAGTATTCAGGACCTAGAGGCTCCATGCCTATCAGATACACACTTGCAGTTCTTCATTCTCACATCACAATTTTGGTCTCCACTCTCAGATTGTCCTTTTCAGATGAAGACTGATTACCAAAAAGGGACATAACACTGGTGTCACTGTCAAGACTTCCACCTGTTCCTCGTCTCAGTAGGTGAGCTGACCAATGCTTGACAAGGTGTCTATCGATGTTACTGAGGGGCAGCTGTGTTTGTGATGGTTAATTTCAATGATCAACCTGACTGCATTGAGAAACACCACCAAGGACTTAATAAAGCACACTTCTACGTGGGTCTGCCAGAGCATTTCCAGAGACAACTAGACAACTGGACTCTGAACCAGTGTTTGAACTCATCAATCGACAGATTTAAATTTTGCATAGGCCATTTGGAAGTGGGGGAACTGGCATATGTATGTGGGGCCTTGTTGGAAGAAGCAGATCGCTGTGGGGAGCATCCTTGGAATCAATATCTGGCCTTGGCCACTTCCTGACTCCCTGATGTCTGTACACAACCCGGGGAAAAGCCACCTCTTCCACATGATTCTGCTATCATGGTGTCCTGCCTTTCCACAGGCCCCGAGGTAATGGAACCAGAGAGTATCCCTGAAACCTATGAAAAATGAGTCAAAATAAATAATACTTCCTTAGTTGTTGTGTTAGGCATTCTGACACAGAGGAGAATGCTAATATTTTACCATTAAACAGGGCAGGTGAGGATGAGTGCTATTGGAACTCCAGGGCCCTCATGCTCTTTCAATACTGCTGATTTAGTTGTCAAATTTAACAAGGAGCAATCTCAGTATCACATAAGTCAGACCGAGTGCTATTGCCCTGTGGTAATGAGGGTTTAAGTTAACCTACCAGGAGGAGATGCTTCACTAACCGAGGACACAAATGGAATGGAATGGGTATTGGGGAGGAAGGTACTGAATTGGGAGTCCTGTGGCCAGTATGAGGACTGTAGCAACAAGCTATGATTGCAGCTGAGATCACTGTGAAGAAGGCTCCCAGAATTAAATGCCACAAGCTTTGAATAGTCCCAGAAATCTGAGGATTTGCTGTTTCATGGGCCTTGAAACAGAGTTATTGACATTTAAGTTAATTTAATTTGAATTATAAGGATCTGTTCTATTTCCATGAGAATAGCCAGCATAGATGCTTTAAAGTATGTGACTTTGCCTTCACCCTGGCTTCCTTTGGCTTACATGGAGGGAACTGCTCTGGGAGCAGAATGTGTGGGTGTATGTGGGCAGAACAAACAGAGTAAGTCCAGGCTAGCATTCCTAATGCCTCTTCACGTCTTTGATTTCCCTGTTTCTAATGCAGCAAAGAATGCATGGCCTCTTGGTGTTATTCACCATGGGCCAGCCTTCAGGCCAGATCTGAAGCGTGGTCCCAGAACCTGTTAGATCTGTAGCCAGCTGTGTGCTTGGTGATGGGACCCACAGGCTTTGACCAATGTCGACATATTGTCTCTTTAGTCTGCTCTAAAATTATGTTTCATTTTACTCTGTTAAGTACTTTCAAAGTCCAAAAATATTTTCCAGATTCTGGTTGCATAAGAGCACATTTCTCCATCCCCACTGGGATGCTTCTGTTCCTTGAATCTGAAGGTTGAAGCCCATAAGCACAGGTTGCTAGGGCTGGTACTGCACAGCCATGGCCATAAGAAGTATCGATCAGAGTACATGTTCCAGTTTCTTCTAAATCCAGCTCTCTAATCCTTACACATTCTTTGTTACTGGGGTGAATTAGAATCCTAAAGAGTATAAAACTTGGCACCATAAGGAGCTGCCAGCTTTTGTCCCCCGGGGAAGCAGGGTCACTTGGAACAAGTGGCTGGGTTAAATGGGAAGAAGGATGGTGAGATATTTGTGAGTCCTCCAAGCCCAGGTAGGTAGGGTGTGGTGACAGCACAGTGAAGTCACCTGTGGTCCCAGGGCACAAAGAACCATTGAGCAAAACCCCACAGAGCCTGGGCGTTCAGCTCTGCACAAACAGGGCTGGAGCCATCTGAGCAATGCTGGCTCAGACGTCACAGAAATACTCGGTTGACAAAGGTCTCTCAAGGAGCAGGGTGACTTTCAGAGCCTTTATGTCAGACTGAAAGACTTACTGTTTGTCACTAGAGGGCCAAGCTAGACAAAAAAGCAAGTATGGGTGTGACTGTCAGCCGGAAGATCAGAGGAACTCAGAGCCATGCCGTCTGGCATCAGAACTAACTTTGGCAACCTCGATCTACGCAGAGTCAGTCTCCTCGGTAATCACGGCCTTTACCATGGCTGACTTCCTTAACCAAGGATGGGAGCTCAGATTGTCCCGGTAAGGTGAGGGGCAGGGTCTTAAAGTTCCAGGAGCACTCACTGCACAAACAGAGCATACAACTTTACAATAACCGGAGACAGGTTCCGATATTCCATTACAAAGTCCTACCTCATTTGTGATGGGAGCAGGTTGAATGGTGGGCTGCCCACACAAATCCACAGGAACAGAGAAGTTCTTCAAACAGGGGCTCCTAAGCAGAGAACTGAGCACTGAAACCAGCCCTGAGCTGGGTACTGGTGATACACACTTTTAATCCCAGCACTCAGAAGGCAGAGGCAGGTAGATCTCTGTGAGTTCGAGGCTAGCCTGGTCTGCAGAATGAGTTCCAGGACAGCCAGAGTTACAACAGAGAAACCCTGACTCAAAAAGAAAAAAGAAAGAAAGAAAGGGAAAGAAAGAAAGAAAGAAAGGGAAAGAAAGAAAGAAAGAAAGAAAAAAAGAAAGAAAGAAAGAAAGAAAGAAAGAAAGAAAGAAAGAAAGAAAGAAAGAAAAAAAAAGAAAGGAAGAAAAAGAAAGAAACCAGCACTGGGGCTGGCTACAGATAGTCACTGGGTACCTGGCCCTCTTGTGGCCAACACCCAGGTTCACCTGGCACTCATAGTTAAGATACTTACATCCCTTGAGCCCTTCCTTTCATAACTTGGTTGTCAGGTATTTGGTTATAGCAGAGAGAAAAGTAACAAGTGCAGTGTTAAAGTTACATTCTTGCCATTCATATCGTAAGGACTCCTCTAGAAGTTAGGGGTGACATTGTGCTCCCCTAATTTTCAGCTGTTAGACTCTTCTTTGCTGCATTCATTGCTTTGAACAAAAGTCAACCAGTTTTTGATACTCTTATGCTGGTACCAGTTATTTTACAATTTCACAGATGCCTTGAGAACTACACAATATTGCAGCCAATTGCTGTGGCTCCTGAAAGTGCAGCCTCAATCCTGACTCTTTCAAATAGTTTGTAGTGTGGGCGTTCAGATCCTTAAGGCTTGCACAAAGCACCGAGGAGTCTGTTGCTGCCCCTACTGGCTGCTGGCTGTCTCCCAAATGGCTCCAGACACAAAAGCTGCCAAAGACCAGCACTGGAAGACCTGGTTACCTGGAGTGCTGGGTAGCTGTCAAACTCATCTCATCTGGGAAGACAGAAGGAGCCTCACAACCTCACATGAAGTTCCCTAGGCAGGTGGTCCCAGGGTGTGTATATATATATATATATATATATATATAAACAAATTGAGCAAGCCAGGAAGCAGCATTCCTCTGTGGCCCCTGCTTCAGTTACTTCCTCCAGGTTCCCGCTTTGAGTTGCTGTCCTGACTTCCCTTCGTGATGGACTATAAGCTTTAAGATGAAATAAATTGCTTCTTCTTCAAATTGCTTTTGGTTATGGTATTTATCTGAACAATCGAGATCAAACTAATACACTTGGCTACCATTTCTAGCTGGGCACGGGGAAGGGACGTCCTCCATCTGATTGGCAGTCCAGTCAGGGCTCACCTGTTGTTCTGATACAGCTGGGATCCAAGTTTTCTCCACTCCAAAGCAGCCAGAGGATACAGGAGCTGGTGTTCCAAATACTTGATGGAAATTATATACATATATATATATATGTTATATATTATTAAATATATATATTATATATAGTAATATATATTTTATGTATATATATAAATATAAAATCAGAAGCTTTTTTTGAGTTGTAATGGCGTAAATAGTAGCATTTAGAAAAACCATTACCCCTCCCTTCTGCCCACCTCTGCCATCCGCAGCCCCCACACACTTCTCTGTGACAGTTGCTGAGAGGACACATCAGTCACTGTTTCAAGCACACATTTAAAACTCGGATTTCCAGACACACATCCCATCAAAGAGGACAGCAACACAGAGACCGTGGGCTTTTAGGGAAGATCAACGACGTCCCTTGCCCTAGAGGAAAGAGTGGCATTAAAAGCACAGAGTTAAGGCCTACCAGTTTCTTCCCCGCATCAAAGAACATTCTTATGTAGCAAATCGTAAGGTACTTAACTGGGTGATAGACAAGCTCTTGTCAGCCTTTACATGCTTTAAAATGTTGGAATCTTTTAGCATCCTGTGAATGTAACACAATGTTTGAAATCTTGTGTGTTCCTTTCCCGCCACGCACATCTTAGCCTTCCCCTTGGTTCCCCTGGTTGTCTCCATGCAGCAGAGGAGTTAGACATGGAATAGAATTCATGAATGATCATGTTCCTGATAGTTACAAGGCATGGAGAGACAATATCATGATGGTGCTCCCTCTGGGATGATAGCTCTTTCACTGTGTAGGGGCCCAGCTTTTGCCAAAAAATGTGGGTTTAGCAAGGCTAATGGGTAAACAGGAGTGCAGGGCAGCCTAGAACATCTCTCAAAACAAAACAAGTTGCTGTATTCTATGAGACAAATGTGCACTTGGAATAGCCCTCTCTTTTCTAGACGGAGCTCCTGATCCGTCCCCAAGGTAAGCCATTGTCACCATTCCATCGGGACCTGTGAACATTGCACAGAGTTGTGGTGATCTTGGCTGCATGCAGCTTTGCTTGCTAACCTAGGATATCTCTCTCCCAATGCTTCTCAATGCCTTTGTTAACAAGCTCATCAAGTAGTCCTCAGGTGACACCGCACCATGTAGGCAGCTTGAATTTCCCTGATGTTCACTTCATTTTTCTAGTCAAGCCACACAGACAGTTCAGGACTTTATATTTCCTTGCATGGCCATAAGCTGGAACTCCAACTGAGGAGACCACAAGCAATTACTCACTGTCAAGGGGCATTTCAAAAATTTTACTTTTAAATGTGCACAGAAATTCCCCAGCAGGTTAAGAAAAATAAATGTGCTTGGAGCATTTGCACAGATTTCTCACTGGAATTCAATTCTCATATGCTTAAAATTTCCTCTTACGTTTTAGCACATGACTCTAGAGATGTTTTTCAGCTCTCTAAATACTAGATTTTTACTCCTTATAGATTTTTCCTCCTTGCTCCTTAGATTTTGTTTCTCATAGAGGGAAATGATAAACATGATTAAAAACATGGTCGTTCTTGCTGAAGACAGAGTAGCTTTAGACACGCAGGAATGCCTGTAGTTGCCGCCTCTAATTAGTACTGATGGGATTAAGCTTAGCAGGTTCTGAAGATAATGAGAAGTAAAAACAGGCCCTTTGACAAAGCAAAGCACAGCCAGCCATGGAAGTCTCACGGCTGCTTCTTGTTAAGCTAGCTGCAGGCATCTCGTTTGGAAGTTTCTGCCAGGCTCCATGTCTGTGCCAAGATCAGTGCGCCATGGCCCAGGAAGATCCCCTGCGTACTCAGTGTCTTCAGAGGTCTTCAGTCCTTGTTTTGGGATTGAGTATGTTCGGAGAGAACCCCTGGCCCCATCACGTTGACTCCCCAAGACCTGGCATGCTTCCTTATGGTACCACGACACTAGGAAAGACCCTACTTCTAAATAATACTTGCCAGGGTGGCTTAAATGCAGGAGAGGTGGCATAGACAAGTCACTTGCCCTTGGCTCAGAGGCACAGAATGGCAGGACTGAGTGGTAGAATTTGAGATGGACCTTATTGAAGTGGAATACACATGGATGAAGAGGCATGTTCATCCTCATCCTCTTCACAAACTCTATTCTTTGCTTTCCTTCTCCCTGAGCATCAACCACAAATAGTTCCTTGGCTGATTTCACAGTGCACTTAGGACTCAGTATCTACTGCTGCAGCAATCGAGATGTGTGTATGTCTGAATAATGGGGATCTAGAGCTGAGTGGGGATCTATAGTTCACAGCGATTCCGTGTGAAAAAGTCTCTTCTGCAAGCTCTGAAGAGCTGAGCTACGCAGCAGGATGGGATCTTATTCATGGCTCCCCAACCTAGATCCCCTACCTATGATCATCTTGGTTATGGCTGACTTGTGCCCTAAGTGGTGACCACCTGTTTTCAAAGTGCCAGCACTCTGCCTCAATGTAAACTGGATTACCCAATGTGGGCTCTCTCCCCACAGGTCCCGCTTTCCTCCCTGGCAGGTGGCTAAGCTATTAGCCACTAGCTTAGCCTCTGGGAAGGGCGTGGGTCAACTAGGCAGGTCCAGGTAGATCCCAGATCAGAGGACTTAAGAGTTGATGGAAACAAACAGAATTTCTGGGAGGCTGTTGTCAGTGGAACGTCTCTGTTTATTGAAGCAAGAGTGGTTACATTTATGGGATAGAGGCAGAGGAGAATCTTTGGTACCCAGAGACAGGGGCCATTGGTTAAAACAGGGATACTGGAGTAGCCCCATTTGCATATTGGGGTGCTTGAGGTATTTTCCAGGAACTAGGCATTTAGTGGCAACTCCAGAGAAATAACTCTGCCAGATAATGCACCCTTGGAGGGGTCAGTGTTTT
This sequence comes from Cricetomys ansorgei, assembly GCA_026225945.1. NCBI lineage: Eukaryota > Metazoa > Chordata > Mammalia > Rodentia > Nesomyidae > Cricetomys > Cricetomys ansorgei. The sequence goes on along the minus strand of JAMJFZ010001815.1, from coordinate 2,359,222 downwards.
GCTGAGGCTTCTGGTCTATCAGTGACTGCAGAGGGGAGGGGCAGGATTCCTGCCAGCTCTTCAGAATTAGAGCTTAGGATTCTAAGTGCCTTCGACCCACTTAGCTATGTGACAATTCCACAATGGCATCGTAGCCCAACCCTCTTTGCGTCATGTGATTTCTCACCCTGTTTTCCCAGGCAGTCCAGGGCTTCCCTAGGAGCCCTTTATATTATCGCTGCAGTCAGTCAGGTGATCCCATTTGAACTGATCAGGTACCTAGCCACCTTCTCTCACAGTGTGCACTTGTGTATATGTGATCCTTAGTACTCTGAGTTGTCTTACCACACCCCTGGGTATTATACGCCAGCCCACAGAAGGCTGCTTGTAAATATGTAAATATGCACCGATAAATAGATGGGTAAATGAAGTCAAGAGGTGACTTGGTCCCAAATGAGCCAAGAATATGTTGGTCTCAAAGGCCAAGTATATTCCCCACATTCATGCAGCCTACTCAGAGAAATTTAAAAGTTTGTCTGCCTTGTCACTCTTTGGCTACTTGTATTCAATCTTCTCATCATTCATTTTGGAAATGAAAGACGGAGAATTATTGTGTAGCTTCGGGGGCAGGGAGGGCGGTGGCTTCTGGATATCAGTTGCTGTCTGCTGCCTATGTCAACCTGCAGGATGTTTCCTACAAGCTCCAAGAACTTTTAAAAGATATATCAAATCTTATTTATCATTGTGTCCCCAGTGCATCAGATTTGAAAACATGTGTTGATTTAAATTTCAATTTTTTTGGTGAGTGAAAGGTTTAGGAGCCAAGATGCCTTTGAATGATAAAATGAGAATAAGATCTGATGCTTGAAAAATCACTCAAGCTTTGGAATGAAGGCATTCGTCATTTCAAGGAATGTCCTGGTGAACTGAGTCACTGCTCCCAGTTCTCAATATCCTTTCTGTCTCGTGGGACTTCCCCATTTTAAATCTATTTCTCAGCAAATGCACATTGTGGTTTATTGCTTTACTTGTGTATTATGGGAACTGGTTAGAGGCAGATAATATAATACTTAATGCTATTATAAATGAAGTTGGGTCAGGTGTAGTGTTCTGTCTTAAAGAAAATTTAATTTGTTATCTAGAATGCTTTCCTGATGGTGTAAACAACAGCTTCAGTTATCAAAGGAAGAACTATGCAAGGGGTTTGGGTAGACGTCTCAATTAACAAACACCCAAATACTAAAACCGCTCAGTCCTTCAGTTTCAAGCACTGAAGCAATTGTTTCAATAGAAAGTCTTCACGCAAAATTCAAAATCTCATTATTATTTGAACAGGTTTTAAACATTTCTTAAACAAATGATAATTTGTCCCAGGAGACCAGCCCACCAATAACAATGCCAATGTTTAACCTGGTGAAGAGGAGACACAGCTCGGGTTCCTGGCAGGGCCAATTTGCTTACCCAGCAGCTATTACGTGCTGGCTGTCGGGGTTCTGGGGCCTCTCCTTCTTAGGAGGCTCAGTCTCCTGAGATAAAAAGATAAAACATCAACCATACAGATCTCCCCATCACTGCCTTCGTATGCGGTGTTAGCTTTTGTGAAAGCAAGAGCCATGCATTGCTGATTGTGAGGCCAGTTATTTTCCCTGCAAGCCAGAGCATTTCCCTGTGGGTAGGGCAGTGGTGTTCATCAGGGAGAGGGTAATTTCACACCCAAAGCGACCTGTGAGAGTGCTGAACACATTGACGCTTATCAGATCCCAGGAAAAGATACTACCAGACTGTTGGGGTATGCTACTAGTACAACATTTGCCACAAAGGAAAGGACAGCCCCCAAGCCAATAGTTACTTTAAAATGTCATAACACAACCTGGAAAATTGGTTGAAGGCAACATTCAGGGCATGCTGGACTCTGGTGCCCCCGTGTGTTAAAACGCCGAACTGCAGAAGGCCTGAAGCGGGGAATCCGTGCCCGCGTTCTAGCAGTGTTTTTAGTTCAAAGGAACAAGTTGAAGATTTGTTGTCCTCCGATTGTAAACTCTGTTAGCAGTTTTGACAGAGTTGGGAATTCTCTCCTGGGGAGAAATCGCTTCAGCGAGTCAAGATCAACGGAGGACCCAAGAAGGCCAGTCACGGCTGTGCGTTCTAGAGCCCACAGGGATGCGGTGTGTGTGTGTGTGTGTGTGTGTGTGTGTATACTTCCTAGGTACATATATAATGTGTGCATTATGCTCTCGCATAATAAAGCTTTTGCCTTTCTTTCTCTCACACCACCAGTGTAGGATGCATAGTCCCGCCGGGCTCCTCAAGCCCTAGACAAGGCTCCTGGGGAGCTTCTAGACTTGGCAGCCACCAAACAGGAACTCAGACTGAGTGCTTTGCAGGACACCATCATTGGGAGTTACTTTTTTTTAAAATGTAACCCAAGATGGCTTCAAACTTGCTTGTAGCTGAGCAAGGTCTTTGCCTTCCAAAACACAGGGATTAAAAATTATTAGCCTGCTCAGCTTTTTCCTTTTGGTCGTTTTTAATAGGTTTGGAGTGTTGGTAGATGCTATAGGAATCAGAGTTTTAAGATAATTTGTCATCTTTGGCACGACTACATCACCAATGCAGTTCTGCTGCTGCCGCTGAGCTGCCACTGCCAAAATATATGAAAGTGTGTGTGTGTGTGTGTGTGTGTGTGTCCAGACTCGTGTGTGTGTGTGTGTGTGTGTGTGTGTGTCCAGACTCTTGCTGCAAGCTTTGCTGGGTCATCCATTGTATGCCCTGGTGAGGTCTCTATACATCTGCTGGATGCTGTTCAAGTACATGTTCTGAATCCACTGTCTTTTATTCCTGTGATAGTGCACACTGAAGGAAGCAGACACTGGCTCAGAGCAGAGTAGCAGAGAAGAACCATAATGAGCTCCACTTCAGTGGGTTGTTCACACGCAGTGCTTTTGGCCTTTTCATTTAGGACACAAAGGATAGATAATCATCAGTCGATGGGTACAAGTCACCTTATAGATAGTGGGACAACTCAGAAGTCACCAGTGCATGTTGTAATGATTTCAGGTCTTTCTTCATTGATTTCAGAGCATTCCATGTGGGTATTTCCTTCCTGCATGCATTGCTCTTTGCTTCTGGGATGCATTGTTTTTCTCTTGCCACTCTGTCTCCTGCAACCCTTCTTCATGTGGACAGTCAACAAACCCAAACTATAACAATCATGATGATGTTCATGTTCCATGGCCGTTACCCTAGCAATGGCCACTGACAGCCTTTGCCGTGGGTACGGGTACAAGTCTCTCAATGGGCTTCATCAAGTTGCTGGCCACCCATACCAGTCTCTACACTGCAACCAAAATGACACTTGCTAGGGCAGCCTTTGAGAATTTCTCTTTTGTTTAAATCACTTTATTGTCTTGTACTGGTCATGGGTGCTTTTCTATTAGTCATAGAGACTTTCACAGGTGGTTTTTGCAAGCTCCAATGGAATTATGAGATGACTCAATTTTGCATTAAAGAAAGAGTCATTAATGGGATTCCAAGGGCATCTGTTGCCTGATGCACAGAATTTGATGCCTTTCCACAATTAACAACAACAACAGCAACAGCAAAACAAAACACCCAAATCCCAACTGTTTCAGGTATACGATCTTTCCATTGATATTTTCCCCAGTCACTGTATAAACCTGTACATAGTATAACCTCTTAATTTTTCAGATGAGGAAGTTGAGAAAGGAAGGTATGAATTGAGCAATCAGGTAGGTAGCTGGTGGTAGCATCAGGACAGGAACTCAGTGACCACATAGAGTCAGTAGCCTTCCCTGCCTCCCTTGGCTCTGAGGCCCTTGGCACTGTCCCCAGGCACTGAGCATGTTGGCACTTCAGCTACAGGGATTATCTAGCTTTCTGAGCACAAACTTTCCAGTGTAAGGAAGGAACTGACATTGCCTTACCACTGCAGTGTAAGTCCCCCTAAATGGGGAAGTCAGAGAATGACACGGCAGGAACACACGTCTGTATTTTTCAAGTTACGTGAGATGAACACACTGGCTGTAGGCTTCTTCTCTGTGTAATGAGCTCCAGTGTTGTTTTCAGCTCTGAAATTAGGTAACTTTCTCCTAGCTACAATATGATCATCTTGAATTTCTAAGGCAAATGCTTACAAAATTGGAAAGGCATACTTTAAACTTCTGTATTTAAAATTTTAAATATAGATGAACATGTTTAAACAAAGGAGCTATCTCTTGCAGGGAAAAATACTCAGACACCAGAATATTTTATTTTCAGTAAAGGTAACAATGGTCTCCATTGTTATGGATAGCTACTGTTTTGGAGACATATGGTGATGTAACAGACGATCTCAAAACCTGTGTCCTTAAGCTATAGCAAAATGTATTTCACACACAAATCTACAACTGGAGGAAGACATGTCAGAGAAGCCCTGCTTTGGCTCTGTCTGGCCTCTGAGGGAGAAGTATGGTCGGTGCACACATTCATTCATGTAGAGGTCACCAATGGCCATCCATGGGAGATGGGCTTGGACAAAAGTGAGTTAAGAAATAAGAGAGAGAAAGGGATGGAGGGAGAGGGATTCCTGTTATTGTGAAGACATACTTGATAATAAGCCAGCCTGTGGTCCTGGAGGTTTCAGCCCAGATCACTTAGCCACCTTGCTTACCGGCCTGTAAGATGCAAGAGCATCGTGATGGGTGTAGCAGAGGCTCTTCGCATCCTGGTGGCCCAGAAGCAGGGTGAGAAAGGTGAGACAGGAAGGGGCCAGGATCCTAACCTCTCTTCCACAGGGCATGCCCCCAAAGAGCTCTAGCTACCTCTCATTTGGGTCTAGTCATCAGGTAGACCTCATTAATACCATGTGTAGTGGCCAGGGTTTTAGCATGTGGCCTTTGGGAAACATTTAAGATACAGACTGGAACAGATGCAGGAGGGGAGGGGGAGAGGGAGAGAGGAACACAAGGTAGAAATCCTGTCACTTTAAGGAACCAGTCTCTAAAATCTGGTTGTGTCACTGCTGCCAGCTATTCCACAAAGGTATCAGAGATAATGAAGAAATGGGAACTTACTTCTGCCTTACTGTCACCATGTTTGAAAAAATACATCTTTCCCTATTATTGATGTCTTCATAAGCTGTGGCAAAACCATCCAAGCAGAAGGTCATCTCTGTGAAGACAGAAGCCTCATCTGCCTCTTCTCTGTTCATACACAGTGTCTGGCACATAGTAGGTGCTGTTAATCTGTTTTAGTAAATGAACAAGAACTTCCAATTCAACAATAAGAAAACAAAACCGGAGAAGATTTGAACAGTAGTCGCACCACAGGAGAAACAGAAATGGGAACAGCACACAGAATGGCACTACTCCCAAGAGAGATGCAGCTAGGCCACAGTGAGATCAAACACACCTGCCAGAATGGCCAGAGTTAGAGTCTCCCCACACAACATCTGGCAGGCATACGAGGCACTGGCGTTTCTCATATTCTGGTGGGAATGCAACTAGTGAAGCCACTTTAGAAACTTTTTTTTTCTTCAGTCTAAGCATAGGTGTAATCTAGCCTTTCCATCTGTAATTTTAGCCAAAATAATAAAAATACACATCCATACCAAGACTTCATGTGAATGTTCATAATAGCTCTATTTGTAACATCAGGTAATAACCAAATGTCCACTCACAGGTAAGAGGTTAAACAGACTGTGGTATATCCATTCAGTGGAATATTACCAAGCAATGAAAAGAAAAGTATGATGGATTCACACAGAAGCCTGCATAGGTTACTGAATAGATATACAGTCATACACTGTATAATGACACTTTGGTCAATGACAGGCTCCCTCGTGTGTGATGGTGGTTCCGTAAGAGTCTACGACCTAGTGATGCTGTAGCCATTTCAGGGTTCACAATGACACCCTATGACATAATGAGGAATTTGCCTGATGACACATTGTTCAGAATGTCTTCCCTTTGTTTCAAGTGGCTGATGACCGTACAATGAAGGAGAGAAGACAAAGTGGCTCGCGCTGCAGAGTTCCATTTTCACAGCTTTCTAGGGAGTTAAACTGAATCTCAGTGACAAAATGGGACAAGGAGAGGCAAGAGGACGAGAATTCAAGGAGCACAAGGCAGTGGAAAGTCACTGGAATCTACAAGGGAGACCCTAGTGAGGGCCCCTAGTACTTGGGTGACAGGGAGCCCGTTCCATCTCCTGGAGCCAGGCAAGGCTCCCAGCGGTGGGACTAGGACACCATCCCAGCTACAAAACCTTCTACATACAACCTATCCTGCCTGCAGGATCTGCTCAGACAATGAAAGGGAAGAACCCCATGCCGAAGGAGGAAGTTCATGCCTGACACTGCAGAGGAGGCTAGGAACTAGAGACTGGATAGCCCAGAGATGATTTCTAATGATATTCTTCTTTGCTTATACATCAGTGCCCAGCCCAATCTTCATCAGAGAGGCTTCCTCTGACAGCTGGTGGGAACAGATACATACAGAGGTCCAGGGTCAAACATTGTGTAGAGCTTGGGAAACCCCACAGAAGAGGGGGAGGAGGAATTGCCGGGACCAGACGGGTTGAGAACATCAGAGAACAAGTCACATGGAGTTAATTGACCACCACTCTTAGGGGTTCACAAAGACTGAAGCAGCAGATATGGAGCCTACATGGTCCCCTAAGTGTATATTATGGTTGTCTGGCTTGGTGTTCTTGAAGAACTCATACAAGTTGGAGTTGTAATCTGACTATTTCACCTGGCCTTGGGATCCTTGGGTCCACCCTTGATGTAGGTGTTAGTGCCTGCCTTGTTTCATCTTGTTCCCAGTTAGATTGGTAACCCAGGGAGGACTGTTCTCTTCTGAATGGAATTGAGGTGGGGGGTGTGGATCTGAAGTATCTGAGAGGAGTAGAGGGAGGGGATGAAAGGGGTCAGGATGTATTATTGGAGAGAAGAAAAAAAATGTTAAAAAAGATTTATTTTTATTTATATGTATATGTCTCTGTACATGAGGGTAGTACCCCAAGAGGCCAGAAGACTCTAGAATCAAGGGGCTTAAAGCCTTCCTTGGCATGTGGGGAAGGTGCAACATCATGAATAGAGATCACTGGTAAGTCATATATAATGTACAGGGCATGACAGCAGAGAACGGTCTAGCCTCTGATACTAGTAATACCAAGGAGCTTTTGGGAAAATAATTGATCCTTGTTGAAATACACAGGCATCTGCACCCATGTACAGAACGTGGGCATGGGTGGGAGAGGCATGTCCTGGCAGCTTGTTATCACAAGGAAGATCTGTTTGGGTACCCAGCCTTGTCTTCAGTGAATCACCCACAGAACATTCTGGAGAGATTGGCCAGTCAGGAGCAGTCTGGGCTGCAGACCTGGCCTCTCCATATTTGCCATTCTGGCTGCCAGCCCAGGAGATATTTCTAAGGACTCTATCCTGGCGCAGACTCTGTTCTGATTGTTTATTCTTTTATCTTAAGAAACATGGATAACACATTTGCCCTCCTGTTGGACACAACCATCTGATATTTTGGAAGTTCCCAATGGGCTAAAGTATTTTTCAGAGGGCTCCTTAAAGATTACAGTTTCCTGCATTATTTGTTCTGTGTAACAGGAAAAGCATCATGGGAAATATCCCACTTCAAATGATCTTAAAGGATGAGAAGCTGTCTACTGACAATTTCCAGTTGATTAGTACACGTTGTTTATTACATTGCTTTGACACATTGAGCTCATTATTTAGGTTAGGTAACATTTATGCATCTTTCTAAATCAGTGGCTCCTAAGGGAGAAAACTTGCTTCTCAAGGAACATCTGGAAATGTCTTGAGACATTTTTGGTTGCCATAACTTGGCAGAGGCAAGGGGTCTTACTGACACCTAGATAATAGAGACCGTAGATGCTGCCAAGTGTCCTGTAGTGCCCGTGATCTACCCCGAGACAAGGGCAATTAACCCAAAGGTTTATGGGTGAGAAACCCTATGTACACTGGGAGTCTGCACAGGAGCTTTTAGTAACAAGCTTTTGTTACTATCTTTGATTTCTACAGCGTTTCAGGACGGTTACATATTTGTTTGTAAATTGTTTCTTTGTTTGGATCTATCGCATGCCTCTGCTTTTAATAAATGCAGTTTGCCAACTCCCAGCTTGGCGCCTGCCTTTGTTAATGTTTGCTGGCACAGAGCCACGCCAGCTGTTGTAGGTATTGTGTGTGACGCTTTACACAATGATCTCAGAATCGGACAGATGCAACAGAAGCCATGCTGCATGAAAACCCTAACATGCCTGCTACCTGAAAGTACAGGAAGGCATCACCAATCTCTCGGTAAAGATCTACTGAATCGTTCACTTTAATTCTAAGCATAAGTCCATGGTCTTTTGAAATGTCTGTATGGGTCCTCCAAAATCACTTTTTTCCATTTTTTTTTTAAAGAGACAGTGCCTCATGCAGTCCAGGTTGGTTTCAATTTTTCTCTGTAGCCATTGCTGACCTTGAACTCTGACTCTTCCTAGCTCCACCTCCCAAGGACTGGGATTCCCCAAACCACTCTTGGATTCATTATTTGAAAAAGAGAGCCTGGAGGTCTCTTCTTCCTCCCATCATCCAGAGAGCTCTCTTATCAGCTTTGCACAGCTGGGGACTACCCACAGCCAGAGGGGAAGAAAGAGCAATCGCAAGCGCGGACAACTGGGCTGAGGTAGGAACTTCTCCACTGGAAACTGTTGGCTTCTGGAATTTTGTTTCTGTTTTCATTTCTGTTCGTTTGCTTTTTAATGTAGTCTTTGCTGTCTGGGCGATCACTATATAGATCATGCTGGCCTTGGATTCTGGCTGCTTCTCCCTCTGTCTCCCAAGTGCTGGGATTAAAGACATGCACCACCCTGCCTGGCCGGTGCCTGATTTATTAGCACTAGAAGTGGGTTTTGAATGTAGGAAAGGGGTTGGCTCTGTGCAGTGCTAGCTTCAGTTATACAGTTTGATTGGTAATATCAACTGGACCCTGGCTTTTAAGATCTGTAAAGTCACACCAGCCGTGTGTGGTGGCATGTGACTATAATCCCAGCACTTGGGATGGAAGCATAAGGATCACAAGTTCAAGGATAGTCTGGGCTATGTAGTGAAACCCTCTCTCTCTCTCTCTCTCTCTCTCTCTCTCTTTTTCTGTGTGTGTGTGTGTGTGTGTGTGTGTGTGTGTATGCCATAACACTTGTGTGGAGGTCGGAAGACAGCTTGCGGACTGTGTTCTTTCTCTCCACCAAGTGAGTCCTGGTGCTCCAACTCAGGTCTTCAGACTTGGCGTCAGTTACCTTCACATGCTGAGCCATCTTGTTGGCCCATGAGGTCCTGTTTTAAAAACTCTCAAACCAATAAAACAATGATCAAACCACTGTAAAAAGTCAAATCATCATAAGATGTCATGAACTGCATGATTTAGAGGTAGACCTGACTGGGGTGATGGGGAATGAGGAAATGATGGGTTCAGGTGGGCTGTGCACTTGGGCCATAAGCTCTGATGGAGATACACTGGCAGTATCCCAGAAACTCAGCCTGTTCATTATACACAGCACCAAGGAGGAAGTGGGGTAGCTGACCTCAGTAGGAGCTCTCTGTAGGGGAGTAGGCTCAAGCTAACAGTCATCCAGGAGGAAGCTATGGCTGATAGTTTTCCCACATACTTGTTTAGAATGGCCAACCATTTGCAACATCCATATTGGGACCATGGGAATCCCTTGCTGTTCCTCTGAGCCTGACCTGGGGAAGGCCTTGCTGTTCCCATGGGTCTGAGGCATTGATTGGGGTCCATGACATAGCCATGCTGATGTCAATAATTTACATTTTCTCAGGAATCCATCTGCTTATCACAGTAAATAATTTATTTATTCACTAATGAATTAATTGAAATGTACTTAGTATCATACATTGTACAGGATAATTAGAGAAGCAAAGCAAATAAAAGCCTGTAGATCAATATGGAGAGAGATAGTACTTATAACGCCATGGTTCATTTGCTAGCCAGAAGGATTTGGGATGCAGAGGAAGGAGGCACCAAGGCTCTCTGGGAGGGTGGGGAATGCTATTGGAGGTGACCAAGCTTGAATACGATCTTCAAGGAAGGCTGTGGAAGTCAGGAGAGATCCTTCATGAGAAGGAGAGGAGCAACAACTAGATTGTCTCCCAGTCTGCCTCTGTCCAGATCCCTGTCATGCTGACGGCACACTGGACTCTGGTTATGGCCCAGGCACCTATTTGCTCAGTAGTTTGGGGCTCATCAATTTCAGATGTGGTATGAGCTCACACTAACCAAGCCTGCAGCAAACATTCATAAATCAGAATATAATCATTAACTCACATGGGAAATATACAGTTGCCAAAAGAGCTGAGCAATTGCCAAGACTATAAGTCTGGTTATGAGATCTTGCCTTAGTGATATAGCAACCAGCAATATTTGCAGAGCAAACTTTACCACAACTGGGTCAATGAGGGTACGCTATGGGCCAAGCACTGAGCAATGCACTTTCCCTGCTGTGCTAATCAGCTTTCTATCACTGTAAACAAATAGGAAGAGAAAAGGAGGACCTTGGCTCACCGTTTTTAGGGCTTCAGTCTATGACCCACTGACCTCACTGCTTTGAGACTGTGGTGATGCATATATCACAGCTGGGGTGAGTGGCAGAGAACACCTGCTTGTCTGATAAGCAGGAAGAAAAGAGCAAAGGAAAGGAGTGGAACATTGCTAAGGCCTTCAACATAACACTCATAATGTTTACCTCCTGTGGTTCTTCTACTTTCCAGTAGTATACACTGGAAACCAAAGCTCTAACACATGGACCTTTAGAAACATTTCCGAACCAAAATACAGTATACAATATAGTACCTTTTAAAAACACTGAAATTGTTTATTTTTTAAACAATTTTTTATCTATTTTAAACAAATTTTTGTCTATTTTATGTGTTTTAAATAAGTTTTACCTAAAGGCCAAATGTTCCTCACCATCCATACTAGAACCAGGGGAAGACCTTGTTATTCCTCTGAGCCTGCCCTGGTGAAAGCCTTGCCATTCCCTTGAATCTGAGGCACTGGAGTTTTTGACATGGCCGTGCTCATGTCAATAATACACATTTTCTCTTAGGATGAGCTCTTTGAAAACTCTTGGCTCTGTTTACCCTGTTGTTACAGCATCTCTGGCACCTCAGAGGTGATGAGCAGCATTACAAATTTGCTGAGTGAAACCTTATGTGTTACAATCGAAAGAAAAAGAAGCCGCGGGAGGCATTTTCCTGTGTGGATCCAGAACTTATCAAGTTGACCCCTGCTTCACAAACACTACCAGGATGCAGCCAGTAAACTCCTGGTGAGTGCTCTTACCTGGGTAGTGCTTGATGTCCCTACTAAAAAGTTTACTCTCAATAAAGCTTTGTTTTGTTTAGCACAAGTGTTTTAGCACTTATGAAAACATGGAGAAAATTGGAAAAATTGTATGTATCTGTCTGTCTGTCTATCTATCTATCTATCTATCTATCTATCTATCTATCTATCTATCATCTACATACACACCCCAATCATGAAATGATTGACACACCCCAAAGAATGACTACCTTGCCCTACATTGGGATACTGTCAGTATCTCGGAGTCCTCACAGCCTACCCTTGGCCAAGCCCTCCTTTCTTCCTGGGCAACCACTACCCAGAGCCTGAGTTCTCCTTGCTTTTCTTCACAAGTGTTGGCTACAGTGCATCCTTGAGCATCAGCCTTTCCCTGGTCTTGTTTTGAATTGTATGTAATAGAATGAAAGTGGATACACTTTCCTGTGTATTTTTGTATCTGTGTTGGTCTCTTTGTGTGCCAACACTATGCTTGTGAGCTTCGTTCATGTTGTTGCTTTAGTTCATTCATTTTCACTGTTCTGAACTGTTTACTTACAGGGACATGCTAGAGTTCTTATTCTACTTCTGGGTAAGTTCTGGGTTTTTGTTGTGGAGAAATGATGAAATGAATATTCTCAAGAACATTCACATATATAATGAAAAAAATCTCCCAATGCAAAGAGTTACCTTGGAGTCAAATTGTAACAAGCCGGAGACCTTAGCACAACCTACACCATGTTAGAAGCACTAATCTGACCTTAAACTCAGCATGTAAGCCCCAAAACTTGCCAAAAATATGAACAAGGACCTATTCCACCAAAAATCTGGCTCCAGGATCCATGGAAGTCCCTAAATGTATTAACCTTGCTTTTGAGCTTCTGTAGTCTCATCTCTTGCTACGGTTCTTGCTAACTGAAATGTGTCGACCAAGACAGAGTTTTTATATCTTTATAAAGATAAAGGACTGTAAGGCTTGGGGCTGCATGATTTGGGCAGGTTCCCCATGCAGCCACTGACTGTCAATATAACCTTTCTATTTGGCTTTCCGAGTGTCTGTGTGTGTTCTGGTGTAATTACCTTGCAACAAAATCAATGTGTGTCACATGTTTACTTACTGTGTGATACTAATCAATTTCTAAAGTGCCTGTAGCAACATTTACTCCAGCCAGAGATATGTGGGGATTCCCTCCCGTTGGCATATATATTTTTCAGACTTTTATTTCTGGTCCACCAGGTGGGAGTGTGGAGTTAAGTTCACCATGGTTTAACTTGCATTCCCCGGCTTGACTTTTCATCTGCCTGGTGTCTGTTTACATTTCATTTGTCCAGTGTTTACCTGTATTTACTTCCTTGTGCTGGATCAGGGCTTGTGAACACTTTTTTCCTACGTTTTGTGCTTTTTGAATAAAAATGGATTGATTTTAGTTATTTTCATAACCTGGGAAGAAATTACTTGTTGGAAAACAAAGGGAAAGAGCCTTTCTGTGTTAGAAAACTTTTTTATGAAAATAAATTCCAAGTTTTTGTGTCCAATTTATTAGCTTTTTAAAAAACATGAATAGTCTTCTTATATCTTGTTTAAAAATATTTTAAGACATCATGTAGGTATTTTTTCAGAAATTATTTTCCTTCATAATTTTATGCACTTTACTGCATTGCCTTCTAGATTTTGGTAAACCTAAATTTATTTGGAATTGATGTTTGAGTGTTGTTTTAGTCAAGGTTCTCTAGAGAAACAGAACCAAGGAGGTGAATATATACATATTTGTTTATGTATGTGGAAGTCTTAAGTCCTCTTCAAAAGGGTCACAGCAGAAGAATCATACCTGAGAATCGGAGGATCTGATAGCTATTTGGTCCTGGAGGCCGGGCGCCTGGACAGTTGGAGTGCTCCCACAGCAGCTGTTTCTTACTGAGGGAAAACCCCTGGTAGTTACTCAGTCCACAGGTGGAATGCCTCAGTCTAACTGGCCTTGGGAGCTTCCTGGAGAACGGCTGGTCCCTGCTCAGGATGAGAGTTGGGAATCTCTGGCTCCGCTGTGGGTGAAATGATCATCATCAACACCGCAGCAACTGGACAGATCAACTCAGCGGTGAAAAGGGAGGCCAAGTGAGTGAAGGGGAGACTGTTTTCCTTCTGCCACGCCCTTTTTGTCTTCACTGCTTCCAGACAGTGCGACTCATGGTCCAGGTGGATCTTCTCACGTCAGTCAAGGCATCAGGACAGTTCTTCCGTCCGGCTCTTTACTCAGGTGATTCTAATTTGTGGCACGGTCACAAGTAAACCAACCATAATAAGACAGATGGGCAATTATTACCTCATAAGGATAGATTGCTGTTCCCAACCTGGTTATTGCAACCAGTCTTCCCTGTTGAGGTCATAAATACCTGAATGTATGGCACCGATCTATATCTCCCAGAACACACACATATGTACGTGTGTATGTACACACGCACACATATATCTCATCTGGTCCTATTTAATATTCCATTTCCCAGCCAAAATCACCTTATGAAGTTGAATAGAGCAAGGGTTGGAACCACTTGGGTCTCAGGTCTTCATTATTGGTAGTGTGTACTTGGGAAAGTGTCACAGCCTTTGTAATAATCACTCTTTTAGTCTCAACAGAAGGAGAAATTGGTTGGCCATGGCTCCTGATGTCTTTTGTAAACTAGTTCTACCTTCTCATCATTCCCACACTGGAAGTTCTGCCTTTTGAAGGATAAAGACCAACCAAACCAAACGAACGTGCATGCAGGCATGCACACACACACACACACACACACACACACACACACAGAGAGAGAGAGAGAGAGAGAGAGAGAGAGAGAGCTGTGCATATCTTTTTCAGCTTTTCCAGTATGCCTTGTAAAGTAGGTTTCAGCTCATGGTCTGGCTTACATTAATCACATGTTACCCAAAACACAATTATGGTGTGAACAACGGTGTGGCCACTGCTAGGGAGACAATTCCCTTAGAACTGTAGCCTCAGAAACATTTCCAGCCTCTGTAGGCAACATCCTTGCCCCTAATGCCCCCACTCCCCTGTTTAATAGAGACTTATTTTCAATTAGATACAGAGAGGTGGTAGAGGGGTCCACCCATTAGGCTACTGCTCACAATTCAGTCCAACAGGGCAATTTCTCAAAATTGTTATTATATGCCAGCAGCCTGCTGAGAGTGGGTGGGGTGAACTTGAACTCTGGCTAATGGCCCAGTGCGGCTACAGAAGAGATGAGATCCCAAAGCAGAAATCCCAGAAAATAAACTGCCTCTTCATGATTCTATTTTATCCTGGCCTTAGAGTAAGGAGTAGGAGCATGGCCTTGCCACTAGAAAACAGCCCATTATTTTATAAATATCAGTGAATTTTATTTTATTCACTGAATTTAGTGGTAGGAAACAAAGGAAAAGAGAACAGGAACATGTGTGGAAAGCACGAAGGCTTTTTACATGGGTGCTGGGGACTGCCTGCAGGTCCCTGTGTTTGTGCAGCAAACCCTTCATGGACTGAGCCTGCCTGAAACTGGGAAAATTGTGTTAATCTTATAATTACATGGGGCAGGATTATCTTTGTGGAAAATTGGGCCAAGGAGATTTGCTTAACTCTGAACCATGGCACAATAGAATAAATTAAAATTTATTTTAATTAAAATTTTTAATTTAATTAAAATTAAAATTTAAAAATAGAATAAAATTCAAATGCACAATCCTGAGTGTCACGCAGATCCAACCCATTTGCACACTGTTGGAGACTAGAATGCTTGTCCAAATAATTTTGTGCATAGTTTCTTCTATTTTGAACTTAGAAATTTGGAATATCCCTTAGTCATTAAAAATAAACAAATAAAAGACTTTAGCTATCTCATTTCCAGAAGCTCTTAGATTATTTCATCAGTCACTGTATCTTAATGTTAAGATCTTCATTACATGCTAAAATAACTGTTTTTTTCATACATTCCTGGATTTTAAGATATGAATATCTATAAAGCGGGTGACATATTCATGGGGGGTAAGGAGATGACTTTTCTCTCCCAAATCATGGTGGGCTAGATCTCTCATTAGATATTTCTGTTCATATTCCTCCTGAAAAGGAGAAAGTTAAAAGCCACATTGCAAATAATGTCGTGGTGAGGCTGAGTCCCCTGTGCCTAGAAGACCCTAGCTTCAGTTCCAAGGATGTTTAATTGCAAAGGAGTTTGACCACAAGGAGATACTGACCAGGGTACATCTGAGCTCTCCTCTGTTCCCCTACATCCAATCCCTCCTAATGGGGACACACAATTAGCAAGATAAACTGGTAGTTTTCCTGGGTCATCCAGCTCCCTGTCTACCTACCCTTGCCACATGTCCACTACAAAACTCCCTGTATGCAAGCCAGTAAGTCGTACAGCTACCAAGAGAGTGCAGATCCACAGAGACACACAGAAGGGCTCCGCACTGTGGGGTTTAATGCTGTTCTGGGTTGAGGGGAAAGTAGCATGATGGTCAAATCTTGGTGAAGATGTCTGTACCACTGCCCCTTTCTCCCTTCTCGTTTGAAATCCATTCCATATTTTGGTGTCTCCCCAGATTAAATAAAGGTCTCTGCACTAGTCTCTACTGATCTGATTAATGCCTCCTAGGAATGAATATTTCAAATCAAATCAGTCTTCCACATGAAAAGCTTTTAATATATAATATACTGGTCATACTTCTTTTCATCTTGGTGTCGTTTACTTTGGAGACTCACTCCTCCCTAGTCCTCAGCAATTCCTGTGGTTTGGATCTTAAATGTCCCCCAGCAGCCTGTGTACTGTAATATTGGTCCCTAGGCTGAGGTCTTTGGGGGAGGTGGTGGCTCCTTTGGGAAGTGGTGACTTTTAGGAGGAGGAGACCACTGGGAGGCAATGAGGATCTTGGTGGTATGCTTTCGGGGCGGATACTAGGTCCCTGGGCCCAGATCTCTCTGTCTCTCAGCCATCAAAGCCATACTGCTTTGCCATGATTTACTATTCCACTATGGACCCTATATGTGCTACCTGGCTGTGGGCCAATCAAAACCTGTGCGTTGTGATAGTCTTAGGAATTTTCTTGTAGCGATGGAGAATTGTCTGACACAGAAATCCCACTCTGTTGATGTGGTCTTGGTTTCGTTCTCTCTCTTCCTCCTCTCACTCCCCAGTCCCCAGCTTTCTGGGCGCATGGAGTAGCCAGGCAAATAAATCACAGCATGCCCTAATTGCTTTCATTGTTTCTGTGACTAGCAACAATGACTAACAGTGCTTTGTGACAGAAACAACTGGAGGATTTATGTTGGCTCATGGTCAGGGTCCGTCTACTACGTTCTCAACTACTTAGAACACTGTGGCAGTGGACAACTGTATACCTTATGGCAGAAAAGGAAGCAGAGAAAGACATAGGAAGGAGCCAGGGACAAGATGCCCCCAAGAGCTTGAACCCAGTGTTCCTCTTCTTTAGCTATATCTCACTTCACAAAATAGTGTCCCAACCTGACCTATGCTTCAACACATGATCCTGTGGGAGCCATTGGTAATGAAACCATAGCAGGTCATTCCTGACCTCAGTGATTGGCACGGTAAGGAGCTTCTTGTGTTATGACACACGGTTTGTCTGGGGCTGTCTGGACTTGGATCCCCTATGTATAAAGGTGGGCCATGAGTATAGGGCTAGGGTTTTACCCTCTCCCCCTGCAAATGTGCCTGCTTGAGACAGAAAACAAAACAGAGGAAGGGGAAGCGGAGGGCATCACCCTCTTCCTAACACTTCACTCCCCTAAATTCACATGTTGAACTCTTATCATCAGCGGGTGTGGTGGTGTGAAGTTGGGGGTCACTTCCGAGGTGATTAGATTTAGATGAGGTCATAAGGGTGAATTCCCATAAGGGGATTGGTGTCCTTAAGAGAACTGATAGAGACTAGGCACTAGATAAGCTGGGAAGTGGGTCCTCAACAGACCCTAGATGGTCTTGTGCCTGAGCCTAGAATGTAGGACATATGTAGGATCCCACACAGAACCGTGAGAAATGTATGCTTATTCAAATCACCGAGTCTCTGGTATTTAGTCAGAGCAGCCCAGGAGTGAGGGAGATGTTTCTACACCAAAAAGCCTATCAACTATGATCAATGCTTCAGGGAGCAAGTAAAATTGGGCTGGGATTTGCCATTGTGTAGGTCATTGGTAACCTTGATAATGTTGTGAGGTAAGTCCACCAGAAAACACACAGACACTCTTAAAGCCGAAGAGAAAGTTTTAACTGCCTGATGGTGGCTGCATGGGGAACTCGCCCAAATCATGCAGCCCTGACCCTCACAGTTGTCTTTTATGCACAAAAACCACATACTGAAGTACGGTTGACATACTTCAGTCATTTAGGGACTTTTCCTGGATCCTGGAACTATGGTCTAGGTCTTTGATGGATTAGGTCTTTGTTCTAATTTTGGCAGGTGTTTACATGCAGCCAAGTGATCTTTGGCAGGTGATCTGCATGCTGGATTTTAAGGTCAGAATGGTGCCTCTAATGTGGTGTCAGTTGTGCTACAGTCTGGAGGTCTAATACAACCAGAGTGAATTTTGTGGCATGCTGCGGAGGTGGAAGAAACCTCCATGGAAAGATTTCTCAGAAAGAAGTGTGGAGACTTTCAAAGTGAGAAGTCTAAATCATTCTTGGAGAAGTTTTTCTTCATAACAGATCAGAGGTTGGAAGATGTGAGGTTAAAAATACTCTTCTTCTTTCCTTATTTTTTTCTTTCAGGGGGAAGTGTGAAATACTTCTTTGTGTTCTGACTGGAATGGCCCAGAAGGCGAAATCTCATAACTCAGAGAAGAGTGTTAGAACAGGATCTTTTGGGTCCTGTCCCTAAAATAACAAGAAGGGATGGGGTTTGGTAGCCCAGAGTGTACTTGCCTTTTGCTAGGATCTGAACAACCTCCCCACTGGAACAGGAAAGAAAACCTGAATAGAAAGTAAGAGGTGAGAGGTAGACAAGGACACATTTTATCAGCAAAGAGAGTAAGGTCATCAGATGAGAGAAATGAGAGAGAATGGCCATGTGTATGAGGAGAGAGAGAGACCCGTATCACCTCTAGAGTAGTGGGCAGTCCCTGGCTTGGGGATATCAAGTGGCCAGCAGAACAAGGCTTGCTTGGGGTTGGTGATCACACATCCAGATGAGTTCAGTCAGTACAGAAGAGGCCTTCTGAAGGATGGGCAGGTGCTCATGACAAATGGGAAATTGTAGTTTATTTAAAAGGGTTGGAGGTTTGCCAGGCTACAGCCATGGGTCTATGGGAGGATGGGAAAAATAATCCAGCCCACACAAAGGAGAATGACTGTGATAGTAGACTAGAAGTCAAGATGGGACTGGAGGGAACCAAGGGAAAGGAGAAACAGACATCTGGCCTCAATGAGCTGCTGGCCTGGAGGCACATGATCAAATGATAGAAGGCAGCTGTGATGGCTGTTCTTGGTCGCCTACTTGACTATGTCTGGAATTAACTAAAACCCAAGCAACTGGGAACACCTGTGAGGGATGTTTCTTGTTTGGATCATTTGAAGTGGAAAGACCCACCCTAAATCTGGATCAGCTGGGGTCAGAAAACCCACCCTAAATCTGGGCCATACCTTTTGATAGTAGCCTATCTAAAGGACATGAAAGAGGGTAGCACTCTGAGTTTTTTCTGCTTGCCCTCGCACTTGATGTCAAGTTCATCCATTTACTGGTATTAGAACCTACTTCTTTGGGATTCCAATGTATATTGAAGACCAGCTGAGATACCCAACCTCATAGACTGAGCAACTATTGGATTCTTGGATTTTCCATCAAGAGATAGCTATTGTTGGACTAGCCAGACCACATCATGTAATACACTCTAATACGTCTTAATAAATTTAATATATGTGTACACACACACACACACACACACACACACACACACACACCTGTTCCTCTGGAGAACCCTGACTAATACAGAAGAGGACAATGCGAGAGGACCAAAGCTGTCTTGTGAAGAGACACAGTTCTGACAATGATTAAAGTCTAGAGGTCCTAGAGTAAGAGGTTGTGAGTAATCGCATCCTGGGGGAAAAAAGGAAATGAGGGAAAGACTACACATTGGGGTATCTCTCAGGATACCCCAATGCAGTTTAAAGCATGGACGATACAGTAGTTAGGAAGATAGGGAGGGAGGAAATGGAATAAACGGGACACGGGTAGGGAAGATTTGAAAGTGATGGGAAGGATTCCATGGGACGACTTCTCCTTCTGAGTCCAGAGGTCGGATGGATGTGGCATAGATATCAGTCAACACCAGCTGTCTTCGAGACAAATTGTGGCTCAGAAAGTGCCAGCTTCAGCGTAGGCACAGAAGCAGTGCCCTGGCTCACAGCAGGTACTTTTGAAAGGCAGGAGATGATGAATACGCAGCTTATTGATATTGCCTATTGGATTACATGCCATGTTTACTTTTGCTAAGGATTTGCTAAGGATTACAAACCTTTAAAACTCTAGTCTTATATTTAAATAAGGCTAAAATATTCTTAGTAATTGGTACTAAAATATAGTTCTAAACCATCTTTGTTCTACTTCAAAATTAAAGCATTTAAACTCAGGGACTGTTATTATATGGCAAATTGGGACACACGGTAATTGCTACATTCTTAGGAAGGCCAGCCCGTTTTGTTCAAATAGGAGGCACATGTCATCATTTAATGTTTTGACTTTAATTTTTATTGATGCAGCCGCTGTAAAGTACAAGGGACACGGCCACTCATGGTGAGATGTAGGAAAACTGAATCCTGTCTTCCAGCTGTTAGCATCTGAGCTGAGCTTGTTGGTGTAAGAGGCCTGGTTCATCTTTCCAACTTGCTGCGTTTCTGTAACCCAGCTACCGTGACTGACTAAGAAGTACAGTGTGCATAAAACAAAGTGCTGAGCCTAAGGAAACGAATACTCTGCCAACATGCAGCCTTCAGGTACAGCCTGTGAGTCTGAGGCCAGGCACAGTCCAGCCACAGTCAATACAGGAGACAATTGTATATAAAACTGACTAGACTTAGAGCAGGTATTATGGATGATCAGATAACAAACATAACAAAGGTAGCAGCTGCCTTAAAGCAAAAGGTGAGACGGGTACTCCTGATCCCCAACTGATAGGCAGGACACTTCACTGGGAGACTGTCCACTGTCAGGCCAAGAGGGCTAAGAGAGGGGAAGGAGGTGAGTATTGGATTTTCAAAGGTGGTTGAGAGGCAGACTGAGAGGGCCATGTGGCAAGGATTTATGTGTTTGCGTGTGTAACTGTGTATGCATTACACTTAAACAAGTGAGGGCAGCTATGGGCAGGTCTTCAGTGTCTGTGGAAGCCACGAACCAACCAGTGTCAGTCTGCTTTTATTCTGCAGTCATCATGATAGACAAGCTCCAAGCTTGCTTGGGTTGATGGAGAACAGCACTCATGCCTCGGGTAGGGCTCCTCTCTCACCAACTCCATGGCCAAAACTGAGGTTGATGGCTCAGCTGACAACCTCACGGTTGGCTGTGTGAATGCACCTTTCCATTTTCATCTTAGAGAGGTAAGCTTGATGATCCAGAATTTTAAAATGTAGCTAAAGATATCTGCTGAGCATGGGAGGGGAGAAAGACTCAGACTTCCACCCTCAGCTGAGGACAATCAAATTTAAGAGTTTGGCTCCTGGTAGGTTGACCATGCTCCATTGGATGGCTCTGTGCCCATCGGTACATAGCAACACAGATTGGTTTGCAAGTTATTAAAAAATATAAGAAAGAACATGGAGATAGGAAGATGAATGGTGATGGTGGATCTGGAGTGAGTTAGAGGGAGGAACAGTAGATGAATATGACCAAAATATGCTGTATGCATGTATGAGATTCTCAAGAATTAACAAAAATACATTGTGTGCATGTATCAAACTCTCAAGAACTAATACAAACATTATATTTAATTTTTAAAAGGTATCGGCTAAGAGGATGGTGGATGGTACTTAAATTAATCTAGAAATTCTCCCCATCAATAGCAGCAGTCAATCTTGTGTTCTGTTTTCCTGAGACTCAGGCTAGCTCCAAATACAGTTGGACCTTAGATTGTAGTTTGTGGAGCTGGCCAGTGCCGGGCACCTCTGTCTGACTGCGAGATCATTTCGTATATGTGAAAACTGGTATGGTCAGGGCATGCAGCCTGCTTTCTGTGGATAGCAGTGCCATCCATGCTCAGAATCCCTTAGGAATGGCCTTTCCAAAGTCCTCTGAAGACCTTACACTGAGCACCCAACGTTCCCCATTGTGATGGTTACTATCTGTCGCTAACTTGACTGGATTAAGAAATGCCTAGAGTAGTGGATCAGGCTTCTGAGTGTGTCTGTGAGGGCAATTCTAGAGGCAATCATGAGGTTCTGACATAGTGAGATTAATCTCTTAGTGGGGTCATTGAAGGTTGTGTTAGAAGGCAGTCGGAGGCAGAAGGGAGGTCACCGGGCATGACCTGGATCTGAGCTAGCGTACCTTAGTCCCGTCTGTACTGCCCTATGGTCTCCCAAAGTGCCCTTTGGTCCTGCAACCCCACGTGACTCCAGGAACTTCCACAGTCATGTGCATCTCAAAGTCTCAAAGTCACACACCCACTGAGCAGTTCTCCATTAGTCTTAGAACACTGAATGAAAGTCGGACTATTGATGCACGGGAGACCACACGCGTGATGAGACGGACTGAAAGAAAGTCACCGAATTCTGATTCACGATCTCTGCTTACCCGGTGTTTCCTCAACCTTATTTAAGCCTTGCTGAACATCTCTGGATGTTCATCTCATTCCAGCGGCCGGCAGCTAAGAGGCAGCTCATTACCAAGGCCCAGTGGTAGGTCTGTGTTCTGATTTTCGTGGGGATTGGTGGATGGATTGCTATCTGATTTGTATTTTCACTGCTGCTTAAATGCAAATCCTTGCGAGTGTTAAATGAGCCCTTTTCTTCTGCAGAAGCTTCGTTTTCACAGGCACCAGGAAATCTGCTTAGTTGCATTCCTTCCCAGCTGGCATCTTTTGCTTGTAGTTTTGGGATTCCTGGTTAGTTCTCCCCAGTTACCTTCCACAGAGAGAACAATGTGGGCAGTGGGGTGAGCTGCCTATGTGTCCACTCAGTGAGCCAAGAAGCTCAAGAAGCAGATTAGCTGAGGAGAGGGGCAAGGTGGGGGGGGTTCCTTTGTAGCCACTCCTGTCTGTTAATCTGCCCTCCCCCAATACCTATATTTATGCAATAATACACCCAACTCTCAACACCTAAGCTTTGTTGGGGGGGGCAGAGGGAAGGAGGGAGGAATGGAGGAAGGGGGAGAGAGGCAGGGAGGGAGAGAGAGAGAGAGAGAGAGGAGAGACAATAGGTTTTATCCTTAGAGTAAATTTTTCTCTTACAGATAACTGGTGTTTCCCTATACCCAGTGTAAATTGCTTCTGCAAACGTTCATTTATCTCTTCCTACCCCACCACCCAAATGACAGTCTTATTGCTTCTCTGTGACTATTGTCATCTGTCCTCGAGAGTGTTTACAAGCTGTGGGTCCAGACACACAGGATTAGTTGGCACCTCACCTGCTTCTGTGTGGAGCAGGTGGCCCTGGGTGGTGCTGGGTCGTGGCTGAAACCCAGGCCCTGTGCTGTCAGAGGTGCTCCAGTTGGGCCATTCTCTCACTGGGGTGTTTTTGAAGCCGATGAGACCTGTCTAAGGCAGAGCTTTGGAACCATTCTGAGGGTGAATATCTGGTTGCTTTTCTGGATATGACTGGTCAGTGAAGTTCTCAGGTCTCCATTTCACACAACGGGGCCTCTGCTTGCAGTGTGAAGGACATGGTTAGGACAGGGTGCAGACCTGGGGTAGAAAGGATGCTTCTGACTGCTCTGGGTAGACCAGAGATCTGGCCAGATGCAAAACCATTTGGGTTTCTGTCAGAGCCCAGCGGCATAGGCTACTGCTCCCTGCCAGAGAAGATGCTTCTCACTGGTTTGGCTAGTTCTCCAGCTGTGGCTACTCTGGGAAACTCTGGAAAGGTTTGTAGGTGGGACCTGGCTGGAGAAAACAGGTATGGAAGATTGTCTGCTTTCTTAGCACCAAGGGGTGAGCAACTTTGGTAGGTCAGTAGGTCGCTTGGTCGGAGTTGATAGTTTGTCTCCCCAACAACAACAGATCAGCGAACATGGAAACCCTGAGGAAAAGAAAGCCTTCTTCAGAAGGTTGTTCTGACAGGTCACAGTAATGAAAACAGCATTTACAGTGGTGCTGTACTGTGCACTTTATTGGCAGTAGCTGGAGAGGGTATTATGGAGCGGATAAGACTTCGGACCTTAACTCTCTGACGGGATGCTATTTTACACTTTGCAGTGCTAGGCATAGAACCCTGGGTGCTGTTTATTCACATCTTTTAGACTGCCCAAGTATACCCCTAAATGCAAGAGGAGAATAAGCATTCTTAATTCGAATAGGCAATGGCCTAAGGAGATTCACCGAAGCCAGTACAGCTGAGTGGTACAATGTGTGCTTAGCTCATATGAGGCTCTGGGTTCAATTTCCAGCTCCAACATTTAAACAAATCAGTTACTGAACATCAACTTGTGCAGCAAATATTACTAAGACCTGGGTCCCTGGTTGTGCATCTTTGAAGTGCTCACAGATTTTGGAAAGCAAATTGCAGAGATACTGCCTTAGACCTGCAGTGTGAGAATATCTGTTCCTTTGGCTCTTGCAAGGGAACGTTTGTGGGACCAAATGTGGTTTTTAATGGTTTTAAAATTTATTTATTTATTTAATTTTATGTGACTGTTTTGCCTGCATGTATGTATGTATACCACGTGTGCATCTATGCCTGGAGAGGTCGGAAGACGGTGTGGGATTCCCTGGATTGGAGTTACAGATAGTTGTGGGCCACCATGAGGGTGGTAGGAACCAAACACAGGTCCTCTGTAAGAGCAACAAGTGCTTTTAACCGCTGACCCATCTCTTCAGCCGCTGTTTATTTTATTTTATTTTTCACTTTGATATGTAAGCCAGCAGCTGAGGCAAGATAAATTTGCTCACACCCTGAGTCTCTGGAGAATGCTCTTGGGGTGCTGCCCAGAGAGGAGGGAGATCGGTTCTTAAAAACAGAATTTCCCTCTTTGTTTATTCATTTGTGTCATGTTCTTGTGACATTTTCTGAGATGACAAATGGTTATTTTAGGAAGTGATCATCCTTGCTTTCTGCTACGGCCTGAGGCAGCAGAGTTCTTCCCATTGTTGTACTGGAAGGCCCTCTCTGCTCTTAAAGGTAACTCTGAGCAGCAGGGTGGCAGGGGCTGAGCAAGATGCTGCAAGGGGGAGCAGCCAGGGAGGCAGAGAAATGAGAAAGTATGTCCCCAAAGCCAAAGGACTGTTTAGAATGTTGACTGGTCTGGCAGCTCCACACAGAATCATTCGGGTTCCTTTCTGCAGAGTGATGGCTCTGGAGACCAGCCAGGATGCGGCAAGGATGGGGCCAGGCAAAGTGCATGTAAGGGGAATAGCCAGTGTTCACTTCATTAAGACAGACTTTATTTTAAAAAATGCTTAGAAAACAATGCACCTGTCATCCATCCATCTTATAATTTTCTTATCTGCTTCAAATTTAAATATTTAAATGGGTAGTGGAATCCCTCTGTAGATTCTCTATCTGACATCTATCTGCAGAGCCATACGTTGTCATTAATTTGGCATCTTTCATTTTTGTTCCCTTTAACCAGCAATTCCATTTATGCATGTGTATAAATAATGTACAGTGGTGCATACTGTAAAGTTGTGATCAGACTATAAATGGTTTCCTTCAACAACTTACCTTATATCCACAGAAGATATAGCATACATTAGTTTATAATATCAGTACACCTTGGCTGGGCAAGTTGGTGCACTTCTGTAATCTGAGTGCATGGGAGATAGAATTAAGAGGGTCAGGAGTTCAAGCTCATCTTCAGCTATATAGTGTGCTTAAAGCAAACACACAGAAACAGACACAGACACACAGACACACAGACACACACAGACACATACACAGACACATACACACACAGAAACACATACACACAAAGAGACACACAGACACACACACACAGAAGCACATAACACAGACACACACACACAGACACACACATTCACACACAAAAACACACACACAGAGACCTACGCACACACAGACATAGACACATACACACACACTCACACACATACACACACACTCACACACAGACACACAGACACACACACTCACACACTTAGACACAAACACACATACACACACACACACACATACATACACACAGAGGCACACACATACACAAGCACACACAGACACACACAGACACACACACACATAACAGACACACACACACACATAGACACACACACTCACACACATATACAAGCACACACATTCACACTCACACAGACACACTCACACACAGACACACACATTCACACTCACACAGACACACTCACACACAGACACACACATTCACACTCACACAGACACACACACACAAGCACACACATACACAAGCACACACAGACACACACACACACAGAGACACACACACACACAGATACAAGCATGTGCACACACACACACACACACACAAGCACACACAGATATACACACACTCTCACACAGACACAGACACACACACACACACACACACACACACACAGAAACACACACAATGGATGTCTATACTGTATCTAGAATACGTTGCAGCATGTCCCCAGGCATTCCTGTCTCTGCCTCCTGTCAGAGGGGCTGTGGGAAGGCTTTGCCTGTGGTTTGGCTAGTTAGTGTCGTTGGTTCCCAGCATTGCCAGACATGTGCTCTTCTGTCTCACTTTATCACTACTGACACTGGGACCTCTAGCCTGCCCTGCTCTGCTTTTCAGATGGGATGTGACATGACATCTGCCTGTAGTTTTCATCTATTTTTCCTCGGCCTCATGAATTTGAACATGAATATTTGAATATCTTTTTGCCTTTTTTTCAGTGTGATTTGACTTTCTTTCCCAAACTGCTTTTCATCTTGTTAGCCTAGTATTCTGGGAGGTCTTTCTTATTTTTCTTGTTGATTTCTGGGGACTCGTTGTGTGTTCCCAGACCCTATCTGGGCCTTCAAACTAGCTCTTATGAAAAGCTACAGGGTAACATGGGAGCATATTTTGAAAATGACAGAAATTTATGAAAAAGCAATGGGAAGTAGGAGGTGATTGGTTCTGACTCCCAGTGATGGATCTGGTGAGATGAAGAGGCTAAACACATGAACAGAGATGATTAGGATCTTTGCATATGATCATTCTGGTTGTGGGACAAATGACCAGGAGAAGATAATGGGTGAAGTCTGTCAGCCACAGCTGGAGACATAGAGGGTGGAAAGCCAGGTCAAGGCAAGGATCCATGGGTGCTTGGAAGACCACAGGGTGTGGTGTGGCGTGGCAGTGGCCTTATAGCAGGATAGGTGAAGAAACCTAGCAAACAGGACCAATGGACTTATTTGTGCAGCATGGGCAAAGGGTCTCATGCAGACGACTCCTCTCATGCATTTCACTTTTGAGAAGTGAAGACTCCCACACTCTGCCCAAATGGACTGCCAGAGATCAAATGTCATGGCCCTGCCTCAGCCCCACCTGGAAAGGGACCAGGATCTGTGAATTTCATATGGCTGCTGGAGCTGTCAGTGGGGTGCCTGTGGTGTGTGGATGCACTGCTGTGGGGTAGATATGATTTGACTGTCCCCTGGAGGCTCATGTGTTAGAACTGTGCTCCCACCGTGGGAGCATTCAGATGTGATGGAATCTTTTCAGGTGGAACCTACAGAGAGATCCTTAGGTCCTTGGGCCATGCCCTTGAAAATGATAGAGTACTTTCTCAGGGGATACCTACTAGGTCTTATGGAAAGATTATTATAAAAGGAGCTGTTTCAGCGCTCTGCTTTCTGTTGAAGATGTGATATTTCATCCTGCATTGCCCTGCCATTTACCATAGGGCCCTTAGGTTTTTAGCCTCCTAAACTAGGAGTCAAATAAACCTTTTTCCACTATAAGCTTGCCTGTCTTAGGTATTTCATTATGGCCAGGGAATGCTGAAAAATACATGAAGCTCACTTGAGACTGATGTGGCAGAGTGGAGGCAGATGGTTTCACTCTAGTTTCTCAACTTCACCTGAGAAACAGAGCTGCCAGGACAATAAGCTGCTGCTAACTCTGTGGGGAAATGAAATATCTGTCTAAAGGTCATAAATATTTGCTCTGGCTAGTTTTTATGTCAACTTGGCATGAGCTAGTGTCATCGGGGAAGAAGGAATTTTAATTGAGAATATGCCTTCCTAGGATCAGCCTGTGGACAATTCTGCAGGGCATTTTCTTGGTTGATGTTCGACGTGGCAGGGTCCAGCTCACTGTGAGCGCCGCCACTCCTAGACCAGTGGTTCTGGGTAACGTAAGAAAGCAAGCTGGGCAAACCATGCTGAGCAAGACAGGAAGCAGCACTCCTCCATGACCTCCGCATAGCTCCTGCCTCCAGGTTCCTGCCTGTTTGAATTCCTTCCCTGACTGCCTTTGATAACTGACTATGATGTGGAAGTATAAACTGAAATAAACCTTCCCGTGTTGTTTGTGGTCACGGCATTTTCATGACACAACAAAACCTCTAAGATAATATTATTATGATTCAATTTTATTTCTATATAGGTGAGACTATTATTTTAAAAATCAACAGACTATTTTTAGAGCAACTTTAAACTTATAGGTTATATAAAAATTTTCCATAGGCTTCTTCTCCACCCTCACATCTCTGTGGTTATCGTGTGTTGGTGAGATTTGTTAGTTATAGCTGATGGACCAATACTGCTGTATTGTATTAATGGAAGTCCACACTTTAGCATTTATGTTTTATGTTGTATATTATACAGCATCGTGCATCAGTGGATACAATAGATAGAGAACAATTTCACCACCGTAAAAATCTTCTGTATTCAATTGCTTGTCCCTTCTTGCCCCACTTACAGCTCTCAGTACCTGGAAATTATTGGTCTTTCTATGGTTCTTATAGCATTGCTTATTTATTATTATATTAATAATAATAAATATTAATTTAATAATATAATAAATAATAAATAAAAAATAATAAAAATTAATAATAATATTAATATATTATTATTATAGCATTGCTTATAGCATTCTTATAGAATCCTTATAGCATTTTTAAGGATGTCTTCTGATCATGTAATATGTAGTCTTCTTCAGATTGGATTTCATTTGGAAATATGTGTCTCAGGTTTTTTTCCACGTATACTATGGCTTGATAGCTCACATCTTTCATCACTGATTCAATGTTATATTTTGTTTGCCCATTTACCAACTGAAGGCCATTTTGTTGGCAACTGTGGTGGTTTGAATAAGAATGGCTCCCATAGGCTCATATGTTTGAATGCTTGGACCCCGTTAATAGAACTGTTTGGGAAGGATTAGGAGGTGTGGCCTTGTTGGAGAAAGTGTGTCACTGCGGGGGGAGGGGGTTGAGCTTTGAGGTTTCAGAAGTCCATGTCAGGCTCAGTGTCTCTCTCTCTCTCTTGGCCTGCAGGTCAGATGTGAGCTCTCAGCTGCTGCTCCAGCTCCATGCCTGCCTATCTGCCACTGTGCTTCCTGCCATGACGACCATGGAATGCCCCTGTGGAACTGTAAGCAAGCTCCCAGTTACATGCTTTCTTTTATAACTTGATCATGGCATCTTTTCACAGCATTGGAACATTAAGACAGCAGCTATGAATAAAGCCGCCATAAATATGCCTGTGCAGAATTTCATGCAGAGGTTAGGTTTTCAGCTCACTGGGGTCAATACCAGGGAGCATGGTTTTTGGATGCTGCAATTAAGAGTAGAGTTAAACGTGTAAGAAAAAACAACTGTCTTCCCAGGGGCTTGGGTATTTTACATTTGCTTTAGTGGGAAGGACTATGCAGTTTCATAGTCATTCGTATGACTGTGACTATGTGGTCGCTCCACGGCCTTGTAAGAGTTTGGAGTTTCATCTTCCTACTTCGTGGATAGTGGATATGACCGTCATGTTCACTAGCAGTTTCTTAGTGACTATGGTGCTGAATGTCCTTTCATATGATAATTGCCAACTGTGTTTTCTCTTCCAAGTCTTTTCAGATCTTTCTTCTACTTGCTCTTTTCTTATTGTTGATTTTAAATCTTTTTGGTATTTTTCTTTTTATAACAATCTATGGACAGATACATGTTTTGAAAATATCTCCTCTCGGTATACCATCTTCTCATTTTCTTAGCAGCATCATTTACAGAGTAAATTTTTAAAAAAATTTTAATGAAGTCTCACTTGTTGGTATTTCATTTCATGGATTGCGTTTTGGGGTTCTGTCACCACGTCCTACATGACCGTGGAAATTGTCTCCTGTGCATTGCCTACAGTTTTTACAGGGTTCCATTCTATGGTCATTGAACCATTTTGCCCAGTGTTTGTGAGAAGAGTAAGATTTGTGTCTAGGTTGATTCATTTTCTGCATGTGGATGCCCAGTTATGCCCTCAACCATGTGTTGAAAAGATTTCTCCATGCTGTTTTCTTTGCTCCTTGTTGACAGATCAGTGGACTCTATTTAAGAGAGCTGATTCCTGGGCTCTGTCATGTCCCATCTGTCTGCCTGTCTTTCTCACTGCCAGCACACTGCTTTAACTGCTGCAGCTTTGCACACCAATGATGTCAGTGCTTTGGCTTCTTTTTTTCCTAAGGATCATTTTACCTATTACATATTTGTCTCTCTTTAAAGTTGAGAACCAGTGCTTTTGTTACTGCGATTTGCTAGAGATTGCATCATTGATGGAGTGGGTTGGAAAGGGAAGAGCTGCCATCTTAATGATAGTGAGTCTTCCTGATTGTTTTCTGTTTTCTAAACGTGGACTGTATTTCTATTTTAGGATCTTGTTTGATTTCTTTCATCAGACTTGTGATTCTTCTCATGTAGATCTTGTTTTAAAATGTAGGGTTGTTCTTTTTGTTCTCTCAAGAGAAAGATGGAGGTGCTATATTATCTACCAATCCCATTTCTGAATATGTAACCAAAAGAAACTCAGTATGCAGAAGAGTCATCTACATCCCACATCTATTACATCAGCGTTCATGTAGCCAAGACGTGAAGCCAACTGAAGCATCTCCGACAAATGGGTAGAGAAAACACATAGTTGAATAAAATGTGACTTTAACCAATGAGAGAAACCCTGTTGTTTGTGACAAGGCTGCACCCTATGCTGGCTAGTTTGGGCAATTTGAGACAAACTAGAGACACCTGGGAAGAGGGAACCTCAATTGTAGAATTACCTCCATCAGATTGGACTGTGGGCATGTCTGTGGGGCATTTTCTTGATTAATGATTGATATAGGAGATCCCTGCCCACTGTGGATAGTGCAGGTGATTGTGTGTTGTATAAAAGACAAGCTGAGTAAGCCAGGGGTTGGGGGCAAGCCAGTGAACAGTGTTCCTCCATGGCCTCTGCTTTGGTTCCTGCCTCCAGGCTGCCTTAAGCTCCTGCCATGACTTGCCTCAGTGATGTACTGTTACCTAGACTTGTAAGATGAAATAAACCCTCTCCTTCCCAAGTTACTCTTGGTTAGTGTTTTATCACGGCAATAAACAGCAAATTTAGGACTAATCTGGAGCACCATGACAAGCAGAAATAGCCACAAATCGTGATCTCCCACACTCAAAAAGCTGGAACACAGAAGCAGAAAATAGTGGTAGAATGGGAGAAATCAGAACGGCCCGGTACCGTTTAAAACAGGTGTATCAGTTACTTTTTGCTGGACAAAGCACCATAACCAAGGCAATTTCTACAACGCAGAATTATCTGGGCTTATGGCTTCAGGGTGAAGTCCATGATGGCAGAGCAAAGACACAGTGATGGCAACAGCTGAGGGAGGGAGGGAAGGAAGGAAGGAAGGAAGGAAGGAAGGAAGGAAGGAAGGAAGGAAGGAAGGAAGGAGGGAGGGAGGGAGGGAGGGAGGGAAGGAAGGAAAGAAGGAAGGAAGGAAGGAAGGAAGGAAGGAAGGAAGGAAGGAGGAAAGGAAGGAGGGAGGGAGGGAGGGAGGGAAGGTAGGTGTGTATTTGGCACACATTTGCCACATGGCTACAGTGAGGTTAGGAACACTAAGGTGGTAGCATTAGTGCTTGGCTACCTGATTCTAATGTTGTCAGATTCTAAACGGGTGCTCCAGAATATATTGTTCCCAACACCCAGCACTGAGCCGCCCCTCCCCCACTCCTTTGCAGTGTGCACTCATCCCTTGTCCCTCACAGCTTGGGTGAAAGGCTGAGGGTTGACACAGAACACACCCAGAAAACAGATTCTTAGCACAAAGGAGATGTATTTGCCCCAGAGGGACATGGACAGGGAACGGGACAGGTAATAGGGGAGGAAGGGATATTTACCCCGGAGGAACAAAGAACTGCCTCTGGATAGAATAAAGACAGCCATGGCCCTTAGGCAAGTAGCAAGTTATAAAGAGTCCTAGGCAGGAAGGGAAGAAAGAGAGGTACAGTCAGAGAAGGGTTGGGGTGGCTGCTTCTGGTTAGCTTGGAGAACAGCAAAGGAGAGGAGATGTGGACTTTTGGGAGAGAGGTGGCAGCACTGTGGAGGGATTTCTGGGAGATGGGCCTCTGTGTGTGAGAGGCTGGAACTTAACTTATGTCTGGCTGCTCTTTCATCGCCATCTTGGGGTTATGTGGGGATGTGCCAACACTGGGCACGTCTGTCCTTGTCAATGTCACCCCATCTGAAGTTCTCCTGCCTGATCGT
The DNA here is from genome assembly GCA_026225945.1 of Cricetomys ansorgei. NCBI lineage: Eukaryota > Metazoa > Chordata > Mammalia > Rodentia > Nesomyidae > Cricetomys > Cricetomys ansorgei. The sequence continues at coordinate 2,327,012 of JAMJFZ010001815.1, read as the reverse complement.
TTATCAGGAAGCTCCCCCGGAGGAAGCTGTGTCTTTCTCATGTCACGCTTCAGCTTTCAGGCTTCACTGACCTGCTGGTGATGCTGACCTTGGTCTCTTAGTTCAGTGGACGTCTGCTGGGGTCTCTACTCTGTAAAGCAATCTTTTTCCCTCTGGCTGCGGTCCTACCTTGTGGAAGCTACATAAAGATAAGATCAGTCAATCAATACTGATTCTCCTGAAACTTCGCCCATGACCTTCAGCGTTCATCACTCAGTGTTTGCTGCAGTAGCCATTACTGATGGGTTTGTCTACTGGCGATTCCATGTCCCACCTTTCTTCTACTTGAAGAGCTCTTATCAGATCAGCTTTAAACATTTATGTCAGTGAGGGGTCATGGCTGTTGCTTACGTGCTATGTGTTATAATACAACCCTGTTCTTGTTTTGTTCCTTTAATCGTTCAACTTTGGGCACCGTGGTCTCTGGATTCAACTCTCCAGAGTTGGGTGGCTCCTGTGGTCTTTCTACAAGACTCCACCTTTCTTCTGCACTCTACAACCCAGACAGCAACAGGCGCTTCACTTCTGTCTTGTCTTTTCCTGACAGTCCTAGAACTGACTGCTTCTCACACAGCTCTCATTCACGGTGGGGGAAATGGCTCAGAGGGTAAAAGTGCTTAGCGCCAACCCTGATGACCTGTGTTCAGTCCCCAGAACCTATATGATGAGAAGAGAGAACTGACTCCCAAAATTGTGCTTTGATCCCCAAATATGCACTATGACAATATATTCAGTTCCTGCCCCAACACGTATGAATAAATGTAAACAAGGAAACAAAATGAACAGCCCTGGTCCCTTTTTATTGTGTTCAGAAATAAGATCCAAGAGTCGGAGAGATAACTCACTGGTTTGAAGGACTTGCTGTTCAATCATGAAGATCAGAGTTTGGATCCTAGTGTCCATGTAACAAGGTTGGCACCCTGCAAGTACATAATTACAGTTCTGAGGGACCCAGCACACTCTTATGTTCTCCACATGTGTATGAATATGTGCACACACATGTACATGCACTCACACAGATACAGGCACACCTGCTCACACATGACTAATGCAAATATTAAAAAAAGAGAATACGATCTGCATACTGTATTCATCACCAATGAATGCCGTTGCTTCTAGCAGTCTTAGCAAAAAGTAGAGCAATATGAACGCACACTAGCTCATGCATGGGTCTATACTTCTATGTTAATCTAATTATATATCCATGTATTTATCTATCTATGTACCATCTATGTATCCTTCTATCATCTATCTATGCATCTATTTATATATCTATCATCTATCCATCTATCATGTATGTATGCATGTATGTATGTATCTACCTATCATCTATCTATCCATCTATCATCTATGGAGATTATAAGCTCATAGTGATAAGTTAGATCTCAATACAGTGTCACAGAATCCACTTTACTTTCTGCCTTTCTTTGCCTTAACATCTTTACCCTAACATCAAGAAAGAGGCTGGGTCTTGTCATGTACATGTCTGAGTAGAGGCTTGGCTGGATTCTATTACATCTTGGCAAGAAAATGGGGTAGAGAAGTCCTTCGGCTTTCTTGGAGACCAAACACAGAAGAGTTCCTTGTTGGTAAGAACTGAAGTCTGTGTTGGAAATGTGCTCTGTAATGCAGCAGGGCCAGGGAGTGTGGCTAGTTAGTTAGCTATGTGTGTGCATGTGTGTGTGTCTGTGTGAGTGCATGCACATGTGTGTGCACGGATTCGTGCACACATGGAAGCCGTGAGAGTGCAGCTGCCTTCGTGTCATCTTCTCAAATGTTTTAATGTCAAGAGTCAGTGACTTTGACAGCTCAGGAGTGGGCTTCTTAGAAAAGTACAAAGTTGGCCCCTCTTTTTCTCTCCCCCCTAGTCCCCCGGGAATGCCTTTCACCAGAGCCCGGCCCTTCCACCTTAGACTCCCACCTTGGACTACTTCCCGTGTCTAGATATGTAAGAAGGAAATTTAAGTTGTACGTGATTCAGTCTGCACCACTCTGTTGCAACAGCACAGAGGGACTAAGACCCTTCTGTTGTGCTGTTAACAGACTGTATGTTGTTTGCTTACTCTATGATCAGAGCCCCTTCAGCACTTTGTAAACCCAGCTTTGGCAGGTGCCATGGCCTCCATGGAGTCTCTCTCGACTTCAGTCTGATCTCCAGCAGTTTGGTTCCAAACAGTGGGAGTCATCGATGTGGCTATGTGTGCTTCCTGAAGTGGATGAGAAAAGGAAGGTTTTACACGCGCCCCCTGCGTCGGCTTGTCTGAGCCGTGAGCTCAGCCTTGTGCAATTGATGCCACTCCAATTCAGAACCTGGCAAATTCAGACGTAGATCTGGTTTGGAAGCCTCTAACCTAATGCTTCTCAGCCTTCCTAATGCTGTGATTCTTAGATGCAGCTCCTCATGTTGTGGTGACCCCCCAACCATAAAATTATTTTTGTTGCTACTTCATAACTGTGGTTTTGTTATGTTAAGAGTTGTAATGTAAACATCTGATATGCAGATGGTCTTAGGTGACCCTGTGAAAGGGTCATTCAACCCTCAAAAGGGGTCATGAGCTACAGGTTGAGAACCACTCTTCTGGCCTCTTCCCTCGTCCTTTCCCAGTGGGGTCTGTATGAGTTAGCTCAGGCTGTCCTACAAGAGTGCCATGGACTGAGGTTGGCATTCATGTTGGGGAGACTAGAAGTCCCAGGTGTCAGCAGAATTGTTTCAGAGGCCCAGCCTCCCAGGCTTGCAGTGTTTTCTCTAACTGTGTCTCCTCTGTGTGGCCTTCCTCTACATTCATCCCTCAGTGCTCTCTGAATCCAAACTTTCGAGCAGGCTGGATTCGGGCCCCCACTAAGGACCTCATTTTATCATACTCACCTCTATAAAGGATCTACCTCCAAATAAAACCGCTCTGAGGTACTGGAGGATGAGACTTGAACATAGGAGTTTTGGGAGGACACAATTCAATCTGTAGTTGTATCAAGTGGCTGCCTGCTATAGGGAGCTCATAGATATATCGCTGGTACTCAGGGACCCTTCTGTCTCTGTCAGATTTATAAATTCACAGGTCTTTGGGGGTGCAACATCTGTAGAGCCTCCTAAACAATAACACTGGGGCTAAAGGACACAGGGGATTTCATGGAGTGAGGTGTAAATTGCATGTGGCAGAGCACATCCCAAACCTTCCTCGGAGTCTTGCAAAGGGCGAAAGAGACGGATGCTCTTGAATACTCTGAAGTTACTTACACAGAATGATTTTTTTGGGGTCAGGTTTATGAATTATTGAGCAGGCCTGACAGCCGCTTGCTTTTTATCACCCCAGGTTCACTTAACGTGAATTGACAGATTGAAAGAACACATTCTTTTCTCCTAGTGTTTCTGCGGTGTAGTTCATTAGTGAGTGAGAACCACCTGAGTGGGCCAGCCGTAACAAAATAGAATGGGGCTGTAGTCTGGAGCTTCTCACTCCAGCTGGGTTGTGTTAGTGAATGGATTTCTAGAGAACAGGGAAGAACTCTTGATGTGAGCTGACACAGATTTATCAGTTCTTACTTTTGGCAAAACTGGACTAGGCATTAGCCAGATTAAGAGGAGAACCATTTCTTTTGTTTTGGTGACTTACAGGTGGGAGATTTAGAAACTGGGAAGAACTGAAAGTCAAAAGCAAAGGGAGCTCCTGAATGAGAAGCAAATGAGTTAGCGATGGAGTCTGTCTTCTGAAGTCTGTTGTGGGATCCTGGAATTTGTACAAGGTTGGAGTTTGACTTCAAGCTGCGGTATGCAGAGACTGAAACCTGCAGCAGGTATGACATGTTGTGAGCTTGGGGCTTCCAAGCTGCAGAGGTAATGAAGAGAGGGCTACCTCAGGGGGCTGCAATGTGAGTAGGAACACCTGCAGCTTAAAAACTGTTTTGAGATCTGTGTAGCCCTCCCAGTGGTAGTTAGTGGCTAAGCTATTCAATCCCTCTTCCTTCTACCCCCAGCACTCCAGCCTGGCTGTGCAGATCTCATATCCCTGAGCTGTGTGGCTCCAGAGCACGAAAGGCAGGCCCAGAAAAGGAAGGAGGAGCAATGGTGAAATGGTGCGGGAAGTGGGCCGAGGAGGCTGGCCACGAGATGAAGACGGACAGCGGCTGATTGCTAGTGAACGAAGACTTAGTATCGTGTACATGGAACAAATTAACTGGAGATCTGCGTATGGAGAATGGGATCCCTTTAGCGCCTAGAAACAAATAGTGCTGTTGTCACCCGAAGCATAGTGTTGGTTTGACAGAGCACGGCATGTATGGTGGTCATCCCATAAGACTGCATACATGTCTAGTGACACGATAGTCATCCTATTCAAGTAAACACAATCTGTGGCGTTCATACGGCAAAATTGCCCAGCCACGCCGTTCTCAGTAGGAAGCCCGGTCACTAGGCAACACGTGCCACATTCTCCAACCACCTGACATGAAACACAGGCTTCGTGCTGATGCCACCATGTAAGGATGACAGGTGATTAAGATACATTTGGTGTTCTCTCGATATGAATTTACAAGAAGGCAGGCTATCAAATAATATGGGTAACATACTTCAGCTAGGCATTTCCACTCACTCTCACATTGAATTCCTCTCGCTGTCATGCCTCCTATCAGATTCTGTGTTCCATCAAGTGAACCCAGATCAGGGTTATAAGGTTCTTGATACACTACAGAAGGACGCTGGGTATGGCGACACTTGTCTGCAATGTTAGCACTCAAGGGGATCCGCTACAAGTTTAAGAACAGCCTGGGCTACATGAAGTTCAAGGCCAGCATCAACTGTATGCATAGTGAGACTCTATCTTAACAAATGAAAATAAAATTAAATAACCGTGTCAAGCACTACTTATACATCTAGTGACTGAAAATGAATGAAATGTTTCTAGTTAGCTCATGATCTGGGCAGGATTGGGCACTTGGCTGAGCTCAGCTAGGAGGATTTTCTGCGCTGAATAATTACAACTGCAGTCAGCTTCCAGATCATGTGATGATAGGTTTTCCTACAGGGACTTTATCTGAGTTTCTACAGCCTCCAGGAAACAAGTCTGGATTATCTTCCATGGCAGCTGGCAGGCCTCCGAGACAGTGAGTCAGGGCACATGTGGACTCTTGCCTCTGGACACAGAGCCAACACGACACCACATCTGCACCATTCCACCAGCCGCAGAACATTCAGTGCGAGGGCCCTTTTGCTGGGAGCGCAAAGCCACGTCAGAAAGAGCTGAGGCAGGGGAGCCATGGTATATGGTAATTGGCTTTTCAGTCTTCCTCATCTTTACTTTGGCTGTGTCTTAAGACTGTACCATTTTTGTTAGATTTCTCACTCTTTGATTTTAGAGTTGACGTTGGTTAAAAAAAAAAAAAGGCATTCTTTTCATTTCTTCTATCAGAAGGCGTGCCCATTGAACCAAGAGCTCTTGGGAACCAAGAGCCCATGCAGAATGGACTAGAAATATCAGGCTGCATCTCCCTGGCATTGTCTATACTCTCTGAAAATTTCTTTCTTCCGTTTGCTACCCTTAACTAGTCCAGAGGTAGCCAGCTCCCCTGAAGATTCATTGAAGGCAGTAAACACTAGGAGAAAGGTTGTGTTCCCCCGGAGCTACCAGGTTAGAGGATGACTATACTAAGCTGTCAGATAACCTGTACAGGCACGGAGATAGAGAGATGGTGAAGTGCACTGTATTTCCTGTGTTTAAGAAGACTTAGTAAAATATGTTCTGAGAGGCACTAGAAGTTTTCAGGAGTAAATGTGATGTTGGATAAAACACTGCAACTATGTTACTTTCTGGGAGAGAGACTGAAACAGTTTAAGGGAAAAGTGCCAGGGCATCCCCAGGAGAACAGAGCACTCACTCTAGGATACTGACTCCCTGATGGCTGAAGAGTCTATGCTGGTCAGTCTTGCTGTCAGTGGTCCTTACACTGCCTGGTGGTCTCTCTGGAGCAATTTATGCATTGTTTTTACATAACTATACATTGTCCACGGGCATGAGTATACCCATGGTTCTTTCCCGTGAACCAGAACGTCACCAGACTGCAGTTTTGATCTTAAATTCTCCTCTGCTGTTGCTGAGGGGAAATTTCTTTTCCTACCCAGTCTGATTCTTGTGTTAATTTTGATTCATTTCTCCTTCCTCTTCTCCTTTGTTTTCTGTCTTCTATTCTTCCCTTCCCTTCCCTTCCCTTCCCTTCCCTTCCCTTCCCTTCCCTTCCCTTCCCTTCCCTTCCCTTCCCTTCCCTTCCCTTCCCTTCTCTTCTCTTCTCCATCCCTTTCTCCCACTTTGGTTCTTGAATAAAATCATCTCACATAGACAAGTTGCTTTTTTTATCTGGGATGTCCTAATTACAGGTCCTCTTCTACTCCCGCACTATGGATCCCCCTGGGGTCTTTAGCATTTCAGTCTCACTACATGATGGGGATGGGTGTTGAATTCTGTCCTACTCAAATTCATATATTAAAAATTTACCCCCCATTACCTCAGTTTTTAAAAAATTATATAGAGATGTTGTTGTGTTAATCAGTTAAGATAAACTCTTATTAGGATAAAGTCAGCCCCTACTCCAAAACAATTTATGTTCCTACAAAGAATAATTTGAACACACCACAAGTACAAGGAGATGCTATGTAAACATAAGAGCACAGATTAAGGTGAAGAACCTACCGGCCATCGAACGACCCTAGAAGACAGCAAAAGAAGAAGCTCTTTTCCAAACTCTCCGAAGTCACAAGCCTTGTAGCCACCTTAATGCCAGAGCCGCAGCTTTCAGAACTGATACTACAGACCTTTCCAGCTACCCGGTTGTGGTTTTGTGACGAAAAGCATACCAGAGCAACTCAGCACCCTTCAAGGTGTTTTCTCTGTAGATATGCATTTGATTTCTTTTAGCATTCAGACTTTTGAGATGTTTATATCAAAGAGTGAAAGCTTGAGAAAGAATAGTGTTGAATAATAATATGCAGTTGGAGAAAGTAACATCTCTGATAATGAGATGTTTTTCCCTTCGTTCTTCCTATAAATCAAAATAATTTGGGAGCTGGAAAAGGCCTGTTGATATTTAAACCTTCAAAAATCTCATGCTTCAAAAAATTATTGGCCAAGGTTCTGATTTGAATTTGATCTGAATTTGAATCATAAGGGTCAGGGCCCTGTTTTTTTTCTCTATTGTTATTTTTCTCAACATGTAAATATCATATAATACCTTCCCAGAGCAGGCAGGTGCACAACGTATTATTATTGAGTGACTGTTTTTATAGGGAAATAAATTCAGATCACAAAGCAAAGCAGAAGATGGCTGCCCTCATTTGATGAGAAAAATCTCAGTCTCAGGCTTTGTAGATATGAAAATGTATTATTAGCTTCTTCAGTCCAATTAGGGGAGGGGGGGCTCACTTTGTGGGTATTTACCAGAAATATAGCTCAGTGCAGACTCTGCAGAGAGTGTGAAGAAATAATACTCCATATTCCTGGGCCTCAGGGTGTTTGTGCTCTGGTTGACAACATAAAAGGAGTGAATATGCACAGCAATAATGAAATGGACATCAACAAGATACTGCAGGTGTCAGTGACGAGGGCCCGGCGGGGAGGGTTTGAAGAGGAATAGCATTGGCTGTAGCCGTTGGATTCATGGAGAGACAGCATCTTTTCAGTACGCATTACTAAGGGTCCGGGACCTCGGAAATTGAGAAGAGTGTACTGGTAAACAGGTTAAATGTAGTGTTGGCTTCATAAGACGGGAGCAGCATTCCACGTGGTGAAACCTGGCTTCATGGATGTGTGTGACCTATGGAGTCTCATGATGAACTGTTACTGTTGTGTTTCTGTCATGGACTGAAATTCTTAGTTGTATTTTCAAAGGGTTTCTCATTTTCATTTTACCATGGACTTTGTAAACTATATCGTGGGTTCTTAGACAGCATGTGAGAGTGCATGCTTTTGTATGTTTGTGTGTGTGTGTGCGTGTGTGTATACATTTTTTGTGTAATGTGTATGTGTGCTTATATGAATATATTTATGTGTGAGTATGCATTTGTGTGTTTCCATGCATTTTTATGTAGTTTGCATATGTGTGTATATGCATGTGTTTATGTGTGTGTATGTCTGTGTATGTGTTGTGTGTGTGCCCGTGTAGTATGGCAGAGCAATCAGAAGAAGATATAAAGGAGTACTGAGGTCTAGTGGGACCAAAGCTGGACCAGCCTGCTTCACGGAAGTGCTGCAGAGGCTCAGTGTTTTTAATAACTCTACTTTTGAGTTTTGCTGGCCAAGGGCCTACACCAACCTACCTGGTCCCTGACAATTCTTATGTTCTCCTTGGTGCACAAGTAGTTACTGAAGAAGGTTGAAGCATGTGAGAATTAGACTCTCTTGAAACATTCATAATGCTTGCCCCACACCAAGTACTGACAGGAGCATGACCTAGAAAATACAAGCTTTTACACATTTGCACTAACTGAAAAAAACCTTTAACAAGGAAGTGCAGGCAGGGCTAACGGCTGGATCTGTTCTGTGAACTCAGTGAAGCTGGTGAACTTTTTCTGCTCTCAGGCACTATTTGCTTGATTGCTCCATTTGAAGTTAGTGTATTACAATGCAGGATTCTCTGACCTAACAGCTGACATCTGGCAACCTATGGGCAAATGAAGGCTCTTGGGGGTAAAGTGATATCGTCCTGAGGGCAATGAGTACAGGCGTCTCTGGATGTCAAGTGTGTCTTTGAAGCAAAAATAGGCTGTATCTTCAATATTTTAGACATTATTGACATATCTTGAATGCATTTATTTTCACCAAGCAGAGCCCCACTGTTATTTGACCCGATGGAAATCTCTGCACATTAGAGTGTTGGATTGGTGTGTGAATAACAAAGCCATCTGGAGAAGCTGCCTTCACGGTGCAGACTGCTTATTTGGAGTCAGCAGGTCATGCTGGGTCTATATTTTTTCAATGTGAACAGCCAGTTATCGTGAGTGGCCACGCACAGCATCTTATTTCCTGTCCCAAAGGGCTTAGAAGTAGATGAAGAAAACTTCAGAGAGTACTTTAGGTAGGCCTTGCCCATTATCTACAGCCCCAGCTCTCCCTCCCACCTCCCATCCTCTGACCTTTGCCATACACGCTCCTGCTCGAGTTCAGTGGCCTGTCGTTCTTGAGTTCTGCTATCAAGGATGGAGATGTGGGTTCAAGAAGCCAGCGAGGGAATTCAGACTTAACAGTAGACATTGGTAAGCCATGATCAAAATGGACACACACAGAGGGCATTTAATGACCTTCCTTTGATGGAGTTTAGACCCCAATTCTGCCTTTACTTGGAGATGTGAATTTGGCTATGAAAATTATGGGTTATATAAGATGGTCTGTAAATACCCATTTGGTGCCTTTTCTGTTACCTGCTGGCCAGGGTTATAGGCCAGATGTACCATTTGTAGAGGGAATATGCAGAAGATTTCCAGTTGGGACACATTACGTACATCAGCATATGAAAGCCCTATGTTTGTTATACATGTATGCATTTATCTTGTTCTGCTGACTTATCTCGTCCTGCTTGGTTAGAACAGGATTTAAAGCAGATGATGATTCCAGAATTCCTATGCAGGGCACTAGGTGGCGATGTTGTGTTTTGAAAAATCAATTTACGTTTTGGATGATAAGAGAGAGGTTAGATACTGCTTAAAAATAAAAATTAAGTGAGGTGTGGTGGGATATGCATGTAATCCCGGAACTCTGAAAGTTGAGGCAGGAATTCTGAAAATTTGAGGCTAGCCTGGGCTACATAGTGAACTTAAGGACAACTCGGATATATACACATGCACATACATGTTATGCTTTCAGTTTTTGCTTATTTTCAGTTTTGGAGTCTTATTACTCAGACTTTGCTCATCGATTAAACAAGGACATGATAAAAAAAACTAATTCTTAATTTTAGGGAAATTATATTTTGTTCCTTAAGGCAACAATCCCATTATCTAAGTAAAATGATGAGATAATACAAAAGTCAAATTAAAATCTACTCTGTGGTATGTAAAAAAAAAAAAATTGAATTTTCAATTTAAAGAGAATTTAGAATCAACCCTGAAAATATTTAGAAATTTGACAGAAATCTTTTCTTGTTCTCCACGGGAGACACCGAGGAACCCGACACTTACCGAATTTTTATATTAGATGCGATTTATAAAATAAAATGTCCAGACATTATTTCTTGTTATTGTTCTTTAAGCAATGTATTATAAAAGCTATTTGCACAGCATTTATATTAAATATTTAAGTACTCTAGAGGTGAATTAAAGTATATGGGAGGCCGCGCGTAGGTTCTGTGCAGATGCCAAGCCAGTTTATTCTAGGGACTTGAACATTCACATCAGGGGCGGAGATGGGGAAGAGGGGCTGGCAGCAATCCTCCAGGGTTACCAAGAGACGGCTGTGCACCTATTTTAGAGGAAGCAGAGAAAGGTCTTCCTGAGAAGCAGGCACCCCGTAGGACCATCACGGTAATGTACCGTCGGGAAGAAGGATGCTAATGTAGCTGAGAGGTGAGAGCAAACAGTGCAACTCATCAGAGCATCGCCTTCTTAGGCGAAGCTGCTGTCTGAGAGAAAGCGCAATGGAGACGACGGTGTAGGAGTGCACTTTCTCCGGCATGCGGGTGAGCAGTCCGGCTTTATCACTTCCGTACGTATTTGGCTCTGGGGACTGTCAATTTGGGAGAAAAACTGTGTGTTCAACTGTCTGAGATTAGCTTGCTCTGAGGACTATGATATTGAAAATGGGCCAATGGGGGAAGGAAAATGGATAGTATAAAATAGGCTTATTTTCTCTGTCTGTCATTGATGGCACAGGCCTTATCTACAGACATACCCAGCCTGAGTCATGGGCAACTGAACACTGTGGTTGGGACATGAGATCTGAGCTGTCTGGCTTACACTGGCTCTAAAGGTAAACAACCCATCCTGCATGGCCTTGACATCCTCACTGCAAAATACAGCTATTTTAAAATTTCCAGGGCACAACACATGAGAACTTTTAAAATCAAATATATTGCTCGACATATGAGCTGTAATGTCGTTATCCGTTTTCATTCTAAGGATTGACAAAATCAATTTACAGCAAAATCTTTAAAGCAGCCATAAAGTATTTACATTTTAGTTCCTGTGCACCTCTCCCTTATAAATGAAAAGCAAAACCAAACAAACAAAAATAGCCACCCAATTTTTAATCTTGTCATCAAAATGAATCCATGCATCAAGGTTGAAGCTGAGCTAGCACTACTGTGTTAGATACTAGTCTTGAAAATCTTTAAAATAACAAGCTTTACTGCGCTATACATCATGGGCCATCTCCTTCTTGTGCTCTTGGCCTGTGTGTAGAAAGATGAACGAGTATGTCTTCCTCTTTGGGAGTCCTGAGTGTCAGCATTTATTTTTCTTTCAAGCACCCAAGAAAAACAGTGCTCTCTGTGGATTCCCTCCTTTGCCAAGAATAACGCAGGCAGATCAGTGTCCTTCTTCTCCCCAAGGTTCATAATTTAAGTCATGACACCTGACTGCAGTGTGACTGGAATGCATGGGTGTATCAGAGTCTCAAGTTACTGGATGGAAGGAGGAGACCCTTTGTTTTGGAAGAGCTAGGATAATCTCATTGACCTGAGATGAATCACACGATAAGAAAATGAAGGCTCGTGGAAACGCTGTCTGGAAGCTCTTCCTGGAAAGGGTTAGTGACCACCTGGCATGTGCTAGAGAGGAGGTTACATCCGTGTTCTCCACTAGGGACAACTTTGCGTGCTGTCTTCCTCTCTGTTAACACGGAGGATCTTGGACAATGATGATCACAAGTAGGGGGAGAGTGGATATTGGCACCTGAGGTAGAGCCCAGAGGTGCTTTAAAACATACCACAGTACAGGATGGTCACAGCCACAGAGACTGTGCATTCCAAAGAGTCAGCAGGGTGGGCTTGTGAACCTGGAGGTTATGAGCGCCTCTTCAGGGTGTCGGAGCCCTCCTGTGGAACACTGCAGGACGATAGTGGACATCTGACTTTGGATGCACGCTCAGTACCCTGCAGTGAAAATGAGCAGCTTCTATCCTTCGGTCTTTTATCATTGTGTCCAGAGGAATGAAAACTACAAGAGGGCTGTTTTAGAAGACTTGCAATATCTTTTAAAGAAACAATGGTACAAACTAAACATTATGTACCACTAATGTTATATGATTGCTTGAACATAATGTGAGCTGTCATTCTAAATGAGCTTGTTAGAAATAATCAGTGCTTTGTTGGCATATAAAACAGGACAAGTGCCTTTTAGGGCCAGTCTTCTATTGTGGGTTCGCAGCTGGACCTGAGCTTCCCATCGTTTGTGTCAGTACTTTTTCCACTTTATGGTGCCGTTGAAATCGGTCCCATTCAATCGTTCTGGTTTCCACTTTCAGCACAGTATTTAGTCAATTATGTGAGTCGCCTGACAACTTCATGTTTATTATAGTTTATGTCTTGAATGTCCTCCGAGGGCCCATGTGTTGAACGCCTGGTCCCCAACCTGGGAGCTTCTGGAAGGCGGTAGAACTTTTAGGAGGTAGGGCCTAGTAAAAGGAAGTTAGATTGACAAGGGCACATTCATAAAGGGAATACTAGGACACTAGCAACTTCTACCGCTGCTTCGTAGGCACCATGAGGTGAGTAGTTTTGTTTACTCCCTACGCGATGTCCTCTGTTGACAAAGGCTCTAAAACGATAACGCCAGCCAACACTGGCGGGAAACCTCTCAGACGGTGGGAATGATGGCCGGTTGTAAATGTCAGCTTGCTACAACCTAAAATCATGTGGGACGAGAGTCAGCATTTATTTATTATTATTTTAGGTTTTTCTTTATTCTTGATAATTTTACACATGTATCTAATGAAATACAATCATATTTACCATCTCTCATTTTCCTCCTCCAATTCTTGCCATAAACTCCTCACCAGGTCTCCCTTCTAACTTCGCATCTTTAAAACAAAACAACCTACTATGTGCTGTTAGTTTTGCCCATACATGCATGGGTGTGTGGCCATCAACCACACTGGAGTGTAGGGAACCTCCAGGTGGTCACACTTCAATAACTAATGATTTTTCCTCCTCCAACAACTATCAACCTATCAACCTAGTGCAGTAGCTCTGCACCAGGAGTGAGGCCTGGGGATCATTTACCCCATCTATGCCAGAACGTCTGATGGCTTACTCTTGTACAGGTCTCGTGTACACACCTACTGGGATAAGAGGACAATAGCCATGTCTCTTTAGAAGACAGCACTTCACTGCACTCCTCTCCATCCTTCAATTTTTACATTCCCTGTGGCTCTTGGAGGACTCCCAGTAAAGAAATGTCTAGATTAGATTGGTCTTTGGGTATGTCTCTGTGGTATTATCTTGACTGTTGGTGGAGGTGGGAAGATTCCCCCTGAGTGTGAGCAGCACTCAGGGCTGGGCCCTGAGCTTAGTGAAGAAAGCCAGCTGAGCATGAGCAGTGAGAAAGCAGGCATTGTGTGTGTGTGTGTGTGTGTGTGTGTGTGTGTGTGTGTGTGTGTTTCTTTACCCTTGACTGTGTATGTAATGTGACCAGCTGCTTAATTTCCTGGCTGGATTTCCTTGAAATCATGGACTACAAACTGGAATTACAAGCTAAAAGAAACTCTTCCATTCCTAAGCTGCTTTTGGTCAGGATATTTTATCAGAGCAACAGAAATGAAACTAGAACAATGAACCAAAATAAAGTTTCCTCCTTCTAAGTCTGTCTCAGGTATTTCGTTACAGAGGCTAAAACCTGACTAACAATGTGTGCTTTTGTCCAACTGTAAGCTAACGTAAGTGTGCACACTGAAAGCAGGCTGGGTGAAGGTATAGTGGACAGTTGGTTGAGCGTATGACACACATTTTTCACTTGTGTTATTTTTACAATGAGCTTCTCTGTGGACGTCTCTGCAAACACTAGGGCCGGCAGCGTAATGAGCTATTCGAGGCAAGAAGGAAATTCAGTTCAACACAACTTAGGTGGTGTTGGTTCGGGGTTCTAGAGTCTGACCTTCGGCAGTTGATTTTAGGCGTATTTAAGTACAGTAAAATTTTGGAAAAAAGTTTCCTGGAGCCAACTCAGTTCCATGTACACAAGAAAGCTATGGCATGGCTACACCGAAAGTCTTTACAAAGCACATGTGACCTCTTCCGTAAAGATGGGCTCTACAGATTGACTACAGGTGTTACTTGAGAGCCAAGGAGAGGCTCTTATGGGCAGAGGTCACTAAGCTATCACCTCCGCTCCGTTTGTGAAGTATATGTGACATCTCCACATCTCCCGTAAGCATTGTTCCCGAGAAACAATGCTCAAGACAGTCTGTGAAGGAAGAGTCTGGGATAAACATAATAGTCTGGGGGAGTTAGGTGTGGTCTGGCCCTACAGGTAGCACAGGCCATTGGCTATTAAGTACATTAATTCCCAGCCTTCTGGGTAGAAAACAGATTATATATCTCTTCTGATGAAGAGCCAATCTTGCATGTTTAGCATCCTTGGTTTCTCTAGTACTTATCCGTGAGTGCAAGACTTGTGCCTTCTACATGTACCTGGACATGAATCCTCATGTCTTGAGATTTATCTCTGCTGTGTAGCAGGCCCTGGCACTATTGTTCTGCTGAGCAACAATCAGCTGTCTGTGTTTAGTAGGGTTCGCACCAAGACAGCTATGGTCCAAACAATAGCCTGAATTAGTGCGAAGATGATTTACAGGGAAAAAAATTGAGGTGTAGCAATTGTTGTTATTCTTGTTTTATAAATAATACATTGTCCCCCTCATAGCTGTATTTTCCCAGTTAAAAGAGAAGCTTTCTGTATAGCATCCTAGGGGGTGAATGGTGTTCCTCCATTTTGTTGAGGTACAGAACTAATATGAGAACATTCCAAGGTCTGTCCTGAGGGCAGAGTGTGTCTGAGCCAGGGTCAGTGTCCCAGTTCAGCAATCCATGGGTTGAGATCACAAGCAGAGCAAAAATGGATGAGTTGCTCGATGGTGAAAAGACGCACAGAAGGAAAAAGACCCCGCCTGTGGGGATTCGCTTCCAGAGAGCATTCTTACAGACCTCCTGGAAGTGGTCACTCTCTGGGGAAGTTCCGGAAACTGGAATTTCCCAAGTCACCAGCTGCTGGTACTAGGAGAGCACTGAAGATCGGTACCATCGACCTTTTAGTACTCTCTGTTTAAGGTTCCTATGTTTCCTGTTAGGGGTAGTCGATGAAGTCTTGGGTCCTAACAAGTTGGGAGAAGCAGGCTGTTGAGAAGGACACGTTGACTGTCCATGGGAGAGATGGAGTAGAAAGGCCAGAGGGCCGATGACCTCTGTTACCTCATAGGCATCCAGTAGAAATCCATGAGACAGATAGATCCCTCCCAGCTTTCACTTTAGTGTATCTTTATCTTCATTCCCATGTTTGACCTTTGTTCTTTTTTCTCTGCCTCTTTGGTAACCTAGGATTTATGAATGATAAGCCCTGAATCTGTACAGTGAATAATTCACGCAACAATACCAAGCAACTGCATTCGGTGACGCCTTTGGATGGTGTGTAGAGAAATCAAGAACCTGTTCGGCGCCTCCTAGGAATATGTAACACGTGCCTCTCATGGAGCTAAGGCCAAGACAGAAAGATCTGTAAAATGAACACATCAGAGTTATCTTTCTGAATGTATCAACCCGTTGTTTGGTTCTCATGCTCTTACGATGAGGTGCAGAATGGTGCAGACATGCTTCATGTTCTCTGGGGTCACTTAGCTCCTGGAAGTTTCTAGAACAACAAAGGAACTGATTCGATACTTTGTGGGATAAATAAATAACTGAACCTCTTAATTTTTGTGGGTATTGCTTCTTCTGTTTTGGAATTACTTTCTGTGCATGTGAAAGAATCATTATTATAGATGTTTAATCAAGAAGAGGCTGTGTTTCCCTGACGTAGAAAAAAACAAAATAAAAAAAAACCCAAACAAACAAACAAACAAACACAAGAGGGCTGGCTAGGGAGCAGTTTTGTGGTCCTGCTCTGTCCTCATCCGACTGTGAGTGTATAGTCGTGTGCTGATTGTACTACCTGTAAGCTCAGCTGGCTCTTATAATGAGTGAGATGAGGCTGTGTCTTTTATGAGAGCGTTCTGTCTTTCCCAGAAGCTCTACTAATCTCTCATTAAGCAAACTGCATGTCTTGCCATACGGGAGCTAGGCATCATTTTAATCTGAGCTCACCATCACCTGGGTTCCCTTGGCACCTGTGACAGTTGCAAAGATTTCTTGGTAGAGAGCATGCTGTACTTTGTATTTTGCAAACTAATTTTTATGAAGTAAATTATTATTTACTGAAATAGGGGTTTTACAAACTCAATTCCTAGCATTGTATTTCTCAGAAGTTTTGAAGATGAGACCTGAAGTGTCTTTCACGAAACAGAGAGTCTAGGAATATTTTGACAGTAGTTTTCAAAATGAAAACCTTTACCTGTCAGGATGCTCACTTGTGTTATCCAAACTGACTCCATCAACAGCAACTTGTGAATCGGACTAAACGAGAGTAGAGCTCGAGGATAAATGATCTCTTTAAGAAAACATTTGGAAAAATCCATTTACCTCCGCGAACAATACATTTTTCACACACATATGCGATTCGTGATTTTGATCATCCGTTTCCTCCGTGAGCAATCATCACACACCCACCGGGTCTCCCGTGATTTGTGTGAATGTGAACGTACAAAAGCACACCTTGCTGCCACCTGCTGGAACTGAAGGGCCATGCAGCCCATGAGGGCGTGTGCTCTAAGGGCATTCCAGAGGCAAGAGGCAAAAAACAAACAAGTATGCAGATGGATCTATAATCCTTTCCATACAGAAACCACTGTTTGAAGACGAAGAAGCAGCAAAACAAAGGGACAGAAAGCATGGGAGAGTAGAGAGATAGGTCAGGGGAAGCCAGTTAGATCTGGTTAGGGCCTACCGGTAAAGATCTTTTAACCTAACCACCTCTTTAAAGGCCCAATTCCAAATGCAGCCACTGGGAGTCACAGCCTCAGTAGAAGAATTTTGAAGTTACATAATTCAATCACCAACAGCCCTGAGAAAGAAGATACATCTAAACTCAACCAGAGACCCAGTTACATTTCTGTTGCTGTGACAGAACACCATGAGCAAGGCGGCTTACAGAAGACAGTTTATTCAGACTTTCAATTTCAGAGGGATAAAGTCCACGACGGTGGAGCTAAGGCATGGCAGGCAAGAGCAGGAAGCCAAGGGCTTCTATTTTGAACGGCAAACACCAGTAGAGAGAGCAAATTGGGAATGGCATGTGGTTTTGAAATCTCAAGGCTCAACCCCAATGACTCTTTTCTTTTCTTTCTTTTTCTTTTTTTTTTAACCAGCCAAGGACACACCCTGTAAGTCTTCCCAAGCAGTGCCACAGGAGTTGGGTATTCAAATGCCCAAGACTATGGGGGACATCTCATTTAAACTACTACAAGTGATAATTACAAGAATATCAGAAAGTGTTTGAAAAGTCAGTAAAATTGACTTAAAGATTGCACTTAAATAGCAATATCTGGGAGTTTAAGATACTTCTGTTGGCCAAACTAGATCAACAACCTCAAGACAAAATGGGGGAGAGCATGGGTGTGGGGAAGGGGAGGAGGCAGGAGGCAGAAGGGAGCATGCTGGGATGAGTCTGATGATTTTGCTGGGCAAGGGACGTTATCATAAGTGGTTATATTTACAGATAATTCTCCTGAGAATATGAAGAGTTTCCCGCATAGAGAAATACTAGTATTGGTAAAATTGGTGAACGTTAGTGGAGGGGAGTAGGTATAAATGAAGCATATTCTGAAGCTGAAGAGACAGTTGGTAAATAAGAGTGACTGACGTAGCTGGTGCTACATTTAACATCAACATCCTAAGGGCTTTGAAATGTGCTAATTCAGAGGCGAGACCTTTTCAGTAACATTGAATACTTGTTATATTATGCATTGTGCAAACAATATGTGATTATTCACATGCCATTTGTGAACTACCCAAAAGTCAGATACTGCCAGGAATGTGTAAGGAAGAGAATGAGGCCATGGTATCTCACCTCTTAGGACAGTTTCAGTCGAAGGCTTCTAATGGGCATTTCTTCTCTTCAGGTTTTGTTTTAAGCACATATAACGTGGCTCTGTATTCATATCTATCTTGTTTACAGTGGTGGGTGCGTGAGTGAATGTAAGTGGTGGGTGTGTGCATGTATGTTCCTGTGTGCTTGCGTACTGGTGTGTGTGGATGCCCACACACACGTATTTGTGTGCACCCCTGACATTTTTCTGCTACCTCTTGACAGTCTGTACTGGCTTATACCCTTCTCTTGGCTTCTTGAGAGCTTTGCGCAATTACAAGTCCACTTCTATTTTATGTGCCCACTTACGTTAAGATCAATGTCTATTTTATAAAAATGTGATCTCAAATGGCCACACCTACAGCTATGAACAAGCATTTCCTCGTCTTGCTTTTGTATTTCCTTTTCTTGTGAATACTCTGCCTTATGTGACTAATGGTATCTGCGGTGTTCATGACATCCAATTTCCTGTGTCTAAGGTGGTCCTTTTATGAGCATCCTTTTGTTTTGTTTACATCAAACCCTGTATCTTCATTGGCTGAGCTGTTGGGCTCTTCTCTCTACATCTTCTTGAGGTGATCTGATGATTGTCGGTGGGTGAAGATGTGAATAGATGCTCCATTAGCATACCCTGGTAGGCTTTCCTGAGAGCTCCATACTTCCCTGACCGCCTGTTAATTTGTTCTACATGTTAGTCATCAGGAAGGAGTTGGTTTCTACTGTTGCTCATCATTTTATACACTGATGCTGTCTGTCTAAATGCTTCCCTCAGAAGTATGCTGCTGTAGCAGCTTACCAAGGGAGACATAGAGACATATTCATACATGAAAGCCCTGTCAGACCTCAGCAGAGGGAACCACCATCCTGGAAAGCTCCATACTGGACAGTGGAACCCTGAATATCTCAGCTCAGGGGTTTTTATTGATACAGACCTCCTCAGGTGTTCTACTGGTAGCACATGCAGATCATGAGCAGTCAAACATCTCCCACATAAATCCAACACCTGCAGACAATACAAAATGCCAAGGCCGAGGCAACCCTTTTTCCAACAGTGCACAAAACAATTATTTTATACAAAACTAAATATACACTTCCACAACACTTCCCTCACCTTTTTGATTCTCACTGCTTCTCATAAAGGTAGACATTTATTATTCTCTCCTCCCTGGAGAGGTCTAGTCAAAGGCATGGGTCCATTCTTTGTTGTTTCTCTTTTACGGTGGTTTGAATAACATGCTCCTCAAAGTCTCAGACATTTGAATGCTTGATTTCCCAGTAGTTTGGGGAGGTCTAAGAGGTGTGGCCTTGTTGGAGGAAGCACATCACTGGGGTATGCGCTGAGAGTTTAATGACACCATTTCTAGTGTGCTCTTTTGCTTTATGCTTGTGTTTCAAGATGTGAGTCCTCAGTTTTCTGATCCTGCTGCCAGGTCTTTGTTCTGCCAGCATGGATTCTAAGCCTCTGGAATTTCAAGCCCAAACAAATTCTTCTATAAGTTTCCTTGGTCATGGAGCTTTATCACAGCAATAGAAATGTAACTAATACATCTTCCTACAGATCTCAGGCAAGTTCCCAACGTCTAGCTTGTCTCTTTCACACCGCTTTACCAGTCTCAACGTGGAGAGTATGCACTACTGAATGAAACTCCCAGATAAGCACAGCAATCTCTGCTGAGATCGCACATACATCCTTAAGTGCTACACCATTCTATTCTGAGATGCTTGGGTGGCAAAAAGGGCAATTGGTCTATTTCTCTGATTAATATGATTTTCATTGTTGAAAATGTTCTTAGCTTAGACCTGACCCAGAGAGAAAACAGTCTCTGGTTTAATGCCATGAAATCTAAACCCTCTAAAGGCAAGCCAGTTATCATTAGTTTCATTTCAATGGCACACAGTAAATGAGTTGCAACCATGAGCTTAGATGAAAGAATTAATGGAAACATATTATGTCATTATCAAGTTTAATGGAAACTTGTTAAGCTTTTATTTAAAATATTTCAGGAATAGGGTAGTCATAATGAAGCTGTTCTGAGGGAGGGAGAATGATGAAGTAGCTATCAATGAGCATCTTATAGCAGCTATCATTCTGGTATGGGCTGATCCATGCCTTTTACTGTATTCCAAAGGAACAATTCTCTGTAGTCATTAATTGGCATGGGGATGGTTTCCCTAGAGCTGCCACTGAACCTTTGGCTAGAATGAGACAGAATATGACATCTTGTTAAAGAGCCATCAAGGTTTTCCAACTGTGGCAACACACACTGGGTGGCAAGCAGGACTGAGTTGTGTTTTTGATAGGACATCGTCACCAGATCAGAGGTCTCCAGGGGCTGCTGGTGTCATGAACAACCCTGCTGTCACTACTTCCATGAATGTGTAGAGAGACAAAAGGATCCTTGTTGCCCAAAATTGAAGCTTCTGTTAATGTTCCTATAATCACAAGCCTCAGTAATATTTCGAAACTGTGTCCATGTGTGTGTGTGTGTACACGTGTGTGCATGTATTTTTATGCACATAAATACTTCTGATATAGATTTTGGAACCCCTATAGGAAGTGGCTAGGTTCTCTGCTGTATGGATACTGGGACATTTAATTGGATCTTAGAAACATTCATTTCATCCTGTTGAAGAGACAGATGTGTTTCTGTAGGGAGTAAAGGATACAGGAAGAACTGGGAGACAGACAGAATTGGGAACTCTGTGCTGGAAACGGAAGGATATACACTCTCTCACTAAGCCTCTTATCTCTCTGCATATATAAGTAGGTCATTTATACCTGTCAGAATTATTTTTTGAGGTAAGTTTTGTGGAACCCAGGCTAGCCTTGAACTCACAATGTAGCTGATGTGGCCTAGAACATAAGATCTTCCTGCTTTACTTCCTGAGTGCTGATAATTATCACACTTGATTTATGTGGCGATGAAGAACAAACCCAGGACTATGTGCATGAAGCTACTCACTGAGCTATCTCTAGCCCCACTGCAATTTTTAATTTAAAATGTTATCAGTGGTGAAAGGCCTAGACTGACTAACCTGTAAAGCAAGCCTTCTTTGGGTTGGGAAATGCCACTTCATGCTGAAATGAGAGGGGAGTTGTTCTCTTTACCACCAGATGCAAATGAATAGCATGCATCAAATTTGAAAATATTTCAAAAATCATGAAACAAGAGAAAGAATCTGTCCTGGTTAGTTTTGTCTATTTGACACGAGCTAGAGTCATGTGGAAAGAGAGATTCCCAGCTGCACAAATGCGTCTGTAAGAGTTGCCTGTAAGCAATACTGTAGTTCACTTTCCTGAAGAATGATTGCTGAGGGTACGCCCAGCTCCCTGGGGGTGGTGCCAACTCTGGGCAGGTGGTTCTGGATAGTATAAGAAAGCAGGCTGAGCAAGCCATGGTGACAAGCCAGTATATAGCATTCCTCTGTAGATCCTGCACCAGTTCCTGCCTCCATGTCCTTTCTCTGCTTGAGTTCCTGCCCCGAGTTCTCTCAGTAGTGAAATGTTACCTGGAAGCATAAGATGAAATAGACTCTTTACTCCCCAAGTTGCTTTAGGTCATGGAGTTTTCTCTCAGTAACAGAGCCTAACTAAGATAGAATTAAATAATCCCTTTCACTCAACACAGATCCTCCAAAAATCCTTTTCAGTAATTCTTTCATGACAAAAATTCTTTCTCTAATCATTGATTTATTCATAAATAACTGTCAAGTTCATACTTAACAGAGGGTAGTTTTCAGGGATTAGGCAGGTGGAAGGAATGAGACATAGTCCGTATCCACAAGGGATTTGTGACAGGTGGGTCTTAGAGAAAAGATAAAAGACAAAAACAAAACAAAACAAAAAACCAAAAAAAAAAAAAAAAACAACCAAAAACAAACAGACAAATTATCACTAAGTGTGTCCCAAACTCATTGCCAAGGAAAGAGCAATGATTTCTGTTGCATAAGATCTCTCTACCCACAAGGTAAAAGTCTAAGCATTTGCAAAACTATTCATACACATTCTAAACACAGCACAGCAATGACAGTAACCACGGAGAGGTGAGTGTGAGTATGATGTAGTCACTGCCCGGGGAAATGACCCCGGGAAAATAGTCAAACAAACATTAGCTCTGGAATGATTCCATCTCTTCTGAATTGTTACCTTCATTTAGTACCTTCTCTTCAAATTTCAGTTCCTTTGTCTGTAAATACAAAGGACAACAGCTTCTACTTACTGCGGCTTTGACACTGTAACAGGGTGATGTGGAAGGATGTAATTTTCTGGGCATTCAGTGTTACTGTTCCAGCTTCCATTGTCTCTACTTCCCCCGTGTCTGTAAATGTTTCTTTTATCTCACTGAAATCCTCTATCTAGGTCTTTTCTGATCTCAGGCATGCCCAGCCTGCTTTGGCTATGCTGTTTCTTTCTGTCTTCCTCTTTCCTTTCTTTCTCTCTGCTCCGTACCACTCTGCTCCTGCTTCTTTCATGACCAGGTCCAGTCTGCTGGCCTTGTTCAGTCTACTTTTCTCTCTTTCTGCTCCGGAATCTTCCAGATGCCTCTCTGTTTGTCCCTTCTCTCATATCTACAATAAAAACCTCCCCTTAGCCACGTTCTCATTACATGCCAGAAGCCCAGTAGTCAGTTTGAGTGCTCCCGAGAGCTTCACTCCCAGGATGTGCACAGTGCTGGCATTTAGGCCTACATCACCTGCATTCCACCCCTAATTTAGTCCCCGAATAATGGAACCTCCTCCCACCACAGGGCCTGCCAATGCCACCAGCCTCTGGAATTTTAGGTCGCTGGCAGCCCACTCCAGGCCAAGAGGCTCTGTGGGGCATGGCCGCCACATGGCTAGGGGTCTAGGGGCCTTGGGTTTCACCTCATACTGCTGTGACTTTGGCGGGCCTCTGTGAGTTTTTGATTGGACCTGGAACATGCTTTGGTGGGCATCTCCTTTATTGGGGCTTTGAGGGTGCATTTTACATGGCACGGTCAGGGGTGTGGTCTGGCCACAAGAATGGCACTAATTGGTTGAGTCAGGGGCTTTGGGCCCCGCCTCAGAGAACACATTTGAGCCTGTCTCCAGCCTGCAGGGGCAGACAAAGCATCTTTGTTTCAACCAAGTAGGCAGTATTTAATTTTAATATTTAGCTGGGTTCTGGCCAGGGCTAAAGTTAGGAGCAGCCACACACCTACCGTTCTCTTCTCCTGGGATGACGCGGGGTTCTAAGCCAGCTCCGACCCACTCTTAACTCTATGCCAGTCCCGCACCCTAGAGCCTTGTTTTACTGCATCTATCCCTGTTACCAGTCAGGAGCCCAGTGTCCATGCTTTCTAAGGCCATCAATCTCTTTGCAGCTGGCTATCCATATAGTGATTAAGCACTTAACAACCAGCCAGGTAGTATGGGACCAAAACAGAAAAAATATACCTGGCAAGTTAAGGCTTCTGTTTGTTGTTAAGAATAAATTCCTGTTTGTCCTGTGTCAAAGTCTAAGGTTTGCATTTGTAGTTAAGAGTAAGTTCCTGTTTGTCCTGTGTCAAAGTTCTTACAAGTTAAGGTTTCTATTTGTAGTTAGGCATAAGTTCCTGTTTCTTAAGATCTGACGTATCCTGCAAAACATGTCTTACAACCTACAATAAACTTGTGACCCCCTCTCATGATGTATATTCTTGTCTTCATTCTTTCTCCTTCATTGTTTCTTTCTAGAAATTTAAAATAGTCAACTATCTAGCCCCTGTAAGCACTTTATCTTTCCCATAAAAGGGACCTCAAGAGGCCAGCAGGGGCTGCTCTCTAAAATCCCAACTCAGGGAGAATGGCCGACTGGCCAGTCCCAAGTGCACCTCGAAATAAAGCTTGCTTTCATCAGGCAGTTGTAGGTTTTGCCTTTCTCCTCGCAGTTCTCAGGTTTAACAGTACCAGTTGGCACATTTTGTGGGAGCCGATCCCACAAGTGAACAGGTGCTTGTCGTCTCAATGTCTGATCCTCATTACTTTTCTGGAAAAATCACTGTTGTGGTTTGCCCCGCTTTTGCTCACTGGGACTTGTTATCTCCTCTAGGTGGTCTTGTGGGGGCAGGGGGAGGGGGAGCTTTGCACCATAGCCATTTGCCCAAGGGGCTCTTATCTCTTTTAGAAGGGACATGACTTTATTTCCCAAAACCAAGTTTGCCCTAAAGGTTACGAGTCCATCCAGGGCCCCTGAAGTCCACACCATCATTTAGTTTCTGATGATTCTGCTGCTTTTTGCCTCTTAAGATTCTAAATGCTACTATTGAACAAAGATTGGAATTGCTCAAGAGGCTCCTTGACTTCTTTGAAACTATGTGAAATCAGACAGTCATGGGGTACAGGATCATCTTACTGTGTATGTGAGTATCTAGGATCAAGCTGTCAGACAAGAGAAATTTCATGATTTAAAAGCAAATGGAATATATTTTTTAAAGAGTTCTTGGAGTCTAACCAAATCAATGGATTGAGAAGAACAAACCAGCCGTTTCTGTTCCGAATGCCATAGCATTTCAGATGGGGTATTTAAATGATTTCAAGAGTACATAGATCAAGCAAGAAGCCGCTAGAGAGGGGCAGAGCTGAACTGAACCGGACAGGACAGGCCACGAATCAGAGGCGATGCTTTTGATGCCTGCTTGTGGTTGGGAAACAGCTGTAGGAGGGATAGTGGGTAAGGAGCAGTAGCTAGCCTCTTTTGTGAACCGAAGGTTAGAAAATGGCTGTCTGGCTTTGGAGAAGAATGAGGACTTACCCAGCCGCTTGTCAGGAAGGGCTGTGACAGAATCCTCTGTGCCCAGAACTTCAGCCCCATGGAGCGTCAAGCAGCTGAACTCAGATTTATATTCTTCCAGAGATCGCACAGCAGGGGCTGCAGTAGGGTTGGCACACAAGTGGTGAACCAACTGCTAAACAGGGACATTTTGATGACTCAAGAGAGGCCACAACGAAAAGGGAGGTCCTTGGTTCCATGACAGTGAGTCTTTAACTACCAACCTCCTCTCCCCAAGGCTGGTGACTGGAGAATGTGAAGTCATCTTCAACAAGAATTCTTTGGAGAAATTTATGTCGTAAGGGGAGGAGTTTAGGAAGTGAAAGAAGTACGGAAAATATAAGGGTACTAAAGCTTAGTTATTTGGATTTTTCTTAAACAGAATCTTTCGATGCAGTGCATCTGACTTCCTTTCTCTGCGTAGTCTAGGCTGGCCTCAAACTTACGATATTTCTACCTCAACATCTTGAGTGCTGGGACTGCAGGCATCCATTACCCTATCTAGGCTGAAGTGTGTTCACATCAGTGGAAGTAACAGTTTAGACAACAAGGAAAGAGACAGAAAGACAAGAGCCTATAAAATATATACCAGGCAAATGTTTAAAAAGTGATAAAGAAATGTGAATAGCCACAAAATCATGAAGAGGAAAAAAAAAAAAAACATTTCACAGGAAACAAATTCAAATGTTCTCTGGGAAATTGTGTTTGTAAAAACTGTGTATTTGGGAAAGACAGTTTCCAAGTTTGTAAAGCAAAGAAGACAGAATATTAGAAGAAGCCTGCAGAACCACATCGCCGGAGGAGACGATGATTCAAACTTCCAAACAGATCTTAGAAGTTTTGAAAACTGCAGCTGACAACTCTGATCTAATTTTACAAAGAGATTGGCACATGACAAAGAACACAGTTTCTTCGTGCGTGTGGAACTTTGCAAAGGATGCACTGTGTGTTCATCAACAGGCGTCTCAACCAGTTTCAAAGAGCTGGAATCATTCGGCTCTTCTCTGAGTGCAAGACAATATGATTAGAAAATATAAAAAAAAAAAAAAAAAAAAACAACAGAAGGAGTTCACACGCCCTGAGATACTGGTGAAAATTCTTAGGAGAAGAGTATTTGAAGTAATTTGTGAGTTGCAAAAGGAAGGAAGGGAGAGAAATTAAAGAGACGAGGAAGGTTAATTTTTCCCTTCACCCCGTTGGTCCTGGAGAAAGCACTCAGATGCCCAGGCTTTGCGGCAGGTGCGCTGCCCACCAAGCAATCCCATCAGCTATCTTGGATGTATTTGCAGGTTCACGAATTCTTCCTTCAGCTACAGTTATCCACTGCCAAATTCGTATTTTGTAAACTCATTTTTTATGCTTGTATTTCTCAGCATAGGCTTTTTTTTTTCAGTTGTGTTTGTTTCATAACATTTTAATTCTCACTCACAACCGAGGGCCAGCCATTAGCCCTCTCCTGTTCCTGCCACCTCTTTCCCTGTAGCATCCTGAAATGGTCCTGCTAGCATAACCCCAGACTATCCTACCCATCATCCGCTTTCTCCAGATTCCCCACCTCTCAGGCCAACTTAGACACATTCTTAATTAGAATAATGTTTTATTTCTTCCCTTGCTGAGCACATCACCTCTGCTTTTGAATGAATGCAGAAACAGTGGTCAAGGGACACATACATGAAATTGTAAAAAGAAATAATAAAATAATGCATACTGAATATTAATTTCCCTTGTGGAATGTCTTAAAAGTTGGATAAAGTCATTCCAAGGAGAATGAGATTTGGTAACAGAACCCTCTATCCTGTCCCCTCCTCTCTGACTCTGGTCTGAGCCCTAGTACCTGCTTTTCCCACAGGTGGGGCTTGTGACCTCTGGAGATTCCTCTTACTCTGTCTAGACATTTGCTTTCCCAGATCCTGCCAATCAGCTTACATATCAAGTACTGTGTCCTCAGAGCTCGTCTCTGTGTCCTCAGTAACATCAGTCCTGTATGTGTGAAGAGCATGCAGTGTGAACCCTCAGCTCTACCTGCGTGAGGGACATCCAGTATGAACCACCAGCCCTGCGTGTGTCAGGGGCATCTGGTATGAACGTTTAGCCCTGCATGTATGAAGAGTATCCAGTATGAATCTCCAGCCCTGCGTGTGTCAGGGGCATCTGGTATGAACGCTCAGCCCTGCATGTATGAAGCGTATCCAGTATGAATCTCCAGCCCTGCATGTGTGAGGAAAATCCTACTTGTATAATGAGCCATGCATTGTACTGCATTCTTTATAATAATTCGTATCTGAAGTGGTCTGGCTATTTTATTTTTTAGTTCATTGTCAGCCTTCTAGACTGGAGTGTCTCTCTCTTGTCTGTACTCTGAGAATAATGTGTGGCACAGAAATATTCATTACAGTCTATCACTGTTTGTGGGTGTTGAAAAGAGCAATTTCTTGAGATGCTTCATTTTCAGACTCACAGCTTAGATACTCAGCTTGATTATTATTGTTTCTAAACAATAGGAGGGCTTCCCGTCCTGTGCTGAGGGGTTGATGGTATGCCTTGATGGAATTCCTCTCAGAGCCAGCTAGTACAGGGACCTACCCGACAGCCTCACTGTCCCCAAGACCCCTGCAGTGATGGCCCATTGTCCTGTCACTCTGGAATTTCTTACCTGGCCGCCGGTCAGCCTCCTAAACCAGTGCTTCTCAACCTTCCTACTGCTGTGGCCCTTTAATACAGTTCCTCATTTTGTGGTGACCCCCAACCATAAAATTATTTTTGTTGCTACTTCATGACTGTAATTTTGCTACTGCTATCAATCATAATGTAAACATCTGACATGCGGATGGTCTTAGGTGACCCATGTGAAAGGGTTGTTCAACTCCCAAAAGGGACACGACCCAAGCCACTGTCCTGCTCCTTTCTTGTTTGAGTCTCTCTACCCCCTTCCCTCCAGTTATTCTCAGTAGCTGTATGGTTAAAAATCATACTGTCTTGTGGAAAGGATAGCTATTGTATTATATCATCACACGGCGTATCTAGGATATGCAAGTTGTAAGAAGAACAGAGCAGGGACTGCAGGGCCTGGGGAGGGAAGGCACTGGGTTCTACAAAATACTCTGAGAGCTTTGTCGTGAAATGGAAAGAGTTGTGCAAATGAGCTGAGTGCAAGGCATTTCAAATACAATGCATGTCATGGAATCCTGGGAAGGCGAAAAGCTGAGCTGGGTAAGGGTGGCAGCGCCTTGACCCCTACAGTTGGGAAACTAAGGTAGCAGGACTACAAGCTAAAGGTTGGCTTTGGCTACATAGTGAATTCCAGGCCAGCCTGGGCTGTCTAGGGAGAACCTATAGCAAAATACAAAATGCAACATGTATTCTATGGCATTTCTATTTTACTGTAATTTTTAATTAATTAAAATGTAAGAATCCAATGAATTATACATTTAAGTGAGTAAATTGTATGATTTATAAATTATGTCTCAATAGAGCAGGGCTTGTTTTTAAAGAAAATTAAACATTGCTTTTGGATTTGTTATTATTTCATTCAGACAGTCAGATGTCTTGTTTTCTCTTTTAAATTCTGATTGTCTTTAAAATGAGTGTTGTAGATGAGAACGGGGTGCCCGGGAGATGCTCACTACCTGAATGAATACATGGAGGAAGTAAATATTTGAGTTGTAGATTTCTCATCTTCAATTAGGAGCTGATTAGTATCTCCAGCGTGATTATCTTTCAGTGTTTTATGTTCATTTTATGCTACAGCTATTTTTTCCTTACTCTCATCAGAAACAAAACAAGAACAGAGAAATTGAGTTCCTAGGTTTTGAGCTGGAATAGCAAGATTCCTAGGCTCCACTAAGGTACATGATATCCCAGAAACAACAGAGAGAGGAGGGGACAAGCCAGCCAGGATGCTCACTTAACTCTTCCTCCTGGGCTAAGTTCCTAATTTTTTCCCAGATTTTGATGGAAAGGAAAAATGTCATGAGGAGCAGTTCAAAGAATGTGTTAGATACTTCTGAGGCTGAGTGGTGACCCATGTCCTGGTGGTCTGTGTTAAAGTCATGCCTTCTAGGTGATAGGTTAATCTTTTGGCTTCATCTGTGCTAATGTGTGAAGGAAACTGGTGTCCAGTCGCTCTCTATTTCAGATTATGATCTGTTTTATCTTGGCTGCCTGTATTACTTGCCAACACAGCCGTTCACTGAGTGCTATACAAAGTATCTTCATTTTTTGAGGGCCTGTCCTACCAATTGTAGGGGCAGGGTGGTGGTGGTGATGGTGGGATTTATTTTCATTGCAGATATATTTGTAACAATGACATACTAGCGATAATTAACAAATGCTTGGGTGGATAGACACCAAATACCGCTTAAAAATCACAGCAGCGTTGGAAAGTTTGGTACAGTCCTATGATAGCTCAGTTAAGTTAATGAATCTGGGGAGCCAGAGAGGAGATTCAGATGGTCTGCTAGCTGGACTGTGGACTGCAAGGCAGGCTCTTGGCTGCCTCCCTCAGCCTGCCCTACATGCCTGGGAAATGGTGGCCCAGAGACTTGTATGAGCTGAACCAACTTCCTTTTTTCCTGTTTCCTGGTGAAATGCATGACAGTATTTGTTGAGTATTTGCTTGCCGTGCAGTGCAATAGTAAGATTTTGCATGTGAGTAGAGGCTGAGAGCTGCTGGCTGAAGAGGCTCTTTATGGTAATTTCTGTTTTGGAGGCAGGCCTGTGGGAGAAAGCTGATGGGAGACGCAGAGGACAAGTGACACCAAAGGGTTTGGAAAGCAGTGAAGTGGTTTAAAGCCGGAGCTAAGAGGAGTATACCGCGTTGATGGGGTTTCTGTAGCACTCTTCAAGTCAGTGGAAAAGGAGCCGAGATTGAGGGGGTGAGGTGGCATCTCTGCACAGAGCTCCAGAACACATTTCCACTTCTATTTTAGCATCCACAACTGCCATACTCATTAAATCTTATTAAATCAGCGGAGACTCCTGGGAGTTGTAATTGTCAGTTTTTACGCACTGTGTAAAGTCTTATCAAACTATAGGCTGCCCTAATTGTATCTGAGGCGCTTCCTCCCCGAGCCCACACAAATAACTACAAATACCAAGGCGTTCTGGGACACAGTTCGTTTTATGTTTGGTCTTACAGGACTGAACACATGGTGGTTTTTGACCCTCCAGAAAAGTAATGAAATGGATTAATGGATGATTAGCGCCATTTTCTGGTGACTAGATTGCTTAATAGTGGAGCAGAGCTGTATGCACGCGTGTGCCTGTCGGCATGTAGATTAAGAAAACGGGGGGAGGGGGGGAGCAAGAGCTTCCTTATGAGGCTGGAATGTTAAATTTATGTGCACTCCAGTCAGCTTCAGACAGCAGATTGGTTTGAATAACTCTGCTAATCAGCTTAGGAAGTAAGCGCTGAGACTGTTTACCCTCTATCGGGTTCTTCCAAAACAGAAGCAAACAGCAAACTGCCTTGCCTGGTAATTACCCTCAAGAGCCCAAGAGCCTGATAAAAAACAGAAATGGGTGATTGAATCAAACAGCAACCCAATTTTTCTGTCTGCAGCTGACATTTGGGGGTGGCTGTAGGACAGTTTTTCTCTTTCAACTTTGCTAGAATTATATAAAAATTGTGTTGGTGTTTGACAACCTGTTTGGTTGTAGATCTTCTGTCTGATGTGCACGGTGTTTTATTGTCCAGTTTTGCTTTAATTATAATTAAAAACACTGGGGTGGATAGGGAGTTTCTTAAAATTTAGTAGTTGCCTGACCCTCAAAGTAAAACAGAGTCCCCATGTTCTGTCTCGTTCTATTTATCAAATTATATTTTTAGTTGACTGTGCCATTTAATCTCCTGAACCTTATTAATTGGATGTTATGTATGAAGAAAAAGTGTGGTTGGCTCCAAACACAGAATCTGACTTCTCTCAACACAGAAATTCTCTTAATTTGTTTTGAATTTGATTTTCTTTGTTTGATGTTTTACACACACACACACACACACACACGGAAAGCAGTCCGGCTTAGAATGGAGTAAGCAACTATAGTTAGGCACGCCCAGATGATGCCAATAATGAATGCTTTCTTCCTAATCCTTTAAATTGCTTCCATATTTTTTTTTTTACAACTTATTAGGAAATATTTAATACCTTTTTGGGTTAAAATTGTGGCCTGAGATAGAAGCCCAGAGATTTATGTGGGGGTTTTTTCAATGAGGCTCAAGGGGAGAATACATATTCGGGACAAGACTTCAAACTTAAACTAATCAGAAGAGATACAGAAGTCACTTGATTCCAATCAAAGAAATATTATAATATCTTTAATCAAAGAGAAATTTTAATATAGAACATAGGCACACCAAACTCTGAGGCATCTGATTTCACAAAAAGTGGAATAATGACACAAATGAACATCAACTCATTAAGAGCAGGTGATTTCAGTCAACAGACAGGTCGCCTGGACAAAAACAAGGAAACATCAGAATTAAATAACATCATATATCAAAAGGACTTAGCAGATATCTACAGAAAATTCCACCCAAACACCAAAACATATACATTCTACTTAGTAGGCCATGGAAGCCTCTCTAAAATAGAACATAGCCAGAGACAAAAACAGATATTAACAAATTCAGAAAAATGGAAATAACACTGTGTATCCTATTTGACCACAGTAAAATAAAACTTGAGATTGGCAGCAAACAGATCTCTCGTAAGTATACAAACTCATAGAGATTAAACAACACATTACCGAATGATGAATGGTTAAAGAAGAAATTTTAAAAAAATTCTTGGAACTAAATGAAAATGAAAACACAGCACAACAAAATAAATCCGGTGAGGGAAATGTACAGCTCTGAGCGCCTACATTAAAAAAATCAGAAAGAGCACAGTTAAATCAAGTAATGATAGAACTCAAGAATTTGGAAAAACAGGAACAAAACACACTCGAAGTTGGCAGATGGCAAGAGGTAATAAAAATCAGAGCACAATTAATGAGATAGGAATGAAGAAAATGATATAAAGAACCAATGAATCTACGAGCTGCTCCTTTGAGGAGGTTCACAAGATTGACAGATCCTCGACTCAACTAACCAAACCTCCTGCCTTGGGTTTCTGTCGCTGTGATGAGACATCATGGCCAAAAGTGACCTGGGGAGGAAAGGGTTTGTCTGGCTTATGCTTCCATGTTGTTTTCCATCACTGAAGGAAGTCAAGACAGGAACCAGGGCTGGAACCTGGAGGTAGGAGCTGATGCAGAGACCATGGAGGGGTGCTGCTTACTGCCTTGTTCATTTTGGTTTGCCCAGCTTGCTTTTTTATAGAGCTCAGGACCATCAGCTCGGGGACAGCACCACCCACAATGGACGGGGCCCGCCCTCATCAATTATTAATTAAGAAAATGCCTTGCAGCTGGATCTTAGGGAGGCAATCTCTCAATTGAGGTTAATTGAGGTTTCCTCTTTTCAGATAACGCTAGCTTGTGTCAAGTTGACATCAAACTAGTCAGCGACTGAAAGAAAGAGATGACTCATTGACCCTGTCTGGATGCCAAAGTCCTGTTCAACTGAGATATCAGACTCAAAGGGCAAGCCCTTATGTGTCCTCTTCTGGCCTTCATAGTACTTGCCCCCCACCCCAATAAAATCTTAAACCAGGATCAATGAGAAGCACGTGATCACTCTGCTTGACAGGAATTCTGAGATATTGCTGAGAAACCATGACCAGGGCTCCCTAGCCCATGCCAGGAATAGGTCCTTGCCTGAGGCTCAAGTATGTTCCCTGGAGAGTTCATTGCTATCAAAAGTCTCTGGCTCTGCTCCTTGAAGTGTCTTTTTGTTTCTGTCAGCTTTTTCTGCCAAATCTAAAGAGAGAGCTGGAAAATAGGGCCTTTGAACAATATGTTCAGAATAGTACCCAGGTATGAAAATCAGCTGTCTAACGGCATGAAACACTGTCCCCCCTTCCTCCGTCCCTTTGCCTCCCAGCTGCTGGCACACTGACTAGCACGGCTCTCACAAAGGTTTTGTGGATTTGCAGAACATCTGGACTCATTGCCTACCATGTTTCAAGCCTGCTTCCACCTTCCTGGAAAGCCTGACTGTCCATACTTAACCTCCGATGCTTTGGGGATGTTGGGCGGGCCCTGGCAGAGTATGCCCATTGAGCCCAGAGGCCTTCCATTTAGCTCAGAGACTGTAACAGGAATTAGCCGGATCCTTTCTTCACAAATATCTCATGACTCCCTCCTTGGCTTGGGTTTTATCTGAGGCCATGCTTAACTGACAACACTCTTGGACATGATTTTTTATTTTAGTCTGAGAATGTTTTCCTGGCTAGAGAAGTTGAAGATAAGAAAATGCTTTTATTTTCCAACTGTGAAGTCTCATAGTATTTATATCGCATTTGAATTCTTGCAAATAAGGTCATTTGTTCTAAAGTCATGCCTTTTTTATAGTTCTCAGTCACACCCAGCTGGCAAGACATAGCTGTTGCTGTCAGTGTTTTGCCTAGAAGTCTCTCTTCCCAACTTTACAAATTTGCAAGAAATATCCATCCCTGTCTTTTCCATTACTTTAGAAGACAGATTTTCCAAATGATTCTTCACTTTTTTTTCTAGAACCTGCCACCTAGAACTGAAACTATCACACACACACATTTACACATGCACACTCATGAGCACACACACATGCACACACATATGTGCGCACACACACGTACACACACACATATGTGCACACACATGAGCATACACACAATCTTCCCTGACCGAACTTCCCCTCTAGTGTCAACTTCTTTAACAGCAACAATAATGATTTTTTTCTAGGTTATGAGTCTTAAGGATAGGTGTTTTCTAGTTTTACCCAAGTTTGACTTGTCTCAGTTTGTTTGTACATCTTGGGGTCACATCAGAGCTTTGTCCTCTAGCTTTGTTGCGATGTTAATTGTAAGGCTCAGTTCCCATGTGTCCTGTCCTTCTCCTGTCCCCAGTGGCCTAGAAAGGCATTCCCTTCCAAGACAACAGCCAACCACATGAGGAAAAGTGAACTTGGCTGTGTCTTTCATAGCCCTCTTCTTTAAACTCCTTGGCCTGAGCACAACCACCACGATCACACTGAAATTGTGAGCTACAGTCTACATTCCTCGTTGTAGAAACTTCAAAGTTACCTGACAAAGAATTTGGGCCAAAATCATGTAATTAATTTACCATATATATGTGCATATGTGTATGTCCAGCAAAATATATACATATATACCATACACACACACACACATATATATATATATATATATATGTACACACACACACATACATATACACACACACATGCTGGATTGCAGACTTCCTTGATCCAGGACTGAGCTACGAGAGTGCTGAGCTTTGAACTGGAGGCAGAAGAGTTTTGAAATTAAATTTGGCTGGATATTTTTAAAATATTTATTTTGTGTTTATTACTTATATATACGTATGTGTTTCTGTGTATCTGTGTGAATGCATGCCACATGTATGTGGGTTCCCATGGAAGCTAGAAGTAAGCGTCAGATCCCTCGGAGCTGAGGTTACAGGAGGTCATGAGCTACTTGGCCTGCGTCCTCCAGAATGTCAGAAAGTGCTTTTAACTGTAGAGTCATCTCTCTAGCCTGATTCTGAATGATTTTTTTTTTTAACATTTGAGAAATCACAGATAATACAATGACCAGAATGATGAGAACTGATGCAGGAGCTACACAGCTCCCTCCAGAGTGCTGACAGGAGCTCTGCATGGGCAGCAGGAAGACAGGGGTGACCAAAAGGCAGACTTGGGGCTGGGGGGGATGGCTCAGTTAGTAAGGTGCTTGCTCTGCAGGCACGAGGACCAAAAGTTCTCAGTATCTCCATGAAAACCTGGGCATGGTGGCTTGTACCTGCAGTCCTGGTGCTGGGGAGCCAGAGCCAGTTGATCTCTGGAGGTCATTGGGCAGCTACCCTAACTAAACTGATGAGCTCCAGGTGTAGTGAGAGATCTAGTCTCAAAAAAAAGAGAGAGTGGCTGAATAAGACACCATTGCTGATCTTGGGCATGTGAGCACACACACAGCAAATTTGCTCTTAGGAATCGATTATGGGCACAAATACAAGTATTCATAATCAGTATCAGTATAAGCATAATTCTTTGCTCATTTTAATGTTCTGGTTTGCTTCTCTGTCGCTGTGATAAGACATGGCTGAAAACAATTTCAAGGAGGAAAGGTTTATTTGGCTTTTACTTCCACATCTACCACCGAGGGGAATCAAGGCAGGAACTCAAGGCAGAAACTGGAGCAGAGGCCGTAGAGAAATACTGCTTACTGGCTTGCTCTCTGTAGCTTGCTCAGCCTGCTTTCTTATATGAACCAGGACCACCTGCTCAGACTGTGGGCAGAGTCACTCCCACATCAACTGACAGTTATGTAAAATGCCCCCACAGTCATGACCACAGGCAAATGGGAGTAATTTATCAACTGAGGGTTCCTCTTCCCAGATCACTTGGGTTTGTATCAGGTTGACAAAAAAGAAAAAAAAAAAGCCAACCAATCAGCACAGGTTAAAACAGCACATCTTATTCAATACATCATACATATTCCTTTTGAAAATAATGCTTTTTCTTGCAAAGTTTCTTCCTGGAAAACCACAGTACTTCCTCTCGATTGCCCTCCTGCGCGATGAGTTTCTCTACTGTGCCCATCTCCCTCCCGTGCACATTGGTTTCTCTACTATGTCCATTTTTCTCATGTGCACATTGGCTTCTCCACTGTGGTTATGTCTCTGCTGTGCACGTAGGTTGCTCTACTGTGTCCATTTCTCTCATGCACATTGGTTTCTCTACTGTTTCACATCAACAGTGTTAAATCTAGATCCATAAAACTTATGTAGATGGACACTGGAGTTTATTTTAAAATGGTAAAGAATAAAAATACACTTTGGAGAGTGCAACCAGGCCAGCCTTTTCCTCGAAAACTTAACAACTGTAATGAGTGTGGAGTTAAAGGGTCTGCCCTTTGTAAAAGTCTAAAACAAAATAAAACAATGTAGCCATTCTGTCCATGGCTGCGTCCAGGATGAAAATGGCCGTCCTCAATGAAACACACACACATCTGGATTTGTCTACCACCCAGGAAAGACC
Source organism: Cricetomys ansorgei (assembly GCA_026225945.1). Lineage (NCBI taxonomy): Eukaryota > Metazoa > Chordata > Mammalia > Rodentia > Nesomyidae > Cricetomys > Cricetomys ansorgei. The sequence continues at coordinate 2,290,919 of JAMJFZ010001815.1, read as the reverse complement.
AGGGCTGGGGAGTCAGGATGCTCCTATAACAAAAACTAGTGTCTCAAAAATCAAACCCAAGCCTTTTATTTTTTATTTCTTTTTTTTGTTCTTTTTCCCTTTTTTGCTATGAGATTGGGTTTTTTGTATATGACACATGTAAGGTTCAAAAACTGAAGACAAATACACACACACACACACACACACACAGCACTATCATCGGAAGACTGGTTCTCCTCTAGCAGGCCTTGGGTATGCTTCTCAGTCATGAGTCTCCTTTCTGTCCTGCAGCAATGACTCCTGTGGATGTTTCCTTGGTCAAATCTTCAGGATTTCAAAACAAAGTTTCTTTTTCTCCTGCCCAGCTGCCTAGCCCACCCTTGATGTAGGGACTGGTGCCTGGCCTCATTCCATCCCGCTATGCTATGCCATGCCCTGATTGCGCTGTAACCCTGGGGGGGATGGTTCTTTTATGGGGAGAAGCAGGGGGATGCTTGTGGGCGGTGATGAGGGGGTAGATCTTGGGGAGATGGAGGGAGCTGAAGGGTTTAAGGGAGGGGAAGAGGGAGGTCATGATGTATTCTATAAGTTGTATGAGAGAGGAAAAAATTTTTAAAAAATTAAAAAAATAAAAAGTTTCACCTTGGTTGGATTCATCCCTAAACAAAATCAGAGCAGATGTTGAAAGCACTTCAGCTCTCTGTGAACGCTGTGATGATGTGTTTACTTTCACATCACGACATTTTATTCAGCTTCATCTTGATTCTTGACAATGTGTGTGGTCATGGCTGATGTATCTTCTCAGACGTGCTTTTTCCTGTTCCACAGCCCCACCACAGTTTATTATTCTCTTTAAAGACATTTCGATTGCCTGTAGTTTTTTTTTTTTTCCTTCTAAGACCAAAAAGAATTGCATAAAGATATTCATGTGTATGAAACCGTGGTACAAGCACAAGGATCCTTCTAGAAATACAAGTGGGAGGAAAAGAGTTTGCGACTTGGGCTAGCACTCTTACCCATCACCATCGGTGTGAGGATTTAGTTGCTCGGCCTTCTTATCAAGCCCGTATCACTGGGTTTGAATTTAAATTTGAATTTATATTGCCTGGCTCTTTATAAGCCTATGCATCCCCTGATCCGGTCACTGATGACCCACTTGTGAAGTACCTATGGATGGACACAGGGTACTTCTCTATGGGATTTCTCCTTTCCTTACTGTAGGGATCCTTCACAAACACTTGGTACTAATCACCCTTGTTTTGTGTGTTTTAGAAAGATTGTATCTTTTCAACATCAGAAAGTTTAAAGTGGTTAGATTTCTAGGTTTCACTGGGTTTTATTTCAGGTTTTCAGACATGGTTACAGAGGTGCTACACTGTTGTACAGAGCCTGGGTGTGTACCTGGGTATGTACCTGGGTATGCATTAACAACTAGGTCCAGTTTTGTTCCTGCCCATTTGTCTTCTGGACAGCGCTGGCACATCTGTTAAGTAGTACCTAATTTATCCAAAGATCTGTGATGCTCCTGTTATTTTTTAGCTCTCTAGATGGGGCACATTTGTTTCTAGAGTCAGTTATGTGCTACCGATCTAGTTTTCTATTCAAAGCTCAGACACTACATTTTAATGATGGCTTCAATAAATCTTGTTTTGTGACATCTCTTCTTACCTCGTTTTGAAGGTTCATATAGGCACTTCGTGTCACTTTTAGAATTAACTTGTCGAGTCCCATGAAAAACTGTGTACACAAGATATTCCAACACTGACATACTTGACAAGAGTCTTGTTCTGTTTTCTTGCTAAGTTATGCGACGGATGATAAGACTTTAAAACTGCCAAACCCATGATTTTAAAATCACGGTACATGATGGAAGGTAATATGCAGACACTAAGTAAAAAAATTACATCATGGTCTCCCACTCCAACAGCATTCCCAGACAGACCAGACTTTAGTATTGCCCTGGTTTTCGTTTCCCATTTGCAGTGAGCGAATGCCAGCATGACCATATCTCTTACTAAAGCTCATGGTGGCTTCACATGGTTCTTACATAGCAGCTCAAAGCTCTCAGCATGCTGTTCCTGTCCCCTCCAGGATCAGAAACGTACGTATTGAAGATTTTTCGGTTTGTCTATCTGTCTGTTTGTTTGCCTGTCTCAGCCCCATTAACTAGTCATACTTGGAGATCTTTATTAGCTCTGTCCTTTGCCACTAGCACAGAGCTGTGTCATAATTTACATCCTAAAATTCTCCTCTTGAATAACCATAAGATTTGATGTTTCTTTAAACCATCTCCCATCTTTATTCTCTCCCTTTCTCGATATCTCCCTGCCTCGTTAATAACACACTTCTTTTATTTCCATAATTGATATCACTTTCTCTACCACCAGAAATTTTAGGACAGTAGCCAAATAAAAATTTTACAAGCGATTGCTTAGCTAATAGGGATTTATTTTTCTCAGAAAGTGAGAAACCCACGTTGATCAATCGAGAGCTGACTCAGTGTCCCAGTTGTGTCAAGGTAAGCTTCCTTCTCCTCATTATTTGCCTCATGAACACAAGATGGCTTCAGCAGTTTCCAGAATCAAGGAAACAAAGAGCTCTTTTTCATGAAAAAGCAATGGGGAAACTTTAAAACACGTCTTTTGAAACATTGGGAGTTTACCTGCAACACTGCACGTACTAGGGAAATGCTCTACCACGGAGCTACGTCCCCACCACTGTTACACAGGAATCTATCACTATGGCGTGCGTATGATTGCATGATATGGATGTCATGTGTGAGTCTGCATGTTAGGAGAACAGAGGACAACTTTGTGAAATCTATCCTTTCCTTCCACCTTTGCAAGAGTTATAGCAATTGAACTCAGGCCATCAGGATTACACCGCTCAGATAACATGGTGAGAGTCTGTCTCAGAAAACAAGAGGGGCTGGAGAGGACCGGAGATCTCTTCCCAGCACCCATGGTGGGCAGGTAACAAAGGTCTGCAACTCTAGCTTCGGGAGCTCTCAGTGCCTCTGGCCTCTACAAGCTCTTCTCACATGCACATATCCAAATACAGACACGCGTGTGATTAAAAGTGATCAAAAACAAAACCCGGGAGGAGGAAGAAAAAGAAAGCAAGAAAAATGATTCCCTGGGGCCAAGGACCTGCTCAGTGGGAATATCTTGGCTTAGTGTGTAACGCCCTGAGTTTGATCTCCAGCACCACACATCTACAAAAGGATGGAAGGAAGGAAGAAAGGAAGGGAGAAAGGGAGGGAGGAAAGGAAGAAGGAAGGGAGAAAGGAAGGAAATAGGGAAAAGGAAGAAGAGAAAATTCTACCCTTGATTTCTTATGATAGGTCCCAACTAAAGCATGGGCATTCTAAAAATATTCAGAGCAAGTGAAGCATTTACAAAATATAAATGCATATTGTGTTTATTCTCGGATTCAAACCTCAAGAGACTCATTACATGTATGTTCTACGTCTATTCTAAAATTTGAAAGCAAATCTAGAATCTGGGGTACTTGTAGTCACAAGCGTGTTTGAGAGGGATTGCCAATCTGACACAGAGAAGTTAGACTGTGTCTGTCAAAAATTCACTCAACACAGTTAGTGGGCTTCTTTCATGTGAGAGGCACTGGCTTGGCTACCAAGCAAAGAGCTGTGAACAAATCGCACAAGAATCCTGGTTTTCTTAGAGCTTATTCTATAGGGAGGGGGACTGGGTCAGGAGAAAGTATGCAAGCAAATCAGATAGAAGTCTGGTGATTGAGTTGTGAATATCAATGAGTAAAAGAACCCAAAGGAGGAGAGAAGGGTCTGAGCATTTCAGTTTCTAGATGGATAGGTGGCAGGCAGGCCCTAGGGAAGGTGGCTTTTCTGAGAAGACATAAGGAGAAGGAAGAACAAGCTATGCTGATGACTAGCAGAGGAGCTTCAATTACAGGGAAAAGAAACAGCAAATGTGAAAGGGAAGAGGTTTGAGGCATTGGCTCAGCATGGATGAGAGGAGAGAGACAGAGAAAGGTTCAGAAGACAGCAGGAAATAGGCTTGGTTGGTGTGATAGCTGATCTTGGTTGTAACTTGACTGCAGCTGGAATCAGCTGGGCATGCCTGGGAAGGATGCTCTTGACTTGATCATTTAAGATGGGAAGATCCACTGGAAGGCTGGGTTAAGAATACAGAACTTTTGGAGCAAGCAGCCAGGGGTTTCTGAGCATTTGTGGAGGAAGAGGATGACATGTGTGTGTCTGGGAGTGACAGTGGAAGGGCAGAAGACCCCCTGTGTATAATATTGGGGAGCTAAGTCAGAAGCAGGAAGAAGAGTCAGGAGACCGCTGCAAAAATCCAGCCAAGAGATGTTGACAGTCTGTGCAGATGTTAAGAGGGGTCCAGATGTGGGTATTCACCAGGGAGAGACTGTCAGGATTGGGGAGAGAAAGAGAGAGAGAGAGCAAGAGAGCGAGGGGGGGAGAGAAGGGGGAGGAAGGGAGGAAGAGAGAGAGAGAGAGAGAGAGAGAGAGAGAGAGAGAGAGAGAGAGAGAGAAATTAAGGATTACATCAAGGCATTCAGACCAGCCAATGAAAAACAGATAACTCAGTAGATAGGTGTAGACAACCAGGAGGAGCAGTGTTGGTAAAGCTACCAGGAGCTCATCTGAGGAGTGGTAAAGTGAAGTATCCAAGTTCAGGAGTATGACCAGGTTGAAGGAGGAGAGCCGAGGTCCCGGTGATGTGTTTGGGGAAGAACTTGGGAATTGGAGGCCGAGGCTTCTAAAGGAAGGACTTCTTCAAGGTTCTTTCAGATAACATAAGAATTACAGGAAGCAAGAGAGGACAGGGCAGAGGAAGAAGCAAGCAAAGGTGTGGGTTCTGGTGAAATCTGGTTTTAGCTGATCCCATGGGGTACTCATACCATCCAAGCATGGGAGCAGCCCTGTCTCCTCCTCCCTAACCTCCTCATGTCATCCTGGAGTGGACTTGAGAAGACAATAAGGCTCCAAAGCCATGGTTCTGGCTGAGGCTCACAAAGGAAGAGTGGAAATAGAAAAGGACAGAGGAGAAAGGCGGAGGAGCTTAGTGTATTCCAGGGTCGCTCATCATCCGTTCCTGCAGTTTCAGTTAGTTGCCTGAAGTCTGAGCCTTCAGAAATAAACAATCCATGGCATTCTGGGTAGCACAGTGAAATCTCACGCTGCCCGTGACTGTCAGCGAGCCAACCAGCTGCTGTTGAATAGCAGAGCTGAGTTCAGGCGGCACTAACTCTGATTGCCAGTGGCTAAGAGCATCAGTGTTGGTGACCCAGATATGCCATAGAGAAGCTGTGAGGTGCTTCCTTTATGTTAGCAGGTGAGTGTTTCACAGTATGTGTATGTGAAAAGCAGCATATTTAGCATCCAGTATTTCCTGTGGTTTAATCATCTCCTGGGGGAGTGGTCTTTAAATGTAATCTGGGTAAAGAATGCACTGTGCAGTTTTTTTTTGGGGGGAGGGGTGGAGGTTAAGGAGAACCCAGAGAAGTGGGCATTTCTAAGTTAAGTATGAAACATCATAGTAGAAAACATATAAAAACCAAATAAAAGATGTTTTCTACCAACTAGGACCCAACACGTAACAGCTCTGCATGATCCATGAGCATATTTTCTACCACTTCCTTGTCTCTGTCCTCTCGGAGGGACCTGGTTGTGTCTCTCTTCTCAGTGCACTGTAGCAGGTTGCTACTGTGCTTGTTTATACCCTCTGGCTCAGAAAAGAAAAAAGAAAGCTAGGAAGGAAGAAAGAAATACTTACCACCTTGTTGATGGCCTGAACCTGGTAGAGCAGGAGCTGATAGTGAGTTAGACTAACATCTCAACACAATATCCCCAAACCTAATTCCCTCCTCGGCTCTCCTGGCCTCAACCAATATATACCCCTGGAAGTCTAAGCCACACGCAATCACCAGGACAAGCTGCCCTTGGCAAAATTATGTTTTCATAGCTGCATGTGAACAAATCCTAGCCACCCGTAGTGAATAGTCTAAATTGAACTCACTCTCATCCACTACCACGGGGAGGGGCACAAAACCACTCTGTGTTTTAGGGAAACTGACATCACAAACTCCTTCACAATGCCTCACTACAGTGCATGGCCAAGAGCTGCACTCAGCAGCTCTCCTGTATGTGTGCTATCTTTAAGTCGTAATCAAGTCTCACTGACTTGAAATTATCCTTCCTAGGGGCCCATGGGGCATTCAGGATCTGCTTTTCAAACTCCCCGGAGACGCGCAGATTTCCTTGTGATGAACAATTGCTTCAGCGCTATTGACCGCGCACCCTGCTGTTCTGTTGCCGTGCGCCTTGTGCACACAGAACTGTTTTTCCCTTGAACCCCTACTATGATGTAACGTTTTTGATGACACTGAGAACGTAACTATACCCAACAAGGATAGTGTCGATATGCACATGCTTTCTACCCAAGACCCAACAGTGTGAGCAAGCAAGAAACTGAGTACCTCACATAGGCCAGAGGAATCCATCACAGGATGCCAGGGGAAGTCTGAGCTTGAGACAAGGAGACTAGGAGAAACTCTCTTTCAGATGGAGGATGAACTAGATTTGGGCCTCCTATTTTCCCATTCAGCAACCAGCATAGTTTTGGGAGACCGTGTGTAAATATGATTAGTTTTTTGGTCAATTTGACATAAGCTACAGTCATCTGGGAAGAGGAAGTTCCAATCTGGAAAATGCTTCCATCAGATTGGCCCACAGGCAAGACCCTGGGCCATTTTCTTGATGAACAGTTGATGTGGGAGGGCGCAGCACACTGTGCGTGATGCCATCCCTGGTTCCGGTTCTGGAGTCCCTGCCACTGCTCCTGCTTGAATTCCTGCCTTAAACTCACTCTGATGATGGACTGGGATTGGGACATTTAAAACCAAATAAATGCTGTGTTCCCTAAGTTGTTTTCGGTCACACTGTTTATCAGAGCAAGAGAAAGCAAATCAGGACTGGGAATCTGGAGCAGCCCCAGTCCCCTATCAAGCCGTCATGGCTGCAGCAGGCACTAGAGGGCTGGCCTCTGATTCAACTCAGTTTAGACACTATCCACCTGGAAATGGTAACAGTTTTGATGGGTTCAGGCTCAGTCCCCTCCATCTAACTAGACACCAACAAAAAATGTCTGGGCTTCCAGAACTTCTGTAAAATGGAGCTACCACAACCCCTCCTGCAATTTGACACAGAAAGCATTACAATTTCATTTAATAAAATCTCAGAAGATGTCACTGGAAAAGATGCACAGGGCAGGGTAGTCGTGGAGGGGGCTGTAACTGAGAGAGATCTATACAAATGGCAGCACGAATCAGAGTGTGTGAGGGAAATTACAAAAGGCATTCCATTGATTTGGTAGGAATTGAGTGCCAGGGGAAGAAAGATCTGTTAAAATATGATGATTCCAAGCAAACAAATCCTGTAGAAGCCAGAGAGGTAAATTTTCATACAGCTCCCAGACCCAAAGGTAAAGAGGGAAAGTTTTTGAGGAAACAAGATTGGCATAGAAGATTAAAATGATGGATCTAATAGGACTTCCAGAAAGAAGATAGCAAGAAGGAGGAAAACATTTTTGGGTTCCCTAAGAAACAATACAAATTCTTTCCCATAGCAAATGATAACTCTGCTTCTCTAACAAAAAGAACATAATGGAGACCTAGATCCAGGTTCATCATTGGAAGGTCTGAGAATAGTGGGGAAAAGACTTTGGAAAACCAAGCACAACAAACAGAGCACCAGCCACCAGGCATCCTTCTGGCCCATGAGGTCTCGTGAGTGCTGGTTGCTAACAAGAATGGAGAGGGCCGCTTCTTTGGCTGTTTCGAGCTTTTGTGCTGACTGTCTTTCTGCTGGTTTTGAACTCTGAGGAAAGAATCTGGATGGTTTTGCATATTCTAAGGCAATTGAAAACTGATGGGTGAGTTAATGAAAGCAGGATTATACACCTTATCTTAGAAGTAACTTTAGAGAGAGGCAGAATTATTTAAATATGCTACCCATGCAAAAGGGGAAGTTCTTTCCAGGGCTTGGGCTTCTGGGTAGCTGCACAGGGCTATTAGGTTCCAGGAGATGGAGTCCAAGGGTTTAGGGAGAGTACCAGAAAGCAAAGGTGAACAAAATTCCAGGCCAATACTGAAAAGGGAAGTGAAAGTCAGCCCAAGTAAAGTGGCTACAGTTTGTCCCAGTGTGAAGGAGAATAGAATCCAGGGAAAAGAGAGGGGAGCTGGGAGATCCTTAGGCATGGTTCCTTTTGTAGAAACCTAATCATTAAAGAAGACTGAAAGAGTATTTTGGAGTGTTAGATTTGTTTTAAATACCTACCTACAACACCTATGGAAGCATTTTATGAGAACAGCAAAGAAAATGAACTGACATACAGTCTGCTACACAATGTAACCACATCATCTACAACAAGCAGAAGTGAGTGACGGTGTGATTCTTACATCAGTTCTTGAGTCTTTCCAATTACCGTCATAGCGAAGCTTCACATTAAATATTTCTTTCCACTTGGTTGTGGGCTTTCTTTATTTTATAGAATATTTTTGTTGTAACAGAAACTGAAGGGTATGGTTTCCATAGTCCCACAGCTGAAGAACACCAGGTGCAGAACTGGCTTTACCTTGTTTGTGAGGTGGGCCGGGGTTGGACTATCTGACAGTGATGTTGTTCTGTCAGTAAACTTATAATGCTTATTTTTTCCCTCTTATTTTGAGGGTGATGTTTATCAACATTATTAGACTTATCTTAGTTTAATTAGTGCATTAATTTTGGAAAATGGGACCATCGATGTCACTCCATTCTCTTGAAGTGGGAATAAGCCAAGAAAGATATTTTTTGTTAACTATTCACATTTTTGATGTATAGATTTTTTTAGAGAATATTTAATAATTACTTAATTTCCTCCTTCCACTTTTAATAACCTGCTTTAAAATAATTATTTGGCTCCCTTGTATATTTCCACGATTAATTGAGTTGGGACCTTTTGTGATTTTTAAGTGTCCCTGTTAACTACCGCATCAAGTGGTATTTCATCTGCTTCATCCCATTGCAATTATTATCTTTGTTCATGTGAAAATTGTAATAGTTTGGCCAGTAGGAAATAATTGAAATTAGCTCCTAAATTTATTTGACAACAGGTTGGAAAGTCCCCTTGCTTACTGGTGTCTCCAGCTTTCTTTGGCCTTTCCATCACCTGTTTCTCAAGGAAGATGACTTTTCACAATGAGAATATCATTTGAAGGCTCTGAATTGAGCTGTAATCTCTACTGGGTTGGTCCTTGTTTCTGGGCCCTTTTATTGTGCAAAAGATTTTTTTTTTTAAGTTAAATCTGGAGCTTACACTGATATTACATTGGGGATTTTTGTTTATCTTTATCAGTCTTCTCAACCATGCTCAAACAACAAAACAACCAAAACCTCAATTCCTACCAACCTAACTACTTGTTTTTTTCCTCCATGAAATTTGTAACAGAATTGTGGAGACAAAGGGACCAAAAGTAAAGCCTTTAATAGTACATTTAGAGCCTAACTCACGATGTTTTACAGACACCCAGAGCCTAACCTCATATGGACTCTATTACACCTTTATGGCTAATCTCAAGAAAAAAAAAAAAAAACCTATGCATAATTTACTACTCAGCATGATGACAAGATAAGGGTCTGAACAGACATCCCGTTACCAAACCAAGCAGCTCTCCCTTAACTGCGGTAAAAGAAGTTTCACCACCTCGGTGAAGTGCGATCCCGTCTCTGGGCAGTCACCTCTTTCTCAGGAGTGTATTGTAATAGACTCGCTTTGTTTGCTTTCATCTTGGTAAATTCCTGTATCATCTGCACTGCTGGTCATCAACAGGCCACTTCACAGGACATTTCTGTAGCTCACATGGGGGATGTCTCCTTTTTGCCTTTCTTTGCCACTTCATATTTTGGTGCATGTCACGGCAGTCTGGATAATTTGGAGGCAACTGAAGACCTCTGAGTAGGATGCCATGGAGATAAAGGAATACTTTGTGCTTTCTGGGAACTCCTTCACTGTATACATTACGAGGATTCCCTTTTCTCTCTAACATTTTTTTGTCTGCCCGGCTTTTGTGCGTGCCATTCCTTGGAGTAGGGAAGAAGAATGAGCAGCTGGGTGTGTGTGTCCACTCCTGTCCACTCCTGTCCACTCCTCTGCTAGCCATTCTTTCTGTCCTGAGAGGCTTATAGGTGGCCAAAGCTTCGGTTCTTCCCCAATGTTGTCTCCCTTCATCTCACAACTGGTCCATGGCCAGCTTCCAGCTTGTATACCTCCCCTTCCTGGCTTGACCAACTGGATACTTTGCCGCCAGAAAAGTAGGGTGTCACTTTCATCAGTCTGAGGAATATTCTTCACGGGATGCTCCAGATTAGAGTACTGCTTAGGGGACCCGTGGGCCCCCCTTTAGGGATGTCTTTTGGTTTGGTGCTATGCTTTGATAAGGCCTATGGTGAGTTGTACATATTCAGTTCTTCCTGACTTGCTTTTTTGGATAGCTTTTGTTGTGGGCTCCTATTTTCCTCTCCTCTGGAATGGATACTTCCTTCTTTCTGCTACGCCTTCTTTATTGCTCCCCCAAACTACTTATGTAATGTCTATTGCTACAAGACCTGAACACTATCATGTTAAGCTTTCACTCTCTCACTGCCTTCTACTGTAGCACTGGGACCCAGTCACGGACTGCTGATTTCTCTCTCGAATGATTTCATCCTTTCATCCCATGACCCATCAGAACTGAGTCTTGCTGAGCCTAATCAAAAGGCAAAGCTCTGTGTTCTCAGGGAAACAGTAAGACACTCCCCTTCCTCATCTGTAGGCGTCCCTCTTATGGAAACTGCCAAATGTAGCTCTTTAAAACCAAGGCCTCCCTCTCTGACAGGTTCTTCTTTATTCTAGTTATACAAAATTAAAGTCAAAATCCATTCCTACCTCTTCAGTACGGACACAGCTATGATCCTAGGCGCTCAATAGCCAGAACTTGGAGGTACAAGTAGAGGAGGGTAGGTGGACATAGAGCTGTTGTTTTGGCCCTTGGCCTCTGTAGTGGTTTGATGATAAATGTTGCCATCATGGGTGTTTATCCCTCCAGAACCACAATCTCAGATAAACCTTCTCTCTGCATGTTTCCTTGGTCATGGTGGGTTTTTTTCACAGCAATTAAAAAGTCTCCAAGGCCAGACGGGATCCAGGAGATAAACAAGCCTTCTCTAAATATATACTACAGCTCCAGTTCCTCACCTATCTTTTCCAACAGAGAGGCAATGAACTTAATGTCCTTAAGAATCTGAAGAATTTTTTTCTCAAATAAGGGCACAGTCCCAGGTCTTAGGAGTCATCGTTTGGGCATGCCTTTGGGGAAGGTACTACTGTTTGACTTAAGGGGTAGTATTACTAATGCTGGTTAAAAACTAACAGATATCAAAGCAGAATGTCAAGAATTTAGAAATCCTTGACTTCCCTGTCATTCAGAGGATAAATCCATCTGTCCAAGATGAGCATGTCCTGGGTCTCTACTCTACAGCATACATTTGTACTTAGTAGCATTGCATTGTACACTGGAAATTTGTAAGAGAGTGTTTCTTATACTAAATGCTCTTAGCACCATACAAACAGCCTTCCCAAATTCAATTATAAAAAGGAAGTTCAGGTTGGTGATTTGTAGCTCCAGCTTCAGTATCCCTGGGAAGAAATCCTACCTCATAGACAGATAGCTCGGTTTCCCCAAACACAGATGGCCTGAGAAAGAGTGCTGTTTTTCTGGCAATCTCTGGTAAGATTATTGTTGTACTAGAAAGAAATCAAGATATTACTACATAGCTCTGGGAAGGCATCAAAATAAGCATAAAAACAACCCTAGCAATGTGTGAAAACAGCACAAAGGTAATAAAGAAACAGGGACAGTGTTGAACACAAGCAAAGAAGTGCATGTTGAAGTCAATATATTTATGGGCTTTTTTGGTGGTTTGGGTATATGAGTTATTGAAATAAATTTTCCTTGCTAAGTTTGTTGTGATCATTTAAAATATTTTTGGGCAAATAATCACATTTATAACCAGTGTTTAAAGACTCAAGAAATACTGGCTTCCTAGATTTTGCTGTGTTAAATATATTAATTTACTAGTTGGACATTAAATAAATTCCAAATAGTACTGGGTGTTGTACTTCATGCACCCAGGCCTTTCAACTTTATATGCTAAATTGAAATTAGTGTCTGTGATGTTTCTTAAAGGGACCCAGCATTATTTTCTCATGTCTGTTCTTTGCAGGCTTCCTCCTTATAGTGATGGAGGGTTACCCAACACTCCTCATTACTTGTCTCTGGAGAGCTCAAGTTGAGTCATTCATCTATGACACAAAGACTCCAAAATAATTCACACTGAATTTACAGTTAACTAAGATCTAATATAAATTTATAAGTAAGTGAAACATTAGTCATATTGTTATTATAAATTTTATTTTTATGCAATAGATATTTTAATGAAATTTTTTTATTCTGGTTTCCTCAGTAGAATTCTATTTTCATGCAATATAGGAATAAATACCTTTTTCAAGAACATGGCACTTGCTTTTACATGTAGCATATGGTATTCATTGTAGATTCTCAGCTGCTCTGGCCACAATGACTCATCTGTATTTTTCCTTTACTTTCTGTAGTACTCAAGTTTCCAGTGTGGGGAATCAGGGCTACTCTCAACAAGATGAGCATAAAAGTTGCTTGAATGTTAGGGGAAACATACCAAAGCCTCAGGTCCAAGTCGCTCTGGTGCGTTGTCTTCTGTAACAGTGTAGCAGCATCGTAAGCATTTTCTCGTTGCCTTTCAAAAGTTCTGGGAGATGCTGTCTTAGTCTGTTTCAAAATATCTGTGTCCTAGTAACTTGTAGACAGGTAAGGGTTTTGTGGTTCATGTTTTCTGGAGGTTAAGAAGTCCAAGGGCTCAGCACAGGCATCCTTTTGACGTCTGGTGAAGGTCATCTTGCTGCATGGCAGAGGGTATCACATAGTAAGAGAGCAAATGTTTTCATTAAAAAAAAAAGCCTAAAGCCCTCAGAGGGGGTCTACCCTGACAACCTTATCTGACTCTGATCTGACCTCAACTGACTTCCTTTCAAAGACCCACTTCCAAATACTACCTCCAAACATGACTCTGAGGATTTTTTTAAACACTTGAACGTGTGTGTGTGTGTGTGTGTGTGTGTGTGTGTGTGTGTGTTCCTGTGTTGGGGTGCAAGTACACATGTTACACAGCATACATCAACCTTTTAGTGTTGAATCTTGTCTTGATGCTTTGGGAAGACTTTCATTCCTTCAGATGATATCTTTTGAACATTTTCCATGATGCAGAACAAGGGTAGGCACTGGAGTCGCAGAGGCCAGGATGCTCAGGGTAGGTACCGAGGTGTTACTATGGGACATTCAGAATGTGGAGCTGCCTAAATGGAGCTCTCTCTGGCTCTACCCCTCCTGATACTTCAGAATTCCTTACAGTTGATATCTAACATCATTTCTAGATACAGTTCCTCACATAAGGTTTTAGACATTAGTTTTCTTGGGCAGAAGAGAATGTCACCTTGCTAGATAGTAATAAAAAGCCAGTTCCAGACCCAGATATAGTTGTTAACCACAATCTTCTACCCTCAATTTAGGGGAAGAGAAAGGAAGGATAGAAAGGTATCTTTACCTCTTTTGCAAATGGCCTTGATATAGAGTGAGAGAAATGTAGCAATCTTCAAAGCCTTTTTCAAGCTGTCCAAAACTTGGAAAGGACTAGCTGACAGTGAGTCAGACTAGCATCTCAGCTCACTATTAATCTCTCCAACCTTTGTTCTTTTGAGTAAGAACCAACACAATAATGACAGGCAAACCAACCAATGAACCACCAACCAACACGCATCCCAGGTCTCAGAGCTTCAGACCTTTCATACCTTAAGCAAAAGTTCCCATCCATAGACCCAAGCAGCACGCACACAGCCACCAGCATCAAGCATTCCACATCCAGCGCATAGTCATCCACCACACCTGGGGTGGGAACACAAACCTAGTCCAATGCCATTTTGCGTTTTTAAAGAAACCAAAATAACAAAAACTTCTTCCAAGTGTTCAGCTACATCCAGAGAATCAATTGCTGAAAATAAACAGAGACCAACTGCATGGATGGGCAAGGTTGCTCTGAATGGTCCTTTTGGGACACAGGATCAGCCGTACTTAGCATTAGACTAAGTACTTAGCCGTACTTAGCCGTACTTAGGACCACGCCCATCAATGCAGTGGTCAGCTCGGACTATGCAGCTGGCACGTAGCTCAAAATACCCTCCTCCTTTCTGTGGACTTGGTCCTGTGTAAGGCCAGAGACGCATGTGAGTGCCCCTGTTTGTTTTGTGTCTATGTGAAGACGAAGCCGGCCTAACTCCAACATGACTTTCCCCCTGCTCTTTGCTTGCTGCTCATTGGCTTTTCTTTTATTGTGACAACTTTGAGCAACACCTGAATTGTTTTTCTGAGCCTTAGGGCCACAGTACATGCACTGAAAACAAAGATTGGCCAACAGCCATGTTTCCTGAAAAGGTGGGGGGGAGGGGCACTGAAAAAGCTGCAGCGCACCGGCACAGAGGGCAGCTGGCTTGAGACCCAGGGTCAACACTAGAGAATGTTCTTCAGTCACACTAATCCATTAGAACCCTTTATAGAGGTATTGGGGGCATGAAGCTGTCACTATTATGAGATGGGATGATGAAGACTCCTCATGATCCCTTAAGCGGCCACCCAACAGCCATTACCTCCGTCAGCCCATCGTATAACAGAGGGAAGCTGGCAGCTCTGTCTGAGAGTCATCAGCCCTCTCGTTCCTGTACTCCTCCTCTTCAGCTCAGGAGGATTTCATTCCCTTTGGGGGTTCCATTAGTCTAAGAGGCAAGGAACTGCAGCATATTCTCTACTGCTATCTGCAGTTACTACAGGCGAAACCTTTTCCTCCCTTGGTCTCGGGATGTTCTACCCTACCCTGTGCCTGTGTGTCTAAGTGGGGTTGCTCCCGGTTCTTCCTAGCCCAGGGGGAACGGATGCCACCACCTTTGCAGCTATTAAGAGTTAAAAATATGGAGAAATTCAGATTAAGTTTGTTATCCAAAGCCTAGTGGTCAGTCCAGAAATAAAATGCATCCAAGTAACATTAAATGGACTGAGCAAGTTATATGGATATATTTAGATGAATGCGTGTGCGTGCGTGTGTGTGTGTGTGTGTGTGTGTGTGTAACAATAACAATTAAAGAAGAAACAAAAAGGGGCCATGATTTTGAGAAGGACAAGAGGGCAGGACCTGGGAGGGAATGAATTGAGGGGAAAGAAAAAGGGGGAAATGATGTAATTACATTTTAATAAAAAAAGTAGACATGAATGTGAAAGCTGTAAGCTTTGGGTATAGAAGAAATGAAAGAAGTCTCTCCTGGAAATTTCTTCTGAGAAGGTCTTATAAAAACTTTGTTGAAGAAAGAGCAGAGAAGACGTGAGAGCTGGCAGAGAGCAAGGGCAGGGGATGTGGTGCTGACTGAGAGACAGGACCCGATGCTGGACTCTCGAACACACAGCCACAGTGATTGTTTGCACAAGGTCTGCGCAAGATGTGATTTGGCAGCATGTTGTTTTGGAATGGGAGAGGCTCATAAAGCCTCACACCTCTCTGGAGATTTTACACAGTCACCGGTTGAAAGAAAGGGACAGACATTTTCCTTAGTGGTGTAGCCACTTTTCTGTTGCTGTAGTAAAACACCATGACCCAAAGTGATCTATAGAAGGAAGCATTTATTTTGACAGCAGACAGACATGACAACCAGAGCTGGAAGCCAAGGGATTACATCCTCAACTGTAAGCAGGAAACAGAACAAAGTAGTTGTGTCACAAGGCCACCTCCCCCTACACTTCCCCAAACAGTGCCACCTTCTGGGAACCAAGTGTCCAAATCCTGAGGCAATCCACCCTTATGGGTGTTATTGTAAGCAACAAGAATGAAGCTCATTGAGCTACAAAAACAAAACAGAAAAAAAAAAAAAAAAAAGAACCCAAAAGACTTGAACGTAGAAGAGGGTTAGTTGGGAAGTGGAAAGGAATCAACAGGAGCGGGAATAGACGAGAAAGCCGGATGAGGGGCAAACATAATTGAAACACAGTATGCAACTACATGAAAATGACACAGTCCCCTAGTGCTGGGTTGCAGGTAATTTTGAACAGACAGTGGCTGTAAGCTCTTCCAGCGCCATTTGCTGAAAAAGCAATCTCTTCCACATTGTACCAGCTTTGTTCACTTGCCAAAGATCGTATTTGTGTGGGTTTGTTTCTGGGCTCTTTATTTTGTTCTATTGATCTCTTCTGCCACTCAAACCATCGTGCATATTATAGCAAGCGCTGTAACCGGGTGGTTAGCCTGCATGTGTTTTTGATACATTTTGTTTTGCAGGTACCTTGAGATGCCTGTTGTAGCCGCTTTCTTCTTAGCTTATTCTATTCTTCCATTCCATAGTACATCTTCTGCATGGATGCATCAAGGATTTAATATCGGGGCCTCCTATTTCTTCTGGAATGTAATCCCTCCATTTTTATTTAATCTGTTAACCTACCATTCTGATAGTAGATATGTTAGCACACAGTTGTAGCTAATGAACTGCAATAGGTACTATTTCCTATTTGATAGCTGTGTTTTATAATGTGAAATGCCAATATTGTGTAAATGACATTCATGTTGACAAGATACTATCATACACCTGAGACTAAAAAAAAAAATCAATGCTTCATTTAAATTATAAAGGGAGGGGAGATGAGCATGATTTCTGGAGCAGTGACAAGATCTAATCAATGAAAGTTCTAAAGATGGCATCACTTAGCTGATACAGTTCAAATTAGTCAAAACAAGCCCAGCAGTATCGGGACACAGATGCGGATGCTGGAAATGCCTGCTACGATTAACATTTTAATATTCCTTAAAGACCCCGAACTCACAGCTAGAGGTTGCCGAAAAATACTTCCCTCCAAGCTGTGATTTATCAAACGATCTGTAGGCCTCTGGTGTTAATAATTACCTTGACTGCCACCATTCTCTCTGAAGTCCCTTTTATAATCAACTTTCGTACAGCTGTGTGGTTGCAGCAATTTGCTTATTGCTTTTTTGAGCTAGAAAATTACAGGCCCTCTCTCTTCTATTTTGTTTTTTAAGAGTCAGCTTTGCTCTTGTGGTGTCACGATTTCCATTCCAAGAAGACAGACAAGGAAAGACGAGATACAGACTCTGCTTCTGAGAGTCTGCTTGTCCTGGCTCCGACTTCACAGTGGAGAGAAGGCGCTGTGAGGTCCTTTTCACACGTGGAGCCTTCAAGGGCTCATTTCGTCACTCACTGCTTGTTTGCTTTTCTTCTCATAATGGGAAATATCCAATAGTGAGTTAATTCTTCCATTCTTCCAAGTAAACATTCAAAGCCAAGGCCTGGATAGAACATGCTTCTAAACAGAGAAATCTCCTGTATTCCGGTGGGTTGAGGTGACCAGGTATGCTGGAGAGCTGTGCCTGTGGATTACAGTTTTCCCTCTAAAGGACACCACTCATTCTGCTGATAGCTGGGGTTTCTAGTTTCAGAAAAGCAGTTCTCAGGCTGCTGTAGACAACATCCGGTCATAACAGAATTCTACATTACAGACATCTTCCAGAAGGTAGGTAAAAGGCAAGTGCCATGCCGTGCTGTCCCTGAGCATCCATGCATTGAGTGCTGTTTCTTGTGAGGCTGCACGGGTGGTGGCATCTTTAAGAGCAGGGACTACCCCGAGGTTGCTAGGCCAATAGGAGAACTGCCCTTAGAAGGGATTAACACTGGTCTTCTGAACTGAGTTCTTAACTTCACTTCTAAAGCAGTAAGTTCACCCACTCTTTGTTCTTCACTTCTAAAAGAATAAGAATCCTTTGGCTGTTGAGTCTCTATCTGCCTTTCTCTCCCCATGTGCTTCACATATATGTGTCCACCATTGGGAAACCATCAGCTGCCAGATCCTCATCAGAGGCCAAAGAAGTAATGATACCTGAATATTGACTTTCAGTTCTGAATTGTGAATTAAACAAAACTCTTTTGTTTATAGAATACCCAGCCTCAGGCATTTTGTTATAACAGTAGGAAATGGTCTAAACCAACAAGTACCCCCTGAAGGGTACCCTGCTCCTAGTTTGCACAGTTAAGGGGGTGTTTTTCTTTGGTGCTGGGATTGAATCTAGCACCTCACACATGCTAGGAAAGTGCTTCATGCCTGAGCTGCACCCCTAGCCCTTATTTATTTTTCTTCTATGAGAAACACTCTAGTACTTGCAATGTGAACTCATATAACTTTTAAATAGGAGTTCAGTGTGATATTGTTGAAATAAACATTCGTGATGGCTTATGTGGAGAGGGTTACTGATGGACGAAGGATCTATGGGTGTCTGGGGGAATTATCTTGCTTGAATACATCTTCTGTGACTGAATTTGGGGATTAGGTACTCCTATCCAGTAGGGAAGGCACCTGCTTCATCAAGTTATAGAACAGAAGGATTGAACTCTTTTGTAATGCACTTTTATTTTTATTTTTTTACACGATAGTGGAAATGACAGATGTCTTCTTAAAATATTTCTCAATGTACAGAATGTTCTATGTTGAATCAGAATATGGCAGATGCTTTGATGCTCTGTCCAGACTTCTTTGGAAAGCATGTCTGTTTCATTATCTCCCTTTCTGCCCCTAGTCCTAAAAGCTCTACCGTCTCCAGTATCTCTCTCTTGGCAGTGGGAGTCTCTGTCCACAGACAGAAAGCTGAGGACACTCTGGGATCCGTATATACTGAGTTCCCTTAGCTCACAGTGACCAGTCCCAGTCTTGGGAAACCTTAGTTTCATTGGCGGTAGTTGGTACATACCCCAACACTCTACAGAGCAGCCAGCAGAAGCAGCTGAGATCAAGACTTCTCTGGAACGGGGCCCTTCCTTTGCCTCCCATTTTCCAGTCCCTCAGCCCCGCCCCCACCAGTTTCTCCTGCACTTTATTCCTATTTGAGCACATGGCTCAAATCCTTCGCTTAGAGACTGCAGTCCAGAAGATGTGACCTGAAATACAGAAGAAACTGGGAATCTTGTTATCAATGTAATTTTAGGAAATTGTGACACGGTATGTTTCCTTATTAAAAACAAACACCAACCAAGGTTTAGTAGCAAGTGAAATCATTGCAATAATTGGCCCCGCGGTATTTGCAAGCACAGCACAGCACAGCACAGCAGTATTGCTAATACTGCCGTGTCTCGTTGACGGTATTCACGGCAAAAGCAAGTGCCAAATTTCTGGCACTATTAGAGACAACTCAGATGTAATGCGTTAGTCCATGGTGGACAGAATGATGGCTCCTCAAAGATGTCCCTTCAGCATCACCAAAGTCTATGAACGTTACCTCACACGATAAAGGGAAGTGACTGGTGCCACTGAGCTCAAGACAGGGCTCAGTAGGGAAGTATACTGGGCCCAGTGTACTGAAATATAGTGAACTAAAAAGAGGCAAAGACACAGAGTCTCCTGCAGGACCACAGGAGGGGTGTGGCCCCACGGGCACATTTCTCATCTATGTTGTTTTAAGCTGTGGCATTGTGGGTATGTGTAAAAGCAAGAGATGTTAGAAATGACGGTGGGGTTCAGAGTACCTTAGACTATGAATCCTGTGGCTCTGAGCTCCCTGTAAAGGGCAGAACGATACTCTCTATTCTGTGTACGGTCAAGGTTGCTCTTCCCTGCTTGCTACTCGGTGTATCTATTTCAACGTCGGTCACCACTTTTGCCAATCTAATTCAGGTTGGTACCCTATCAGCAGAGTCAAGAGGCCTGAGATGAACTGGTCACACCGACTTTCACTTTCCCCTCACACTTGGGAGCGCAGACACTGCCAGCCTGGATGAAGAGCAGTTTGGAATTGCTTTCCAGTAACACTCGGTACACTGTAGTCACATGGCTGGTGTCTGAGGAGGGTGGATGGTACCAGTGTGGGTAAAGGGCTATCCTCAATGGTGCAGGAATCACCAGTCTCCTGAAAAAGATAATTTACTTGCGAGAAGTATGTGTATTCAGCATTAAAGTTGAAATATGAACTTCGTGGGTTGAAGACTTGGCTCCCGGTTGATGATGTTATTTTGGGAAGTGGTGGATGCTTTATTTGTTGCTCCGGCTGGAAGTAGGTTACTGGGGTATGCCACTGGGTTAAATATTGCTGCTATTATTGCTTTCTCTCTCTGCTTCATGGCTCTCATTAAGTTAGCAACTTAGTTCTACCCCATACCCTTGCCATTATGAAGTCTGTGGGCCTCACCATAGACACACAGCAATGGGGCGAGGATTGCGGCTTAAAAGTGTAAACTAAGTTTGTCATTCTTCTAAGTTGTTTTGGCAAGTTTATTTTCTCAGAGATGAAAGGTAATGTAATGGAAACAGTTATGGTGACTTCTGTTCATGAGTCATTATAGCAGTCTTCAGTTCTCCATGGGGCTGTATGCCAGGACCCACTGTGAGTGTCTGACACCACGTCGAGTACCAAATCTTATATACACTGTGCTCTTTCCAGTATATACAAGCTTGTGATGAACTGTGATTCATAAATTAGATACAGTAAGAGATTAGTGGCAATGAATAATAAAACAGAGCAGTTATGCAATGTATTTATAAAAGCTATGGGATCTCTTGCCTTCCTCAAAGTGTTGTAACTGCATTTCACCTTCTCACTTAAAGGAAGCACTTCCTGGTTTCTCTTTGACATATTCAAATTGCTGAACAATATTGATACTCTTGTTCTAAGGGACCATTATTAAGAAAAGTAACAGTTGGGGTGGGATAGGGAGCAGGGAGGAAGGGGCAGAGGGTATTGTTAAGATATATTGAGTTAAACTCAAATTATTAATAAAATTTTTATAAAAAAAAAAAAAGTAACAGTTCCTTGAAACCAAGTCTTGAAACACCGTGACGACTGATCTGGTAACTACCGCGTGACTAATGTCCAACCAGCATATACAACCTGGACATGTTTGAAAGCTGGATACACAAAATAGGCAGGACTAAACAGGGCAGCAAGAGATTTCAGCCCAGTTCTGTGAAGCACATGCAATGTAAACTCACAGCTATTTAGAGTGTTTGGAATTTTTCAATTAAGATTTTCAAACTGTGATTGACCTTGGGTAACTGAAGCTGTGTGCCTTAGATCTTTTTCATGTTGCCGTGATTAAAGTACCCAGGCAAAAGCAACTTTATGGAGAGAGGTTTCATGTGGGTTCACAGTTCTAGGACACAGTCCCTAGAGGAAACGCCGGAGGCAGGTGTGTGAGGCAGATGGTCACATGATATCAGCAGTCAGGAAGCAGTAAGCAGTAAATGCCTGTGCTTGGCACACTTTCTCATTTTGATGTAGTCCAGGAGTCCAGTCCAAGAAATGATGCCCACCCACAGTGGTCTTCCTACGTCAACCTAGTCAATAAAATTAGGCATGCCCATGCTTCCGTCTAACAGGTGGTTCTAGACCTTACTACACTGACAATTGAGATTACATCACACTATGAAAGTGAAACTTTGGATAAGCGAGAACAAGTGTAACGTAGTCAGAGGAAACAGAAAATGCAGGAGAGACAAGCAGGCAAACTGGGAGGATTTGTGTTGAGAACGAACCCATCATTAGTGTGACAAGTGCTACAGAGTTTAGCAGGGAAAGGAGTCAAAAGGGGGAATTGATAGCTTCAGGAAGGAGGTGGGGATTGAAGCTGTTCTTAATGAGTGGTTGGTTTGAAAAGCAGGGGAGAACAAAGGCAAGTGAGGGTGATGGAACTCAATGAATCTAAATATGGGGGAGGGGAAAAGAGCTGTGCATCTCCACTAATAATACAGAGTAGAAATAATTAATTCATCATCTTCCCAACGCCCAGTGTTGAAATTGATAGGTTCTTTACCCTGAGAGCAGGCACGATGGGGGAGGAGAACAGGCGTGAGAATGATGTGAGCAGCCCTGGTCATTAGACATGGTTTATCTTCAGTGCCTGTGTGTGTGGGGGGTGGGTTGTTTTTGATGATGGCTGCTTCCAAGTCTGGTTATAGAGGACAGGAAGACTCTGTGAAAGGAGTGTACTCAGGTGGAGAGCTGCTTACCATTGCCTTCTATTAACCCTTTAGTGTTTTCTCTAAATAGGTCAAATCCCTTATAACTGTCTGTGAGAGTCATTGATTTTTTTTTTTTTTTTTTTTTTTTTTTTTTTTTTTTTTTTATGGTATGGCATTGTACTGCATTTCTGAAAATCCATTTCCAATTACAGGAGCTCAGGCTGGAACAGGTGTTGTTCAGCCTTCTCTTATTGAATTCTCGAGAAGGAAGAGTGCCTGGAACACACACAAGAGCAGGAGGAAATTGCACAGATTCTCAAAACCACAACCCTTCAAACAACACTTCTCTCTCCATTTTCTAAGCACTGGGGGATGTATGGGACTGGAACTTTTGCTTTTTGCTGCTTTATTTTACTGGAGTATGGAGTATGGCTGATTCAGAGACTGGGTAGGTTGAGTGGATATGCTTTATGCTTGGAGGATCGTAAAGGTCCTGGATGGCTCCTTTCCATTTCTTTTGGAAAATGGATCCATTTCATTAGACTAGGCATGGGGAAATATTTAGTGGCTCAAAAGTTTCAATACAGACAAGGTGTTAGAGGTTCACAGGTGGGGCGTGAATGGTGCTAAACAGTAAAAAGGTAAGCAGTTGTACATTAGAAGCAGTATTCTATATAAAATGCACCTAACACTCACCTTAGTGCTCACTTCCTTTTCCTTGTCCTGGAGGAGTAGAATGGATGGGAAAGACAAACTCATGTACAGCCTCCTTCCCCTTTCATGTGGCCACATGAGGATGCACCTTGAGCTCAGAGGAGATGTCACCAAGAGAAGAACTCATGCCACATTCACTGCCTTATTGTGACTATTCTAATGCAAGCACAAAGTGTGTGCCTTTCTTCTGCTTCAGTATGACACACTTCATGCCAATGTCCCTGCTATCACTGGTCTTCTGGTGAAAGGAGATGAGGTCTTTGTACCATGGCATAAGAAAGGTGTATTCAGTCACTCCTCTGCATGGGCTGTCAGAGCAGACCTGCTAGATTCAGGAAACTGAGGCACAGTATTGAGGCTGAAGTGCTGCTCCTTTGAGAGCTTGGCTAATTTATGCTCCACGGGCAGAAGCATTTAGAGCCCTCATCTGGGACTGGTAGTTGATGCATGGTGTTCTGATTAACACTGAAGGAGCTTCGGAGTCAAAGCCTCAGCTGGGATCCCTGGACAAGGGTGGGACCTGCTCCATTTCTACTGAGAGACTAGGAAGGCAGTTGAGAACCTTGATCAGAGGAGAGTGCTATCCAGAAGCTGTGCATGAGGAGAATATTCATGCCTCCTCTTATGTATGCGACTGTTGCTACTATTGCCTAGTGCATAGCACTGGAGAACTGGGGTGCTGTATTCTATATGTTACTCCAAAATTCATGCAGTTAGTCCCTAGTCCCCTGTGGCTGTATTAGAGCTAAGTCCTTGAAGAGGTTGACTTAAAGTTCCATGAGGGTATGAGGCTGGGTTCTCATGCCATAGACTGGTAAACAGAATGAGAATTCAGATTCTTCTCTTTCAACCTCTAGAGCTGTGATAAAGCATGCGTTTCTTTTTGAAGCTACCCAGTCTGCAGTATTTTGTTACAGTAGCCCAGAATGACTACTGCAGTCAGTCTCCTGGGCTGGTGCAAACTGATTCTAACATCCCAGAACACCTAGCACTTAGACATTTCTGCTCAAGGCATTGAGCTAGGGCAATGTTATGTGTACTGGTTTGTCTATAACTGTATCAAAAAAGCAGAAAGTATCTGTCTCCCAACATTGGTTGATTTTCTAAGGGGAAGAGATAGTTGAGATTGTACTGGTTAGGACTTGCATCCAGGCAGGAGTGTCTTATACAAATAAGAATGTTTATTTTATCACTGAAATAGAAGTCTAGATATAGATGTTTCAGGGTTAGTGTGGTAGATCTGCGCTATCATCAAAGACTTGGGCTCTTTCTGTCTTGGTTGTACTGTCTTTAGTAGTGACTCATTCTTGGCTTATGACACTCATCTATGTTAAAGTATCTTTCGATCGCTTAATAGGAGGCCAGTGTTGTAATTTTCCAATGCTCTTTATTAATCACAAACCATGTCAAATCTCAGGGAATTCCATAACCGGGCAGCTAGCTTCATCTTTCTTCCCCAATCCTCCTTCATTCCTCTCTTCTCCAAAAACTCTCCCATCTGCTTCTGCCTTAGACCCTTTAAACTTTTCACCCCACCCCCTCGCCACTTCCAGGCCTTCATTACAACACAATGATACTAGGCTGGGGGTGATCAGAGCCTTTACTCCTGATCTTGCTCATGACCTGCTCGTGACTGGTCACCTTTGACTGTAACACTTAGTTCCATCTGTAGAGATCTCAAGGCCAGCACAAGGGTGCGATTCGGTAGGAAGCAAGGCCTGCACTGCTGCAAGGCATCTGGCTTCCCAGCTACAAGGCATCAAAGTCCTTTTACAAACCAAAACAGCACACAATAGTAAAATATCCCGCAACACATCTGTCTGTGGTATCCAGTCCCAAATAGTGCCTGGAAGAGGGAGTGGACAAGACTTACATTCCCTTCACAGGACAAGATTTTTCCCACCTGAAGGAAGGCTGGGAAATCTAGTAGCAAACTGAATGTTCTGGAGGTAAGAAAAAACATGGAGGAATATGTTCCTTTGTCCATTTCCCTGTCTCCAGTGCTGGGACCTCGTCTGGCTTGAACCTTTGTAGAACTTGTGAATGCTGCCACTATCTCTGCGCATCAGTGCTGTTGTGTACGGAAAATACTATTTCCTTGAAGTCATCCGTTATCTCTGGCTCTATTAATCTTTCTACTCCCTCTTCCACACAGATCCCTGAACCTTGAGGGAGGGTTTTGGTGAAAATATCCATTTAGAACTAAGTGCTCTAAAGTCTCCCACTCTCTGCACATTGTCCAGTTGTGGGTATCTATGTTAGCTCCCATATACTATGAGGAGAAGCTTCTCTGAGAAGGACTGAGGGAGGTGCTGATCCGCGGTATGTCACTAGGAGACATTTTATTGCTCTTTCCTTTTAGCAGAATAATAGTAGGTAGGTTTTCCTCTAGGCCCATGCATGACCTATCTGTTACAATTTTGCAGCAGAAGAGCAAGACACAGGCAAAGCAACAAGGTCTCATACAAGAGGTTTATTGGGGTGAAGTGAGATACAAAGTGTCAGCTTCCTAGCAGGGGGAAGGAGAGAGAGGGGGCTAGAGGGATGCCAGACCATATTACAAGGTGAGGGCATTTTATGGAACAGGCACATAGGAGTAATACCTGGCAACAGATGGTTGAGAATGTGTTGCTCAATGATGGCAAAGCCACTGGAGGTGGGCTAGGGTGTGGGGGTTGGGGGCATTCCAGGGAACAGTGTTTGGAATGTGGCCAAGCAGGTTTCTGGAATGTGGCCAGATGACTTTGGCTAGTTCATTGGCTTAACACTATCTAGTCTCAGGTTCTTGGCTACTTAAGCAATGTCAGTTGTGGGTTCCATCTCATGGAGTGACCCTTAAATCCAATCAAAAGTGGTTGGTTACTTCCATGATATTTGTGCCAGTATTGTATGAGTATACCTTGCAGACAGTTCACTGCTATAGGCTGCAGGATTTGTACCTGGGTGATATTGACAATTGCCTTTCTCCTCTGGTAGCCTACAGAGTACCTTCCAGTACCATGAATGATAGTCAGTAGGGGTGAAGCTTCCAGTTAGGTACCAGCTCAACGTCTCCATGTTTGATGACATAAGTGAGGGTTGTCTTCAACAATAGTGCCTTACCATCAAATGGTGGAGAGAAACCAAGAGCCTTGGCAATAGTCTTTGATGTTTGGGTCATTCCATGGAATCCCTGTGGCCAGTGATTCAAAAGATGTAACCTATTCCCGACACTGGAAGTTTTGTTTAGTGGCATAAGATGTCTAATTGTGGAATTGTCTCTTCTATTATTTGGTGACTCCATTTAGATTCCTTCCATATTTATATATATTTTAGGAAGCTTCTACTGTAGTAGGCTTTTATATAGCCTTTCAAAAGGACTTTAGTGT
Organism: Cricetomys ansorgei; assembly: GCA_026225945.1. Lineage (NCBI taxonomy): Eukaryota > Metazoa > Chordata > Mammalia > Rodentia > Nesomyidae > Cricetomys > Cricetomys ansorgei. Next base: position 2,264,703 of record JAMJFZ010001815.1, on the reverse strand, counting down.
TAGTTGTCTCTACTCTTATTCCTTCCACTATCCTGCCCTCCCATCCATCCAATGAAAGCAAAATCTATCAAAGCACTAATAGCAGTGGATAAGGGGAAAAGTCTAAATATTAATTCTTATATGACAGATGACCAATGTAAAAGAAATCATTAATATCTGTGATGATTTCAATAAAGAACAAAGACAACTTTCCGTGACGGGAAAACCTGGACAGCTTAGGCAGAGACGCTCACCTCACGTGGCTGACTGACTCACCTCAGACTCTCATGGCTCCAGTCTAGTTCTCACGGGAAGCACTGCTCACCGATACACAGGCCTTAATGCTTAATGAATAGAGCTTCCGTGGTGCACCAGTCCCCAACTTCGGCTGGCTGACATGATACCTTTTTACAGGCCAGGTAAGTTCCCTGGCAAGGTCTGCCGTGGCAAGTGCTTAGACTGAGGGAGAACCCTGTAAATTTCCTCCGTTAGCATTAATACAACAATATGCATTCAACACAAATATCTCAGTGGGGAGAGTCAGCATTAGAATAACAAATGCTCCATTCGAGGGCCTTGGGTACACAATCGCTGGTGCGCCAAACTAGCATGCTTTCTGCATTCCAGAATACAATGAGTGGAAAACACTCATTGATGGAGTAGCAGGGTTTGGAGAACACCTTCAAGGGCCATTCCAGTCCCATGGCTCCCTCTTCTTGCTGCCCTGCAAGCCTCCCTCCCACAGCCCTTGTCCACCAACACCCTCACACCGGCCTCCTGCTCCTCCTGCTGAGCCCCAGGGTCACCGTTCCACAATTGTACACACATCTTTCTGCTCTTTCCCAAGTTCATTTTGCTCCCTAGAATTGGTTGCTGCTCCCCGATACTTGCTTTCACTAGGCAAGATCAAGGGCCAGGGGCTTGGGGCTCTCCACAGTCATGGGACAATGTCAGCGTTTTAACCTCCAGCAGCTCATGGTAGGGCCTGAGTGGCTGGCTGTCCATTGACTGAAAGAATGAAGGGAAACTGGGGTCCCAGATAGCCAAGTCTAGCTGGCTCCAGACTTGAAAATGAAGTAGGAAAGGTATTTATTAAGGGCTGATATTACGGGTGACTTGGCAGGGCAGTAACAGCTGCTCCCCTGGAAGGTCTTGTGCCTATCGCTACAGTCTCTAAATTCTTAATAGTTTTTTAAAATTTGCATTCTTTTAGAAAACTAAATAGACATGGGAGCTTGTGGGAACTGAGAGAGCTGCAGACTTACCCACAGGCACACAGCCTGACTTCCTGCTCCCTCCCAGCACTCTTGGGGATCAAATCTCCCTTTGCCTGTGCTCCCTCAGCAGGGGCCTGACCTGGTACCATGCTGCTGCACAGGGGTGGCAAAGGCAGAGCAGGCACAGAACAAGGCACAGGTGCTCAGCACATGCTGATGGTTGAGTGCAGAGTCTCTTCTGTCTGGCTTGAGGCACTCTCAGGAACGAGCCACAAGTGTGAGCTGTGCAGTACACACACACACACACACACACACACACACACGATCAAAGCTCTAGGATTTCCACTCGAAACCGGCATTGCACAGAATGAAGACAAATGATAAAACACATGCTAATTATTTCCCGGTGTTTCTTAGAACACTCAAGAGCAGGTAACTCATTACTCAGGGAGAATGAAAGAAAAATGCCCTTGCAGGCCTCTTCTTGAACAAGGTCCTGCAGGTGACACTGCTGGCCAGGAGCTAGCCTCGGCAGGACCGCACCTGGGATTAATCTCTGTTTGGCTCACAGTGTGGTGTGCAGTATGAGAGCTGCCTTGCCACCCAGGTGCTAGGTGTGCACACCTGAAGGAGTTTACTTCAGAAACTTCCATACTTAGTCTGTGTTATGCTCACACAATTAGCAACACCCGAGCTAAGCAGAGTCATCTGCTTCAAGGTCATAAAAGACATGATTTTTTCAGTCTGGCTAGGCTGCTGGATGAGGCCCTTGCTGCACAAGCATGGGAGCCAGAATTCATACTCCAGAGCCTAGGGAGGAGCTGGGCAGGAGTGACAGCTGCTCACCATGGCAGCAGGTGGGAGCAGAGGGCTCACAGGCAAGCTGACTCATAGGCCACTTAGCAAGCTCCAGGACAGCCAGAGCTACCCAGAGACCCTGTATCCAAAGACAAACGTATAACGGATGTCAGGTCCCTCGCTCTGTGAGAAAGGATGCAAGCTCCATGCTTCACGACTGGTGTGAGGACTGGCAGGGATTTGTTTAATGTTCATGAGTGTTTTGCCTGCATGTATGTCTGTACAGTGTACATGGCCACTGTCCGCAGAGGTCAGGTAAGTGGGTGCTGGAACCCCTGGAGTGTCGTTACAGTCGTGAGCTACCATGTAGGTGCTGAGAACTGAATCCGGGTCCACTGCAAGTGTAGCCAGGGCTCTTAACGGCTGAGCAGGTGATTTTGTAGAAAAAATTCTCCCGTAGGGTGCCAGTGCATCTCCAGCACATGGTTTCTCAATTTTTCCTAGGAAGGTCCTGCCTGGCTTGGTGACACAGGCCTGTAACTGAGCTACATGGGAGGCTGAAGCAGGCGTGTGAAAGGTCAGTGTGGGCAGCTCAGAGAGATCCTATCTCAAGAAAAAAAGAAAAAAAAAAAAGAAATAAAATACCGGGACATAGCTCACCAGTACTCACAAAGTCCTGGGTTCAATCCTCAGCACCACACCACTAAAAAGAAATAAGATGTTCTAACAGAGCCTGTGTATACAAGCCAGCAGTTCTCAACCTGTGGGTTTCGACCACCTTGGGGTCGAAAACATCTGCATACCAGATATTTACATTAGGATTCAGAAGAGTAGCATAGCAAAACTACAGTTATGAAGTAGTAACAGAATAATCTGGTGGTTGGGGTCGCCACACCATGAGCAAGTGAATTCAAGGGTGGCAGCCGTAGGAAGATTGAGAACCACTGTCTAGGAAGAAGTCACACCTGAGTTAAACTGCTCCACAGCTGATTATGATCAGACTTCAGTGATTTGGAGAGTTGAATGTTGTGGGTCCAGAACCAAATGATCTTGGGTCATTTTGGCCCTGTAAACGGCCATGTGTTGCCCACTTCTGTGTGTGACACCTTCTGTCATCAACAGACCTCTAGCTTCTTCCCACCCCAAGGCTGAGCCCCTCAGCAGAGGTCCCTACCCACCATCTCTTAGAAAGTGGTGTTCATTTCTGACTTTTTCCTCTTACTCTAGAAATGCCATGAATTGTTGCCATACTGGAACATGGTGTTTGGGGTAACTCGAATCTGTGTCCCTGAGCCAGGGCACTCCACTGGCTCCAGAATCAACATCTCCCGTCCCCTGTGAAGCAAGCGATCTCAGCTTCCACACTTGCTGTGGGACACACATGGTGCGGGACTGGCATAGAGTTAAGAGTGGGTCGGAGCTGGCTTAGAACCCCACGTCATCCCAGGAGATGAGAACAGTAGGCGTCTGGCTGCTCCTTACTTTAGCCCTGGCCAGAACCCAGCTAAATATTAAATACTGCCTACTTCATTGAAGCAAAGATGCTTTGTCTGCCCCTGCAGGCTGGAGACAGGCTCAAATGTGTTCTCTGAGGCGGGGCCCAAAGCCCCTGACTCAACCAATTAGTGCCATTCTTGTGGCCAGACCACGCCCCTGACCGTGCCATGTAAAAGGCACCCTCAAAGCCCCAATAAAGGAGATGCCCACCGAAGCGTGTTCCGGGTGGTCATTTGTCCAGTCATTGACTCACAGAGGCCCGCCAAGGTCACAGCAGGATGAGGTGAAACCCATGGTCCCGTGACCCCTAGCCACGCGGTGGCCACGCCCCACTGAGCCTCTTGGCCTGGAGCTGGCTGCTGGTGGCCTGGTGGCAGTGGCTGGCCACGTGGTGGGAGAAGGTTCCATCATGCGGGACTACAACATGGAAACTCTCGGGTTGGGCTTGCGCACCACCCAGAGGCCTCCTCCTGCCTCTCCTGAGGGGGACCCACCCTGGAGTGGCCTTCAGACCTGTTCTCCAAACACTGCTCCCCATCAATGAGCAGGAAACCTAAGAAGCTGGTTCCAACATTAGGGAAGGTGACCTTCTGCCAGTGACTCTGGCTGCCAGACATAGCAGCTGTTCACAATTCTTATTATTGCACAGAAGTGGATACATCTTTATAATACTTGAAAACAAGTTCAAATAAACCACAACAGACAGTGCTCACACACCACTACATCCTTTTCCAAGCCTAGCACAAATGACACAAAGTGACCATACCATTCCATTCTGTTGCGTCCCGTTCTTTGCCTCAAAATATTTGAGAACATGTAGCTCCAGGTAGCCACTACTAATTGGCCAGACTTAGCACATAAAATGAAACTTGTTTACTGTAGTAAAACTTTTTTCTTTTATTGAAAATATTTTTTTCATACAGTATACTATGACTGTGGTTTTGCTTTACTCTACTCTTCCCAGTTCCTCCCCATCTCCTCTTTCATCTGGATCCACAGCCTTTCTGCCTCATTAGAAAAAAAAACAGCTTCTAAGGAATAATAATTAAAAAAGTAAAATAATATAAATAAGGAAAAAACAAACTAAACAAGAAAAATGCTAAAAAAATAAATCAGTATGTCACAACGTCTTTGAGTGGGGGGCAGAGTAGAATGACCTTTTCACAGGTGTCACCTATCAGACCATCGGCATATCAGGCATTTACATCATGATTCATAACAGTAGCAAAAGTACAGATACAAAGTAGTAACAAAAATAATTTTATGGTTGGGGGTCACTACAGCATGAGGAACTGTATTAAAGGTTTGCAGCATTAGGAAGGTTGAGAACCACTGTTCTAAGCCCTAGCGTCTTCACAGGATTATATTGACTTAGTGGGTTCTGAAATCGTTAAGCCTGTATTCAATGCAATCTCTAACAAGGGTCTTGTATCTAAAAAATAGTTTGAGTGCGATGCCAGCTGACTTTCATTTCAAGTAACCTCTGAAACTCTGAACTCTAAATTCTCTCTTAGAGCTATTGTATGCCACATAAAAATAATGGTAGATTTTTTGTTTGTTTTGCTTTGTTTTTAATTTTAGGAATGTGTTCTCACTTCATCAACTCTGTCTTTTATGCTGATTTTGCTAATTCCCCTAGAGACTTAGAGCCAGTTGTCTGTGGGAATCTGAATCCACGGGGAGCAGCTTGCAGCAGCCTTTGTCGCTTCATTAACAAGGATCTCCCTTTGCTCTTTCTCCTGCTGAGGGGGCATGAACGACCTCACCTGGGTCATCTGTTGTGAAATGTACCTCACCTGTGGAGTGCTCGGATCTGGAGGAAAAGTAGAGGGAGAGAGAAACAAAACAAAATGAAACAAGACAAAACAAACAACAAAACCAAAAAAACCTCAAATGACTTTCCGAGGTACTGTAAATAAATAAGCCTGTATCACGTGAGTAATTTTTATCTCTTTCTTGACTAAGGAATCTGATTTTCTATGTCATTCAGCACGTAATTGTCTTAAGGACTGGGGATTCCCCTGCAGCTCTGCACCGTATTAACTCAGGAAATCCCTGTTTCTGGCTGAGCCCTGATGAAGGACGATGGCTGCCTTTTTGAAGAGACGTTAGATTGTTCTTTCTTTTTATGTTGTTGCTTTATGGAGGCGTTAAAAAATGCCACTCTGAAAGACAGGACTGGAAAATTGTTTAGTTAAATCGTGCGTGACAGATGCCCGTGGATTCTTCCACACGTTATACTTCACTGTAATGTGCCTTCATCCTGAATAGATTACACTTCAGAAGCCAGAGTGTTTATACGGAATAATGCAGCAACATTACGGGGTGTGCTTGGGCAGCCCTCCCCTCCAAAGTCCAGCAGGATCAAATGCCTCAGTGCACACTCTGAGTTTTATTACCCCTCCATTTCCCTGGACCAGCAGATGAAGCCAAACAATGAGGGGCAGAATCTTTATTCAGATCTGAAGGCTGAGTTAGTGTTAGGAAATGGCTGACTTTTGGTCTTTGTGCTTTGTGTGCGGGAGTATTAAATGTGCTTGACAGGACATGTAATACCTAAGGAGCGAAGCACTAAAACCCGAGGGTGGGAGAAATTTTTCCAGAATATATAATGCCATGCTAATGTTTCTCTCTTCGTGTGAGAAGATGGGTTTTATTTGTTTATTTTTATTTATTTATTTATTTATGCCAGAAATTTAAAAATGTTTTAGAACTTAATACAGTCAGCTTTGGTTATAGTCTGCAGCTCCTTCTTTTAACTCCTTCCAGAAGGTTAAAATAAATAAGCTATTATTATTAGTATCATCATTATTTTATTATTAAATTTATTTTTTCTCTCATATAATACATCCCGACCCCATCTTCCCCTCCCTCCTCTCATCCCAGCTTCCTCCTTCTCCCCTCTCCCCTAGATCCAACCCTCCACACCCCAGCTCCCCACTCAGAACAGAGCAGGCCTCCCAGGGTTACCCCTGGAATAGGGCATAACAAGATGGAACAAGGCTGGGCTTGAGCCCCTACAACAAGGCTGGACAAGGGAACCCAGCAGAAGGAAAGGGGTCCCAAGGACAGGTGAAAGGGTCAGAGATTCCCCCCACCACCTACACATACACTTCAATTTTTAGGAGCTCTCCAAGAACACCACGCCAGACAACAGTAATAGACATGCAGGGAATCCCGCAGCCTCCGTGTCTGCCGCTTCTGTCTCTGTGAGCTCCTAAGAGTCCTGGTCAGTTGGCTCTGTGGGACTTGTTCTTCTGGTGTCTTAGACCCCTCCGATCCCCATAATCCCTCCTCTGGCTCTTCATCGGGGTTCCCGAAACTCTGCCCAATGTGTGGACTTGGGCTTCTGCATGTGCTCCCCTCAACTGCCTGAGTGTGCCCCTTTGATGATGATAGGTTAGTACAAATCCATGAGCACAGCAGACTATCATTAGAAATAGTCTCTGGGCTATTCAGTCTCCAGTTCCTGTCTATTTATGCAGTGTCAGGCATGGACCTCCCTTGGCGTGGGGTTCTGCCCTCCACTGCCCCAGCAGATCCTGCAGGCAGATTAGGTTATAGGTAGAAGGTTCTGTGACTGGGTTGGTGTCCTGGTCCCACCACTTGGAAGTCTTGCCTGAGATTAAAGAAGATGGCCTGTTCAGGCTCCATATCTCCCATAACTAGGGGTCCTTGCTAGGATCACCCTCATAGATTCCAGGTAGTTTCCACTACACTAGGTCTTAAGACAGCCCCCTAAATGTCCTCCAATTCTAGTCATCTCTCCCTATATCTCCTTCCACCCCTCTTCCCCCCACATGTACCCTCCCCACCCCGTTCCTATTCCCACCCTCCACCAGCACATCTGCAATGTCTATTCAATTTCTCCTTCCCAGAGAGATCCATGTGTCCTCACTGGGTCCCTCCTTTCTGCACAGTCTTTCTGGGTCTGTGGATTGTAAAGCAATTGTTCTTCACTTAAGAGCTAATATCCACTTATAAGTGAATACATACCATGATTGTCTTTCTGGGTCTGGGTTACATGGCTCAGAATATTTTTTTCTAGTTTCATCTATTTGCCTGCAAATTTCATGATGTCATTTTTTTAATAGCTGAGTAATACTCCATTGTGTATATATACACATTTTCTTTAGCCAATTCTACAGTTGAGGGGCATCTAGGTTGTTTCCAATTTCTGGCTATTATGAATAAAGCATCTAATGAGCATAGTTGAGCAAATGTCCTTGTGGTAGGATAGAGTGTCCCTTTGGGTATATGCCCAGGAGTGGTATATCTGAGTATTGAGGTAGGTCTGTAATAATTCTTTATACGTGCAGAAGGCAATGGATGGAGCTTAGACATGTGCACACTGGCAAGTTTTGTAGGAAAGTTTTATTAGTTATGGAGGGAGGAGGAGGGAAGCTGAGTTGGGTAAAACAGGACACTGTAGGCAGAGAGAAAGGGGGAGAGAGAGAGAAAGGGAGAGTAAACAGGGAGAGAGAGAGAGAGAGAGAGAGAGAGAGAGATAGAGGTGCAGAGAGAGGCAAAAGAGGCAAAAAGAGGAGGAGTCCGAAGCTCACCGAAGTTATATGGGACTGATAACATAGTCCTGCTGATGACATTCATGCAACTATTACACCAATAGGCATATCCTACTAGGCTGATCATTATTGTAGCTCACAGGCTTCACAGCTAGGTGAGACCACTGATAACATTTCTTCCATAGAGCTTTGAATAGCATCTTCTAGCACTGTGAAATCCAACGTAGAGATGAACTTCCTGGTCAGTACCAGATTGATTTCTCCATGTCTTGTGACTCAGATATGTGGGGTCTTCACCTATATGGTCTCATCATCAAGTTCCAAGAGACAGTAACCAGGAGAAACGGTAATAGTCTATAATGTCTGGGAGTCTGTGGAATCCCACCAACCAACAACCCCAAAGGGGGTAACCCATTCCTAGCACTATTCTTTTTGTTTTATTGCCTATGATGTTTGGGAAAGGTATTGCTTTTCCCATTATAGGATAGCTCCATTCACTCACTCTCTCTCTCTCTCTGTCTCTCTCTCTCTGTCTCTGTTTCCCTCTCTGTCTCTGTCTCTCTCTCTATATATATACACACACACATATATACACATGTTAAAGAAGTTTTCTAAAATGCAAACATATGTGTGTATATATATATATGCAAATACATTTGCATATATACATTTGCATACATACATATATATGTATATTTATGTATACACACACACACACACACACACACACACACTTGCATTTTAGGAAGCTTCTTTAATAATAGGTTTCTAAATGTTTTCTAAAGTCTTTACTGGTAGCTCTCCCGCTGCTATGCCTTCCTTATCCTGCCTTACCGTCCCCTACCCTACTTAACCCTCCTGCCTCCTGTTCTTCTTTTCCCCTTCAGGCCACTGTGTTCTACATTCATGTTCCCTTGAAACCTCTCTCCTCATGGGCCTTTTCTCATATCCTGACTTCAACAGGTATTCCAATGTAAATAACACATAAAGACTCAAGGCTAGCATTCACATATAAAAGAGAAAGTGTGACATTTGCTTTTCTTAGTTTTGGTTTCCTCATCCAAAATGGTTATTTCCATCTCCCTCCATTTATGTGTGAATTTATTTATTTATTTATTTGTACAGCTGAAAACAATTTTGTTGTAGGGAGCTGGAAGGATTATTCAGTAGTTAAGGGCTCACACTCTTCTTGCAGAGGACTTGAATTCGGCTCTCAGACATGCCAGATGGCTCATAAACCACCTACAACTCTAACTCTGGTGTGTCTGATGCCCTGTTCATGGACAGCACTCATGTGCACATGCCTACACACACACACACCCCCGACATAATTTAAAAACCAAAATAAATATAAAATACCCTGTATGTACATATCACATTTTTATTATCCAGTCATCCATCGATGGACATCTGACAAAAGCTTATCTGACCAAGGTTGAGAGCAGCCCAGGTCTGTGCCTATAAGCTGCAGTGCACTCCCTAGTTTTCCTCTAGAAGTTTCAGGGTATTGGTTCTTATGTTGCAGTCTGACCCATTAGATTTGAGTTTTGTGTGAGGTGACAGATAGGATCTAGTTTCATTTCTCTGCATGATGAAATCCAGTTTCCCCAATATTATTTGCCAAAGATGCTGTCTGTTTTTGAATGTGTATTTTTGCTATTGTTGTCAAAAATCAGGTACCTGTAGGTCTATTCCATTGATGCATGTTTCCGGCCCAGCACCATGCCATTTTTATTACTATTGCTCTGAGTATAATGTGAAGTCAGGTGTGGTGATGCCTCTTATGCTATTCTTGTTGTCCAGTACAGCTTTGACTATCCTTGGACTTTCATGCCTCTGTATAATTTTTTTTACTGTCTATTTTTTCATGTCATTTTCCCATGGCATTGGAATTTTCGTTTGGATTGCACTCAATCTGGAAACTGGAATTTGGGGTAGGGTTGCGTTTAGGAGGATGGTCTCTCCCGCAAAATTATTTCCTCACGTCTGTGAGCACGTGCAGCCTCTCCATCTCTAGTGTCTCCAATGTGGATGACTACTCAGTAATTTTCAGATTTGGGCTCTTGTGAGGAGTGCTTGAATATTTGTTTTCCTTTCTTTGTGGTGTAGAGTAGTAGAATTTCTAGGCTGTATGGTAATTCCATGATTATCAGTTTTGGAGAACCTGTAGCTCTTTCCCACATCAGCTGTCCCCTTCATATTCCTTCCAGCTAAGAGGGTTAGAGTTTCTCCAGATCCCAATCAATGGTTGTTTTCCATTTTCATTTCTTTTTTGTTATTAACAGCACTCTAGTATAAGTGAAGTGGTAACTCATTACAGTTTTGATTTCCCTAAGAATGATGCTGAGTATTTTTTTTTAATACTCTCTCACTTTATATTGAGTTCTGTAATTGGAAAACATGTCTTTTAACCTGGTCTTTATCAGGATTGTTTGAGCTCTAGATCCATTATAATTCTGCATCTCATGATTCTGCATGAATTTAAGAGTTGGCTTTTCTATTTCCATAAGAACTTTGTGATTATCATAGATGCTGGATGGCATCTGTAGATAACCGAACAATTTTAATGTTTTAATGTTAAATTATAACCCAGTAACATGGGTGTCTTTGCTTTATTGGTGTTTTCTTTAACTTGTTTGGAAATGTCTTATGGTGCTCAGTTTGCAAGTCTTGGCTAAATTTGATCCTAGGTTTTTAGCATTTAAGATTCTCTTTGTAATTGCAAGTAATTTATTTTTAAAAGGTAAATGAAATTCAAATGTTCACTTTCAGCACTATTATGAAGCTGTCTGCAGCTTAGTTCTCACTTGTCCTAATAGCAGAACTCTCTTATCATCGAGGTAGAAATCTTTCCATCTCTTTTATGGTTGGTTATGCTTTAACTTCTACAATTCTTTAATAAAATGCATAGTTAATAACTGAGATGTAATTAACTGAAATACATATATTTCCTGTCATAATTATTTGCTACTTAGTTTACTGTTACAGTTTCTGGATTCTTTGATGAAACTTATAAGATCCCTGATGGATAAGGAGAAAGGATACAATTAGAGCAGGGTGGTGCTGAGGACAAAGAGAGGCAGAGTGAGAATCCAGCGTTCCAACCTCTGGGAAGACATTGTTACTATGCTCTTTGGGGAGGCTTGACTATTTTATTATGCGGTCATATGTCCTGATGGTTCAAGCCGAGGTAGTTAGGATTATACCCTCTAGATCAGCAGAGCTTTGGTAACATGGACAGAGACATGAAACTTTGTTCGTTCAAGCTGTGGTGGTTTGAATGAGAATGTCCCCCTTGGGCCCATATATTTGAATGTTTGGTCCTCACTTGGTAGGACTGTTTGGGGGAAGTTTAGGAGGTGTGGCCTTGTCAGAGGTGGCATGTCACTCCATCAGGCTTAGGTTTTCAAAAACCTATGTCATTCCCAGTTCTCTCTCCTTCCTTCTCTATCTATCACAGCACCCTCTGCCTTGTGCTTGTGGATCAGATGTGAGCTCTCAGATACTGTTCCAGTGTCATGTGGACCCACCTGCTGCCATGCTCCCTGTCATGATGGTCAATGGACTTTAACCCTCTGGACCTGTGAGCCCCTAAATTACATGCTACCTTTTATAAATTGCCATGGTCATGGTGTTTTGTCACAGCAATAGAAAAGGCAGGCTATGAGATTCAAAGTTAAAGAGCTTATAAAATATTCTATGATTTCATCGACCCATTTCACTGACTTCTGTTATCTACAATGATAAGTTTAGTGATGAATCATTGAACAGTTTGTGTAGAAGCACAAAATGCATGTAACTTTTCAGACTGAAGATTAAGTTTCATCATCTGTATTCAAAGGATCTATATACAGTTTTAAAATTAACTAGGTCTCATAGCTGATCTGTAAACTAATGGTGCAGTCCCCCTGTAACTTTGATATCTAATGAATATGTGTACATTTGTGGATAGGACTAGCTATCAGATAGGACTAGCTAACAGATTTCTCTGTTTTTCCTTTAAGCCACTAAGAACAAATTCAGAACTTCACTAAAAGGATTTTATTGCTTTGCATTCAAGCTGGAAAATCAGGTTGATGTTACTCAGAGGAAAGACTGTATTGGCTCTTCACAATCTCTTCTACCACCATCTGCTCTTGCTGTAATAGGATCAGGAGGGTTGGCTTACTTTTCACATTGGACTATGAGACACAGACCTCAGGGGGATGCTAGTCTGACAAAGAGTGGTAAACTGTATATAGTTCAGTCATCGCTGTATTGCTAGCTAAGCAAAGAAAGCTGGCATTCTACCCTTCTTACAACTCAGGAGAGTTTCCACACTGTGTGCATATCTGTATATAATGTGTGCATATAATGCACGTGTGTGTATAATACGTGTACATAATACTCGTGTGTACTGTGTACATGATATATATTCTATGTGTGTACATAATGTGTATAGTATATGCATGCATAATGCATATATGCAAGTGTGTCTGTAATGCATATGTATATTGTGTACCTCCTGTTAAACAGGGAGCTTCTATTTTCTCCTGTCTGAACTTCCAAATACAGTTTATCATTCTGGCTCATTTAAAATATTGAAATTTCATTAACACCTATGATACCTTTGCAAATGATTTCTTAAGTTGTTTTTTAATTCAAATAAAAACTTCTTTCCCTGGAAAGAGCACACCAATAGGTTGTCTGGTGCTAAATGGTCAGCCCTGGATACATACATACAAATAACATTATAAGACCAAGCAGGTTCTATTTAGGAACACACACACACACACACACACACACACACACACACACACACACACAAACACACACACATGCATGCAATAAGAATTAATTAGTGAAAAAAGAGGCCATGAATTTAAAAGAGAGCAGGGAGGGGTACATGGGAAGGGTTTGAAGGAAGGGAAGAATTTAATTATATTATAATCTTAAAAATTAAAAAGATGGAAGCAAGGATGAATCATTTAAAAAGATATTTTACATTCATGAATGTTCCAAATTCTCTGCTTGTGACTAGGAATGGTCAGAGACTGATGTGAGCCAGCTATACTGTTTTCATTTATTCTGTTGACGGAACTATTCCTAGTTTCAAATATTTGAAAAGGAATTTCGTCCATTTGATCCCATATGTATGCTCATACGTCAACATATGTTTGATTTTGCTTACTTATTTGGGCTAGTCTTGCTATGCTCTTGCTATGTCACTTTGACTGCCTTCAGACATGGGGTTCTCATACTGCTTCAACCTCCCAAATGCTGTAGTCACAGGCAGGTGCCTATGTATGCAGCCTGGCTTTTTTTCTTTTTTGGAGGATAGGGTCTTGCTATGTTGTTCAGGCTAGTCTCGAACTATGGGCTAAAGCAATTGCCTCCACCTCCTGAGAAGCTGGGACGATAGGTGTGTGTTGAGGACAACTCCATATTCTATGGAATCATATTTTAGATGACTTGATCAGTCATAAAACTCAAATGAATAAGCTTTATTTTAGTAATCAAAACATATTTGGGCAACGTACACAATATACTCAGGAACACTATGCAATAATGTTTATTAAGTTAAGCTAGGTAACATCATTGCCAAAGGAATTGGAGAATGTAACGAAGGAGAATATAACGAAAAAGCTAATCATTAAACATTTTGCTCGGTCAGCTTCAATTATGCTGCATTTAAACATCGTAAATCCTTAATGACTTCCAAGTTGGTGTTGTTTTGAGAGATTCCTCCTTCGTCACCTCATTAAGGAGAAAGGACAGAGTGAGATGCATTATTAGGCTATATTGCCATTAAGGAACTATTTGATAATTTGAATTCTCTAAAATTAGAGTATTAAAGATGCATGAGACATTGTATTTACAAACAGCCTTTTGGACTTTGACACAGAAGACATTCATGATTCACTTCACGACCGACAGCGAGGTGGGCCCCTTAAAATCAACGGTGGGATGAAATGGGGGCATACCCAGGGAGTCTAGGCAAGCCTGCCTCTGCATCTCACTCTGTCCTTCCTCCTTAATGAGGTGACGAAGGAGGAACCTCTCAAAATAGCACAAATTTGAAAGTCATTAAGAATTTACGATGTTTAAATACAGTATAATTGAAGCTGACCGAGCAAAATGTTTAATAATTAGTTTTTCGTTGTATTCGACATCTCCTTTGGCAATGATGTTATCTAGCTTGACTTGAACTGAAATTTATCTTAAAGCTGCTTTTTAAAAGTAGAAGAAGTAGGGGCTGAATTTGGGGGCATTATTTTATTCACTTTGCCGGTTGTGTCCAACTTTCTGACAGGTCGATGGGATGCTGTCATTTGCAAAACTGACACTGGAGAGTCATGCAATAGAGTTCCAGGAGGAAACAGCAAATCTTTTTTTTTTTCCCATAATGTTTTAAGTAAGTTTATGATTTTGTGTTGGGCTGGCTGCATTCATAATTCTAGTATAGGCTGCAGGCTTGACATGCTTGTTTGTAGACAAAAGGATATTTGGATTTTAATCAGACACAGAGACACGCAGACACACATACACAAATGCATGCATGTGTGCCCACATATACATGCATGTGCACATACACATCAAGAGCATGTGAGAGAGAAAGAATGAGAAAGACAGAGATAGAGACATACACAGAGAAAGAGAATTATGAGAGAGGGAGAGAATGTCTGAGGATTATTAGATGGGCTGTTTAAATGGGTGATCTGATTAGACTATTGCTTCATTTAAATAGTCTTGTTCCTTACTGTGAACAGTGTGTCCCCACCTAAATCCATATATTAAAGTCTGACCCCCACAGTGCTTCTGATCCGAATTTGAAGAAGCATTCTTTATTAATTTCTAATATTTATTTTCTTTTTAACTTGTGTATGTGTGTGGGTTTGTGCCTGTGAATGCAAGTGCCCATAGGGTCTCTTAAAACCAAAGTTACAGGAGTTGTGAGCTGCTGGCCTAGTAGCTGGGCACTGAACCAAGGTCTTCTGCAAGGACAGTATGCACTTCTTCTAGTTTGCTTCTCTGTTACTGTGATAAAACATTTTCACAAGGCAACTTGGGGAGGAAAGAGCTTATTTCATCTTATAGCATACAGTCCATCACTGAGGGAAATCAAAGCAGGAACTCAAGGCAGGAATCTGCAGTTAGGAACCGAAGCAGAGACCATGAAAGAATGCTTCTTAGTGGTTTGTTCCCGTGGTTTACTCAGTTTGGTTTCTTATACAACCCAGGACTACCTGCCCAGAGGTGGCACCATCTACAGTGGCCTGACAACTCCCACAGCAATCATTAGTCAACAAAATGCCCTGCAGACATGCACACATGTCAACATGATGGAGGAATTCCTCAATTCAGGTCCTTCTTCCTCGATATGTCTAGGTTCGTGTCAAGTTGACCAAAACTAACTTGCACAATGCTCTAAACAACTGAACCATCTCTCCAGCCCTAGAGAAGATCTTTTTAAAGTGGTAATCAAGCATATAAATACATTCTGTAAGATGGTCCTAATACATTCTGATTGGTTCCTTGTAAGAAGAGATAAGGGCCCAGGAACAGAAGGAGCACCAGGCAAGGCCCCAGGGAGATGAGAATCTACAAGTCAAGGAAGGAAACCTCGGAGGATACCCACCCTCTGACATCCTGACAGTTGCCTCCAGAAATGGGAGGGGATAAATGCCTGTTACTGAGGCCATTCTGTAGCTCTGTGTCATCTTCATCTTCCCCATAAGTGCTCACCTCCTTTAGGACAAGTCTTAGCTCTGAATGTAATACAGAGCTCTCTGCCATCTGGCTTCTGCTCACTGCTCTGGCTTCACTTTCCTTCACCTGCTCCTAGCCTTGCCCCAGACACTTCAAAGGTCTCCTAGTTCCCCAGCACAGCCTGAGAAGCAGCCAAGGCCCTTGGATAAAAAGAACTGCTTCTTTTCTAGTTGTCATTCAAGTTAGAGTTGCATTCCTGTGGAGTCCCCTTGAGATACCCCCTCCTCCCAGTGTGGTATTGATTCCCCTTTCTTCTCAACTTTGGATAGACTTTTATGTCTGCAAAGAATGTTCATCGGGATCTCAGTAGGCTCACATACCACACATATTACCATATGAAATTGTGAGAGGTTTTTATGAGTTTTCTCTATTTTCTACCATTCTTTGCTGCTGCTCCCTGATTTGATTGAACATCAGTGAAAATACAGGGCTATCCATCCCATTATTAACCCTATATCATCGAACTACTTCAAATAATTGTAGTTAAAATAAAAACCAAATTATTAAGCCTGGTGGTGGTGGCACACACCTTTAATCCCAGCACTCAGGAGGCAGAAGCAGGCAGATCTCTGTGAGTTTGAGGCCAGCCTGGTCTATAAAGTGAGTTCCAGGGCAGCCAGAGTTACAACAGAGAAATCCTGTTTCAAACTAACAAAAAACCCCAAATTTCTAGTGTTTCATTTTGAGGATTGCTCAGAACAAAGACCACTTGCTGTACTCTGGGCTGGTTCAAAAGAACTTGAGTCAGTTAGTCGGGAAAGCAAGGTGGAACAGGCCCTGAGAGAGGCAGGAGATAAAGTAGGAGAAAGGCAAGGTTACAGCCAGGGTTGGCAGACTGGCACTCCACCAGTCCTTTCTCAGCCATTTGGCTGACTGTGACATCAGTGCAGGATTCAGGATAAGAATGCCAACTTACTCAGGCTTAAGCCGGAGCCAGTTTCCCAAGTGTCTAGAAGGAAGGAGGAAAAGGAATTACCAACGCTTCCAACTTCTATCCTGGGAGGAAGGGCCATAAAGAAGATACATGTCTCCCATAAAATTCCATGATGGGGACATTCTTCAAAACCAAAAAAGTATCTGAATCACCTTCTACAAGTGTGGAAGATTGCTCCAGCCCACCTTTGGACTGTTTTAGCCCCATATATATCTCTTCTACTGTGATAGTAAGTACTCCTATCTAGCTGACACAGTCATTTCTTTAATGGACTTTCTTTGTGGATTGCCAGCTTTTTCTTCATGTTGTAAGTGGCACCCAGAGGTACTCCAGGACTCCAGACCCTAAAGCTTTGTTGGGGTGGCAACCTGTACATTCATGTCATTTGTCCCTCATTCCCTATCATGCGAGGCTGTCTCAACCACCTAGGTGCCTGCTGCTTCCTGTTTAGCATGTTATCACACTTTCAAGACCAGAGCAGGGTCATAGACATCTCAGTTTTCCCCCACCCCTGATTTAGTGGTGCCAGTACATGAATTAGTCCAGGTACTGAAGACAGCTCTTTATAATGCACCTTTCTTCAGGAAGACTAAGACTTTAGAATAAGAACTAAGAAGAGTCATCGGAGAGGCTGTCAGCAGTGCTTCAACAACAGCAAGGAGAACTCATTGGTTCACCAGTCTCTACACACCCTACCTGACCAATGACTGACAGTGGTATTTAAGGGCCTCAGGAATTCACAGTTGTTTTACAACTCTCTCGAAGCATATTTTGTACATCATATAATTCATACGTTTTGACAGTTTTACACAATGATTTTTAGTAGATTTAACATTTATTGAAACTACCATCCTAGATCAGTTTTAGAACCTTTCTTTTGCCTGGTGAGATTTCTCTTGCCTATGTAAAAGAGATCTGGTTTGAGTAATGAAAATCTCATTATGTAAACTGGAAACTTGACTGTGCTTTATTTTGTTGTATGGATGAATGATCATGACTTACTTAGCCACGATTTATATTTAGACTTTTAATGTGATTATATACATAAAGATATAGTAAATACCAGAGGCTGTAAATATTCGTGTACATTTCTCAGAATACACTAAGAAGGATTTCTAAAAAAGGAACCAGTGAACATTTGTATGGGCCACAGTTATGCTGTGCTAGGGCA
The DNA here is from genome assembly GCA_026225945.1 of Cricetomys ansorgei. Classification (NCBI taxonomy): domain Eukaryota; kingdom Metazoa; phylum Chordata; class Mammalia; order Rodentia; family Nesomyidae; genus Cricetomys; species Cricetomys ansorgei. The sequence continues at coordinate 2,246,835 of JAMJFZ010001815.1, read as the reverse complement.
GTGCGATGAATTGTTGAGAGACAAGACATAATCACATGGAGGGAATATTTGAGGAGAAAACCTTACTCAGACTTACTAGCAGGGATGTGAGGCTGAGGGTCAGCAATGATCATCTTGTTCATGCTGCTGAGGCTGCAGGACCAAAAGTGTCTCTCTCTTACCATGCCACCTTACTGCTCAGATTACCATAGGGTAAGAGTTCTTCTGGAGGGTAGCCCACATAAGCAGTGGCCTTAGATGCTCCAGGACACAGCTGACCAAGCATACATGCAGGAAGAAGGTACTTGTCTAGGTCAGACCCCTTGGCCTTGTTCTCAGAGAACACGACAGAGGGCCACCAGGACCTGTCTTGGCATTCTGGTCTCTACCATTTCTATTGTTCTCTTGAGTTGGCAAGGATCCCGGGAACAGCAGAAGAATATTTCAGAGCCATGTTGTTTTTCTGTTTTCTTGAGGAGCAATACCACACCGGTACATTTAAGCAAAGAACATTCAGAAATTATAAAAATGATAGAAATCTGAAAGAAGAATAAACATATTGGGACGGCTGACCGCGACGTTGGCAAACATTGTGACAGCAATTATTTTTGGTGATAGCCGATACCTACTGTGTGAAGTGATGACCCAGCATGTGCCAAAGCCTCAATGTCTTCACATTAGTAAAGTCGAGAAAGTTATCCCAGCTTCTCTTTGAGAGTCAAGGCGGTACCAACTACGGAGTTCAGTGCGGTGGTTCTCAGCATTCCCATAACTACCCAGGGGCTATTCTTTCTCCATCACATTTTTCTGCCACCTTATCCAAGGGATATTTTGGTTAAAACTTGAAGGCCAAACAAAGATTTGAAAACCCTTACTGGATTTTTTTAAAACAGCACTTAAAATTTTAATAGGTACTTTTCTTATGCTTTGCTATTTTCCAGAAAATTCTGAACTAGATCATAAATGATTTTTTTTTTGCTTTAAGGACTTACTTCCCAGTGTTGGATGAATTAATTCAGACTTTATTGTGATTATATTGTTGGGTTATCTCTCCTCATAAAAGTGAAAGAAAAACTTGTCCTTTTCTAGGTTTTTTGAAGGACACCAATAGTTTGAAGAAATTTAGTTCCCAGTGCCACAATCGGCACATAGAGGTACCAAAATAATAGGGTTGCTTATTTTAATTTATTGCTATTTTATTTTTAAATTAATGTAGAAAAAAAAAGGGCATCTCTAAAGAATGAGGAGACAAGTCACAATTTGGAAGTAAGTAAACTCATTAAGAGCCCTGTAAAAGACTTCATCAAAGTAGATATGCAGACAGTAAACAAGCATACAGAGATACTGTCACCATCACACATCTCAAGGGAATTATAACTTATAGTAATACATTGTGACCACTCACCTATGAGAGTGGTCAAAATCAAATTCACTGAAAATACCAAATACTAGTGAGGGTATGGAGCCGCAGGTGTGCTCATCTACACCTGATGTGAATTCAAGCAGAGTATCACATGGTAGGACAGTTGCTAACATTAGCTATGGTTTCTGTTGCTGCAATGAAACACTGTGATCAAAAAGCAAGTTGTGGAGCAAAGAGTTTATTTAGTTTATACGTCCACATTCATCATGAAGTCAGGGCAGGAACTGAAACAGGGCAAGAACCTGGAGGCAGGGGCTGATGCAGAGGCCATGGCTTGTGTTGTTTTATTTCTCTTGCTTCTCTCCCAGGAGCAGGGCTGAGCTATAGGCCACCAGCACAGTTCCCCAAGGGAGGGAGGGAAGGAAAGTGCAAGGCGTGGGTCAGCACATCCTGGTGGGTCCCAGATCAGAGAACTGAGAGTGAATCAGACTCTCAGGTGAAGCTATCAGAGGAGAATCTCTCTCATTTATTAAAGCAAGGGTGGTTACATTTATAGGGTACAGGTAGGGGAGGGTCGTTGGTACCCAGGGTTGGGATCCAATGGTTAAGACAAGGATACTGGAGTAGCCTTATTTGCATGTGGAGCTCAAGTCTAAGCATCAAGGTCTTGCAAGGGCACCTTCTGCACAAGGTGTGGTCTCACAGGGAAAAGAGGAAGACACCTTATCAGTAAAGGGACTCAGCCCTATGATTCCAGCTACAGTGCAGATAAGCACCAACTAAGCCACATTTCTTTGCTAATGACCTTCTGTGTAGCAGGCAATATTTAATAATCTAGCTGGGTTCTGGCCAGGACTAAGGTGAAGAGCAGCTGAAAGAGTTCTGTTTTCAAACCCTAAGTGCGATGTAGGGTTCAAAAGCCAGCTTCAACACACTCTTAGTCCTTGGACAGCCCCACAGGCTTGCTTATAATGGCTTACTCAACCTGATTTCTTATAGAACTCAGGACCACCAGCCCAGGGAAGGCACCTCCCACAATAGGCTAGGCCCTTCCCCATCAATCACTAATTAAGAAAGAAAGATAAGAAAATGCCTTTCAACCAGATCTTGTGGAGCATCTTCTCAACTGAGGTTCCCTTCTTTTAGATATCTCCACTTTGTGTGTCAAGTAGATGTAAGAGTAGCCAGCACAGTTGGGCAGTTCCTTCCAATGGTAAACAAGTGCCCAAAATTAATTGTGCTCCTTGCTATTTATTCAAATGAACTAAAAACTTATGACCACATAAAAACCTGTGTGGGGGTATTTATAGCAGCTGTATTCACACCGACACAAAGGCAATGATCCTCAAGCTTGTAGGCACACAGGATGTCCTTCAGCATTCTACTGTTATATTCTACTAACTAGGCCAATAAACAACTGTTTGTGTGTAAACATGTGCATCTCTCTCTCTCTCTCTCTCTCTCACACACACACACACACACACATACACCTTCCAACTATATCAGTAGCCAGAGTTCACTATGCCCAGTTCTTGCTTTCTGTGAGGATAAGGCTTAGTCTGATACATTAGCTGGGCATCTGCCCTCTATCTTGTTCTCTGCACCTTTCTTAATGAACTGCTAAGTTGCTTAGAGAAGAGGCTGATTTTGCCCGTTAGAGATTAGCTGGTATGCTCCACTAATAATTTAAAGCCTTAAGGTGGTTTTTAGAGAAGGGTCCTTTGAGAAATCATTAGAATTTTCAAGGATGGAACCGATGTCTTACATGAAGAGATCTAGAGATGTATGTTTTTTCTTTCTCCACCATGTGAATAAACCCAGTGTAATGAATAAGAAAAAGTGAGACATAAGATGAGGGATACATTTCCCTCATGTCAAATGAAAACAAAATGTGTATTAATTTCAAGAGGACAGAACAAGTTTAGAAAGAAAGACAGATTATGGTGGCTTGAATGAGAAGGGCCCTCATAGGCTCGTATGTTTGAATATTTGGTCTGTAGTCAGTGGAACTATTTGGGAAGGATTTGAAGGTGTGCCTTTGTAGGAGGAGATGCCTCACTGCGGGTAGGCTATGAGCTTTCAAAGACCCACACCATTCTCAGTTAGCTGTCTCTGCCTCATGTTTGCAGCTCAGGATGTGAACTCTCAATGACTACTGCTCCAGCACCCTGCCTGCCTGCTTACTGCCACGCTCCCTTCCATGATAGTCACAGACTCTAACCTTCTGAAATCATAAATCCAATGTAAGGCTTTCTTTTACAAATTGACTTGGTCATGGTGTTTTATCACAGCAATAGATATGGCACCTATGGAGAGAAAAAGTGGAGATTAGCCACTCTCAAGAGCTGTCGCTCCTTTTTCTCCCAGCATGCTTTGGTAGGGGTCGAATACATAGAGGGCTGTTTGTAGAGTAGTACGGGCAGGCCAAGAGGGGATGTCAGAATACACAGGACTTCAGTGATATGTGGACATGAAAATTATGGGAAGATAATATTAACAAGCAGCAGGCACTTCTCAGAAAGTGACACGCAACATGAGATGAAGCAGGAGAGTAAATGAAAGAGCATTCATTGATATCCTACGGTTGCTGTAATGAATCTCCACAAACCCGGTGCCTGAAGACAACACGAGGGTACTCTTTACAGTTCTAGAGGTTAAAAATCAAAACATATCTCCCTGGACCCAGATTAAGATGCTGGTTGAGCTTCATTTCTGCAGAAGGCTCAGGGAAAAACCTGGTTTCCTCTCGTCCCAGCTGTAGGGATTGCCCACACGTCTTGTATATTAGTTGGGGGTTCTGTAGAGGAACCAAACTGATAGAATGACTCTATATTAAAGGGAATCTGTTAGAGAAGCTTCTAGGCTGTGGTCTAGGTAGTTCAACAGTGGCCATCTCCACATAGAAAGGCCAAGAATCAACTAGTTGTTTAGTCTAAGAGGCTGGATGTCTCAGCTGGTCTTTAATCTATGTTGAAATCCTGAAGAAGCAGGGTATAACACCAGTGAATACTTTAGCATCAGGACAGATGAACTTGGCAGTGAGAGTGAGGGCAAATAAGAGAAAAGCAAAGGCTTTCTTCTTTATGTCCTTCTCTGTAGACTGCCATAGAAGGCATGGCCCAGATATAGAGTAGGCCTTCTGACCTCAAATGATCTAGATTTAGGGTGATATTCTCATCTCAAATGATCCAATCAAGCAAACAGCTCACAGGTATGCCCAGCTGCTTAAGTTTGAGTTGATTGTAGATGAGGTCAACGTGACAACCAAGCTTAGCCATCGCATCTTTTCATGGATGCATCACTTTGGCCTCTGTTTCTGTCTCATGTTTCTTCTTCTTACTTTCTCTTGCCACTCTTTCCACAACCTTTGTAATTACATTGGCACCCACAGATAACCATAAGAAATATGGTTATCATATCATTTCAAGTCATTAATTTAGTTGCAAAGTCCCTTTGCAATGTAGAATGATACGTTTGTGGTTTGGAGGATTAGAAATATATTTGGGTACACATTTACCTACTTTCCACAGACACCAAACTCACTTGGGGTTTTGGGGATCCCAAACATTAGAAATGTGCTCACGTGATACCGAGCCCAAGCTTTGGTCCTGCGGTTTATAGACCAAATAATTGAGAAAGGAGACAGAAATAATGCTAGGACAGGGGATTCATTAAAAAACACACACACAGATTAATAAGAACATCAAGATAAAAGCACTGGAAACTTAGAGATTTTATCCTAGATAGATAAGAGGCAAATAAAGCTGGGTTCCCCCTTTTCCTACCTACTTAAGAGTAAATCATGCCTACTCAGCTGAGATCCCACAAATTACAGTTTGTGTAATTGGCAAGAGAAGTCCATTGCTGCCACAGTGACATGACTAATATAAGGGTAGCCCAACTCCAACTACTTTCTAGTAGGATTTGAATCCCCCTCTCTGGCAGGGAACTCATACCTGGTACTATTAACCTGACGAAGAGCCTGTCCCAACAAGGTCATAGGCTTCAGGGCAGAATCAACCTACCACTGTCACTGTGCTAAATAGACCTGGTGTTAAACTACCTTTTAAATATTACATCTATGCCTGTAGAATGGCACTGCTCTCAGCTTATGTCAGAGATGCTTTTTCATGCAATGGGTAGCACTTAATGCAGAGATTTACAATGGGAAAGTGACTGTGGCCCTAATGGACAGAAATAACACCCTTCCCCTCAGTGTTCTGCAAGCATCTTGAGAGAGAGTGCAAAACGTGTGCAAGAGTTTAAGGTTTGGCAGGAGTGCTATGAAACTTGTCTTTTGTACACGACATGGCCATTGTGCTCATGAACTTACAGGAGCTGTGGCTAGGTGCGAAAGGTCCACACGAGACAGAGCTCTTCATATTTTTCAGGTGTGAGGGAGGAGCTCATAGGGCCTCACCCCTCACTTAGGGACTGCGGGTGTTTAATAGGTGTTAGAGGTAGGGCTGTCGTTTTCTTCAGTGGTGTTGACACTCACAAGTTGCGGTAAGTCACTCCTGACTCCTGCTTGTGCAAGTAACCATAATTAATCTCAACAGGTGACAAACAAAAATAAAAACAACAAAGTAGGAAAGAGTTTGGAAGAAAAAGAGTTCGTTGGGGCAGAGAGGGGAATTAGAAAGGGTAATGGGGTGTGTGTGAGAAAATGCCCCGAACTCACTGTATACATGCATGAAATTGTCAAAGAATAAAATATTAAAAATTAAAAAGAGTGCTGTGGAGGGCATAGGAGGCTAAGCCCCGAGAGTGAAGGCCCCCCACTTTGATGTATGTTCTCTTGCTGTTTGTGCAGGAGGATGATTATCAGTATCTCTTTAGACAAAAAGAACATTACCCTTTGCCCACCTTGGTAGTGTTTTTGTTTTTGGTAGTGTGGGAGATCATATGCATAGATATTAAACAAGGAGCAAACCCTTTAATGCAATAGCTGCATGGTGTGAGGGCAAGGAAATCATGCTGGGCCCAGGGTTTGTCTAGGTGTCCACCAAAGATTGTAGCCAGAGGTCAGGTGCAGGGAGCACACACTTCCTCTGGCAAGCGGGGTCTGAGATCACTGCTTACATTTAGATCTGTGGAGTGGCAGGTGGCTGCATCCTCCAGTAAGCTGGACGGCAAGTAGCTTGTGCATTTAGTGAGGTGTCCATCGGCAACCACTGTCAGACCACTGTGTCCAAAGCGCTATGGGATGGAGCAAAACGTGATCTTTCCACTCTATTTCTAGGTTCCCCACCTAAGGATTCAACTAACTGCAGATAGAAAATATTCTACGTGCCACTAGAAGAAGAAAATTGTGTCTCTATTGAACACGTATAGATCCTTTTCTCCTCTCTATTCTTTAAATTACACACAGTCACAATTCGCACAGCATTTACATTGTATCAGGTACTGTAAGTCATCCAGAGCTGATTTCAAGTATATGGGAGGACACAGCCAATTTTATGCAAATTCTATGCCGTTGTCTGGTAGGAACTTGAGCATCTGCTGCCTTTGGTTTGCTAGGAAGTCCTTGAACAAATCTACCAAAGAACAGCAAGGGTAACCATAATATAGGCTTTAAAATAGAGTCATTTTGACTATCTTGTAGAATAGGATTGATTATAGACTAAGATTCAGAGGAAAAATAAGTCATAGTAAGAATATAAGTTTTTTTCATATATGTTTTGAACGATAGTGATTATCAAGGAATTGACCTAAGTAAAGAGAAAGAAATTAATTAAATTGATGTGAAGTAAGATTTGTGCCTATAATATATTTAATAAAACTCAAAGGCCAAGTCTGTCTATTCAGAAAAACATGTAGTTTCTAACAAAAAGAAAGGAAGGAAAAAGACAAATGAGACAAGTAATGGGAAACTTTAGACTAAGAGTATGAATTTTAAAATAAAAAAGAATGGGACCATTCATTTTGGAATGATTCGCTTCTTCATAATTTTAAAATAGCGTATGTTCTCTTCTGGAAATATAAACTGCATTCTCAACATTCTCTCCACTTCTTTTGGTGGAATTTAAATGTGTAACTTCCCATTCCACTCTTCACAGGCATGGCTTAGCTTTCAGTTGGTACAGGGAAGCGAGGAGATGCTGAGCTTACAAGAGCTGCCAACCAACAGGAAAAACTTTGGAGGGCTGCCACGTTAACTGCAAGAAAATGAAAATTCTCTCTATGAAGTTCTGGAAAGCAAAGCTTCTCCACCCAGAAGATGAGGCCCGAGGGTGTTCTGCTGGTGGTTTGACCTTCAGAAAAGGGCACACACAGCTTGCAGTTCACTAGAAGATGTCTAGGCTCTTGCTTCTTTAGAGATAAAGCCTTAGAGCAGAGTAAAGTACTACTCTCCAGAGGAAAAGGGATCTTGGAAAGGGGTTCCAGCCTCCAGCTCAGCTCCTGTGAAGTCTTGGTGGTTGGGAGTGAAGCACCTGTCTGCCTAATTCTGCTCACAGGTACTCTGCTGGGATGGGTAGCCCTGGTTCTGGACGAGTTTCCTGTCCCAGAGCCCCATAGACCACAAAAATCAAGCTGAACTCTGAAACTAACCAGCTTTCTGAGAGAAGTGTGTGTGTGTGTGTGTGTGTGTGTGTGTGTGTGTGTGTGTGTGTGTAAGAAGCTGAATCAGCACAACACAGAAGCTTCCCATGTTTAAAACCCTATAAAAAGCTTTGAAACAAACAACCTCTCTGCTGTTTTCCAGCCTATACAGCCAACCTCCTTTGTTTAGCTCATCACAACACTCATTCTATTTTCAGAATGAGTTATTGCCCAGTTCGAGACTCATAAAGGAAAGTCAGATAAGATGTTTACAGGAAACATACTGTAGTGTCATCCTGACCTTGAGAAGGACGTATTTTAGCGGATCGGGTGTGATGTGCAATCTTGTTTCTTCATGCCCTTCTGCTATTGTTTATGCATGAAGATGGGATTGGAATATGGCAGGGTAGAAAGCCAGGGAAGATCATGGGGACACAGTGCGGGGAAAAGGCCTTCACCGAGGAAGCCTGTTGAAGCATTGCCAACAATGGAGCAAGAATTCCAACCCAACTTAATAACCTTAGCTCTAGCCTAGGAAGAAATGTGGTAGAATAAGAGAACTGACTCCCAAGTTGTTCTCTGACTTCCACATATGTTTCTCCAATACATACATACATACATACATACATACTAGAAACAAAGAATCCTAGCACAACTCATGATTACTTGAGTTTCCCTCTCTGCCAGGCCATCAACCTTAACTTATAGAAATTTTGCCAGAAATCCAATTTTCAGAGAAAAGATACAGACTTCAGCTCCTCACAAAACTCTAGTGGCTTCTGGTTTTACCTTATCAGATTATAGATCTCGGGAATCAGGTCATTTCTAAGAGAGCTACATAAGCTGGTCATCAAGAAGTATAATATGTTAAGGTAAAATCATTAAAAAGAGTATGCAATGAACTCACTACAGAGCTCTCATGTTACCTTTGGGCCTAAAACAAACATTGCAGATCCTTTTGCTTGGCCCATGTCCCACTTGACATATTCCAGCTCTTCATGAGTCCCAGAAGGCTTACCTCCAGATGACCCCCCAAAGTTCCTTCATCTACTGCCTAGAAACAGATTAAAAACCAAAAAGTACCATAAAAGTCTCCCTCCACAAATCTTTGTTTCTGAGGGGGATTGTGTCCTGGCTTCCAGCAGAGACGCAGTGTGGAGCAGTCTCTTGAAGGGCCCACTTGTGGTGCATAGACCTCAGCTGTCTTGGCTTGGTTCATTTGTCTCAAGACTCTCTACAGTTAAATTATAATGTGGCACAGAAGGTCGTGATATTAATATCCACTTGATCACCTGCAGGTCATGTTGAAATACGATTGAAGATTCAGCAGGTGTGATTTGGGTCCAAGAATCCACAAATGGAGCCTGAGCTTCTCATAGGACCAGACAGGAAATGGGCTCAGCTGAGCCATGGAACTTGAGGACCATCTACAAGCATCTGCAAAGTGATAGGAAAGACTGCCTGATATTTATAGAGATCAGAATGAGTAAATCATGGGTATGGCTAGGGCAGGACCCGAGTGAAGCAAGTAAGATGCCATTAAGAAAACCTGATGGGGCATCACTCCCCAACTAATGCTGGGAACCTGCGTCTCCCCCCGGGCTGTATCCTGGATACCTCACTGGTAATTGCCACATCCCTTCTCCAATCAGCCTCACCCTTAAAAGAAATATCAGCATGTGCTAAGCCTTACACATTCTGGATTAGTGGTGCCTCAAAGGAAGACGGAGAAGTCTGGGGTTATTCTGAGTCCCCAAAGGTCTTCCCTTTTCTCATCAGGTAAAATGCCCCACCACGATTAATAGATGGTCTCCAAATGAAGTTTGGTGAAGGTCCTAATGCAGGATATCTTGAATGTTGAATTCTCTCCATTCTCTATTCCTGATTGTTATACTGCTCATGTGTATCCTTCCTGCAAAAATTTGCTTTGTAGATTCTGCGTTGATTTGCTAGAAGGTATCACATTGTGAATGGCAAGAAATAAAGTCTGTCTTCCTAGAAGACATTATTAGTCTTTTCCTCCATTTGTGTAGTTGGCAGTGAGCTTGGACCAGGGGCCCCCTGTGAGTGAAGGTCAGCGCCCAGCCCTGAGGCTCCGGCTCCTAGTTTCTCAGACACGGTTTTTGAAATATTCAGTAGTTTTGGCTCACTGTACACCACTAATGTGATGGTTAATTTCAGTCGTCAACTTGATTAGATTCAGAAACACCTGCGACGTCTACGAAGGTGCTTCAGGAGAAGTTTCACTGAGAGAGGAAGACATATTCTGAGCGAGGGCAGCATCATCTTGTGGGCCTGTTTCCCCGGCTGAATAAAGAGAGGACAGGCAGTGGAACACTGACGTTTCTAGTCCTGGTTGTTGCCATAGTCCAAGCTGCTCACGTGGCAATGACTGGCGACATCTGAACTGTGCTGTCTCCTTCAAGCTGCTTTTTGTCAGATATTTGGTCACTGTGGGGAGAAAATCAGCTAACACTACAAGTACTACAGGCAAACAGCAGAAAAGTTTGTGTGATAGTTAGGCTTTTTTTTTTTGTGTTAGCTCAACCGAATTTAAGGTTACTGGGGAAGAAAGAACTCCAGTTGAGAATCTGCTACTATGAAACCAGCCTGAGGGCATCTCTATGGCGTATTTTCTTGATTAATGATTAATAATAGAGGACCCAGACTACTGGGGGTGGTGCCACCCCTGGGCCAGTGGTCCTGAATTGAATAAAAGAGCAATCATGAGGAGCAAGCTAGTAAGTAGTGTTCCTGCATGTTCTGAGCCTGACTCCCTGCCTCCAGTTTCCAGCTTGAGATTCTGCCCTGAGTGCCCTCAAAGAAGGACCAAGAAATAAAAGTGTAAGCCAAATAAACCCTTTCCTTCCCCAAGTTGTTTTGGTCAGTGTTTCATGACAACAGAAGGAAAACGAGGATAGCTTGTATAGCTCACAGTTCTCCTAAGTCAGTGGTTCTCAACCCTCCTATGCTGCTACCTTTTAATATAGTTCTTCATGTTGCAGTGACCCCCAACCATAAAATTATTTTCATGGCTGCTTCATATCTGCTACTGTTATGAATCACAATGTAAATATCTGATATGCGGATGGTCTCAGGTGACTCCTGTGAAAGGGTGGTTCCACCCACAAAGGGGTCACTATCCACAGGCTGAGAACTGCTGTCTTGAGTGGAGCTATGGTTAGTGCTTAGCCCTCAACTCCAGAGTTCTCCTTGTCACCACACCTCCTGGAAGCCCATGTGGACTGAAGACCTCCTCCCTGTCCACACCTTTCTGGATCCTAGAGACTGGCTTGCCCAGATGGTACCACGGGCCCTGTGCCCTGTGCCCTTAACCATCTCCCTGACTTGGGCAAATGGAAATCAGTGGATATAAAATATATGAGAAGAAAAAGGCTCAATAATTTGTCCTTCTTCCCACTTCTAGGGTCACCTCAGGTTAGACTATGGCCATAGCCTGGGTTACAGTCCCTCTTAGGTGGCACCTGTGATAGTTAGCATTAATTGTCAACTTGGCACACCTATAATCACATAGAGCGAACACCTCAAAGAGGAGGCATTGTCTACATTGTCTACGTTGGGTTGGCCTGCAGGTAAGTTTGTGGAGGATTACCTTAATTAAGCAGACTGATACAGGAAGACCAGTCCAGTGTAGTCGGCACCATTCCTATGCATAGGGTCCTAAATTGTATACGAGAAGAAAAACTGAGCATTGGCAATTATGCCAGCATGCATGTGTTCCTCTCTCTCTGTTCCTAACTATGGGTGCAATGTGACTGTCTTACGTTCCTGCTGCCTTGATGTCCCTGCTATGATGGGCTGTAACCTGCAATTGTGAACTAAAATAAACCCTTCCTCCTCTATGCTGCCGTTTTGGTATTTGTTTCATGGTTTTCGAGACACAGTTTCTCTGTTGTAACTCTGGCTGTCCTGGAACTCACTCTGTAGACCAGGCTGGCCTCAAAATCATGGAGATCCACCTGACTCTACCTCCTGAGTGCTGGGTTTATAGGCGTGAGCCATCATTGCATGCTTGTTTTTGTTTTTTTAACCATCTGTCCTCTTGTGTCTCCAAACCCAGAAGTTCCCCCAAGTACTGAGTTGTTTCTCATTCGCCTCTAAACATGCCTACACCTTTACAGATGATCCTGTATTAAATTCTGCTGAATGGTACAATTTGAGTGTGATACCTGTAGTCTGGTAGGGCTGTAGATCCACAGTCTGACTCTTGTAGACCCCAATGTCATTAATGTACAGAATTTCTATGTATTTCATCCGAACCAAATGAGATAGCTGTAAGTGATACCAAGTCAATGTCTCAGTGTTCCAAAGTCCTTGTCAATAGTATGCTATATTTTATTGTTGAGCAATCTCCCTTATTTTTAATAAAAAAAAAGTCGTGCGTGCCTCAATAACACATGGCTCTCATTGCCTGCAGTGTCATAGGCAATTTCATCAGGATATTTTGAGCACTTCCTTCTTCTCAGCTCTCCTGAGAGATAGATTAAACTGTCATCTTCAATTAATAGCAAAGCCAGACACTGCAGAAAGCATGGCTTTCTCAAGGTCAGTACAAGCTAATGACCAGGGTACCAATCAGGCTGTGACTTCCTGTATCTTCCATGAATTTCTTAGACTACAGAAACCATGTAGCAGATCTGTGATCTGCCTGTTGTAATTAGCTCATCGGATGAGTTGCATGGACAAGGAGAATAATAACTAAAATTCCATTTCCCCCTCTCTCTATGGAGGAATTGAGAACAGATTGAGGCAGCTCTTTTTCAGTCTACTGTGTGCAGATGTTGGAAATTGGTGGTCACATGGGCAGTCTGCTGAGACTGTTTAGGCAACTCTTCCCTCTCTCCCTATCCCAGCTCTTCTCTCTTCACCATAATTTAAATTTTCCATGGTCTTAAAATAGCAGCATGGGAGGCTGCAATGTACTAATTCATAAGTGCCAATTTTCTTCTTGTAAATTGCTCTAGATACTAATTGGATCTTAACTGTGCCCAAGTGATTTTTGCTGAAAGCTGTTTCACCTGATTCCTTGGGATTGCTCAGGATTCATTTACATTTTGTTCAGACGGGAGAGAGCTCAAGAAGGCCAACTCTACTGTGATCTCTAAGAGATTAATCCACCCGAAGATACCTTAGTGGGCACTACAGACAGATTCCCCCACTTATTTGTTTATCCCTCTCTCACTTGTTCAGCTTTGCAGACTTCTTCCTATTCTTCTTTGTGACCTCCAGCTACAATGGCAGATGACATTGTCTGTGTCATCATCTGTATACAGGAAGAACAAATGGAATGATCTTTTAGCTGTCTGTGTGAACGAAGCACAGAATGATACAGCCCCAATCTCTGTATTTTCTGAGGAAGTCCAGACGCTGAGCAGGGCTAATGTTTGACCTAAAGTGTGTGAGAAATCCATGTAGTTCTTACATTTCACTTTGCAGAACAGGTCAAACCATCTAGAAAAAAAATCTAAGCAAGAAATACACATTTGCTTGAATCAAAATTGCTGCATTTTGCTATTGAAAAGTTCAAACATATAACAAAATTAGAAACATTTCAAAATGAGTGTCCATGTCAAAGGCTGAATTGCATCCCCCTAAAATTTATATTGGAGTCCTAATCCTCAGTATGATAGAATGTAATTACATATGGGAGCTGTTAAAGAGATAATATTAAATCAGGTCACTGCTGTGTTCTCTAATTCAATGTGGCAGGTGTACTTACAAGAAGTAGCAACTAAAACATGGGCAAACACGGCAGAACATACAAGGAGAAGATAGTACCTCTGAGGAGAAGCAGCAGCAAGGACCAAACCTGTAGACTCTCTAATCTTGGGCTTTCCAACTTTAGAACTATGAGTAAGTTTCTAATGGTCAGTGTGTTATGTGTTACAATGAAGCCTTGGGAAGCTCGTGCAAACCATGTGTCTGTCTCCTGGATCCTGACATCAACACAATGCTATCCTTGATTCACTGGTTCATTTGTTTGATTGATTTGCACACCATTCCCAATGGATTTTAGCTTGTTTGTGACCTCTATGTCCCCAAAAGACACAGCACAACACAGTGGGTCTCAGCTGGGCAACAGTTCAGCAATAGTAAACCATGTCTTATTAGTATGACAAAAGTATCCATCAGTCTTCACAGTCCTATTAATGAAAATGCACAACTCTGTGAGACTTGTATTTTGGGGTATAAAACAGTCTCTGTAGAAACCACAACACGATGGAGACATGGTAGCTCCTGGCTGATCTCTGAACTAAGAGAAGGAAGCAGAAGTATTTGCACTGTTGGTGCATAACTCTGGTCAAGGACAAGCAGAGGGACAAGCACAGCATGACGTTTTCATGGTACAAATGGAGAAACATAGCCCAGGACCCTGAATCCCACAGTCTAAGCAGAGCCTTGGTCACCACATGAGGCAGAGATGTGGGAGAAGAGTCTTGCTTAGGCCTAAGTGGACATGGCACTTCACAAATAGGGTAGATAGTCTTCCCTGGAACTCTCATTCAGTACTAGCAGGTGTTTTACTTTGGGTTACCACTGTTGTGTTAAAACACTATGACCAAAAGAAACATGTGGAGGAAAGAATTTATTTCACTCACAGTTTCACATAGCAGTTCATCATCAAAAACATTGAGGGCAGGAACTCAAACAGGGCAGGAACCTGGAAGCAGGAGCTGATGCAGAGGCCATGGAAGGATGCTGCTTAATAGCTTGCTTCCCATGACTTTCTCAGCCAGCTTTCTTGTGGAACTCAGGACCACCAGCTTGTGATGGCACCACAAATAATGGGGTGAATCTTCCCCCGTCAATCACTAATTAAGAAAGTGCCCTACAGACTTGCCTACAGCTTGATATTATGGAGGCATTTTCTTAATTGAAGTTCTCTCCTCTCAGATGACTTTAGCTTAAGTTGACATAAAACTAGCCAGCACACCAGGTGAATCGGTGTTGGTGACAGGACACCTGGACTTCCAGGGAAGAAGTGATATGGGGAGAGATGTTTTCCTTCTTTTCCTTTTTCTTTATCAATTTTCAGATAACATTTAGTGTGTGTTTATTATTGATGGAAATGATAATGTATTTATGCAGCATGGTACATGTATGCCTGAGGAAGCAAGTAAATATACAAATAGATTTTTGCTTCCCTGAGTGGGAGGGCTTCTTAGAGTCTAACAGTAAAGTTACAGCTTTCTCTTTGAGGACACCTGTGTTTCTGTCATGCACATCACTGCTGTGAGTCCTCATCAAGCATCTAGTATTACTTAATACTTGAACCCAGTAAGACCTGCCCCTGAAATTGCTGTTGGAGACCACAGGAGATAACAGTCCAAGGTATAAGTATAGGCAGGAATCTCTGGATAGGATCCTGAAGCAAAGGAAACGATTGGAAGAATAGACACGTAGGACAGCATGAAGCCAAAATGGCTCTTTCGTGAGACTTTCATGAGAGTGAAGAGACTGCCTACAGAATGGGCAATAACAGTTGCCAGCAGTGTATTCCAGGGAGATGAGTGTCTAGAATCGATAAAGAACTCCAAGACTTGAATACCAGAAACCCAGTTCATCCCATGAATAAGTGTGCAGATGAACTGAATGGAAAGTTAGCAGAAGAAAAATAAGACGGTCAAATATATCAATGTTCAGCACCGTTAGCCATTTGATTAATGACACGAAAATCACACTAAGGTTCCTAGTAAGGATGGCTGTCACCAAGAAATGAGATGAAGGGGCTGGAGAGATGACTCAGCTGTTATGAACACTTGTTCTTGCAGGAGACCCAGGTACAGTTTCCACATTGGCTCCAGTTCTCATAGATCCAATGCCATTTTTAAACTCCACAGGCTCCTTGCATGTATGTGACACACACACACACACACACACACACACACACACACACACACACCCACAATTAAATGAATATATTTATGAAATATAGTGACTACAAATGCTAGTGGTTCTGTGTGGGAAAGGAAGGATGAACAGTCATGCATTGCTGGTAGGAATGTAAACTTGTGCAGCCAGTATGGAAAGCAGTGTTCCTCATAAAAACTAAAGCTTGAACTACCATGTACTTAGCTACACAGCTCCTGAGTATGTCTAAAAGACACGCCAGAAGAACACACAGGCACTTGCAGACCCGTTTTAACCACTTCTCTGCTCGTAGTCGGATATGGAACCAGCCTAGATATCCATCAAAAGAATAATGGATGGGGAGAATGTGATAGTTACCCACAATAGAGTATAGTTGGCCATAAAGGAGAATGACATTTGTCATTTTAAGGCAAATAGATAGAACTGGAAATCATCATGCTAAGAAAAGTAAGCCAGATTCAGAAAGACAAATATCCGTGCCCCCCTTTCTCTTTGTGTGTGTGTGTGTGTGTGTGTGTGTGTGTGTGTGTGTGTGTAATGAAATTAATAGGGGGCTGTGCGGTCAGGGTAGGGGTCTAAAGAGTGGTGGAGGCAAGAGACTGTAAAGTGAGGAGAAGAAAGAAAAACGTTGCATATTTTCACTAGGCTTAAATTTACACTCATATGTATGCACAGACGTGCATATATGCATATATGTGATATGAAAGCAGAAAGGGGAGAGTTGGGGGACAGTAAGAGGGGAAGGTGGCAGGTGAGGGCCAGTATGACTAGAGTACAGTCATTTTATGGACAAAGAATAAAAACCATAGAAGTAAAGGCCCACAGAGTAAGCTCCAATGTGGGAGAAAGGATCGCAGGAAGTGTGCAAGTAGGACTGCAGGCAGAGCCTGAATTTGTGGAAATGGCAGAGGCTGTGTATAGTAACTGGGAATAAAGCAAGCATGATATTCAGCCATGTTTCCTAGTCAGAGATGTGACCCTCCCTGTCTTTTTCAGAGCTGGAAATTGAACTCTGGGTCTTGCACATGATACTATTACCCCCCCCCCCAATCCACAGTAAACTTCTCAGAGGCTTCCAGGGACAAGGAAAGCCTGGTGCCAGCTTCTATGGTTGGACTTCCAAAGCCACAGGCTGTGGCGTGAACAGAAATTCACAGAGGCAGCAGCCCAAGTGGAAGCCTAGGAAGATTGTTTGCCTTCATAAAATGGCAGGATTCTGGGGGTCGGCAAGTGACTGATAGAGAAGCCAGAGGATCAGTGAGGTAGGTCCTAGGAATGAGAAAATCCATCACCCCACCAAGTTTTGCCCAAAACACACCATGTTTCTAAGCTCTTTATTTCCAAAATTTGCAAATACTCAACAAACGTGAAATAATTTTACATGAAATATCCAGATAGCCATTACCTAGATACCACCATTAACATTTCCTAATAGTTTTGTTAAAGTCATGTATTATTCATCAAATCCCCATCTGTTTATTAAACCACCTGAGTTTTAAAATCCATTTCAGGGTAATTTGCACACATCAGTGCATTTTCCTCTAAATTATTTGGTACGCACACTGACAGGAATCAAGGCAGACCTCCCAGGTCACGCCAACATGGCTGAGGGTTCCTCTGACAGCAAGGCAACTGAGCACCACAGATGCAGGAAATGATCTCTTTCCTCCCCTGCTTCTGCCTAGAAGCACAGTGCCTCTGGGAAGGTGCCCATGTCACCCATCCTGCGAGGAGAAAGAGCCTTTCTGATGGCAGGTGCGTGCTGAGCCATGCTCAGTCTGCATAAATAGACTGCTCCACAACAACCCTTGGGTTGCCTTCCCTCTGGGGCTTCTTCTCACTTTCATGGCTTAGAGTACCTACCAGCAAGCTCAGCCCCCCTTTATTTTGTTAAGACGAGAGCTGAGTTCTAAATCCTTCTTTGAGTTCCTCCAATTTCCCACAAATTCCTGTGCAAATAAATATTAACCAATGCCCTAGTCCATGTAAAACATTAGTAACAATTGTGTCCTTTTCTCCTGTTTACCTGTCTTTTGTCACTTTACGGGCTCTCAGATAGTGAATCTAAGAGGGGAGAGGAAAGATTTTTCTTCCATGACAATATCATTACCTTACTACATTGATTTCAGTGAATGTATGGTTTTCACAAAAGTATAGAACTGTGCAACCAAACATCATTTCTTCATGTGGTGGTGGAACCTAGTGGTATCCACATGTATACATACCTACCTGTCAAGTAGCTTTTTCAGGTATCAGGTCAAGTGTCATGGTATTGTGGTGCTTATGATCAACTAACCCTTATAGCTGTTCTGGTGGCTGGGGCATGAGGATGATCAGTTTAGAAAGACACTGTCTCCCAAAAGAAAGAGACAGAAGGAAAGAAAGAGAGGGAAAGGAGGGAAGGAGGGGGAGACAGGGGAGAGAGAAACAGAGAGAAAGGGAAGAGGAGAGAGGGAGAGAGAAAGATGGAGAAAGAGAGATGAGAGACAGAGGGAGAGAAGAGGGAGAGGGAGGGGAATAGATAGGGGAAATAGAGATCAATTATACTGTTCATCCTTATTCATAACTTTGATTTCTACCGTTTCAGTTTTCTGTGGTCATCTAGAGTCAGAAAATATTAAATAGAAGATTCCAGAAAGAAAGTATGAGTTTTGAAGCCAAGCAAAGTGGCTTATAGCTATAACCCCAGCATAGGGGGCTGAGGAAGGAAGGTCATGGGTTCAAGGCTTGAGATACAAAGTGAGACCTTGTCCAATAAAAACCTAATATAAAACGAACAACAAAAGTGCAAAGAACACAGACAGCGACAACGAAACCAGCATTCCTTTTAAATTCCAAACGATTAGTTCTTAGGCATGCAGTGAAGCCCCACGCCGTCCACTCCCATCCTTCCTGGGACGCAAGCCATGTCTGCGTAGCGTATTCACACTGCGTAGATTACTCGCCCATTAAGCACTCAGTAGCTTCTCAGGACTTAAATGAAGCATCATGGTATTGCGGTGCTTGCTTTCAACTAAACCTTACTGTCTTTACACTTTTCTCTATGGCATACGATATGCTTGTTCCATTATCAGCTATTGTTACTACCATTATTATTAGTTCTTAATTTACCTAAATTATGAGTTGAACTTTAACATCAGGCATCTGTCTGTCTGCCTAGCTCTCTGTTTGTCTACTATATATATGAAAAACATACGGTGTGTACAACATTCCGTACTATTGATGGTTTTAGTCACCCGTCAGGCCTGGACTGTTCTCTGGTGATAAAGAAGGACTACTGTATTTTTATTTAATTTAATGAGTTTCATGAAAACAAAAGAACACAGTAGACTTTAGAGTATGTATTTCACAACAAGAATTAAATATTTATTAAGCTTTGATGTTTTACTTAAAGATAATAATAATTTTAAAAAAATCATTAGTTTTTAAACCTTATAAATTGGCTCCTGGGATGTTGGTAAATGAGTTCTTTTTCCTTTGTGTCTTTATTTAAGGTAACCAAGCTTTATTTCTATAAGCTATAAATGTATAAATCAAATTTACATATACACATACTAACTTCTCATTCTCAGTAGCACTCAAATACCTTATGACCATCTGCCTTTCAATATGAGGCAACAGTAACAGTAGAAGCCCACCTTGCAGCTGCATAAGGATGGCATGTTGTATTTCTGGTCTTTCCTGGGGGGCTTGCACAATGTGGTGGTAACAGTAGCACCCAGACAAAGTTGGAAGGGTAGAGCTGGGTGGGAGTGGAGTCAGAGACGGAGGACAGGCCCCTGCAGGTGGGCTGTCTGCCATAGGGCTGGAGATGAAACTGGGGAATTTGCAGTGAACAGGAAGGAGAGTGAGGATCATCTACCTGACTTCCAGGTTGGCATGGCCGTTGGGTTCCTAGGTAGAGAGATTCTCTGGGTATTGGTGGCTGACACAAAGAGAAGGTGAGGGAGAGAGGCTGGGTCTTTTGAGGGTTTCCTATGGGGACTTTTGAAGTTGGATTAAATGCATTTTGCATTATGAAATGTTACAAACCTATGGGGACGAGGGAGCGGAATGTGGTGGTTTGAATGAGAATGGCCCCTATAGGCTCATATATTGCATGCTTAATCCCCATTTGATGAACTCTTTGGAAAGGATTAGGAGTTGTGGCCTTAGTGGAGGTGTGTTACCGGGAGTGGGTTTTGAGATTACAAAAGCTCATGCTTCCCCCCCCACCCCCGCCGCAGGTCCAGTGTCTCTCTGTCTGCTATTTGCAGATCAGAATGTAAAGGTCTCAGTTACTTCCTGAATTCCATGCCTGTCTGCTTCCCTCAAGATGATCATGGACTAACCCTCTAAAGCTGTATTAAATGTTTTCTTTTATAAGGACTGCCTTGTTCATGGTGTCTGTTCACAGTGACAGAACAGTGACTAAGACAGGAATACAGGAATCTAAGAATCCCAGGAGAGAGGTTAGATGGAGGTGGTGGTTGGATAAATGGGAAGACATAAAGCCTGGGCTGTGGCCAGTCTGCAGCTGGAGCAGTGGCACAGTGAGAGCTCGGAGAACATTGTTGCGGCAGGGCAGTATCTGTGGCAGAGTAGGTAAATGAGGACTGAGGAACAGGTGGTGGCCTGGCCGCTGCTGAGCGTCATTTCCTTTAATTAGTGAGCACAGGATCTGCTTTGGATTGGAAGTTGATCGTCCCTGCCCGAATGCATGTTGAAATGTGACCGTCAAGGCAGCCGTTTGGACGAAGTGGCTCTTCTAAGATAGAGAATCATAATTTTCCCACAAGGTTGGCATAGGTTTCCTGGGGATATATTGTTTTCTGAGAACAGGTCATTACAGAGTGGTCAGTTCATTCTATTCCTCTCTCTTTCACTCATTTCTTTCCAGTTTCTACCATGCGTGTCTTCCTAGAAGTCATGTAGATGATGAAATCACGCTCTTGACTTACGAAACAATGAGGTAGATACAACTACTTGTAAGTGGAGAGCCTTAAGGATTCTGTTACATCACCAGAACACAGACTAGGAAAAGAGCATTGTAGTGAGACCGCAGAATTGAAATACAAAGCATTATGTAAACTTTTTTTTAGGAGAAAAACTACCTGCTGATATAGTCCATGAACTAAAGCCATGTGGAATCGATACAGGCCACACAATTCTGAGGGATTTCCTCTGTTCTTTATTAAATGAGTAAGCATTGCCTGAACACCTCTCCTACGCCAAGGTTGAACAACTATTTCCAAGTCCTTAGATGTAAAGGGTGAAAGCACGTAAACTGGCTAGAAAACTCCTTTAGCACTCCTCAGAAGAGACTGGTGGCTTACAGTAATGGTGGCAGCCAGGATGTAACAGGTAAAGACAAACACCACTTGTGAGTAGACTGAATATGGGGAGGGAAAAAGAAGAGTCAAAGGTGACTTCATGGCTCTTTTACTGGGCGAACAGAAGACGAGAGAAATTGTAGCTATTAAGATTCTGTCAAGGAACTGGTGGCATATACCTTTAATCCCAGCACTCGGGAGGCAGAGGCGGATCTCTGAGTTCGAGGCCAGCCTGGTCTACAGAGTGAGTTCCAGGACAGCCAGAGCTACAACAGAGAAAACCTGTCTCAAAAAAAACCAACCAACAAACCAACCAACCAACCAACCAAGAAACCAACCAAGCAAACTAACAAACAAAAAAGATGAGATCTGTGGGAGGTTTGGGGGAAGATTGCAAGTTTCTTTTTGGCTATGTTGAATTTGTGATCACCACTGAATTTACAAGTAGTGAAGAAAGCATTAGATATACACATCTGGAATATTAAGACTAAAGAATCAATTTAGTAATTATTAAGATTTAGACAGAAAGGAGGTATGGTAGGTTGGGGTGAAGAAAGGGAAGGAGAAAAAGTATGTAATTAGTAAGTAAATAAAAAATTTAAAAAACCTTCACTCATGATTTAGCTTCAGAATAAAATAATAATACCAATAATGTTAATAGCAATAATGGATTTAGCTAGAACTCGAAGCTATGAGTCTGGATGTTAGCATACAGTTACAGCACTTTTTAATTTTTTTTCTTGCAATGCCACTGTTTAAAATAGCTGTTAAGTAGACTCAGAAAAAAAAAAGAAAAGGATTTTAACTTAAAAACTCATTACCTGAGGGATAATAAAGATAGAATTTATAACTGGACTCCTGACAGAGGTGCACAGATGTGAAGAAGGTTGGGTCTGGGACACTCTTAACTACTAGTCTACTTTATGGCTGTGGTCCAATGTGTGCACAGAACATAGCAGTGGCAAGTTGGACTCGAGAAGATGAAGATTGTTGGGCTAGTAAATAAATGAGAGCTTGGTGGAAGGTCAGCCAGGTTTCCTAGAATAGTTTAGAGATGGCCAGGGCACAATAATAGCCATGAATGGGTGTGCCGGGGTCTTTTTTCAAACTCTGACAGTTTCATGCTATTTATGGCCATCCGTTTTGACAGGACCCTAACTTTCTTCTGGTATGAGAACGAGCTATACTCTTTTCTCTTATAACAGGGATTGTGGGTGAGTGTTCAGGAGTCACTAAGCTGAGAGAGGGAAGGGTATGTCAGCCTTTACTTTGGGAAGCCAGGGCAAGGGCAATAGTGTAATGATTTGTTGTTAGAGTTGTCTCCTTTTCTGCAGCATACGATCCTGGTGAGGAATGCCGATGGGCTGAGACAATTTACTAATCTGCCGCCCCGCAGGTCCTCTAGGGAGAAAAGCACTGCACCGTTCCTATTAACTTCAGGATTGAGATACTGTGAATGGCCTCTCTAGGATGTCTTGTGTCTTATATTTGATCAATTACTAAGGCAAACCTATTTTCTCTTTATACCAGGCCTCAAGATGCCTTGCATGCCGCCAGGATGCTAATGAAGTATGGTTTTTTCCATGGGAAGGAATTAGGAATCTTTCAACACACTAAACAAAGCGTGCACTGTACCAGTTGCCGCTGCAACTGATTTGGGAGAGGGGTACTCTGCCAGCCACTCTGCTCCTGTGGAGGGGTCCTCTACCTTGACAGCCTCATTTAAGAGGAAGTCAAGGATGATCTTCATGCTCTGTCACAGCAGACTAGACTGTGGGTCCTCTAAAAAACCCATATACCCAAAGTCCTGGCACTCCAGTGGCAGTGGCAAGAGGATCACAGAGAATTCTGGGCCAGAGTGTCTCAAAATACAAAAGAAACCAGACTAGCACCTGCCACCGCTCTTCAGTTACCTGAAGTGAGCACTATTCAGAAAAATGTTGGTTTAGAGGGACCTTAGGTGTAGCGCTGGCTGGATAAAGTTTCTGCATGCCAGTGCCTCACACAACTAGGCGAGCACCCTTCCCACAAGCTAGCCTTCTTATTTTTAATTTCTTTTGCTTTGTAG
Source organism: Cricetomys ansorgei (assembly GCA_026225945.1). NCBI lineage: Eukaryota > Metazoa > Chordata > Mammalia > Rodentia > Nesomyidae > Cricetomys > Cricetomys ansorgei. The sequence goes on along the minus strand of JAMJFZ010001815.1, from coordinate 2,223,677 downwards.
GAGTATATTACGTATGACTCTACTTCAGTTTTTTTTTTGGTCTGTTCACTGTTGATGGTTATTTTCTGATGTGCATCCTTTAGTGTGGATAGTTTTGATTGAGAAAACCCAGTATCCCACTCAGGGATATTTTAAGTTAAATAATGTGGGCTGCAGAGATGTCTTAGTGGTTAAATATAATTGCTGTTCTGGCAGAGGATTGGAATTCAGTTCCCAGTGTCCACATAAGATAGCTCACAACTTCCTAGCTCCAAAAAATCTTAGGCCCTCTTCTCTAACATACACACACAAACACACACACACACACATATACACACATACACACATACACACACACACACACACAGGATATAAATTTCTGAAATCAGTAAAATAATAAAAAATAAAAAGTTGAGAACCAGGAGTGGTGGCACATGCCTATAATATCAACACCTGGGTGGTCGAGACAGAGAACAAAATAGAAAGCCAGCATGGACTACACAGGAAAATTTTATGCTAGAATGGGTTGCATAAAGAGTTTGAAGTCACAATATCTGACTCTTACCAATTTACAGTCATCCAGGAGACAAAAAGTCAACAGAGAAATGCTGGAACTAAATATAGTATGTGTTCACTTACATGTGGATGTTAGCTGTTACGTCTTTGATAAGCAGCCTACAATCCATAGAACCACAGAAGTCAGGTAGAGATTAAGGGACTCAAAGTGAGGATGGATCTCTCTAGGAAGGGGAAATAGGACAGATAGTCATGGCTGGAGTGTGTGGGGGATTGGAACAGGAAGATCAACTGGGGAGGGGGATGGAAGGGGAAGGCAAGAGAAGAATTATTCGGAGGCACAGCTAAAACTAAGGGCCATTGGAAGAGTCATACGGAAACATAGTATAGTAGAAGTTTCTTTAAAAATACACATATACGGAAATATCTCAACAGAATCACCAAATAACTGGGGAGACAAAGCCCCACCTAAATGTCTCTTATCACCAAATGAAACTTCCAATTCCTGGAATGGATTACATCTAATAGAGTCATTGGCCAAAAATGCCCTGTGGAAACCCCCAAACAGCACAGGCTACTGCCAAGGCTATTGGTGACTCTTCACAAACTGATGGTAAAGCCATATTGATGAAGGCAACACCTACAGGACCAGTTGAACACAGAAAGGTTGACCTTGTGCCTACCTAGAGCCTTCAACCCTACTGACTAGTATTCATGGCACTAAAGTTACTCTGCAGTAGAAAAAGGTAAACAGTAACCCAGCTACAAACTCTGTGATCTACACTGATGACATGCCTACAGTATATCCTAGTATAATGTTGGCACAAAACTTGTGGGAGTAACCAACCAATATCTGATTAAGGCCTACTCCATGAGATGGAACTCATCTCTGACACTGCTTTGGTGAACAAGAGTGTTGGGAGTGGAAATTATCCATGATCAAGTCATAGTGATTAATAACACACACAGCAAAAACATCAAGAACAGGGGTATTCTGTACTAGAGAATAAGGTTGCTCAGCTTTTCCTCCAGAAAGGTTTTGAGCAATTATATAAATACATTGAGATTCTCATTTGAGGCTTACTTGCAACTCAATAGACACTAATGAGCACTTAATGTGTACCTTCTACGTGCTGGGCTTTGACGATACAGAGTTCATGAAATGCACACAGCAATAAAACCCTTGGAACTTGATCTTGTTAAGATCATTTGTAGACAGAGTAATGTAAAAGAAGAGAGATAAGATAACTGAACCATTTTGAGTTATTTTGAACCGTTTTTTGAAAACACTGCCAGGGAGATACCTTGTCTTAGTATCTCCAGCCTGCTATAAGAAGATGACAACCTGGTAGCTTATAAGCAAAAGACGCTCATGCTTCAAGCCTCCGGGGACTTGAGAAACCATATCAGGGGCTGCTGATTCAGTGTCTGGTTGGGAGGGTATAAATATAAAATGTTCCTAAAGGTTCAGGCGTGGAAGACTTGGAGATGCTATTGAGTTGTAATTAGATCATAAAGGCACCAGTGTCATTAATGTCTATTGGTAAGGTCAAGCTATTAGGATGTAGAGCCTAGTAAGACATTGGTATGTATCTTTGATGGGTGTCCTAGTTTCATTTTTATTGCTGTGATAAAACACCCTGACCAAAAGCCACACAGGAAAGATAAAGATTTATTTGCAATTCCAGATTATAGTCCATCATTTTAGCAATGTTACAGAGGCAGGAACTTGATACAGCTAGTTACATTATATCCATAGTCAAGGACATACAGAAACTGTTACACCAATACTGCCTGCGTCTTGATAGCTTGTTTGCTTCCATCTAGCTTTCTCCTGCCCTAGAGAACGGCGACATCCACCGTGGGATGGTCTTCCTACAACAACTAACAATCAAACAATCCCCCATAGGCATGTCCATAAGACTAACCTGCTCTAAATAATTCCTCAATTGAAACTCCAAAGTGTTTCTCGAGTGTGGCAAGCTAATATTTAAACTTAACCAACACAGATGGCATCTGTTGCCTTCTATTGCCTGTATTCTCAAGTCCCCTACTGCACATCTTCTCTGCCCTTCTCAAATTGCAGGAAGTATGCAAACATCTTTGCCACATAGACCTGCCTCAACATAGACCTGAAAGCAGTGGAGCCTACTGACTATGAACTGAGACCTCTGAAACCATGGGTGAAATAGCCCATAGTCCCTTCAAATTGTGTCTTGGGAGTTTTTTTTCCCAGTGACAAAAACTAATGCACTGCTGCATGCTTATTTCCTCGCTCATAGGCAGCAACTTTAGATTGTGTTCTCACATGATGGAAGCCATGAGTTGTTTCTGTTGATTCTCTTTTGTAAGTTGTTGCTCTTGGGTCAGTCCCATCCATGAATTCTGCTCCCTTGTGTCTTAGTCACCCTAAGGCCTCTCCTCTTATATAGTATATACGTATATACTAGATATACTATATATAAGTATACTTATATAGTATAGTCATAAGAAGGATTAGAATTTCAATTTATAAATTTTGGGAGTGACAAAATATTCAGACCATGGCAAGCATTTAACATCCATCTTTGCAGAAGTTGAGGGCTAATTCTTCTGGGACAAAGATATTTTCAAATGTGATTTAGAAATATGAAGAAAGAAAATGTATACTTCCTGAGTATACTATTGGGCAGATAAGTCTCTTGAAATGCTAGTGAGAAGAGTTTCATGCAATGGAGATTGGGAATTCTGTCACCAGAAGTTTAATTCTTGAGGCCTAGGAAAGTGGTCCAAGGACTTAAACTGTTAACCAGGTATCCTTCAAGCTACACCTTGAAAACACTTTGGGAGGGACTTTTCAATGTTTTGGCTGGATTCCAGAGGAGCCAAGAGGGGAATGTGAATCAAAGGTCTATTCCTATTGAAAATGTGGTCAAGAAGGACAGAATATGGTTCTATGATAAAATAGACAGAATGTTGCTCTCAGAGTTCCATATTTGGCTTATGGAAGAACTAGGTACCTGTGCCTCACACTGCACAGTGCTGTTAAGTACTAGCCAGAATGTACCTATACCTTCAGTCCTTCATGTGGACTATAAAAGTCTCATCTATTTTGCATCAGGTCAATGCAATTTTAACCTGATTACTTCTCTTAAGCTCTTCTTATTTAGATATCCTACTTATAATGTTATGAACTCTGAAGCCAGGTGTCTTGCTCAGCTTAATTGATGATTGACTCAGACTGTCTTGGATCTTACTTACGATTTCCCCACACTACCACATGGAATCTGCTTTGGCTTCATTCAAGCATCCAACCAAGAATTTCAGTCAGCACAGCTTTACTCCAAGACACTGACTTCTGATTCCCAGGTTCCCTCATATTTTCAAACTTTTCAAATGATACCCTCCATCTGAATATTATTTCTAAATCTAGCTTCCTTAACTTTTCACTAGTGGCCAGCTTGTATCATTATGGTTTCTGTTGTATGTGAAGCTTCCAGACTTTATCCTTACTGGGTCATACTTGGCCTGGTCTCCTACAGAATCCTGACACGGGAGCTTGAGAGCTTCAGGTGTAGTCTCATGCCTTGTTCTTAGCCTCAAACTTCTCCCATCCAGCCTCTCAATAAATCAAATACCTCCACCCTTTTTTTCCTCTTTGGAAGTATTTATCCTATCGGAATTCAGACACAGGGGCTTTTCAAAAGAATTTCTGTCTCTTTCAGATAATACGAACAGTATTGTTAGAGTTTACTGAACACCTAAATGAACACATGCAAAGGAAGGTCTCCATTTTCTCCTTTTCTGACAAAAGGCAGGGCAACAATTTTTTCTTGTGGAGACGGTATTAATCATATCCCAGACCACAGCTGGATGAGAACAGCCTGTTTCTTCTGGCAGGAAAGTTTGTACAGATGAACCATTTACAGTCTCACGATCATTAGTTTCCCCAGGTCCTTCTCAGTTCCTTTACATACCTTTATTCTAGATGATCCTAAAAATCTCAAATCAGTGCTCCATTTCCTCATTTTCCCACAATCTACAGTTCTTTGTTAAACTAGTGTATTACAACCCCCACTGTTGGGAGCCGAGTTGAAACGCCATTATAAGATGGCGCCGGTTTCCTGTTTCCGGGTTCTTAGTAAACAAGTAACAGCGCAGGCGCAAGTTGAGTAATCCTTGCCGCCTATGCTAATGAGGTTCTGGACATGCATCCAATCGTTGATGGTCACGTTGCTTGCCGCCTCCCCCTATGCTAATGAGGTTCTGGACATGCATCCAATCGTTGATGGTCACGTTGCCTATATAAGCAGGGTGCCTCACACATTCAGGGTCTTTCGCTCTCAACACTCAATCAAGCTACAGTCCTCAATAAAGCGTGAACCAGAAGAATCCTGTGTGCGGCGTCTTCCTTGCAGGCGAGGCGGGCGTCCACATTTGGTGCCGAAACCCGGGAACCTGGCCATCAGCTCAGCACCGGCGAAGACCCCTGTTTTCAGGAGGATTCAGAACTGGAGCGCGGGACGAAAGTGGATCCAGACTCTTTCTGAGAGGTATGCTGTTTTGTGAGATTGACCCTGCACTAGGCGCAGTCATTTTTGCTAGTATGATTATTGTTGTTCTTGCTTGTTGCCTTTGTTTAAATTGTCATCGCCCAGTAACCACCGGGTCTCTTACAATCCCTTCTTGGGGTAAACTAGAAGGAGAATTGCAGAGAGAAAAGGAAAAGGGAAGTTTCCGTGCTGGTACATGGCCATTATGGCGTATGGTTAATAAGCGATGTCAAGAGAGGGTAAGGGAAGGACAGCGAATATTAGCAAAACATCAAGACAGCATGTCAGAAACAGAAAAGAGGAAGAGGCCTAAAAAAGATATAAAAAGGGTAGAAAAAGAGAAAAAAGAAAAAAAGAAACAAATAAATAGTCGGAAAAGGGTATACCCAGTATTAGCAGAATTTGAAAATTTAAAAATAACCAGTAATAAAACTAGTAGTTCCTCTTCTGACTCAAAAACTTCGGGGTCAGAAGAGAAACTGGACACAGAGGAACAAACAGAACTAGAAGAGGAAGCTGCGCGCTATGAGGAAGAACGTTACCGTCCTGAGCCATACACTCCGGTGGCTCCCTCTGCGCCCCCTCTTCCTAACCTGCCTAAGGCTAAGAACCATGGGTGCCTCACCTTCCTGTCCAATGAAATTGGTTCTATTATAGTTCATTTCTTGCAGGAGGTGGATACCATAGCTCCATGGTTTGCAGCTGCAGGTCATGTAACCATCACCATAGCTCCATGGTTTGCAGCTGCAGGTCATGTAACCATCACAAGAAATTTTTTGAATTTGGATGCTGCTGGAAGATCTGCAGCAGATAGACATGCTATGTCTACACAACCTCCACTAGAAAATGTCAAGTGGAAAGATGTATTGTCTAACCAATGGAAGGGCCCGGATCAAGTTTTAATAAGATCCAGGGGAGCTGTTTGTGTTTTTCCTCAGGACCAAGAAAACCCCATTTGGGTGCCTGCTCGTCTGACGAGGACGGTGGAACAGCCCTTAGAGCCTGAAAAAGATCAAGAACAAGATGAAGATCTTGAAAACGCTACTAGCTCTACAGATGATCCTGATAAAGTGGCCCTCGATACGCATAGAACAACGATGGGGAATACTAACAACACTCCCCAAACCAATGCTGGTGATGCATGATGAACTCTAGTCTCGATCTTGCCTATTTGCCTTATGACTCTCAAAATAGTGGCTTGGTTTATGTGTGGTATAGGGGAAAATCGTACTATGGCAATTGGCTCAATTAGGTTGTGAATGGAGGATGCTTGGTTTATGTGTGACATCTGTTCAATATCATAATTATACTGTTGCTGCAAATTTGTCACGGGAACTTTCTCAATATCTCAAGACGGATTGGTCATCACAATTTGATGCTACTATGAGGGACCTAAGACTGGCCATTGCACATGTCAATTCAACTCGTGTGGACTTATCCATGGTAGCAGGATTCTGGGATTGGATTAAGGATGCTACCATGTATCTCAAGGAATGGGCAGGTCGGGGAACTATGGGTATTATGATGATTGCTTCTGTATTATTCAAGCATTTGCTGCCCTTGATGTGGGACATTCCCCTGCGGCCTGGTTAGCAACGGTTAATCGTTGGGTCGATGGTTGATATGTATTGTCCAACCCTCTTATTAATAGTTAAGCTGTGTGTTATCAGAGCCAATGAGACAGAAGTCCATCTCCCCCACATGTTTTCTTTCAAGACAATTTTGGGTATGTGGCCTTTGCACCCTGAGGGCTTGTTCCCATTGCACCAAGAATAGGCACATCCCTTATTCGACCCAAGGTTAGCCTTTGCACATCTCAGAGGTTCTCCTCATTGCACGAGATAAGGTAACCTGGGTATTTAGGACATGCTTAACTTCCTTGATCCTCACCTCCGTAGATGGAGGGGGTTGATCGGTGACTTAGCATGTTCCTTTGTCCTCAATTTAATATAAAAGGGGGAGATGTTGGGAGCCGAGTTGAAACGCCATTATAAGATGGCGCCGGTTTCCTGTTTCCGGGTTCTTAGTAAACAAGTAACAGCGCAGGCGCAAGTTGAGTAATCCTTGCCGCCTATGCTAATGAGGTTCTGGACATGCATCCAATCGTTGATGGTCACGTTGCTTGCCGCCTCCCCCTATGCTAATGAGGTTCTGGACATGCATCCAATCGTTGATGGTCACGTTGCCTATATAAGCAGGGTGCCTCACACATTCAGGGTCTTTCGCTCTCAACACTCAATCAAGCTACAGTCCTCAATAAAGCGTGAACCAGAAGAATCCTGTGTGCGGTGTCTTCCTTGCAGGCGAGGCGGGCGTCCACACCCCACGAACACAGAATTATCAACATCAATAGGTATCACATGTACTTTTCATGTTAATATATCTTCTGTCAAGTGAACTCACAGGCCTCAGCTGTTGATTAATCCAGGGAAATGATTTTGTTATACGTGTGTCAGCTATATATATATATATATATATATATATGATGCATTTGGGCATTCTCATTCATTCCTCCTTGTGTGGTGTTTTCTTATTACACCATAATACCACTGAAGGCTTAAAGATACTTAGAATTTAATAGATTTGCCTAAGTTCAGAGAGACAGTGACCTGAAGGTGCGTCTCCAAAAGAACAAGGGAGGCAGCGGAACACAGGGGCCGATTTCAGGGGAGAGAGGCCATTGCAAATGTCGCTAGAATCAATTGCCTATTCATAGGTTTAATGCTGATTAGTCGCTTAGGGCCCGAGGAAAGCAGATGCAGACACTGTATATTAATTAACATAATCTTAGTTGGGTTAGCAACTGTTTGACTTTGCATTCTATTGCTACGATAAAACATTTTGACCAAAAACAACCTGGGGAGGCAAGGCTTGTTTGGCTTATATTTTCACGTCACAGTCCATTATTGAGGGAAGTCAGGGTAGGAACTCAAGGCAAGAACTGAGGCAAGAGCTGATGTAGAGAACATGGAGGCATGTTGCCCATCATGGCTTACTTAGCTTGCTTTTCTTACATCACCAAAGACCGCTTGCCTAAGGGTAACACCATGGTGGGCTGAGCCCTCACACATCAGTCATTAATCAAGAAGGTGCCCCACCGATTCACCTGCTTGCCAGTCTGATGGAGAGATTTTCTAGATTGAGGTTCCCTCTTTCCAGATGATGCCAGCTTGTGACAAGTTGACAAAAACTAACCAGCGTGTCCTCAGATTCAAACAGACTTAACATGACCCTCATTTATTTTTTTCTCATGATGTAATCCTGAGAAGTTCAGTCACAAGGGAGTGGAGCTTGGGCTTATGCAGCCATGCATGGACCCAAGCGGACTGAGGCTCTGCCATCTTCAGCTCAGAGTTTCTCTGGTATCTCCATACAGTCAAGGAAGAGTAATGGACTCAGAACTCCACACAAGAGAGAGACATGGGATTCAGCCCCGAAGTCAGTGCTCATCATCATTAGTACACCTCTTGGCTCCTCCTAATTATAAAGGAAGCCAGGTACCATTATCAGCCTCATAGAAGGCAAAGCAGAACAGGAAGTTTCATGTGACGCTAGCAGTCTCTGTGCTGGGTTCTGTTTCTACTCCCAAAATAGTGATTACCTTCCTTACTGTTCACAGAGCGTACTGACTCCGACCAGGTGGAGACAGTTCAAAAAGTATCCAGCTGCTGTATCTGGCTTGAAGTCAGATTCTCCACAAAATGTGTATCTCTTTCATGAGGTGCGAATGATGTTCCCTAAGTTTTGACAACCGAAGGAGTATGTGTACTTCTTCCTGCCCTGCCATCTTGTCCCAGTGAGGAAATGTGCACAAGCGTGCATGCGGACACACACACACACACACACACACACACACACACACACACACACGAGGTGGGAGGATATCCATAGCAATAACGGCAGGAGCATTTCTTGCTGTAACTCTGTTTTGCATGTGAAAGCTAATGATAGATAGCAAGATGAGATCCTTTCTGATGCAGACAGTAGTAGAGCTGGGAAGTAAAAATGGGAAGGGCCTACGAAATTCAGATAAGTACTTCCTCAAGGATGTTTGAAAAGCCTAGAGGAAATTTCTTCTCTGTTTACACATACTCCACGGTGTGCACGCATCATATGCACATAGAGACTTGTGGAACAAAGTACAACATTCATTAAGACTGCAATAACTAAGACAAGATGCTCTGACAGAACTCTTGCCCAGCCACTTCATCTCCCCCACTCTACCGCCAATGAAGCAGGTCTCCTAACAGCTCATGCAACTTTTTCCTTTGGCCCTTAGAAACCTCCCCTTTGCCTTAGCTTTCTTGAATGTATCATTGCTTTTCTTCTTTTTTGTGGAGGAGTGGAGGCCATCTGGAATTGGATCTAGGGTCTAGCACATATTAGGTAAGCACCCTTCCACTGAACCACATATTCAGACCTTTTGGTACTTTTTAATATAAAATAGAGTCTCCCTAAGTTGCCTAGGCTGGCCTTGAATTCACTCTATTGTATAGAAAGGCTACTGAGAAACTCTTTTTATGGTGTTTACAGCACAAGGAAGCAAAGACAATTTGCCAAAAGAGATTTGGGTTAGACGTTCCTTCTAGATTCTAACATAGTATGGTGGGATAACTGCACATCTTTCAGACTGGGATGCAGTGCATCCCCCCTCATGTTCTTTGCATCCTCCAGTATCTTTCAGGAGCCCCCAAGTGTACAATCTGCCACTATTCAGTAGTAAAACATTCATTTTGTTCAGTTAAATGCTTATCAAGAATGATGGAGGAGCTAATGGAATGTGCACACAGGATCAAGCCTTGACATTTTGATTTATCTCTGCTAGCTTGGGGCGGTGGTAAGGAGCTGGGAAAGAACTGATAAAGTAAGCATCTGCTACAGTGTCAGGGGAAGCAACACCACCAGTTGACTCTGGAGCTCCCACAGACAGCTTATGTGGCCAAACACCCTAAGAACCCAAATGCCAGGTTTGTGCTTCCTTTCCCTAGGGAGAGAATGATAATTGAGTCCTCCACACTTGTCTGTAGATACAACTGCAACAGCACATAACACCTCCACACTTGTCTGTAGATACAACTGCAACAGCACACAACACCTCCACACTTGTCTGTAGATACAACTGCAACAGCACACAACACCTCCACACTTGTCTGTAGATACAACTGTAACAGCACATAACACCTGAAAGTATGTGAGGATCGTTTTAGGATCTTTTAATGGAGTTAAACTCCATGTCTTTACCCCATAAAGAAAAATAAGATAAACAAAACCCTGAAACTCTAAAGACACCAATGCCCCACCCTTTTTTACCCAGATTCCTAGCTCAGGGTGTGAAAACAAGCATTTCTTTCCTGATTGAGGTGGATGCTGTTGAATGCTTTCAAAAACTCGGAATTATCTTTGCCAGGAGTAAAACATGACTTTATTCTAAGACTGAAGCAAACAATTCAGACTTTATTTGTGAGGCATTGCATCCTAGAGAGAAGTTGCATTAGTTACTGTTCCTTTTGCTGTGATGGAATACACTAGGAAAAGCAATGTAAGAAAGGATGAGCTTATTTTTGGCTCACAGTTTGAGATACAGTCTACCATATCAGGGATATGGCAAGAGATTGAAGTAGCTGGTCACATCTCATTCACAACTGGAAAGCAGAAAGCCATAATCTCATGCTTCTGCAGTCTCCATTTTCTTTTTACATAGTCCAGGATGGGAGCTTAGAGATTGGTGCCACCCACAGTGGGCAGGTCACCTTGTCTCAGTTAACCTAATCAAAATAAGCATTCATAGGCATGCCTGGGTGATTCTAGATATCATTAAGTTACAATAAAGGTTTAACCATCACAAAAGTGCCATACCTGCATGACTAGAAAGCATTCCCAACAAGGGTTGGATATCTCTACCAAGTCTCCCAAATCAAGACTAAGGACAAGTTCGTCAAGGTCAAGGCTGTACTAATAGGGTAATGAGCAAACCCTGGTTGTAATGGAAAGAATGTGATGCTACAGGATTGAGTACTTTTTAGAAGTTTTGACTTAGGGCACAGCTTCTCTGTTTCTCAGTCTCCTTTGCGTTGTGTGTGGTCCACATGACAAAGTGCACCCAATGGAGCAAGCAGTGATGGTGTATATCTGCAAGAACATCTTTGCATTCTTTCCCTCTCCACAACAAGAGGGCAGAGACCATGTGACCTCAAGAAGGCAAATGGTAGAATGGACAGAATTTCCATCAGTTTAAGCTCTATAGTGATACTGAACCCCATTGGGATTAGACAGAACTTTTGACAAAATAGTGCTTTGAAGGTGAGCCAAATATTTTAGGACCAGTGGCCCCAGCAGAGGTATTTGGTACGGGCAAGGATTTTTGTGTGTGCTGCATTTAAAAACTTAAAAGGAAGACAAATTTAGGGATTATAGGCAATTTGCAAGCAATAGTAAAATAAAGTAGAGAATATATCTATATCTATCTGTCCATTTATTTATTTATTTAGGGTCTTATAATTTTTAAAACATCTAGACCTCAAATTTTTATATCAAAAAGACTATAAGTACTTACAGCAATGATGATTGATCTATGAAGTTTTCTGAGCTAAATAAAATGATTCATCCCCGTGGCAACATCAGATAAGCCTTCTGCTCTGAAGAAGAGTTTAGGAAAAAAATGTGTAATGTCTTGCTGGTAACATTACACATTTATCCAAACTCTTCTTCAAAGCAAAATGGCTTTAATCACCAAAGAAAGAAATTTCAAATATGCACATCTTGGAAATATGTACATCATTTGTGTTTGGTTAGCATAAGTGAGTGACCTGACCAAGCCACCTCTGCTGGCTAGTTTTATGTCAACTTGACACAAGCCAGAGTCATTTGGGGAGAAGAAACTTCAATTAAGAAAATGCTCCCACAAAACTGGCCTGTGGTGCATTTTCTTGATTAACAATTGACGTGGGAAGGCCCAGCTCACTGTGAGCAGTGCCACCCCTGGGCTGGTGGTCCTGGGTACTATATGAAAGCAAGTTGAGTAAGCCATGAGGAGCAAGACAGCAAGCAGCACTGTACCACAATTCTGCTCTAATTCCTGCCTCCAGCTTCCCACCTTGAGATCCTTTCCTGACTTCCTTCCTGATGGACTGTGATGTGCAACCGTAAGCTGAAACAAACCCTATCTTTCCCAGGTTGCCTTGGGTCATAGTATTTTATCACTATAGATAAATCTAAGACTTAGAAAGAAAGTTTAACACAACACTCGAGGTCAGAGAGGCAGGAAAAGTGAGCCAGAAATTCTCTAATGGCTTATGGGAAAATGCCTTGATCTATGTATACTAGCTGTGACGAGCACCATTATAACATTTATGAACATACATCAGACTGTATGTCCATTGCTCAGGGCTGGCTCACCTTGTAACTTATAGTGATAAGGTGTGTTCCAAAACCAGAGGACTTTGTCGATGTAGGCTCAATGCTTCACTGCTTGCCTTTAGAAAAAAATTACGATATTAGAAGTTGGTTTGGGGAATGATGTCACAGGAGATGAGACCATTTCATGAAATTTCATGAATAAAGGTACTGGCAGAAGCATGGTTTATCTGCTGTTGTTGAGAGTTTCAGTGACTCTGCTCAACCATGACTCAAAAACATTAGATGGAAATTTGAAGAAATAAATAACTCATAAATTAATTTCAATGCCATTGTTAGTAGTGTGATGATGAACCCTTTCACTGCCCATCCATCCAGCGTATTCATAGAGTGTGTGCCGATGCAGACAGACCATTAGACCGTTAGTAGTTCTGTCTGTCATCAGACTGACCGTGTGGTACGATGCCACAGCACTTGTGTTCAGGTAGTCATTCGCAAGTTGATTATATCAAGGAGAAATGCTAAGGTGTTTCTCACAGGTGAATAAACTATGGAAAGGGGGACAATAAGGATGCTATCTGTGAAAACTGTGAAGGTTAAGAAATTCATGGCATTTTTCACTGCTTAGGGATTAGTGAAGATGGACAAGGAGTTTTGTTTGTGTGTGAATAGGAAAAATAGTATGTAGAGGGTTAGGAACTTTCTGTGGTATCAGGCATCCTTTGGGGAACTGGAATGCGAAGCCATACTCCAAATGACATTCATCAAAAAGACACCATCTTCCATCTTCCCCGTAGCCACCTGGGGCTCAGTAGGTTGTGGTGAAGGATGTGATGAAGGGTGTTTCCCTGAACTGGGGTGGGCTATTTGACCAGCAGCCAGGTGTTTTTGCCTGGGAGGATGGCCATCAAACCTTCTATTGTGACTACTTTGCTCACAGATCTACTGGGAAAGCTTTCAGGAAGGTAGTAGAGGGAGTGCCTGGCCCAACTATTATGCGTCATTTCAGAAATACTCTGGCTACCAGGTGCTACAAAAGTCCCAAGAAACCAGAAGTCTGTGACTTCAGAAAGGTCAGAGCCACTTGTGTGCTGCTGGTATCTCTTCTTGAAGCCATAGTAAGCAATATGGGGAGCCCTACCTCACCTCTGCCCCAGAGCTACTCACCTGTTTGGCTGTAGAGACATAGATGTCACTTTCAAATGCAACTGTATGCATCTGAAAAGTTCCATGATTTTTTTTAAACATCAGTCATTTGTTCCCTGGGAGTCCTGATTAGTTTCCCAAGGTGTGTTGAGGGAAAGACATTAGATAGGAGAAAGAGGCACACAAAAGTTGGGGTACTTGCTCATAAACTCTGTGTTCTTAAGTCTTCTTGGAGCCTGTTTTACCAAATATGCCAGTTTGACAAGATGATGGACAGTGATTATCCATACTCAATTTTGTGGTCGAGTAATTTAAAGACCACGTGACAGCTTAATGCACATTTGGAATCACATAGAAACTGCTAGAGGTCAGTAGAACCCAGGAAGGTTGTGTTTGATTCTGCCAGAAAGAGAGGATGGATTTTACTCAGAGTCTACATTTGACCCCCTCTCAGGACACACTGCAGACCGCATGGAATGTGCTAGAATATATAGTTCCTGTGAAAAGCGTCTTGCCTGGTAAGATGGATTGGCTGCAGAACTTTAACTATGGCCTCACATAAGTCTAGCACCCTGACATGATCCTTCTCTAATTATGGACTTGCACAAGTATGGCACCCCGATATGTAGCTAGAGGCACAGGTTGTAATATTATGGTCAAACGTGTTGCCTAACGAATCCATTTCCATGCATGTTCTTACCCTTAATGTATATTGGTTAAATTTTGCTCCTTATTATGTATATAGAGCATACATTGAAATTAGATTTTATGCTAAGCTCCTGTGGTCCACAGTGAATTCATAGTTATTGCCGGACTCTAATTACAGAAGTAGGAAGCAAGGGGAGTTGGTGGGCTGGTTTGATACAGAACTAACATTCCTGCAAGGTACCTACATAGGTGTAATTACCAGATGGTCTTGAAGGAAGAGGAGACTCATCTGTCCAGCCTGTGAAAGCTACTTATAACAGGAGAGGACTGTCAAGGTAGGCAACTCAACTTACTCAGGAACACGGAGATCTTTCCTAACAGTACCAACCTATGGGCAGTGACTTCATTTTCTCACCAACCCCCTCACCAGAGACCTGGCAAGGCTGCGATGCCCATCTGTGTTATAATCCAGTCACTTTCAGATCTCCACTTTGGGTTAGCTCTCCTAAATTTTCACTGTTTGAGTGTGGGAAATAAAGCTTTAAGGCAGCTCTAGAAGCTTCCTCTTCCGTATACATGTGGTAGGGCGAGAGCTGAATGCACTGCTAGGCTCCTTCCTCCCCTGGATTCTACAGCAGTAATACAGCCGTTAAACTCCACACTCTTCATTCCATTGGAGCCTTCTATGGAGCATCCCCAACCTGGTCTTCCACAGCATGTGGGTTCAAACAACTGCAGTTAAGAATTTACAGCTTTGCACAGCATTCCATGGATGCTTAGCATCTCATTTCCGTTCAAATCTGGCTATGTCTGGAAAAATATTATGCTACCCAAATTGTATCCATCAGCATCCAGATGGGAAACAGCTACTCCACAAGTTTTAGTGTAAGGAACACCAGCTTTTATAGACTTCCAGGAGAACCGGCAAGTGAAGGTTGGGAAAGCTGACTCCAGCAACCCCAGGCTGGCACAGATTCACAAGCATACCCCTATAGCTGTTATTCTTCTTGGGGTGTCTGACGAAGTTCTATCAGCTCTCTTTGCTGAGGCAATGGAGCAGGTAGACCTTGGGAGATTGCTGGGAAGCTGGTTAGAATCACACATCTGGTCAGAGCTTCACCCGCTCCTCTTGGGTACCTTTAGATAGTCATGTTGCTTGGGTGAGGATCATGGGAAATGAGATGCAAGGCTTCACCTCTGTGGTACAAAGAACTGAGCAAGAGGCGTTGATGACAGTGAGCTGACTGCGGGCTGCTACAGTATGCTACTGTTTGGACTTCTTTTCCAAAACTCATGAAGTAGTTTAACTCATGGGGGCATCTTTCAGAGATAACTAGGTAATACACACTCCACCCTCCTGCCAGGATAGATACCATCTTTGTGGGATTGATCTGCCCGTGTTGAGTTATAGAGTGAATTCTCTCAGACTCCACTCCTTTCTGCCCTGTCCACCCACTGTGTGTGCCATTCTTCCTTGCTAGGATGCCACTGGAAGGTCCTGTCAAATGC
This sequence comes from Cricetomys ansorgei, assembly GCA_026225945.1. Classification (NCBI taxonomy): domain Eukaryota; kingdom Metazoa; phylum Chordata; class Mammalia; order Rodentia; family Nesomyidae; genus Cricetomys; species Cricetomys ansorgei. The sequence goes on along the minus strand of JAMJFZ010001815.1, from coordinate 2,207,994 downwards.
CAGCATATTGCTCTAGACTTCTCAGCCCTCACAACTACAGAAATCGGTTTTGTCTCTTTATAATCTAGCTTGTGATGCTCTGTCACAACATTGGAACACAGAAAGTAGTAGTGGTTTTGTGTTAAGACAATTTTATGGGAAAATTCAGTGATTTAGGTATGGTACAGTCTAGTAGCAGAGTAAGTGAGGGCCCAGACTCAACTGTTCAATTGCCACATTTTTTTCCTATATGGGTGCACGTCCTTTGACAAATGTCACCCTGTTTCCCCACCATCTATGAGGTGCCTTTGTTCCCCTCCCTCACTTTGAGTGTGTGAGGCAGGTGTGAGCCCTGGAGCCCAGTTTTTGTCCTTTCAGAGCTCTGTTTAGACATCACTTAAAAAGAAGCTGCCCACCTCGCAGGAACCTGGGAAGCCCCACAGAGAAGTGGAAGAAGCCATTCAGCAAGCTGCCCTACCTGCCGGAAGTGTGAATGAGACCAGCTTAGACCCGCTGGCTCAGTGCTACGCAGCAGCAGTTAGGATGCCCCAGAGAAACAAGTTGACAGATTTCCTAGCCAAACAGCAGCGGCGTGAGAAAGCCTACCACTCCGGTTTTCACTCGTGACAGTTGGCTTTGAAGCAATAAACAGTATCCGCTAGAGCGGGGGAAGCGCAAATGGCGGCATGCTGCTCACAGCACTTGTTTCTATTTATGTTTTCCCCGGGGTGTTTGTACAGGGTTTGACAAAAATCACTGCGATGTTCTTAACTCCTTCATTGGGGGGCAGTCAGTCACAGACCTCTTGGAAGCAGGTGTCAAACGAAATGTAAGCAAGAAAAAAAGAAAAAGTTTTATGAAAGAGGACTCCTCAGGTTTGCTTAGAGAGACTGGGAATGTTAATGAGAGGACTGTTCCTGAAGACATGGCCATCTAGCCTCTATTTGAGTTTTCCTTTCTGTTAATTAATTTGATATATGAGACTGAAGAGATCAAAATGTAACAATGAAAAGTCTACCGGCAATTCACACTCTCCAGGTATAACACAATTTTAAATAATTCCTCTGCATTGTCTAAACCCACAATCATAATAACACACTTGGTGGGAACCGTTATTATCCCTGTTATTATCCCCTGAGGAGAATGAACTTCATACTTGACCTTTGTAAAGAGCTCATGTAGTAGTTTGAGAGGCAGGAGCTGGACTCTAGATTTCTATTCCACAGTGTGATTCCAATGGTTTACCAAGGTTGGCCAGAACACAACCACCCTCATCATACACTGAGCTAAAAAAAATTGACAAATGACAGCACAACATGGATTTTCTCCTCTGGCCAGCCACAATATGCTCCATCACCAGGACATGCAGCTCCAAGATATTTTTAAAGTTTGCTTTCTGTGGTCATATTTATTATATTTATTTATTTATTTATATTATTTTATTAATTTATATTATATATATTTATTTTTATATTATATACTATATACTATGGTATATACTATACATAGTATATATTATCTAATATACTATATAATAAATATTACATTTATTAACTCCTATTATTTATATATTTATTAATCTTTTAGAGATGTGTGTAAGGACAATTTTAATGCTTATTTTGCTCTTTTAAAAGACTTTAAGTCTTACAGATATGGATGATTTGATATATATATATTCAGTCATCCTTTGGAGTGCATGGGGATGGGGTCCAGGACCACTGGGGTCAGAATTATGTGATGCCCAGGCTTTTATAAAATGATGTGGTATTTGCATGTGTGTGTGTGACATGCACAATCCTCCTGTGTGCTCTAAGTTATGTCTAAATTACTTACAAGATGCCAAGTAAATAGTTCTCATACTGTATTATTTAGGAAATAATAAGAAAAAAGCTGGCAGAATTTTCAATATGGACACAATTTTTTAAAGATACTTAAATTAGCCAGGCAGTGGTGGCGCACACCTTTAATCCCAGCACTCAGGAGGCAGAGGCAGGCAGATCTCTGTGAGTTTGAGGCCAGCCTGGTCTACAGAGTGAGTTCCAGGACAGCCAGCATTACAACAGAGAAACCCTGTAAGATACTTAAATCGCATAGTGAACTCATAGACATAGTGGGATAAATGTATATGTTCATGAGAAATGTATAGATGTGTGTGTATGTGGGAAAGAAGGAGACTAAAACACTTTTTTTTTTATCCTGGTTTTCCTTAGACTTCATGGACACTGTTGTGTGTTTGTAAACACATCTTTCATAGTTGCAAGGGATTCCTTTCATGCCTTTTCTGTGAACTTGGGTATTTCACTAAATTTAGAGCACAGAGAAGCTAAAGCATAAAGAGACTTCCTTGGAAATTCCACTAATTTACCATGGATGCTTTTGATATCTGTAAGTCCAAGGGCTTACGTCTGTCTTCAATTTTCTTCCTTAGACAGAAAGTTAGAACAAAAAACACTTAGAGGCTTTGAGTATAAATATTTGGGCTCCAATTCTTTCTCACTGAAGAGATCTTGGTCAAATAAGAGCAACACACACTCCTGCAGTGTTGATCTCTCCACACAGCAAGTGTGTGGTGATATCTAGAACCAAGAATATGTGAAAATGGCTGCATGATGGGTATCCAGACTTCAGTCATATTAATTCCTTTCTCCAGCACCCCATCCTCCTCCTCCTCTTCTTACCCCTTCTCCTTTTCTTCTTCCTCTTCCTCCTCTTCCTTCTCTCCTTCTCTTCCTGTTTCTCCTCCTCCTTCTCATTCTCCTAGTCATCGTCTTCTTCTTGTTCTTCTTCTTGTTGTTCTTTTCTTGTTCTTCTTCTTGTTCTTGTTGTTGTTCTCTTCCTCCTCCTCCTCCTCCTCCTCCTCTTCCTCCTCCTCCTCCCTCTTCTTCTCCTCCTCCTCCTCCTTCTTCTTCGGAAAGAAGGGCATACTTAGGTGTGTGTGTAATATATGTACAAATATACATGCATGTATTTATGCAGGCAGTCTCCCTGATTGCTCTCAATTTTATTTTTGAGATATGGTCTCTCATTGAGCCTTGTGCTTGTTCACTGATTTGGCCGGATTGACTGGCTAGAATGTCCCATGGATCCTCTTTTTCCTGCATCCCCATTGTTGAGGTTACAGGCACAGGTCCCATGCTTGGCTCTTTTTACAGGGCAAGACAAAATGCCACAAAGTGTCCTGTTCTTGCTGGGACTGGGCAGTTTTTCTTGAATTGAAAGCCCTTGGTTAATTTTCAATGATATTAAAATCTTGTTTTTAGAAATAATTGTCAGTGTTCTTGCCTTCATGGTGCAAGTGGAGTTTTGGGAGGCCTCATGCTTCTATGCCAGAAGTACTTCTGCAGCCTGCAATTCAAACGCAGCCCTTGGGAGAACGGAACTAAACTCACACTAGAACAGAGATGGAGCTTATATAAGCTTGAGAAGGAGGGGCCTAGTGAGCCATGTTGTTTCACTGCATCTCTAACATCCTGTGTCTTAATAAGCTTCCTTCCAAGACGGAAGGTTTTAATCTGGAAGGAAACAGCTATATAACAGCCGGTGTGATGTTTTCCAGTCTGTTCCATGTTGTTCCAAATGACAGGACTTTCAGCGGCTGCATAGTTATTCCAATGGATGCCTATGTATATACAAGTATTATAGGTGTCACATTTTCTTCATCCATATATTTGTTGATGGACAGTTAGGTTATCCCCTGGATACTGTAAATGGTGCTATGGGAAGCATCAGAGTGTGTGGGGATTTCATAATGGTTTCATGCCCCTTGTATATAAATCTGGACCTATGGTCATTCTATGTTTAATTCTTTCAGAAACTCACAACAATTTTCCATAATGGCTGCATTAACTTGCCTTTCCAACAACAGCATACAGGGCTCTCTTTTGCCTCACCCTTGCCAGCGGTGATTTCCTTTTCCATAACAGACATTCTACTTTGACGAGGTTTCATCTCACCATGCTCTGGACACGCATGGTCTCATTATAATGATGCTGAGCTCATTTTCACATGCCTATTGGCTATTAGAATGTCTTCTTTCAGAAATGCCTATTAGGTCTATTGTCAATTTAAAAATAATCTAACTATTCTTGCTTTCCTTTTCTGGCTACTGGGTTGTTGGAATTGCTCTTGCATTCTGGATACATGCCATGCAGGCAATTCAGAGTCAGCAAATACTCTCTCTCATATGTAGTGGCTTTCTCACTCTGATCTTTCTGCATGTGAAGCTTTTTATTTTGATACCATGTTATCTGATTCTGCTTCTGTCTTCTGTGTCTAATCCAATGCTACCAAGTATTTCCCCTGTGCTTTATCTTAACCAATTCAGGGTTTCATTTGTGTGTGTGTGTGTGTGTGTGTGTGTGTAGAAGTGGGAGTCTAGCTTCATTCTTATGCATATAGGTGTCCCATTTCCCTGACTCTATTGGCTGAGGAGACTATCTCCAATACATGTTCTCAGCATTTTTGCTGGCCATTTGTTCCACTGGAAAGACTTCATTTTAAGTCTTCTAATAAGCATTTTAGACAAGCCCATTTGGACTGATTCTTTTAAACACTTAAAGAAAATTACAGTGTGTGCGTATGTGTGTGTGTGCACACACGGTAGGGTGCATACCACACGTGTGGAGGTCAGAGGACAAGTTGCAGGAGTCGGTTCTCTACTCACATTCTGTGGGTCCCAGAGATTGAACTCAGGTCATCAGGCTTGGCAACAGGCGCCTTTACCACTGAGCCATCTTACTGGTCTTGGATTGATTCCTGTAGGAGGGGACAATGCTATCACTATGTACTTTACAGAAAGCCTATGGCTAAATATTAGTTTATAAGGTGTAGGTGGCTATCTACTAACGAGTTTCTGAGCAGTTCAGTATGTCAATTCTTCACCCTGGTCACCTATAACTCTGATCTCACTATTTTACAGTAACCAGGGTCCTACTGTTTCAGTTCTTGGCTTTATAGACTGATGATTATGAGGGGTGGGCTCCATGCTGTGGACCTCCAACCTACTCTCAGCTCTATCCAGTTACCTAACAAATATGGCAAAGGCCTATTTGCATAATGAAGGAAACCTGTAGCTTAGTCTTATCTTGGAATCCTTTAGCAGCCAAGCTAAGTCACCTTCATGGGGGTTGGGGGGTGGGACTCAGGGCCTAAGGGAAGAGTTCTCTCCTTGTTGCCTGAGACTATGGGAGAGGAACTACAAGAATTCCTCCACAGCAACTTTGCTCTTCCATAATAGCTCTACCAGAGAGCAGTGGGCAGGTGAAGATCATGAACAAGCAAACATCTTAATCATAGATTTACATAAAGCCAACACCTGCAGATAATACAAATTGCCAAGGCCAACAATATATAAAACAATTATTACAAACATAACTAGAAGTAAACTAACCAACATTTCTGCTCTCTGGGTAGCCACTCCCTCGAGGCTGTTGATGGTGTAGTATGTTAGGAATTACACACTGAGAAGAAAAGCCTGGATAAATCATGATATTTCCCAGAAACCATCTTTTTTTTTTTTCTTGAGATTTGAAGGACAGAAAACTATCTAAGATTAGTTGTGTCATCTGGTTGTATACCTCCTCTGTGAGGAGGAGCCACCAGTCTGCGGTCCCTGTATCAGAATTCCAGGAAGATGGTCCTTTAGGATGGATTTCGCCTTCTGGTCAGCTAGCACATCATGGAGTAAAGTTCTTCCTCTTCCACTGCCTGCCTCTGATGTGTGTGCAGCAGTCAGACTGAGACATCATCATGTCTACTTCCATCTCCTTTGGCCTTTACCGTGTGTGTGTGCGTGTGCGTGCGTGCGTGTGTGTGGGCATGCGTGCGTGTGTGTGTGTGCGTGTGTGCGCGTGCGTGGGTGTGTGCGTGTGTGCGTGCGTGTGTGTGCGCGTGCGCGTGTGTGCGTGCGCGTGTATGTGCGTGCGTGTGTGCGCGCGTGTGTGCACGTGGGTGTGTGCGTGTGTATGCGTGTGTGTGTGTGTGTGTGTGTGTGTGTGTGCGCGCGTGTGTGTGTGTGTGTTGGTATCCTTGGTGTTTGTATCAAGCAACCGCAGTTAGGTTGTGAGCTCTAGCCTCCATACAATGAGTGCATAAGGCATAGAATCTTATTCTATCTACCTGTACTGTGGTACCCCATGCCTTAACCCTTCTCAGCCTTTCCCACCCACTCTTCTATTCTCTACCTAGATCAACTACTTGTGTTCCTACATATAAGAGAAGCAATTGGCATCTGTTTCTCTGCCTGACTTATTTCACTTAACATAATTTGCTACAGAAAATGGATTTGAATGTTATCTTTCTGCAGGAGCTATGTTAATCTCAGTGTTGTTCCAAATTCCATGTAAGTGCTGCTAAAGTAAGTTTGTATATGGCAGTCTTTAACCTTCTGTTGGAAAACATGGTGGCTTTTGCCTTGTGTTGGGAAGGAGATACAAGAGAGGAAACAAATTTAACTTAGAAAAATAAGGTTAACCAACTTCTTAGAGACATTTTAAAGGTACATATTATAGCCTGATTCTTGGGTCCAGAAAATAGTGTAGAAGAGTCTGGACCAGGTAAACCTTCTTTATTAGAACGTGGATTCACAGCTCAGACCAAGGACAAATCAAGGAAGTGGTTCACCTAAGGCAAAGGGGTGCCCTATACACAAGAAATCCTGCTGCCAGTTCTCATCCAAGTTTTCTCAGGCATTCAGACTTAGAAACTATCCTGTCCTGATTGGTCAATGGGTGGGATCAAATGTAAGCAACTGTAAGTCAGCCCTGGCTACCAGGCTAAGGCCCATTCCCAGAAGATTGGCCCTCTCTAGGTGAATAGGGCTGTTATTTTAACTCCAGGGCTACATGGAAATTCTGGGTCTCTATAAAGATTCATTGGTGATAACAAAGTAGGTGTGATCCCACAGGAACTTCTTCAGTGGCAGATCTGCTTGGCAGTGGTTCTCAACTACCTCATCAAAAGCCACTGGTTCTCTTTATACTGAGATGTGTGTGCTGCCAGACTCTGTCCAGAAAAAGTCTATCTCTAGATTCTTTCAGAGCCCCATGGCTCTCCCTTCCAGGCTCTAATCTCTTCACCAGAATCTTTTTAACATGCAACCGCAACATGGGTTGCTGCTTTAATCCCTTGTGTTATTGTGTTTTCTTCTACTTCTGGGACAATAATGAAGTCATTGGAGACAGAAGGTACTGCATTTTTCCAGCATCATTGATTTCTGCCACACCTTGACTTTTCTGATCCAGAAAAGTGCGGATCCTCAGCTAGAACCTCAATCTTCAAGTTAGCCTGATTTGTTTCCCCAGTATGTTACAGTTCAGTTAGGAAAGAGGGAAAAATCTAAGGAATATCACTCAATGGAGGCCTTCCGTCAGCCACACATGGAGTTATTTTTCATTGGGCTATGACAATGAGAGGCTGGTATCTTACAACAGAATAAGCTGTGTATTGCCTGCTACATGTAGTTCAGATCCATGTCAGATGGAGATTAGGAGGACTGGAAAAGTCTGATTATCCATGAGTTTCAAAGCACAACTTCTCCCAATGTACAAAGTAGTCACAGTCACACTTTGCTTAATGATGGGGCTATGTTCTTAGAAATGCATCATTAGGCAGATTCTTCATTGTCTGAACACCAATACTTAAACACACCTAGAAGGTGCAGCTCTACTATACAGTGGCTGCATGATGCATAGAGTTGAACACCTGGTCTTTGAAATGTCGCTATGTGGGGTTAGTAGAGTCTCTGAAAAAAAAAAAAAGAGTACTTGAATTGCTGGACAGTGGGACTGTCAAGGATTAGGGCAACAGCTCAGGGAGGGGATGCTTTAAAAGTTCTGAGTGTGCACTCTGAAGTCTGACAAAGACTGCAAGCCTCCTGACTGTGTGATAGTAGGCAAATGGCTTAACCTCTTAGAGCCCACTTTTGCTGGAGCTAACAGAACATCTATCTGCCATGGAAAGCGGTTTTGTGAGACCTGTATGCACACTGCCTGGTCCACAGTTCTGGGTAGATTGCATTTTTGATCGGTATCAGCACCTATGGTCTATAAAGAACCAGAAAATAATATTTTAGGTTGTCTTGGCTATAAGACCTCCATCATTAACGACTCAACTCAGTCAGTGGCATGAGAGTGAACGAAGACACAGGAGGGTCAGTGCAGGGACGGGGCATCCCCACCAAGTTCTGTGCACTAGTGCCCTTGGTGTAGCACTGTGTTGTTCATTAGCTCTGTTAGCTCATGTGTCTTTCTTTAGTCAGGAAGGAGTTATGTTTGTGTATTGACTTTGGTTTGAAAGTGACACCAGAGAGCTCAGCACTTACTTTTTACTTCCTGTTCCTTGACCCCTAGCTGTTCTTCACTCCCTCCTCCTTAAAATAATAATAATAAAAAAAAATGCCGAATATTCCTAGCCTCCATACACCCTGGATCAGCAGCAGAGAACACTACAGTGGCTGAAGTGTGAGCCCTTGCCCCTCGTTGATAACAGGAGACCAAACTGTGGCTGCTACCCTTCCCAGGTTGCCAGGGAGACTGAGTTCCATAGCTCTAGCTTGGGAAAAGACACCCAAATTCTAAGTCAAAGTCTGGTTCCCAGAGAGTAAACTGAATAAGGCCAAACCATCGGCTGGTTTGAGACATCTCTGCTTCCTCCTTTATCTCTGATCTACCCAACGTATTTCCTTTCTTTCCAGCTTCTTCCAGTGGCATTGAGATCTCAAAGTACATGGGGTCTCATATATACGTTCTCTGAGCTAAGCTACTGGCTGCCTCCGGGGCATGCTGCAGCTACCTTCTACCCCAATCCCACTCTTCCCAGCAAGGCTGCAGAAAAAGCCAGTTTTAAGTATCTGGAAGAAAGTCATCATTTTGTGACTAATTGTGCCAATGGCCAACGATGAAAAAAGAGGAGTCTTCTCCAAGTCATCACAACTGCCCCAAGTAGCCTATGCTTCCTGAACTTCCCAATTGCCTATGCTATCTTCACAGCAAACCCTGATACCTGCTCTGATTTGAGGGTTCCTTCACATTCTATCCAGAAAACTACAAATGACCCAGAATGACTTTTGGGGACCCAATCAGCTGATTTTTCCTTTCTATGTTAGGTGAAAAGACCAAGGGTAGTTTGACATCACAGTGGGTGTGACTTAGATGGTAATGAGAAGAGTACCAAAATTAATAAAAACATTTAAGGTACTATCAAGACGTATTAGCCTAAAATATGGGTTTCCTATTTGATTTTGGCTCCTGCCATTTTTCTTCATGTGACAGCCAGGAAGAAAATGTGAGCTGAATTTGACCACCTTCTGGTTTCTGGCTAAGCTGCGCCCCCATGCACTCTCTGGAGGCCTGTGGTCACTGACGTTGCTCCTCCCCTTCTAGGTCTGGTGTGCCTCAGTACCTTATTCGTCTCCAGAAGGGCTGTGTGGTTACTCATTCAGCTGCACGTCCAGCGTTTCCAGATTAAAACAGAGACACTTCTAGATAAATGAAAACATGTTTTATTTACAAGTCTGTACACTGTGTACACATAAAAATATACAAAACCAAAATAGAAAATATCCAAGTGTTAAAATGTGTACAAACACTTTTTAAAATGCACTTCTTGGAAAAACCTCAAGCCATTAATTAGTTTGAAGAGAACACATTACATTTTAAAAATTATCATACAAAAAAATTCCCAAAGCCTTTAAAAAAGTTCACTGGTTTCTAGCAGAAAGATTCCACAAGTATTTATCTAGAGCAAAACAGGGTGTGTGTTGTAAACTGAGGTTTTAATGCTACCGTTGCACTTGTGTTTGAAATCTGTTTTCCAGAGAACAAACGAATATTTCTTCCCTTACTCTCGAAAAAGCCATGGTTGATCAACAGACTCTCCAGAATTCAGAGCTATATCAGGCTTCTGACTAAATACAACACTGGGGTAATGGTTCTATGAATGGTACCTTTTAATATTTTGGTCGTTATTTGCTAATATGGTCAAGATGTGTAGAATGTGAGTGTGTGTGTGGTGAGGGCAGAAGATTGGCTTATTTTCAGAAGGACGTAAAACTCTTAAAAAAAATTAGTGTCTTAATAATTAAAATAAAATTTATTGTAAAGCATTCATCGCAAAGATGAATGAAAAAGATAACAGAAACCACCCCTGTGTGTAGATAAGTATATATACAATTATATAACTATCTACATGCACACTTCTGTGCTAAGAATAAGAACTCTAACACCTGCCTTAATTCTTCAAACGTCACTGCAATAATCTTGTAGAGAACATGATGAGTTACTTTTCTTACCGAAGGCTTCATTCACCTAACGAAACAAGAACCAGGACTTGCATTTTATTTTCTTGAGCTGTTAGAGGAATGCTGCTCACTCACCAAGTGTCTAAACAAAGCCTAAGGGACAGGAACGTGGAGTGATCTCACAATGGAAGTGTCCAGATACAAAACATGTGCTGAAATGCAGGAATATTTTACCCAAGTTACTCATGTCTAAACAGAGCTGCCTTGATCAGCCACACAGCCATGGGGTAGCATTCGACCTGTTTGAAAGTCAGAATCTGAAATGGACAGACAGTGTGATGGGACAAGTCTGAAAACTAATGTCATAAGAAAATCTTATAAAACTTAATCAAGTCACTGATGCACACCAAAGTCTTTGATCATAGCATAACTTATGGGAGACTAATTACACTGGATGCACCCAAACAGTGCCCAGTTAATCCAGAAGATATGAGTATGGTCAGCTGGCAGCACAGGCTGAACTTTGTTCCAGCAGATGTACTGGCTAATAAACACAAAAGAGTGAGCCAGGCCCTATGACATCCAATTCTGAAAACATTAATGACCCCTGCATTTGTTCAGATGTTGTGGCTCCAATGACAGAGGACTACCAGAGAGTCCAGGTTGACTGGCAGTGGGACTAAGAGGTCAAGACACAAGTGAAGCGCCATTTCTGAAGCAAAGCACCAGGCAGACAAAGAAAGATAAAGCAATTCTGATGTACTCAAGCCCCTAACTTGCCTATTAAAGCAAATCTTATATATTTTACACACTCGTTTCTCCAGAGCTCTCTACAGAATTAGTGAGGATGTGATGAGCCTGGCCTGTCACATGTGCCTAGTCCTGTTATTCCATGGGGAAGTCTGCTGCCTCATGTGAGCAGCCAGAGACACATGTTAGAGAGAATCTGGAAGTGGCTGGATTGCCATTCTTGGACAACATTAGTGTCTTTGTAATAGGAATGAAAACACAGAGTGATATTCTCTTGCAACACCAAGGAATGTGACATTTGTCAGTCCTGAGAGTGGAGCAAGCAGCACCTGGTGGCTTCTGGTGGCACCATGAGGATCTAACCGGGGTCCCTTCACAGAAGAGGTCTGACAGTTCTGGAAGATCCAGATCCAAAGAGAAATGAGGTGGGAGGCCGGTTCGTGTCACTGTTCTACAGGTGCTGTGGGCTCACGCCAGGTTAGTGAACGCACTGTGGAAGTATTTAATCAATGTCTGGCAAAATACTGCCACTTAGGACCCATTTAGCCAACACAAGAAGCGGTCCTCACATTAACCATCATTGTGTGACATTTGCAAGAGGCTCAGCCATTTAAACTTTTAAATACAAGAGTGCCTACCCAACAGTATATTAATATGTGCACCACATTTTCTGAATGTTTAACAGACTCTGATTTCCAAGAGTCTTTAGGGCCATAATAAATTCAAGAAATTTAATTAAATTTCCTTTATGCTCTGCAGTCTCCTTGTAACCCCTGTAAAACTGAAAGCAGCCTTTTAAAAGTACATGTGTGACAACAGAACGCTGTTTTAACAACCTTTGAAGTGTTTTGTGGGGCTTTTGAACTTGAATATTTACACTGACCTCAGTAAATTATTCTTTAACCGAATTCTCATGCCACCAAAGGGGACTGCTCAGGGTAAGTATGCCTGTAAGGGAACCCCTTCAAGACTATAAAACGAGACTTAATGCTTGCGAGCATTTAAAATGGCAAATCTTGGAAGATCTAGAAAGATCCAAGGACTCCAAGAGCAAATACTCATCTCACATCAGCGCTTCCTCCTCCAGGGTTACAGAGATGATTAGACATGTCAACACCAGGACCAGGCCAAGCTTTTATGAGATTACATGGCTGAACCAGGCTGAGCAGAAGATGATGCTCAGTTGGGGAGCTCAGAATAGGCTCTCAGCAGATGCTGTCCTAACTAAATCCCCAACTCCCAACACTTCACTGCTGTATAAGTTACTGGGGCCATCTGTGGTCCTGCTTCAACTCTGCTGGGGGAGAATAACCAAACAGAACCTGCTGGCCTCAGAAAACCATGCTTCCTCAGGAAGCAATCCTTACAGCATTCTGGAAGAAACTAATCGTTAAACATTTTTTTTTTCCCCCTACAAAACTTTGATAGTCACACAGTTTCCAAGAGGGGTTTGCATTTAATTAAACTGCTATTGTCATTGCCAAAAAGATTTAACTATACCACCGAGAGTTGCTTTGATTTGACATTGAAGTAACAGCCTGTTTAATTAAGGGATTCTAAAATGCTTCTCTTCCACTATCTTCATAGAAAAACAAACAAACAAAAAGCCCAGACAAAAGGATGTATTAGTAACAGAAGCTTAGCCTAAAAATCTGAGTGCAGCTCCACACTGGGAAGAGCACTTCCTCCTGCCTGTGCATCTCTCACACATATATTCACCTTGTTAAAAAACCATTCTGCAGCTCCATCACAGTGTTAACATAAAACCCACCCACGGAAACAAGGATCTGTTCCTAGCCGTTTGCCAATAGACCAGGGGGACATTCAGAGCACATGAGGGTCAAGTTTCTAATGAGAAAAGATTGCAGGAATTGCATATAGAACTGACAGGGGTACTGGCCCTAGAACTCAGAGTGGGTGCTCTAAAGCCATTCTTTGTAGTTTGGAAGGAACAAGGGTGTCCCCTGGCTGACCCACAGGGATGCAATAATTGCTCTGGGTGTCACTGGATATGTGAGAGATACAGGGTGCCTCTGAAGGCCCGGAGCATAAAGTAGAAGAGTCAGGGCAGAGACTCCTGACCAGCCACGAACGGGCAGGCACCGTCTGCACTGCGGCACGTGTGTGTGCCGCGTGCTGCCAGCCCGGTATGGGAGCCAAAGGTGCTGCCAGAGGCTCGGCTCCTTGGATTGCTTGGGATGGATGAGTTGTACCTTTCCAAGTGTGGCCTGGTCCTCAGTCATAACATCCAGAGAGCGCAGGAAGTGGAGTGGCGATGCTGTGGTTGACGATCGTGTGTCTGACAGGACATATGGAGGGATTTTAAAGACATCTGAGTGAGAGTTCAGGTGTTCATCACAGAATGTTCACGTGCTTACTGAGGAATGCATGCACAGGTGACATGACAGCTTCAGGACCTCAACTTGGATAACTCTAGATGGAAACCATACTGCCAGTAGTATCATCTAAACTTGTGGCTGGAACCAACTGTGATAAGGAGTGTCCCTGCTGTAGAGGTTTACATGTTTAGAGGTATTATGAGCATGAGTACACCTCTGTTTTCTTTCTATGTATCCTGTTTTTGCTTCTGTCTTGGGTGGTTTGAAAGTTCCATTTCTATATTGATAGCCGGAATAGTTACCCGATGGCTTAGAATGAAAAAAATTCTCATGGTCACTCAGTTACAGTTAAAGACAACACATTGCCTACATCTATCTTCAAGTATTCTTTTGTGACTCTGAGGACAACAGTAGTACCTTATTGCACATCAGTTCCCAAGAGTTCCAGTTTAAGAGTGTGTATTGTTGGGGCTCGTTACAGGACACTGCAGGGCCCGGAAACCTGGCAGAATCACCTTGCCCTTGTGATGTAAATCTGCTTGGGTGCCCATGTTCAGGCGCTGCACCAGGAGCTTCTCATAGAGCAGTGGGTGGTAGGCCCCGAGGGTGCAGGCTGCATCGTAGTACAGCTCGTGGTAGTGGCAGAGGTCTGTCTGCCGGACGGATGGGATGTATTCATACACGTGCACCTCTCTGCACATGGACATCATGATGAGGATGCCTGACAAGGAAGGAAATGAAAGTACAGTGAGCAACTCCAAGAACGATTTGTTGTTTATGCATTTGTTTTGCCTGGAGCTGTAGTGACTGGCCAGGATGACTGTGGCAGGAGATACGTACTTTATGTCGGCAGTGTTACAGCTCCCATTATGAAGATCGGTTAGTGGGGGGAACAAGCATATAAAGATCTAATACTGCGCACATCCATTCACTTGTCTGGTTACCGCTACAGACCTAAAACTGACATTCAAAAATAAAACTGAGTGTGAGGCGACCTTGGTCCAGTGCATGATTTATTACCTCCATTTTGCTCTCTTGTGCTACAGAGTATCACAAAAGGACTGCATCCCTAAAGGACTCATGTTCCGGAGAAACAAATGTTATAAAAATCAGATTACAAAGTTTATTGCATATAGAATACAAACCATTCTTTAGACGCTTCGAAAATGGAACCCTACAGTGGGAGAGCCCTATGCAATGGTATAAGGATGTAGACTTTAAGATACATAGTAACAAAATTATGTTTCCCAGTCACATGTGATGGGGTGCGCGTATAGCCTGGGCTACTCTGAATCGCAGGAAGATTGCTTGAGCCCAGTATTTTTGAGACAAACTTCTACAATAGAGTAGTATAGTGAGTTGGGATACAGGCTAGATTACAACGATACCTGGAAAGTTACGATTCTCTTGAAGGCTGTCATTCTTGAAGCTGTTTTCAATTTTAAGTGTTTCCAGTAGAGAGCTATAAAACCTTATTATTGAGTGATGTTGCTCTTTACGCAGGCTAAAGTTTCCTTTCGCTTTATTTCTCTTCTCTTCTTCTCCCTTCCCCTACCCCCTCTCTTTCTTTCTTTTCTTCACTGCCATTATGAAGGTTTTTTTTGAAACAAAGTCTCAATATGTAGCTTAGGTTGACCTTGAACTAGAGATCCTCCTGCCTCAGCTGCTGAAATTCTTGGATTAAAGGTATGCAAATCTAAATCTGGTTAATTCAAAACTTAAAAAAAAATATGTACTTTATCCATTTCTGAAAGTGATATTCTTACTTATTATGAACAAAATATAAAGTCATGCTGTTTCTGTTACATCTAACTTCTGCAGAGGACATATTTTCCAAGAAATTAACCATACTTTAGACAACAAAAAATCTAAAATCAATACTAAAAGTATGGACTTTTTGCCTAGCATGGGAAAAGTCTGAGTTTGACTCCAGCACCAGAAAATAAAAGTAATCCTAAATCAAAGAAATTCTGTATGAGTACTGTCGGGACACCCTTAGCATTTTCTTATATAAAGTTTATATCTGAAAATAACTTCATGAACACCAGAAACAGAAAACTGGGTCAGTTTGTTCAAAACTTCCCAAACTAAAGGTCGATGGGGCTATGCCAGTGTGGGTGTCTGTCCTGAGTTATCTGCATATGCCTTCTGAGTTCCCTACACCAGACTGACACAGGAAATCCATATATAGTTATGCTAAAATGTTATTGATTTCATTTTTGCATTTCTTCCATTTCTGCTAATTACATATTTTTTTTTAATTGAAAAAATAAAGAAGCAAAAACAAAAAAAAAAAAAACCCAAGTTCCCTAGTTTGGCTAGTACTACACAATTCTGTGGCTACTGACTTAAAAAATTACTTAAAGATATTTCTGTTAAATAATCTTGTTTACCAACTACTAAACTTTAACTGCTTTTTATATCCAATGGAAGTCTTATTGCTTTCAACTTGGAGCTGGACTTTGGAAAGACAGATAAGCATCTAAATGTTTTTGATGTATTTTCCAAGTTAATCAAATGGGCATGTGGCCAGCTACTTAAAATCTTTAAACAAAATTCAACTCGTGATTTTTTTATACAGCCAAGTTTTTTTTCAGATAACTCCTTATGAGGGATTTCATTTGAACAAAAAAATGTTGTTAGAATGTTCTGGGAAGTTATGACTCAAGAGGCATCCATTTGCCAAATTGTGTGTTTGTTAGTATGGTATATGGCAATGAAATTATCAAATCAATTAAGAAGAATTTCAATTGGTCTTAATAAGATGGGATGTCATATGACTCAGCATGATAGGCGGATGGATAATTATTTGCTTTAGAAGCTGAACCAAAAGCAAAGTTGACCCTATGTTCATATTATCTCAAGCTCTGAATGAATGAGGTGCTATCTATAAAGCCTCACGGGCATACACGCATGTACAATACACTGTGGGAGTTGAGCAGTCTCGTGGACGTGATACACGATGCATGATACACTACTGGAATCTGGGAGCCTTGTGGTCATGTCTATATGGGAGTCAGAAAGTGCCATGGCCACGTGTATATGCATGATACATGTAAGAGTCAGGAAGCTCTGTGGGCATGCACACATGCGTAGTATACTGTGGGACTCAGGTAACCACTTAACCTGAGCAGGATTTGATTCAACAAAAAATTATGTTGGTTTCACCTGGCAGAACATTTATCATTGCCAAATCCTTGGTATAAACATCTTTATATCAAATAGCAAAATGAGCTATTGGTATAAAACAGCAAATTGATTAGTAACGGCAAAAATCTGTTTAAGTCACTTTTAATAACCGCATGGCCATACAAAGCCAATTAGGAATTTCTGAGTATGCCCAACAGGACAAGGAAGACAGTCTAGATGGGTGGTGAAGGAGACAGGGCTTGGGGCACTGAAACATACCAGACTAATGGAAACCAGGCAGCTTTTTTGTGAGGCTTTCCGTACATTTGATCATGAAAGGGGGCACTTAGCAGGCATACTTCTGGATGCTTCCAGAGAATGAGTAAATTTTAAAGTGAATTTGTAGAAAATATCTGTGATTAAAAGTTTTTGGAAATGTGAACTTAAGCAATATGAGAATGTAAGATGCACACCACATTAAACAATATAACAATGCAACAGTAATACTTGAAAGCTGATTTTAGTTCATTTATATTATGACACGTGATGCATCATTTATAAAAAAGTGTAAAAAGTCATGATACATTTTACATAATCAAAAATAAGGCTTAATTAGCTTGTTATTTTGCATTTGTGCTCTCAGTTCGAACAGTATATTGGAAAGCTGGATCCTAAAAAGTAATATAAAATGGAAAGAAAGGAAGTTATTTTCAAGCATGTAATTCTTGCGTATGTATTAAGTAGCCTGAAATTATAGCGTTTGCCTCTGCGAATATAAGAAGTATTACTTATAATGTCGTCAGTAGAAGTTGCCTTTGAAAAATGGAGTGTTGGTGGTTTATATAATAAAAAAAATTGGCAGCAGGACATTACTGTGAATTTAAGAAGTATTACTTACAAAATCATCCGTAGAGTTTGCCTTTGAAAAAAGGATAGAATGTTGGTTTATATAATAAAAAATTTGGCAGTAGGACATTACAAACCAGCTGAATGTCACTCCTGGCTACAAGTTGCCTTCTAGAAGCTGAGAAGCTGGCTGTTTTTGGATTGCTTGGGTACTTTCTGAACACCACCAGCAGTGAGCCAGGTTTTATGACTCTGAGTTCATCTATCCTATTAGTAATAGTTAATGTCACGTGGGCAAAAGAGAAGCCGTAGAGTCCAAGGAAAGCATTCTTTACTCAACCAGGCTGCAGCAGAAGCAAAATTACTTCACTGTATCAAGTTCCAAGATGTAATTGCTGGTATCCAACTGGGGTTGAAGAAGAAATGCTAATAGATTAAACCATTGTTCAAAGAAACAGGTCTGTTTGGGTCACCTAAGTGGTACTGTTGCATCTGCTTAACTTATTGCCTTGTGTGGCTCAGCAGGTAAGAGTCCCCTTACTGCTTCTTGGACTGCATCTCCAGAGCATCTTCTAGTGTAATCTGTGGACAGATGTGGATTCTGATTAGAAATGCAACTAGGTGAGTTTTGGAAATGAGTGTGCATGCTCATGATGGCTACCTAACCATAAGGCTTGGGACTTCAGGAAATAAAGGAGAGAAAGGTTTATGCCATGTATATAATCAGTTTGTAACATGCATTAGAACACGATTAGAGCAATGGCTTGTTGACATGATTGCTCCATGCCATCACACACTCTGAAAGAATGAAAATACTCAACAAGATAAAACAGGCAAAAATTATGATATGTAATTAACCGAAAGGCTACTTTCACTTTAATGAGGGAGTTCTGTTTCTGGTTGAGACGGTGGTCTTATTTCACCTGGAACAAAGCTTTAGATGAGGCACAGCAGAACTGCTGTTAAGAATTACTACTATTAAGTAGTTACTGTGCTTAGCCACATGTAAACTTCCATTACAAAGACTATAAAGATCTTTGTTTTATGTATCAAAAATGGGCGTTTAGAGCTAGTAAGCAACTTGTGCGGGGCCCTGCTTTCTATTCTGGCCTCTGCAGAATTCTAGGTCTTAGCTACAAAGTGACACGCGAGGAGGTGAGCGTCCTGCTGGAGATGCGTGTCACACTGATGGAGGGTCCAGAAGCTGAGAGATCTATGTCCCACCCACTCGTTCTCCCAACGAGTGTTGAATGTGTGCTGGGGCTGTGAGAGCCCACTGGAGGCTCACTTGTCACACTGAGACCTGGATTGGTAGAGACATGAACGAGTAAATAAAGTCAGGCAGGTGGTGCCAGTAAGGGCGAGAATTATCTAGTGTTTTCAAAATGTTTAAACATTTGGTTAGCAATGCCATTTACCTTCTTTTATAGAATCTATATAATTTTAGGAGATTCTTTAAAATAATAATAATAATAATAATAATAATAATAATAATAATAATAATAATAAATCCTGACAATTATGCCTGTCATTTCAGCACTCAGGAGGCTGAAGCAGGAGAATCTCCATGTTCGAGGTTACCCTGGACTACACATCAAGACCTTGACCCAAAACTGTTGTCAAGCAAAGCTAATGAAGCCTGTAAGCACTATTTTTTTAAGGTTTGGTTAAAATGCTTGGCTTATACCTATGTGAGAACAAATAATATCTCTAGGCTTCTTTTGACTTACTCGTGAAATGAATTTCTGAAAAAAAAAAGTGTTTTGGGATCAGTGAGATGATTTATCGGATAAAGCACTTGGCATCAAGCTTGGTAAGTTCGATTCCCAGGACCCACATGCTGGAAGAACAGAACCACCTCATGCAAATTGTCTTTGGTCTCCACACACGTGGTGTGGGACATGCACGCGCGCACACACACACACACACACACACACACACACGACACTTTTAAAAGTAAGGTTTTTCACTTATGTTTAAGAAATGACCTTGTCACCAAGTCAAAATAGATCCAGAGTTATTTAGAAACGTTTTGAAAAGTAATTTTCAGTTATTAATATGCAATTTGAGCTAATTTTTAATGTTTAAATTCAATAAATATTCATCTTTTAAATAACGATTCTTCAAAATATTTTGACAGCACAGTTGCTGTAACATGGATCTGACGTTTAAAATGCAGAAAGCATGATTTTAAAGTACTTAACCAGAATTTTAGCGGACTAACAACATAATAGATATAAAAAGTTTAAGAAGCATCTTATTAATATTAATGAACACAATGAAAGTATAGCTTAACTCATTTCATATGAGTTTGTACTTACATTAATCATAATTCTTCACACATCTTCTAGTTCACTTATTTTTATTTAAAGATGTATTCATTCTATTTATATGAATGTGTGTTTGCCTGTGTGAGTGTATGTGCACCGCACATACACAGGAGCTTGTGGAGGCCAGAAAAGGGCATCAGATCCTGAGACTGGAGTTACAGACAGTTGTGTGTTGTCCTGAGGATGGCTGGATGGGGCCCAGGTCCCTGGCAAGAGCAACAGGTACTCTTAACTGTTGAGCCATCTATCTAGCCCCCTGATTATTATTTGAAGAGAACAGTAAACCATTAGCTTTGATAAACTATACCTACTGAACTGCAAACCTCTGAGAGATAATTTTCCAACACCGAGGTGAGGAGAAAAGGCTTTAGACTGCTTCCTTAAGTAAGTAAAGAAGCCTGTTATTTTCAATGAAACTATAATGTACTCAGCTGTAAAGGAAGCACTTTTGTTCCAATCTGATTTTACTGAAGAAGCTGATTTCTTCTCCAATGGAAATGATAATGCGCAGATCCCAAAGCACAGAGGAAATCCCTCACTGAGGTCCGATCCCAAAGCTGACACAGCTCTGGGCCCACCTGGCAGCCTGCACCCAAGCAGGTCTTCTAGACCTCTCTTCCCTCTGACACTTTGCTGCTGTTGAGCTACCCAGCCCCTGCTGTGTAAACCAACCTAAAAGATTCCCTTTTGGAATGTACCACATTCTACGTACGTACATTGCATCTCTGCTCTTTTGGAGAATCCCAGTTATACACATTCTCTATCCTTTGTGGATCTTATATGTTTTATAGACACATAAAACAGCATATATGGAAGCAGAAGAGAGACTAGGGGAAGGAGGGAGACGAGCCATAGACAAGAATGGGGAGATAAATGAGGGAATACAAGCGGGAGGAGTGTGATCAAAACATCTAACAGACTTCAAGGAAACACCGTGTACAAGGAAGATGTACCAACGCCAACACTTAGAAAAGGATATGCCTTTTTATGTTTGAATGTTTGTGTCCATTTGTGAGTTAAAAGGAGAAATACAAGAATACAAATGCAGCTAACATCTCATAGGGCCAGAATGTAATATTTAATGGATGGCCAGCTACTTCACCCTTCAAAAGGCTTTATCCCTAGGTCTCATTTGAGGATACTGAAGACCAAGGGATTAAGCAACTTATTAAGGTCAGATGCCTTCAAATTGCAGAGAAGAACCCAGACATAAACCCAGGTATTCCCAGCTACTCTGTTGCAATGGGGATTTGTTGTGGTTCAAGTTAAGCACAAAAAGATACAAAGACAACACTGAGCCCTCAAGAACTCCACGTCTGCAATGAACAGCCCAAGAAGAGCTGCCCCACGTGACCTGAGGTCTTCTTTAACAAAACACCCTGGGATTTACCTTCCATATAACCATCTGGCTAAACCTTTAAAATTGTGAATCTTCATTAGTTATATTTGATACCACCCCTAACTTTGCTTTAAAATTCTTGCCTTAACCAAATATGGAGATGATATGAAAACAGTTTATTAAACTTGGGCCATGTTCCCTTATGCTCTCTAATCACCAGTCTAGCACATTTATTCTTTGCTGAAAGCTGAATTACATTCCCTTACCTAAATTAACAGGCTTCTAGGAAACTGCGAAAGACAAAGACACGAGGTTTGCAAATGAATCTGCCAAAGGAATGACTTTACTAAAAGTAGTCACACTAAGGTTTTCCTGGGATTATATGTAAAATATTTCATATCGCTACGACGTTGTAAACCCACTCCAAAAGCTGCAAGCCTCACTTGAGGATACTGTCCTTAATTTAAATGAAATCAATGTTGGCCTTTCCAAATCTCCCCTGTATTGATGGAGACCCTCTGTGCAGCCCCAGGAATACCGTAAACTTTCTAAACCTCAAGTGGCAATAAACCCAGTACCTTTGGTTCAGTTACAGCCTCTCATATTGCTCAGGGGGATTTAAGATTTGCTTCCTATGCCCTATAGAGGTAACATCAAGAAATAACGGGGTTAAAAGCCTCGGCACAGATGAAAGAAATGGATAAATCCATAAGCCCCGAGTATCGAAACCTGGCTGGAAAACACAATACGAGCCACGTACGATCGGTGACCAGGTGTAGGAATTCACGGCTGGGATGCAGCTAGTGCACTCACCCTCAGAGAGAATACAGCACAATGCTGCAGCTAGCTCCGCTATGGCTCTGTGCAGCAGTAACCTTGTAGGACCACGTGCCCCGCTTCAGTTTGCCATCCCGTTAGCAATGTGAATGGGATTTCACGGTGGGTAAAATCCACGGGTTGGATAGCACACGTGATACCACACAAGTCCTCGTGCCTAGGCCTGGAGAACTTGGCAGCGCCTGATTCCTGCCTTTTGAAACACTTTCACCAGCCTGCTTGAGCTGCCACTTGAGAAGTCTAATTACCTAATTATCTTGGGACCACTGTGAAAGAGAGAGCACAGGTGGATACATGGTTAGCAATCCCAGCTGAATCCGCCCATGTCCATCTTAGCCAAAGGACCAGACACGAAAGCGCAGGCATCCGTCAGTGCCTAGTGGGGCCGAGTAATTGCCCCGTCAGGCCAGTTCTCACTCACAAGTCAGGACTGAAAATAAGAGAGTCCTGTGTAGCATTTAGAAATTAGGGAGTGTTTTGTTATAGGGTTGTGTACAGTGTCTCCCCCCTCCCCCCACTTTTTTGTTTAATATCTCAAACTACCTGTTAATGGTTCTTTCTGTGTAAAATGAGTTCTCACCCTGCTCGCCCACCCTACCGGTCCAACTTTTAGACACACCTACCGATGAAACCAGAAGACGGCGGGTTGGGCTGAATCTTCTCCTTTGTGTTCTCCTGGATAATGTCCCAGAGCTGCCATATGAACTTAGGGTGAAGGATGTAAAACGGCTGACTCGGGTGTCTCCGGCGATGCTGGATATACGGCGTGAAGAGGTTGTAATCTGGCTTCTTATACCACTGAAACAGAACCGAAGCAACTCAGATTAAGTACAGAGGATTATGCTGTGAAAAGGAGGCAGCACTGAGTGTGTGTGTGGGGCTTCTTAGAACTCCCTCCCCCCGGGGGAGGGTGCACTGCCAGGAACTGGAGAGAGGGCAACCATCCAGTCACATGGGGAAGCACAAAGAGAGACCACAGTTCTGGCCCTACCAGGAATATTGCTTTATTTTTAAATTATTTCTTTTATTTTTGATATTGCAACTATACAACTTTCCCCCTTCCCTTTCCTCCCTCCAATCTCTCCCAGTGACGATTTATTCCTAGGTAAAATGAGGCATGGGACTAGATCAGAACTGACAGGCATTTTATGCGAAAGGTCAGAGAGTAAACCCCTGAGAGCTTCTGGGCGAGAGGTCTCCATGGTGTCTGCTGAATGCCACCATGGCGGTGTGCAAGCAGTCACAGCAGTGAACGCTGATGGGCGCAGCGTGTTTTAACACAGCTTTATGAAGAAAACCATGGCCAGATTTGGCTCACGTTGTAGTATTTGTGGTACTCAAGCAGTGTGTTTTGAAAGTAGGCTTTCCAAATTTTACTACAGTGGCAGAAGGTACATCATTACCATGTGGTATGGGAAGAGGGCTGCGTGACTCACAGGACGGATTAACGTAGGGTGGTGAAAACTGCTCTTCATATAGTGGTGGATACATGAGAATAAGGATTACCTATGAGTACCAGAATGGGGAGCTGCATTTAATGTCGTTTTATTATATTAAAAAGCCCACAAAGTTGGTTTGAAACAAGTCCTCAGAAGTGTGGCAATCGCCATGGCGATGTGGGATTTGGGGAGGGTGTAGGGAGAGCCTTAACTCACTAGATTCTGTGTCTTCTAGTAGACAGTGTGGGTATACAACATATTAGGATGCCAAATAACGTTGCACTGATGAAAGTAGTCCATGGCTTTAAAAACACTGAAAGTATCTGGATTGGCTGGATTGGCTAAGAAGCAAGGGAAACGGGATCCAAGGAAGAATCAAGTATCTGCCAGCCTCTTCCCTATCACTGCCCCACCATAAGGGCCACGTTGCTTGGAATTTAGTCCTTTCTGCCTATGCCCATAAGGTGGGGGGTGGCAACTCTGACTTGGGTTTGGATGTTCCCAACAGGCAAAGAAACGAGGTCAGCAGCCCCAGTGTTCAGTCAATTAAAAACTGCAAGGGAAGTTGCCAGAACTGAAATCTGGGAACTTCAGGGTGAGAAGAAAGCTAGAAATATCCAGCCTACATTGTTGCCTGATGCTCAGTCTATAGGGGTCGCGTGAGAACTGAATAGTGTCTCTCACATACACCTGTTCTCTACTGGAAATGGGGCTTTGACAGGCAGATTTTTGAAAAAATAATGGAAAGGTGATTTTGATTTGTACTAATGGTAAACAACAACAAAGCAAACCAACCAAACCAAACAAAATACTGGTCATAATGTCAAACAATGTCCAGCCTGAGGCTCAAGTTGGGCAGTAAAACATACACTCCTCTAGAAGGCCAATTCTATCTTGAGTAGCTCTCATAACATTGACCCCTTAGAGGAGCAAAGATCTGTCACCCACATTCATTTTAAGAAGGTTGTATGCTCCCTGGTTTTAGTAAAACAAGTTAAGGGCACTCACTCATTCAGCCAACAGCATCTCAAACTAGGGTGAACATTATCCATTTTCCAAGCTCTGTTCAAAACCAAGCTCATTGGTTTGCTATGGGAAGTTCCATCCAACACGGCTAGTTTCTTGCTTAGGATGGTAACAGTTTGCCACGAGGTTAAAAAAATACAACTTGCTTGTATTTAATGGCTAGTCCATAAAATTTAACACATTCAGAAAGAGCCAATGAGAACTATCCTGAAGAAAATGAGAGACAGTCTTTACCTAAACAACAATGAACAGTTAAGATTTTTCTTGCCAACCACACCTAGTTTATTTCCAAAGTTCTCATTACCATCCAATCACTATGGAACAACTGTCATTTTAATCAGCCTAAGTTTCAGTATAACCACAACTTTCTGAGCCTCTATATACGCTGTACTTTCTCTGTTCCTCAGAGAAATGCAGCTCAGAAGAAGATGGCTGTGCTACTGTAAGTGGCACAAAAAGGTATATGCTACATGTGTGAGTTAGCGCCATCACCGACCTGCTCTGCTTGTCAGTAGCACTGTCTGACCAGTGTTCCAGGGCATCAAGAAAACACTTACCAGGTTAAGATTAGCAGAGTAAGGAGCTGGGTCCCAGGCCACCAGGATAACATCTTTATATAAAGAACTGTCAATGAAGTGATGGCTAGGGTTGGTCAAAATCTGCAAGCACACAGAAAGAAAAAAAGGAAAAGTTCTTTATAACTAACGTCTGCTTCTTCAAAAGTACATATTTAAAACAAGTCATGATTAAAAAGAGGAATCAGGCCAGGTGGCGGTGGCACACGCCTTTAATCCCAGCACTAATGAGGCAGAGGCAGGAGGATCTCTGTGAGTTCGAGGCCAGCCTGGTCTACAGAGTGAGTTCCAGGACAGCCAGGGCTACACAGAGAGACCCTGTCTCGAAAAACAAACAAACAAACAAATAAATAAAGGAATAAGAACAAGGCTAAGGTTTTATATTTTCCTTTGGGAGAGGGAGAAAGGCTGGTATCGCATGATAAAGTACTTAAAGCATATTTAGATAAGTTTTTTTTTTTTTTTTAAGTAAAGTGAAAGCAAGCATACAAATTCCTCCATTTTTATCGGGACCGCACCAAATCTAGTGCTCTGGATGCCATCCCCTGCCAGATGAAAGTCCCCAGTCATCTCAGACTCCCAGCCTCCTCATTACCCTTGATATGTGACATGAGACAAGTATGAGCAAGGAACAGCTAGACTTGAGCTCGGAGGTACCGGCTAGAGCCCTTCTTCCCAGGATCTGTCTGGTTCTAGATGGATCCCTCAATCTCACCTGCCGTCTCTCTTTCCTGAAAACTACCAGGCACAGGCACTAAGATCAACCCCTGACAAACGGGACCTCATGAAACGGAAAAGCTTCTGTATGGCCAATGACACCATCATTCCAGGGAAGCAGCAGCCCAAAGAATGGAAAAAGAATCTTTCCCAGCTATATATCTGAGAGACTGTTGGTGTCTAGAATAAACAATAACTAAAGAAACGAAACACCATGGGAACAATCTGATTAAAGCTGGGGCATGGAAATAGAACAATCCTCGAGAAGAAATGCAAACACCTGAGGTGGGGGGGGATCTTTTTAAGTTCAACATCCTCACCTGTAAGAGAAATACAAGTTAACACTATCTTGAGATTTCATCTTACGCCAGTCAGAATGACTAAAATAGAATTTTAGAAAGATAACGGAAAGTCAGTAAGGATGTGGGCAGATAGGAATTTGTGTCGGTTGTTGATGGGACTGCAAACAGGTACAGCCACTATGGAAATCAACGTGGAGCTTCTGCAATTGGCTAGATATAGATGTAGCTCCTGGGCCCTATAAAGCACTTGGGCATCTGTACTAAATTTTTACGTCCTACTAAAGCAATACATGCTCAGCCATGTTTATTGCTGCTACAGTCACAAAAGCCAGGAAAAGGAAGCAGCCTAGATGCCCATCAGCTGATGAGTGAATAATGAAAATACAGCACTCAGAAGCAATGGGTTGTTTTCAGCTGTTAAGGAGAAACAAATGGTAGAGGTGGAAATAATCACCCGGCATGAGGTGACAGAGACCCAGACAGACAAACATTACGGGTTCCCTCTCGGATACAAATGCTATTTATTAGAGAATGGAATCTTTAGATATGGATGTTTAAATTGGAGTACCTAAAGAAGTCAGGAGCCCAGGAAAAGATCATGGGAGATGCGCGAGAGAACGTAGGTGGCATGAAGGGGGTCTGGGAATAATGGAACAAGAAGGGTTAAGTGGGGTGGAGGACGGGGAGGCAGAGCACATAACAAAGAATGGGGAAGGATGACTACACTCAAGTGTTTATATAGAGCTACCCTATAATAGGGGTGCAATGCTTCTCCCTTACACTACAAGCTATAAAGAAAAAAAAAAAGCCCAGTGCTAGGGATGGGTTACCTTTGGGGATATTTTTTGGTCAGTGTGGCTCCATAGACCTCCAAACGTTATAGGTAATAGCTACTGTACTTGGTTACTTTCTAGGATTGGATGGTAAGACTCCTGCTCAAGACACCACATACTGTAGTCACCGGACAAGTAGAAAGCAACCTGGCACTGACATTCCTGCTGACTAGCTTTCCTGGAGCTCTAAGGTGCTATGCATATAGCAGGAGGTGAACAGTTATCACTCTCACTCAGAGGTGAACCGCGCGCGAGAGCTATAGTAATGACTGTCCCAGCATGATGTGCTTACCAGTGCAATGGTGGCATGCAAGTTATGCAATTTCTGGCCCACCCCATAACGTAGAACTCATGCCTGGTACAATTAACAGGGTCGTGAACTTATGGTAGGTAAGCCCTAGTGGAGAAGCCACTACTGTTCTAAATAGTATCAGCCTGACTCCTAATGGCTTGCTGTTACACGCACAGATTTGTGCATCTTTCAATCCTGTTCGGAGAAGCTTCTTTTTGCAGTAGATGGTGATTAACACAGAGAACTACAAACTGGTCAATATGCAGAAAATACAAGACTTCAGAACGCCCAGCACGGAATGAGACATACATCACACCTCATATCCCCAAGGTTCAGGGATCACTGTGGAAGAGCCAGGCAACTACACCAAAACAGTGTTTTCCATGTACAACAGCACCCTTGCTCGTTGGACCAGACAGTGGTTGTGATAGCACGCACAAGACCTGAACAAGATTAAGCCAGAAACATTCCAGCAGGGAGAGGGTGGTAGACATGAAGTGGCACCCCTAGCTGAGGAGCTATCAGCAATGGACCGTTTCTGGGAAGGGAGAGCCAGTTTTTTCAGGGATGGAGTGTCTGAGAAGTGACCAAGGCTCCAGAAGATGGCCCTACCCCCGTGCAGATACAGGCAGCACTAAGTGGACTTTGTCGTTTATAATGGACTTTGCGGCTTATGAAACAGAAAACCAAGCCAAACCAAAAAAAATAAAATAAAACAACAGCAACAAAGAAGTGAGTGCATGAAATTGGGAAGGTGGGGGTAATAAGGAAGGAACCGGAGGGGAAAGAACGGGAGGGTGGACTGGATCTAAACACATTTCGTGCACGTACAAAATTATCAATGGATTAAAAATTTTCATCATTATGGAGATGCATATTTCCATGACATTTTAATGTTCCTGAAATGAGGATGTATCTTACAGGACACACGTATTTTAATTTGGTGGGGTTTATGGCTTCCTGAGAAATTACTAAATGAAATGTAGATCTTACCGCCAATGACATCTACGAATTAAGAAAACATGGTAATTGTTTTTACTTTGCTGCAGGCTGCCTGGTGCGGTGAATGGCGCGGAGTGTTAATGGCCTGTACTGCAAGCAGTTCGCCATAAATCACTCTTCATCTCATTTTTCTACATATTCTGGAAATTAGGGACTGCGGTTTGTTCTGAGAATATTTTTTTTTCCATAAATTTGAAAGACATTCTTATTAAGAACATGAAGAAGAGGGATGTTCATTTCCTATTAAGCAACCCGTTTTCATTTTTCAAGTTTCCAAATCACAAACCACAGTTTGGAAGACACTCTGCGAGCCCTCGTGTTTCATGTGTTTCTGCTCTCTTTAGCGCTGTGTTCCTTACTGTCATGGCTTCCTCTGTATTTAAGAGCATTTTGCAGTTCAAAAACTGAGTCATGACCATCTGTGATAATGAAAAGATACACACCCAGAAAAGCTCATTCCTCTGCGCTTCGAGTTCCCCTTTGATCTCACTCATTTCCTTCGATTCAAATCACATCTAACCTCCCTCTCCTTGCATTTTTCTTCACTAATTCTTCCTAATGACAAGATCCCTAGAAACGGCAGGGTGTTGTGGTTACGACTAACCAGGATATCTCTGTCCACTCATCCAGTTATATGTTTGGCCTACAAAATGCACCAGTGAAAACAACCCCATCCATCTTACCTGGGAGTTAATGATGCGTACTGTGGTTTTATTTCCGACATCTTTCTCATAGCCACGTGTAGGGGCAGAGTTAAATCTCAAAACTGCATCATGAGAATCTAAGGGCACATAAGTGACATTTGTTTTCTCTGTGAAATCACATAATCTAGGAAAAAAAGCATTAAAACAAATCTTGCAATATCTGAAACTTAGAAGCCACTAATAAAGTTAATATATGCGTACACAGATTCTTAGATAAATTGCTGTTGATTTAGGGTGGCAGCTCAGCAAGAAACAAGGGAGACTAATATGGAAGCTCAAGACCCACAGAGCACTAGGGCACACCAGAGAACACCAGCTCACAGATACGAATGTGGTTCCAAGCTGTACTGCCTAGTAACTGTAAAACCTTCTTTTTCTGAGTATACTCTGTGATGCTCACTACTGGCAAAGCCACCTAACAATACATATTTTGGGATGTGGCTCCTTGTTTCTTTATAAATTGCTAATGTGTGCATACACACACATACACATATACAAAACCAGTTGACTGCAGGTGATTTGTCTTGCCTACGTACACTGAGATGCTTGTTATTTTTTTGTACTGTGTACAACTGTCATACTTTGTGCAGCCATTCCCCTTTACGTTTCAAACCACATGGAAGGTAGATGTATGAGAGCAGGCAAAGATGCTGGGAACCCAGAAGCTGCTCACCTAGAGCTTTCTAGCTTGTGGAGCTGAGGTAATTCATGGTAAGAACTGCATTTAATCTTGCTGCCTTCTCTCACAGACTAAAACCTACAGCTTTTGATTCTGCCTCATCATCTTTTAGTGGTGGTTTAGGTTTAAAACAAAAACAGTCTTGGTTTCCATGAAGTCTCATCTCCCACTGTGGATTCCAGGGAGTTCCGGAATTTGGAGAAACTACCAGTGTCACCAATGGCCAGGGCTTTTGCACAAACAGTAAGGGAATTTCTCATGTCACTTTTAGCTCTAAGAATCCTAATTCAAGAATGCACATTCCAAGTTTAATTTTCAGCAAGCATGGTGTCCGGCTGCATGAGTAAGAGGCAAACTCAGATTTCTGACATGGCCAGGAGTCACAAGGAAACGTGGATGCTGTAATTACTACGGCCACATTCTATGCAAGACCTTATGACAAGCTGCTTTCTGAACAAGGCTGTTCCTTTTCCAGAGTCTTCATCCCACTCACTAAAGAGTAGAAGCCACTGTGCATTCCCCACTAAAACAAAGATTTTACAATTTACCCTTTATTGACAAGTTCTGAGCACAAATTCTTCAGCATGAAAGTTATCACACATTTGGACCACAATGAATGCAGAAGGGACTTGGTCACACTATCAAAAAAAAAATCCATACAGTGTTCTTTTGTGGAAAAGTTTATAGAGTTGACAAGCTATGATCAGCAGTCTGAATGTGGCTTGCCTCTGTTTAGTAAATAAAGCTGTACAACACACACATTATGGTCTATCCTGGCAAACTGACTTTGAAACAGAGATCCTATGAGCCACAAAGCCTAAAATATTTACTACATGGATCTTAGAAAGAAAAAAAAATATATTGTTTGCAAAGTTCAAGGAATCTAAGGTCTGTGAAGATAATCCAAAACCTTTGAGGACTTTCAGGCAACTTCACCACAAGGGTTAAGCATTGCTTTGCATTTTTGCAGTGAGCTGCTTTATTTATATTTTAACTAAATAATGTATAATAAAAATCTAAAATTTTTGGTATAATAATTGTATTATGCAAAGCAGTAAATTCATATTTTAATTTTGTTACCAGGACTTAACACACACACACACACACACACACACACACACACACACACACACCCCACATGTGCGCACACAGAAAGCATACACGCATGCAAAAGAGCACACACACACACAGATAAAACCAGAAACTTTTTTAAAAGAGAAGATCTTATAAGTTCTCCCATAAAACTGCAAATATTCCTTGATAGTTCACCCATACTTGCTAAGTGGTAGTTTGGTAAGAGCTGGTTGCACTGTAGCATCTGAAAAGCATTGTGAATTGTGAAGCAAGTTTTTTCTGGCAATCTGCTGTTATGTTCATCGTTCAGGCCTTGTAGAGAGTAATACATTTATGTCTGAAATAGTAAGGCTTCTAAAAGTCAATTTTTAAAATTTAAATTGATGAGTATAAATCCAACAATTCAACTAGCTTGGCACTGTATAATCCATTCTGTATTGCTCTTAAAATGGTTCTTTATCCATGCAAAATTTTGCAATGTTGTTCAATGTTAATTTGAAAACTCCCAGGGAACAAGTTGGGCAGCACTTCTAAATATTGGTACTTTCCACTATAAATCATCCACAAGCCGTATTGGTTAATGTACTACGGATTTTCGTCAGTTTTCAAATGTGGGAAGCTTCTAAATTCCTGATCAAAAGCTTTATTTTTTTTATCATTGCAACAAAATACTGTCAGTTATCTTTCTAAGAGTGACAGTCTCATTTAATCCCTTTCCGAGAAGGTACCTGCCAAGCATCCGGCTCTGAATAATTAAAGTCTGTCAGTCAGTCATTTTATTTCTCAAATAAGAACTTTATTTCATGGCACGAGCGGCTAGTTCATTCTCCAACTCAGTCCCAGGGGCCTTTCCCATCGTACAGTGATTAAGCACAATTACCTTCTCCCATTCCCTTCTGTGTCACACAGGATCTGAAGAACACCTGCCCTCAAAAGGCTGAGACTTCATGAAGGTGCTCATCTTGACCACTGAATCAGAGCCATTCACGGAGAACATGGCACTCTTTCATTTTAGTGATACACTTAGAGGTAAAGATACCGTGGTGACTTGTGCTCTGGGAACCCCTTCCCAGATGTGTGCTGAGAAGCCAGCGGTTTTATCTATCACTGCTTTCGTTTTAACGGTACAAATGTAAAAGTTGAAAAGGGGATGATTTGAGGGTATAAACAAAGACTTATTTTACCCTGTGGAACTCAGAAAGTGTCCCAGAAACCATTAATGAATCACAGATTTGTAGTGGCGATACAGGACAAGCCATCAAGAAATCAAGAGAGAAGAGGGAGACACCAAGCAGGTGAGGTATGCTAGAGGCTCGGAAGGATTTGGGGACAAGGATGGGGAACAGGGGTGATACTAACTCCCCAAACACAGTTCTCCAAAGAGGCCATGCTGTCCACCCCTGTGACACAGTCTCTGTGTCATGGTCTGAGCATACCTAGAGTCCTAAGTCATGGATAATAGATGGGTAGATTTCAAATAAATTGGTTGTATTTCCAAATTAATCAAATCACCCTTGCAAACCTTCAGGCATTTAAATATACACTGCCCTAGATCAGTGGTTCTCAACCTTCCTAATGCTTCGACCCTTTAATACAGTTCCTCATATTGTGGTGGCTTCCAATCATAAAATTATTTTGTTGCCACTTCATAACTGTGGTTTTGCTACTTTTATGAATCATAATGTAGATATATGATATGCAGGATGGTCTTAGAAGACCTTGTGAAAGGGTCATTGGAACCCCATAGGTTGAGAACTGTTGCCTGAGATGGATCAGTGCTCGGTGTCTTACAATGTCACACGGCAGAAGACCGTGAATGCTGCTGGAAGGAGTGTTGGTCTCAAGAGTCATGAGGTCACTTGTGCAAAGGAGGGAGAGTGATGGGGCCTGACGAACCTGGTGGAAGCAGTAAATGAACAGGACCAGAGGACAACAAGCTGAAGCCATCTGCCCTGCCCATATGCACTTGGTAAATACACACCTGACTGCATGGTAATGTATCTTCAAAAGCTAAGCCATCCATTCACACTTGGAGGAAAGGGAGCAGATCAGACAGTAGGCACAGAATGAATGAAGTCAAGCTTCACTTCTAGAGAAGGCATTTCTGGGCCATTCTGTGCTGATCTTATCACAGAGCCAAGGAGCAGTGAGGCATGTCAGAGGTCCTGGCACCAATCACCATCTAGCCCTGACTCAGGCCCTGCATCCTCCCTCTTCCTCCTCCTGACTTGTGCTGATCAGAAAATAAAAAGTCAACAGTCACAGCACACAGCCAATGTCCTGCAGGGATAGGACAAAGCCACGGATTATCTCTATCAATTCCCACTGCCTTCATTCCTCTCCTCTCGGGCCTGCCCATTCGTCTTGAGTTCTCTCATGCCCCCAAATCCAGGCTCATGTGTGTTGTCTCTAAAATAAAACATCCATCCTTATGTTTCCTTTCTTCAGACATCATTGCCATTAGTTCTTAGGGACCCAGACTGAGACTTCAATACACGTTCTGCCCAGGGGATCCTAGATGCCTGTGTCCCATCTGGAAAAGGTGAATATATGTATCACTCAGGGATGTTGATTTTACAGTGTGCTAGAATAGGTCTCTGACTACAGTAAACACTCTCAGCTGGCAATACTACTGCACCTGGTAAACGGAATCTGCTATGTACGTACCAGACTATCCGTACACTGTCCTCCTGCCTCCAGAGCCAGCTTCTTTCCTGCTTCCTCCTGGCCCCCGTACTCACGGAAGCTTTGCTAGTCTCACACCTGCCTGCTCTGGACCCTTGGCCCGAACCAGCTGCTGCAGAGCTGTCTTTCCTGACCTCCTCTCTGGCCAACAATAAGAACCCTCTGAGCAGATGCAGCTACACATCTCTCTGCCTTTCACCATTCACAGGATACTGGAATTTCCTCTTCATGATGAAATTCTCCCCAGAATTATGCAGAATTTGAAGTCTGAATCTGTCGCTTGTTTATCTTTGTGCTTAGCACAGGACCTGACAGAGAAGTGGTGATGGGTGAGTATCTAATGGTGGTTGAGAGACCACCTTCTTGGTTTTTTAAGCCTTCTTGGCTTTTTAAATGTAAGGCTATAGAACTCACCAAATCCAAGACTTGCTTCAGAAATTATTATGGATTCTGCCCCCTACAGACTCCACCCACTAGCACCTATTTCCCACCTACAAGACGGTATGCAGTTGTTCAATAACTCAGACACTCGTCTTGCACATCGAGACTGTGACGTCTCCCCACAGGAGACTTTGATTTTCTGTGGTGTGCTTCCACAGCCCTGCCAGGAACGAGAGCAAATTGTTGTCATTTGTTGTATGGATGACAAGTTTCTGTCTCATAATTCCAGGAAAGAACATTCCATGTTTCCAAAACAGCTCAGGTTACCCTTTAAAAGTAAAAGCATTTGTAATCACTATACCTTTCTAACCCTAAACACCTGTTCCGCAGGACTTAGTCTAACAGAATGGGCCCCAGGGAAAGGACTCAGTACTCTAAAACAAACACCTCGGGGAGCCAAAATGTAGCGAAGCAGCAAAGAGACTTAACTGGGCCCCTCTCTGGAACAGGAGACTTTAGTCTGGAGCTTTCCTGGCAGAACTAAGGGTAGGTTATGACATAAAACTGCCTTGGGCATGCTTTAAATTTTTCACCATGTTAACTTTTGGCAACTCTTTTGATCTTTACTTAGCCATTCCAGAAGGTGCAACTTGAGGTTAGCTGCAGTATGCCTCAACACTCACATACGTACAGGAAGAAATCTGCTACATGAGATTGTTTTTGCTCTGAGAGCTATTAATGACCATGTGGGTTTGCAATAACAACTTCAGGTGAGCCGGAAGGAAAGAGTCAGCTGCTGGCATGTACAGCACTGGTCCTGCCACACCAGCTTACAAAGGTAAACAGCTTTTTGTTTATACAAAATGAGCAATACCATGGTTCTAAGATACCATGGTTCTAAAACAAGACAGAACCAACTAGCCAACCAAGTAACAAATAACCCCTAAATCCATGAGCCTGTTCTTCATTTGTGACTTTCGAATTCTAATCATGAAACCACACAGTTAAAATTTAATTTGGGTACTTAGAAACAAATATGTAACACTGGCCTTTCATGTTTCCCAGAAACATGGTCCTCTCAGTGACTTTTACATCCTCTTCCAAATTTTGGATAGAGTTTAAAAGGTTCTAGTCATGATCATTTATGCAACGACAAAAGGCAAGGGAATTCTCCTTGGTATGCAAGAGCCATTCAAATACTATATATTTACGATGCAGAGGTGTTTAAAACTAAACAAAACCAGAGGTAAGTTACTGCCTGCTTCAAAGCATAATACTTAAATTCCTCTTCTGTATTATTAATATTGGTCCTTGGAAATGAGAAAGAGCTGTGGTGTTATTTCACCCTGGGGACCTCTAAACCACTGCTCTTTCTTAATAAATTGCAGGCTGCTCGGCTCTGGGTTTTGCTACAAGCTTATGTGACACATGGATAGTGTTATTATGAGCCTGATGTAATGTTAGCATGGAGACACAGGGACCTCACACTACACGCTTGGATTTGTTGCCCTGGGTCTTTAGCTTTAAAGAAAAATTCCTATTCTGTCTCATTCCCAAGAAACAACTGAGCTGAGGTCTGGGTTTCTGGGAGTGTCTTTTCAAGTTGGCTGCAGGACACTATCACTCTTCAAGGCCACAGAACTAAAGGATCTGCTTAGAAGAATATAGAGAACAGTGAATTACTTCTCGGTAATGAACGAACAATGCCCCTGCATGTCACTTCCAGGCTAGTTACTTGGGACCTGCCACCATCTGCAGTGAGACTATAGTGACTTATCTTTTGCATCTGGACTCGAGGCTAAGGCTATGTTTGAGCCACGTTTGTAGTCTGTGCCCAGTAAAGAGCCAGTTAGCGGATACGTACATGCTTACGAAATAAATGTGTGATGTTAAGGGAAAGACTGCTTCCTTACTGAGACAGCAAAGCAGTTGACCCGATTAGAGCCCTAGAGTGAAGGATCCAAAACCGCCAGGAAGGAAGGTGCTGGAGGAGGGGCAGGGCACAGGAGGGTGGGGGAAATGAATGTTGTCTATCAAGAACTGAGAATTTTGTTGGTGACCACCCCACCCCCCTCATACCCCCCCACTTCCCCATCAGTTCACCTATAGCAGGATCTAGACTCTAGATGGCAAATTTACTTCAACAGTGCTCCACGCCCTTCAAACAAGAGATTCTAGTACTGATACCCTACTTGAAGGTTGCAGGAAGCAGCGGCAGTTAACACTGTGTGTCAACCTGGCTATTCCATGGGGCCTCATTGTCACTATGAACGTTTTTTGGTTTTTGTAAAGCAGATTACTCTCCACATTGTACTGGGCCTCATCCAATCAGTTGAAGGCCATAAGAACATACACAGGGGTATCCCAGGGTGGGGTAGGGTGGGGTGGGGACTCTCTTTCAAGAACGGAGCACAGAGAGGCTGAAAAGATGACCGAACAGTTAAGAGCAGAGGACCGGGGCTCCACTCCCAGCACCCATAAGGTTACTCACAACTTTCCTCAAACCCAGGTTCAGGAAATCTGGTACCCTCTTCTGGCCCCATTGACTTCAGGCATACATACCACACACGTACAGATAATCAGGTAACATGCTCATATACATAAAATAGTAAACCTTTAAAGGATTTTTTTTAAAGAGTACATCATTAAAAAAACTCTCTGCCTGACTTTCCTCACCTGGCAGTGTGTCCTAT
Organism: Cricetomys ansorgei; assembly: GCA_026225945.1. Lineage (NCBI taxonomy): Eukaryota > Metazoa > Chordata > Mammalia > Rodentia > Nesomyidae > Cricetomys > Cricetomys ansorgei. Next base: position 2,171,806 of record JAMJFZ010001815.1, on the reverse strand, counting down.
AGACTTCAGACTTGCAAGCTCTTATCTACCCCTCTCTTAGCCAAGTCCCTTAAATCTCTCCCTCTGTCTCCGCATGTTATTGACCCATAGAGACAGCAAGAAACTCATGCTCTCCAAATACACGAGGTTTGGGGGACAGCGTGGCAGGGCAGACACGAGGCAGACCGAGTATGATCATGTTGCTCATCATCCTAGAGAAGGTCCCCATTGTACACATTGGCTGTGCCCAAAGGTCGGGCTGAGAGAACAGTCCAGGACTAGGTTCACGTTTGCCTGGCAACTGTTTTCAGTAGCAGCCTAGCTCTCCTTAGAGCACCTTGCCTTGTGTTTAGTCAGAGAGTTATGAGGTCAACCTCCAGCATCCCTGACCTTCTTCTCCCCTCTCCCCACTTGGTGCCCTGCCCTCTGCTGCCCTCTGCTCAAGCAGACCACGGTTTCTATGAGTAATGAAGCTTGTTTCAGTATCCGTGGAGCAGCCGCAGCCACAGCCACAGCTACAGCCACAGCCTGGAACTAGAAGCGCACACAAAGAACTCAGCAAAGGGCCACAGCCCCGTGGGACCCACCGATTTCCTCTCCCAAGGAGGAGTTCAGAATGGCACCAGCGGACATGACGACTGCGCAGCTGCGTAGGCCGCGTGGGTGCAGCTGGCTTAGAGGCACCCCGGGTACCAGCGGCCGCCACCCCAACGCCGAGAAGGGTGCCTCTTTGCCATCCAGCGTGCGCACGCGCACGCGCCTGCGGAGCTCACACAGCAGCTCAGGCCCTGTGCGACGAGCCTCCCGCCGCCCGCGGAAGCGCACGCCGTGCTTGTTGAAGGACATGTAGTAGCGCATGGCCTTCTGCAGGCGCGGGTTCAGCATCTTTGAGGACACGGTCCCCTTCCACAGCCGGTACAGGAAGGCTCTGGACATGGAGGCTGACAGCATGTCGCCTTCGTAGACCTCCTCGGGCACCCGCACGCGGCTCCGCCTCACGTGGCGTGGCTTCTCCCGCTTGTGCTGGGCGGGTCCTGCCCGCCTCGACGGCTCCCCTGGGGAGGGCAGCCCCGGTGCCTCCTGCGAGTGACGGTGCCACCCTGGCTGACCCGCAGCAAAAAAATAACCATCCTCCTCGGGGTAGAAAGCACTCTGTGATTTCCTCCCGACCTGGGATGAAAACAGCTCTTCCCCATTGTCAAAGTCGTCTTGGTCCTGGCCCCATTTCTGTGGGTCCCCAGGCCCGCTGTGGAAGGGGCTGGCACGGTGGCCACCCAGCAGCTCTTTGCTTGCCTCCAAACTCCTGGGTAAGGAGGGTTCCTGCAAAGCACCCATGATTGCCCGCTGCTTGCCCTGAACAGGCAGGAGCCCACGGCTCTCCAGGAAGGAAAAGGAGCTGGGCACAGGCGCAGCAGGGTTGCTGTTGGTGAAGTAGATGAAAATCGCCAAAAAGAGTAGCCCCCAAACAAATATTCCAAAGAGCATTCGTTGTCGCCATTGCTTCAAGTGCGGTTTCATTGCAGACCTCTGGAGCCAGCGCTTCACCTTGGGGTTCCAAAGTACTGCGAGGCGGGAAGAACCTGAAAAAGACAGGGGCCACAGTTAGCATGGGAAACGTGCTCAGCCACTGCTAGGGAAGCATTTAATGAAAAGTAGATTGTAATGGGTACCAGAAAACAGAGTAGTCAGCACTCTTGAATTCATTTCTCCCCTACCTTAACTCTTGACCTGCGCAAGGCAAAGAGTCACACCATCTCAGTAGTCTTGAGAGAGGAAACTCTTTCCCAAGGAATTCAGATGTGTCTGCTATCCTAGCCTGAGCTTCTTGTGGGGACCTGTTGCTGCACCTTCTTCTCTCTGCATCTAACACAGAATTCTGGTTTGGTGAGGTAAAGTTACAGAATGAAGCATAACGTGCCTGCTCTTATCTGCTAGCAGTCCATCAAAGCGTCCGCTCATATATTTTATAGGTATCAGTGGTAAGTATTTCTAAATTCATCATGATCTATCTGGAACACACCAGAAGTCCACCGCTGGTGGTACTGGATAGAGCAATGCTGAGTGACTGTGGCTACAGGTAAACACTGAGTGGTGTACCTGCTGATTTCAATGCTCTCATGGATTGCCCTGCCCTTCTGCAACCACAGCCTGAACCACCAGGGCCACAACATAAACCTAGAAGAAATACCAGTGGTTATCTTGCTGCGTTCCTAGCCCCGTGCTTAGCACTTGTCCCGGGTTAGCTCCTTTGGTGTGTTCAGCTCTGAACAAGACAGAAAGCAGGCACTGTTATATGCATTTCCAAGATGAAGACACAGGTCCAGCGTGGTAAACCAACATACTCAAGAGACAGGTGTAGCAAGCAATATTATATACAAAACCGTCTTGATTCTAAGGCTCACTAAACTTTGAAACCATCTGCTCAGACCAAGGAAAGTCGTATTTTCTAAAATTAGCTTGTTGTCTCTCTGAGGTAAAGGTAAAATTTTCGCCCAAATTGCCACTCGCTGCTAACTTTTGTGTTTCCTCCTGTACCAGAATGACATGGCTGTGCCAATTACTATCAAAACTTGTAAGTGCTTACTCTTTATGTGCCCGTATACTTCACTAGGAAGTAATAACGAACAGTTTATGTAGTGTGGTTTGGGGCCATGATTTGAGTGGCATCTTCTTTGCTACTTGACTAACTTGCCCATTAAGGGCACAGCAGTCCATCACTGCTTCAAGTTATAATGTCCTACAAAAGGTCTAGGAGCCCTTTCTAGTACTTTAAGAATCCAATGGAAATCAGAACATTACCCTTAATAGCAATTATTCCATTTCCACTAAAACTGTGGGCACTGCAATATCATTCCATCATTTGCTACCTAGAATGGGTGCTGACTCTACAAGTTGGGGTCCACATCCATAAGACTTCCCTCACTTCAGATGCCAGCTGCAGGTGGGGGTCTCCTAGGTCATGCTTCAGATGGTTCAGCTACCAAGCAGGAAGTTCCCACAATGCCCATTAGGTTTGATAATTTACTAGAATGACTAACAAAAGCAAGCAAAATAGGATAGTTGATTATTTTAGTTTTAAATACACAGTACCCACAAGGTTGCAAGTGGGGAAGTATCACCTCTGATATACCAAAACCTAACTAGTAAGAGAGCTCCATCGAGCCTCGTGTCAGCGTTTTATTGAGGGTGTGATGGAGTGAATTACCAGCCTCGAGAGGAAGCTCAATCCACAGCTCTCCTTTCCTTGCTGGAGGCTAACCCCAAATTCCAACCCAGAGATTTCACATGGTTAGCATTTCTGAAGTTCCCCAACCTAATGCTTTGTAGGAGCCTGTGACTCACCATTAGCATAATGAGCATAGTCCTATCACAGGAAATTTGAAAAACTGAAATAAAGGTTCGGAAAGGATTCTATAACAAGAAGAGCCCTTCAGTGCTCGCCTCACCCCGCAGCTTCAGGGGTATATTTATTTGAAAGCCTACCTTCCTGCCTCAGACTGGGAATAGTTTCGCTGCTCTGAGCAGCAGCTTGGGTGGGTAACAGAAGAAAGATAACATTATTTCAGCATTAACCTGTGAGAACATTTTCATAACCTACAGATAAAGGTGAGGCGTGTGCAGAGCCAGGGGTATAAAATGAGAGAAACAGTTTTGTGCGGTTGGGAAGGAGCCAGACATCTCTGGCCCCAGGGGCCACGCCCCCATGCTACATGAATTCATGTTGCCTTATACTTCACTGGCTGTAGGAAGCCACAGGGAGCCAAGTCTGAAGGTGAACCTGCTGAATTACACCGATGATTCCCAGGATCAGAGCCTGGCTTCGTTATATGAAAATGCCTCTTTCCTTGAAAGGGAGATGGTAGCTGTTTCTGTCAAGGGAGACTACGGCTGGCACTGCAGGGAGGGAAAATAATGAGAAGACATCTAGGAACACTTGGAAAAGAAGGTCCTGCCGGGTGCCCAAGGCCCTATGGCCCTTTGTTCTTTCCTGCTTGGCATGCTACAAAATGGCAGGATTCCCATGATCCTTAGAGCTCCACAAAAGGAATACAAACCTCAAGGCAAGGAACAAGTGGTTCTCCATCAAGTAAGACACACGTGCCTCCTGACGTACAGTGATTATGCAGAGGAAGTTCGCTGCCTCCACTCATGATCAGGCTTCAACTTTTAACAATCCCAGAGCCTTCACTGCCACTCTGGTGGCTGAAAGCCTTCTGTTGCTGATTAAGAGTCCATTCTCCAAAATGATTAAACCTCAAAGCAGTGGCAGCTCCTCTGCTAGCAAAAATAGAGTTCTGTTCATTTCCAGTCTCCATCAGGCACATGTTTACAACAGATCTGGGACATAAAGGTGAGGGTCATCGAAGTTAAAGCATGCATCCCTCTTCCATGTGGAAGGGACGCTTTTGCAATGTAACAGAAAGCATCTTTTCCCTATTATAGTACATCTGAAATATTATAATAACATCGCTTAAACAGAGTCATCTGTTCCAGTCACTGCTGTAAGTCATCATTAGCTGGTGTGATATAAATGGTATCAGAGATGGTAAGAGGGCCATCAGGCAAATCATCTGTCCCCAGATGCCAGTGGAAAGTGCTCCCTCATCAGACTTCTGTGTATATTGTCAATGAGGGTTAAACGCCTAGGGATGTCAAGTTCCTGCCACTGTTCCCCTGGGAACAGCTGTGGCCAGATTATCATCAGCGGACTGGATCAGTGTGGCTTTCTCTCTCTTCCACAGCCACTCTCAATTATTACCTAGCAGCAGGAAGGTTTTGATTCCCAGTGGACTTTCTCTGTTATTGGCGCTACCTCTGTCCTGTCTCCACCCTTTCTTCCATTTCCGCTTCTTGCCTAGACAAACCTCCGGGAAAATCCCATTTTTTTGTGCAGAGAACCTATCCACCCTTAGAAGTTACTCTGTTTGCCTTGCTCATCCAGAAAGATTGGTGGGTTTCCTCAGCTTAGATATGGATAACCCCCCCAATAGTCCAGTTATCTTAGAGATAATCATAATTATACAAAGGAATGTTTAAATCCTCCTTCAAGGTGTTCTAAAGAAATCACAGTTTCTCAAGGCATAATTTATCACACGCTGTCAGATGAAATTATGAAACCAACCCTTCTGCAAACAGTATACTACGACATGGTGTTAACCCAGCCAAGTTCCTATTTTGTTCAAGGGCAAAGAGTTTAATTCTAGGCCTTGCCTCTTTAATGGTGTCCTCAGCGCTGAGGTCAACAAGCTTTATCACCAGATTCTTTGGATTCAGGTTTGTTGCTGATGGTGGTGGTGTCTGACATGCTTTAATAGTGTCTGCTGTAACTCAATGGCCAAGTTTTCTGTGAGACTCAGAAACACTCTGATTTTTATGTGTACCAAAGAGTTATCTGGACCAATTTCTCTATGTAGAGACACCTGTATCTTAATGGTCTTCACAATCTTTTCCTTTCAGATTAGCTCTTGTCACTTCTGAGAAGGCACTCCACACACAGGAGGAAGAGACAGTACTCTAGCTGGAAATCTTCCATCATCTCACAACTTCACAGGCCCCTTTACAAATGGGCCTTTTCCTTTCTTCACTTTTGTAAACATAAGGAAGTCTCCAGACAGCTAACAACGGAAGGCTAAGGGTCCCAGCCCATTTTTAAGTTAATAATCAGACAAACAGAAGAGAAAGGTCAGTCAGGTCAGGGGAACTGTGGCGATGGGACACTTGTCCTTTCTACGGAGCACATCCAATCTTTGTCTTTGGAAGGGCAGTCCCCCATGATAGAGAGGCCTCTTCTCTGTGACAGGGTGGGGATGCTGTTCGAGTCCAGATGGATGTGGAAATACACGCCTCCTATGTCAGGGAGGGATGGCAGGCTCAAAGGACCTCGGTTGGCAAAGGTGTAAGTTTTCATAATGAGGGCCAGGGCAATTGTTAATGAACAAATCCTGGAACAGATAAGCTACAATGGGGATGACTGCAAGCCTCCTATAGGTGGCAGCAACATCTTACTCAGCCTTGACACCAAGAATGAAAATGGGATGGCCTATGGGACGTTCTTAACCTGTATCGCTCAAATAAATGATTGGATCTGGTAAAATATAGTAAATGGAGGAAATCATCTGCTTTGTGATTGCCCCCACAGGCGCCTAGTTGTTGAGGAGGATAGCTCTGTCGATGTGAGCTTTTCAGCCTCCGAGGAGGGTCTGGGCAGCTCTCAGAAAACGTGTGGTAAAGGCTTGTTCTTGCTTGAGGAAGTGTACAGAGGCCAGACAGTACACAGACCGTAGAAGGCTGGGTTGGCTGCAGGTGGGCTGTTCTTACAAGATGGTGGCATTTCTTTCTAGGTCTAGGTTTCTAGGTTTCTTTCTGCAGTATGGTGTTTTTCCTGAAGAGTCAGGGCAGATGGGAAGTGGTTTTAAAGAGAGATTTACATATTCCAGTCTCTTAGGAAGCTTTCAGTGGGGCAGGGGGAGGGGAAGGGGAAGGAAAAATGATTTCCAGGAGGCTATCGCTGGTTATAGAAAGATAATGCATGCTGCCTAGAGCTAGGGTCTACCGGCTTCCTGAAACAGCACTCACTGGCTCTGGGCACAGTGATTCTTTGTTTTACAATCATCAGGATTCAAATATTTGCAGTTAACGCCACTAATGTTCCAAGGCTTGTAGTTGGAGCTGTTAATTTGATTTATCACTTATGTATAACTGTCCAGAAGATGTGAAGCTGCAGGCCTGCCCTTGAGACTTGAAAGGATTATGGGGCTCCTAAAATGGAAGCGGGCTTGGTGGTCACACAGAGGTGGTCCAAGGTGGCTCTCGAGAGTTCTGCACAAGCACAGGCACAGGCTACCATATCTTGCAAAATGCAATGTAGATTGCTCCCATCCTAGCCCAAGAAATATCTGGAGTATCACCACACACTGGCAGCACATAGGCACGTGATGGGAAGAGTGGCAAGTCAAAGCCAACATCCCTGACCTTGGGCAGTACAGAGCAAAGCAGCTGACAGTGGCTCTTGAGAAGAGTAAAGAAGGGGGATGGTTGGCGGACTGCTTGCTTAGTGTGTGCAAAGCACACTGGATTCTGTTAGCACCACATGAAATCAAACGTGGTGTAATTCCAGCACTTGGTAGGCAGTGCCATGAGAATTAGAAGTTCGAAATCATCCTTCTTTGGCTACTCAAAGCCAGCCTGGACTACATTATACTCCATCTCCAATCAAAAAGAAGAGCTAAGAAAACCTGCAAGTGACTAGAAATCTCTGTGGTTAGAAGATTGCTACTTTTTAACAAGACACTAGACTCTTGGTTTCTATACCAAAATTGAGTCCTGATTATGTTTAATCACCATTGCCTTAAGAAGTGAAGGAATGAAGTTATAGGCTCAGCACAGGGTCTGGTCCACACCAACAGCCCAGTTTCTATTTTTAAAATGTATATTTCACATTTTGTACAAACGGGAAGCGTGGCATAAGAAGTTTGGGTTCTACTGTACTGAGTTTGAGTCCTGTAGGCATTCACCCTCTTTAAGTGACCCTAAGCTGGGGCATCCCTGGTTAGACAAACACTACTGCCTGACTATAGCTAATAAGCACTGAATACATCTACCCTAAATAAAGACCTGTCTCTGCTGCTTCAGTCATGAATGTGAACCTGCCCCAGAAGAGCTGATAAATATCTCCTAATGGATTCAGTGTGCTAATCAGCTTCTTATAGTTCATTCTGCTATAATTCAATAAATATTTATTAAGCTGAAGGTAAGGGTGGATACATGCACACGATGATTTGCCCTTGGAGAACTGGCTTTGTGGCAGGAATAGAAAAGATTCTACAGAGTCAAAGCTCCAAATCTCTCTAGGCCTGAAAATGAGGCCTGTTATAAGAACTAACGAAGAAAGGGGGCTTCAGGGAACTTGCAGCAGATTTCAGAGGCTCCATGTGACATTTGCTTCTCCCTCTTTCAGAGTTTGTGTGCAACGATCTATGCGCAAAGTAAAAATAGGAGAAAAGCTAACCATCTTAGCACCTTCTCCAGGAGCAAATATCAACTATGACCCAGGAGGGTGTCAGAAGCTGGAAAAGCAAACAAATCGAATGGCCGTTTTTGTAACAGTATAATGCACATCATAGAAGTCCATCGAATAAACCCCTCTGAGGGGAGCAAAGAGATTTAAATGAGTAATAGGAATGGAGGGTGTGTGCACCATGAAGAAATATTTAAGGATCTGAAATAGAAAAATATTGCCACCATTAAATCTAGGTACATAAACTCCTTTATTAGTGTCTGTTTTCTTGCATGTGAAGAATTTAATAATTTTAAATAATAACAGCAATCACAAAAGTTGTAAAAATAAGATGCAGGTATAATTAATTGCAATTATATTCATGTATTTATTTCCAAAGAGCTTTGGGTAACAGTTCCTGCTAAGAGCATAACATAAAACATAAAACACGTATTTTGCACTAGATTCCAGACTTTAATGAGATGATGTTACCAGTCAGGAAGAGACAAGCTGTGTAAAATACCTGTCTGCGGAAGTGAAGAAGGGGCAACAATATGGCTCAGTGGGTAAAGGTGATTGCCACGGAGGTTGCTGTCCTGAATCTGAACCCTGGACCTGCATGGCGGAAGGAAATAATGACCCCTCCAAACTGTCCTCTGACATCCACACCCACATGTGTACCCCAACACACACACATGGAAAATGTATTTTTTGTTTTCAGGACAGTGAAAAGCACAGCGCTCCCGCTGGAACTTCAGGTCCACAGCTCTCACATCCACGTGAACGTGGCGAGTTTCGGTGCTTTCAGCTTCATCTTCATATATAAAACGAAGAGAACCCCAGACCCACAGAGCTACATTTATTTTTTGCCTTCACCTTCTCTTTTTAAATTTTCCTATAATAATCATACTTATGGGGTATAGTGTGAAACTTCAGTATACTGTATATTCATCGAAGTATGGTAATTACTATTTTAATCTCTTTTATCATTTTCCCCTTGGAACTTTTAGCTCCCTCCAGTTTGTTCTTCCTAAAATAGACAGGAAGCTGTTGTTGAACGCAGTCACTCTACTGTGCTAACATATTAGTGTATATAGTACTGTTGCTGTCGAACTTCCAAAAATGGCTGGTGCTTAAGGAGTTATTATTATCTGACTATTACTACATCTTTACAGGGCACCTATCCTTTGAAAGTGTTTTTTTTTTCCAGACATTAATCTCCTCTCACAGGAGTGTTCGGGATTAACTTAGTATCCTGAGCACCTGTCTAGAATAGAAAAATGAAAATTCAATTCTATAACCTGATTCATCTTTAACATTGTGAATATTTGCATCAATAGAATATAGGTGCCTTAAAATAAATACATAAATACATAAGTACATAAATAAATAACCTAACTCCAGATGCATAAATCCCGATGCAAAATCCTAAGAACCATGTTAAACTAAGGCGGCATGATTCCTCCCAAAATTAATAATTTAATTTGAGTGAATAAAATGAAACCCCAGACAGAGGGTACAACAGAATGATTATAAATATGTTCAGAGAACTCAAATATGACAAAAATAAACTCAAGAATGGATTCCAACACAAGGAAACACGTGAATTAAATAGGCATTCAATACAGGACGGGAAAGTAGGATTCAATACAGAGATAGAAATAACAAAGAAAAAAAGCCAACTTGAGAGAAATACTGGGAATCAAAACTTCAGTAATGTCAAACAAAAATGTCCCTGAAAAGCCTGAATAGGATAGTTCAGAGGAGATTCTAAATATCAAGCCTTGAAAACAGAAAAGAAATTGAAACATTTAGCCAATGTTAAACCTAGATTAATAAAAACGTATTAACAGAGCATTGAGGATTCATGGGATTTAATGGAAACATCAAACCTATGCGTCATGGGTAGAAAAGACAAGAGAAAACATTTTTTTTAAAAAATCATAGCATAAAATTTCCCCAATGCACTGAAAGATACCCACCCAAGTACAGGAGGCATTTAGAATGTTAAGCAGACAGGTCCATAAAACCCATTACATTTAGATCTACAAGAGAGAAACAAGTGCCACATAAAAGCAGGCACATCAGCATAACAGCTGACTTCTCTAAAGAAACTTTAAAATCCCTGGGGACTTACAATCCTGAAAGTCTATTATCCTCATAAATTATCCATTGTAACTGAGAAAGAAAGGAAAATATTCCACAATGAGAATAGGCTGGAAGAATTAATGACAGTCAAGCCATCTCTACAGAAGATGTTGCAAAGATTCCTTCAGATTGAAGAGAAAGATGTTGAGAAAGGATGAAGCCATACTGGAACCATAGTGAAGCAAACAAGGAAGAGTCAAACACCAAAGATTACAAATAACAAGAGGCAAGAATTAAATAGTGACTTCAATGCCCTAGTCTGAGCAATCGTTAGGTCATTCCAACAAAAAATAAATGAGAAATATATGAGCCAAATGGCAACAGAGATCACATGGATCCAACAGACATACAGAAGACATTACACACAAACAGGGTAGAACACACATTCTTCCCATTCTTGGAAATTGTCTGAAATTGCTCATACCGTATGACAGAAAGCCAGTTTTAACAAATACAAGAAAAATAAATTGTATCTGACCACAATGGAATGCCAGCAATCAACAGCAAGATAACCTACAGAACATATAAAAATTCAAGGAGATTAAACAGCACACTATCGAATAAAGAACAGATCATTGAATAAATCAAGAAAGAAAAACTCCAAGAATGATGTAAAGACGAATACAACATGGAGAACCTACGGACTAATAATGAAAGAAGTCCTAAGGAGAGAGCTTACTGTCCAAATGCCCACATTAAAATCCACAGACGTTTCAAATAAATACATTAATGATGTACATTAGGATCTCAGGAAACTAGGTCAAACCCCAAAGCAGTATATGGAAATAAATAAACTTTAGGGCAGAAATTAATGAAATGGAAACAACAGTAACAGTAGTAGCAACAACAAAATACAAAGCATAAAAACTGCTATTTTTTTTTAAAGGATAAATGAGATTGTCTAAACAAAAGAAACAGAGAGAAGGCTAAAAGTAATTAGAGTTTCAAAGGGACACTCTGCAACAGATATCAATGAAATCAATACAACACAATTTAACAGTACTTATGGAGAGGTCTGGAGAGATGACTCAGCAGTTAAGAGCACTGGCTACCTTTAAAGAAGTCCTAGTTCAATTCTCAACACCTATGATGGCACATGATCATCTGTAACTCCAGTTCCAGAAGCTCCAACGCCTTCATCTGGCTTTTTCTGGCAACAGCAACAAAGGCGGTGCAGACATATATGCACGCAAAACGCCTATACTCATAAACATAAAAGTTAAACATTTTAAATACATAAATAAAATAAGACTATTGAAAAAGATTTCTGAAAAAATACTAAATTGGAGAACCTGAGAGAAACTGAGATAGTTCTAGACTCATTTACTATAATTAAGCCAAGGTGAGATTTATAATACACAAGACTAAAGCAAAGATAAAACAGCTCCCAACTAAAAGAAGTCTAAGTCCCAACGCATCTACTGCTGAATTCTAACAGAACCATGGAAGGAAGTAACACACCAGTCCATCTCAAACTATTCTGCGAAATATAAAAAGAAGGAATGCTCCAAACTGTCTATGGAGCCAACATTACCATGCTTCCCAAACCAAATAAAGATAAAATATACAGCACATGAAGAAAAGTAGGGGCTAGGAAAGTAGGTCAGCCAGTAAAATGCTTGTGCTCATGAGGACATGAACTCAGTTCCTGGAACTCTGAAGTGAAAAGAGTGTGCATTTGTAATCCCATCACCAAGGAAGTGGATAAAGACAGCAAAGCCTAGGATAGTGGGAAGTCCTGTTTCAAAAAATAGTGTGGATGGCTCCTGAGAAAGGTCATCCAAGGTTGTCCTTTGTCTATACCTCCCACCCAAGGAAATGACTGATAAATTTCCCTGATGCACACATACTCAACAAAATATTCCAAACAATTTAAGAACACATGAGAAAGCTCATTTACCACCATGAAGGTGGCTTCATTCCAGAAACACAAGGATGGTTCAATACACTCTGTGATCACAGATCTTAATTGTTAAGTTGTCAGGATCTGGAACCATCTGGGAGGCAGGTTTTCACACACATCTGGGAGAGATTATTCAGATTCTGGTCATGCTTGTAGAAGACTATCTTGACTATGTTAACTGATGTGGGAAGACCCATCTTAACTGTGGACAGGGGCGTTCCCTGAGAGTAGAATCACGGAATGTATAAAATGGGTGTCCATTTGTAATCTCTGCACTGGAGAGCTAGCGATAGGTGACCTCCCTCTCTGGTTGTGGATGCATTGTGACCAGGTGCATCAGACCCTTCCTGCCTTGACTTCTCTGCCATGACGTGTGGCTAAAAACTACTGGGACCTAAAAGAAACTCTTTCTCTTTTAAGTTGTTTAAGTTATTTTATCATTGCAACAAGAGCAGAAACTAAGTCGTATACATATCAGTAAATGCAATACATCACAAAATGGGCTCAAGGGCAGAAATGATAAGAAATTACATGATCTTCTTAATAAATGCAAACTTTTCTTCTGGCCAAATCCAGCATCTCTTCATGACAGAAATCCAGAGAGATTAGGCCCAAAAGGAATATATCTAAACAAAATAAAAGATTTCATATGACAAATCTACAGCCAACATTATACCAGGTGAGGAAAAACTCAAAAACAGCTCCACTTGTTCTAATCAGAAACAAGATAAAAGAGTCTCTTCACTGCTACTCAATATAATACTTGAAGTCTTAGCTCAAGCAATAAGACTAGAGGGGTATGAAAGGGATACAAATAAAGCAAAAAAGAAGTCAAAGTCGTCTTCAGTGTGGATGATACAATTCCATATATAAGAGACTCTGAAAACTCAACCAGAAAACTCTTGTAACTAACTGATACATAACTTCCAGCAAAGTAACAGGCCCCCAAATGAGCATGCAAAATCAGTAGCCATCCTATATACCAAAGATAAACATACTGAGAATGAAATTAGAGGGAAAATCCCACTCACAACAGACTCCAAAACATGGCTTAGGATAAGCCTGACTGACAAAGTTAAAACTTCTACAATGAGACACCAGAAAGAGAGAAATTGAGGAAGACACTAGAAAATGGAAAGGCGTCCATGGATTGGAAGAATAAATATTGTGAAAATGACTATCTAACCAGAACCAATCTACAGATCCAAGGTACTTCCCATCATGCCATTTTCTTCTTCACACAAAGAGAAATATCCATGGGTATTTACACAAACACCAAGAATCTAACATGGACAGTTCTGCCACGTGGCAGCAGGTGCTCTATGTGCTTAAGTGCATATGAGCACATCTTGACTCCCAACCTTCAGGGACAAGAAAGCCTTTCCTGGTGCTCCTGTGTTTCCTTCCTCCATCCATCAATTAATTCTTCCTGAACAAAAGGAGTTCACTGGCCCACTGAGAGAGAACCCATGATCCTGGTTTGAGAATCTCTCATAGGCTGTGTACCCAAACTGTTGTTCACGTGAGTTGGTCCAGGTATACAGGAAAAATGTCTGTGTGAGGTGACTTAGCAGAGAATGGATGAAGTCTGCTTCATAGTTCTATTAAATAGTCAAAGGACAGAAGATATATTGAAGAATCACTTTAGAATACCCTACCAGTTCATTCGGTTTTCAGTATACGAGCCATTGTTAATATTTAGGTTTGGTAATTATGTCACTGGTGATTCTAGTCAATTTTTTTTTTAAATTTTACAAAGCAAGTTTAAATGAAAATATGAGTCTTGTTTGCCTTTAAGAAAGTCCCAGTGCAAATCACAGTCAGATGAAAATGTTAAGTAAATTATGATGGCAGTTGTTTGTACGGTGCTGCTATTCAGAGGACATGGTAAGGTGGAATTTGCAGTCCTAAAATTTGGTTTAAGGGTGGGGCTTTAAAACTTACTAAAAGAACTGTCATGTTGTGAAGACATGAATGCCTTGCTCCTAACAACAGAATCCATTATCCATAAAAGTCATGGGATAAGCCGGCCATCTCTTTCGGGGTGGAGATCACTGGAGAGGAATATTGATTTCACATGAAAGCACATATACACAAATATTTTGAAATGAAATGTAAAATCAAGTTGAGCATTTAATATGTGAAATGAGCCTTTCAAGACATTCACAGTAAGTTTTAACCTCTGAACTTTGAAGCTGTTCTCTGTTAACACAGGAACTTTGAGTGGCACTGGCTTAGGGAGCCACTGGATGATCGTCAACCCTACTGTGGATGGAGCAGCCCCTTTGCAGTGGGCCAGGTGTTTCCTTTCCAGTATTCGGTTCCAGTTTGCACGGGTGTTTTTGTGCATGTATGCAAGTGTGCAGATGAGCTCAGATGTCCACCACACCTGCTGCTTTAATAATTCATTCCTTTTCAAAAATCTTAGCACCTACTGCACAACTGGCCCTCTGTAGCCAGGAGTTCAGCATTTATGATGAAAATCAACTATAGTTCAAAAATAATTTGGGAAAAATTACTTTCTCTACCGAGTACATACAAGCCTTTCCCCCGCCCCTTCCTGTCATTATTCCCTAACTGATTCAGTACTGCGTATCCACCTGGAATCTATACTGTATTTGGTATTGTAAACCATCTAGAGATGTTTACAAGAGGGTGTACAAGTATTCAGTGTAGATGCTATGTCATTTTACGTAAGAGACCTGAGCATCCACAGATGTTGGTGATGATGGAGGTCTTATGACCTCCTTTGCAACCAAGACAGGACTGAGTAACTTTTCCTAGTGGAGCAGACAATGCTCAGGAGAAACAGATCTTAATTACACACAAGTATATCAGGTAGTTTTCACTAATTTTTTTTTCCTTCTATATTTCCTTTTACTCTGTGCCTTTCCTCCAATCACAGGGAAGGCTTTCCATCAACCAAAGATAATGTCACAAAGGAACCTGAGTATAACCCTGACAATTCATGGTCAAGTTTAAAAGGCACATCTCCAGAGATGAGACGGGAACAAAATTGCTGAGCCAGTTTCCTCTTATTCCACAAGGGATAAAACCGATTCCTTGCTGCTGGGAAGGGAGAGCAGAAGCTGGACCAGAAGAGTTAGATGTTGGCAAAGTTCTCTAAAGAGCACCCTATGCTGGAGCAACTCCCAGAGAGCAGCACGATGGTGACTGTGTGACCCCAATGTGGTCCCGGCACCTCAACTTTGATCTGGTCTTTGCTTCCTTCCTGCCTCATTAGCAAATGATCTATGTCAAAATGATAGGTTTAGGGTGTTTGCTTTTTCAAATTCTTTGGTAATTCAATGCACGAATTCAATGAATTGGAACATATTCCCCCTTCCCGCTCCCCACATACACCCCCTTCTCAACATCATTTCAATTCCCTCTTCCTCCTCTTCTTTATCCCACTGAGTCCAGTTAGTGCTGCTCATGGGTGTGGGGTGTCACTCACTCGTGCATGGGCAACTTATCCTGTCCCTGCTGAAGGAAACTGACTCTCCCTCCCGCAGAGGTCATCAACTGCCAATCAGTCCTCAGCTGTAGGTTGGGCTCTGCGAGTGCTGTCCCTTCTGTCCTTCTCCATATTGCCTGTTGACAGCCCTGTCTTACGCAGGTCTTGTAAAGATGATCGCAAGTGCTGTGAGTTCGTGAGCGCAGCGGCCCTGTCGTATCCGGAAGACAGGATTTCAAAGCAATGCTTCCTGACTAGTGGCTTTTACAGTCCTTCTGTTCCTTCTTGCACGATGGTCACTGGGCCTTGGGGATAGGGAAACTTATCATGGCATATTCCTTGCTCTTGGCTTTGCATTATGTGCTTTCTTAATGTTCAAAAATAAAAAATAAAAACAAAAACAAAAAACAAAAAAACATTCACGCACTGGTCACCAAAGCTGTGCCTGGTGTGGCCCAGCTCCGTTTTGTCCTCTTCTCTTACTGCCCTTCTGGCCCCTTCTTCAATCACCAGGGCCCATTCCCACTTCTTGAACGTGTTCTACGCATGCTGCCACACGGTGTTTTCACAGGCCCCTTCCTCTGCCTGGGGCCCGTCCTTCTCTAGACTGGTCTGACTGCCCCTTGCTAAGTGGAAGGCTTTCCCAATTCTCCTGTGTCCTCTCTGTCCAGGTGAGGTGGCTTCATTTCAATTTTTGGCATTGGCCATGAACTTATATTTGTCGCCCCCTTTCCTCTCTAGTGGGCTGTAGACTCTCTCCTGAACCACTCATCCTCAGTGCCCATGAAAGTCTACCCAGCAAGGAAGCTGGACAGGAAGTAAGTGGCTTTAGGTGAGACTTGGGGACAGTTCTAAGTGAGTATCCTAGGAAGGTCTTGTGGAGATTGAAATATTTAACCTGGGAAGGAATGGATCATGAGCAGTTAGGTTCTTAAATGCATTTCAAATCAGGGAACCTCAGCAGTGGAGCGCTAGCCCTGACCACCGTGCACTGTAACTTTGGAACATTCCAGCCTACTTAACATCCCCTTTAGAAGGATCCAGCCACATGTTATCAAACCCACAAACATAGTAAACTGGACATGCTGGCTTCTCTGAAGCATACTATCAGCCTTTAGTAGTGAGGCCGTCATGTCACTTGAGGATGTACCGAGCACAGCAGATTTCAGCATCCCTACTGGAGCTCAGGAAAGACGCTTCCCCAAAAATGATTTTGTTAAAACTCTTCAGACCAACCCAGCAATGACTTCAAGAATTCTAGCTTCTGATATATAGAATAGGAAAGAAGAGAAGAGGGAAAATAACAAGACAGTGACAACTTTGACCAGCCACATGGAACATGCTAAGGAGCTCTAATCTGCTCTTGATACATTAGTGATCGAAGTGAAATAGGGCAGAAAGGCGAGGTCATAGTCATGGCTGAATCACCAAACTCTGCACTTAAAATGCCCCAGGATGACACAGGACTAGAACAGCAAAAGAGAAGAAAGGAATCCTGGTCTCTGCAAATCACAGAATTCAAGACACGCTGTTCAGAAGCCATGCCAACAGAGATGTGCCTTCTATGCAGCCCATCCTTTTCCTTTATTGTAAAGCTCTGGCCTGAGCACAGAAATCACCCACCTGCCCCTTGAGGAGAAAGCTCATTCACAGATACACCGAAGTGTTAATTTACACACATAGAGAATTTGGCTATGTATCTAAAATTCAAAATGTTCCAACAGCTGAACTTTGAGGGCCAACTCCATGCCACAAACAGAGAATTCCACCCTTGACTCCCGTGAGCGGCTTTGGTGAAAGCAAAAGCACACTAAAAATCTGGCATGAAATTGTCTTCGTTCTGTGTATAAGGGGAACACACAACATTAAAAAACAATTTCATGTTTAGACATGGGTCCCTTTCCCCAAGGCACCTCATTATGCACATTTTAAAAATCCAAAATCCAAACCATCTGAAATCTGAAACACATTTGGTCCCAATAACTTCAGACAAATGTACACACACCACACATACACCTTGGGCATTTGCTAACTGTCCAGTTCCTGTGCAAAATCAAATAGTGGGAATCAAATAGATGAGATAGAATAGTCCCTAGGATTAGTGAAAATAACCAGCAGCCTGTCTTCATGACATTGGAGTCACTTGAAAGCATTCCATAAATAAATGAAGTAGTTGATTATAATTATGTCATACTCTTAGGTAAGTATATGAATGGCATAATTAATGTATCTGCATCTAATATCCATGTTCAATAAACTACATTTTTTTGTAGAAGTTATTTATTCTCTCAACAAATATCCCTTGCAAGCCACTTATATTCAGACATAAAATTATTAGAGATCATTCCACATGTGACACGCAGTTAAATGAAGTGCGAGAGCCTCTGCGGCACACCCATAAAGCAGCCTGATTTTTATGTACTGCCTCTCATTCCAGTGTGATTTTTCTGCTCATTTTATTTTTGCTCTTGGCAATATTTAAATAAAAGCCCTTTCCCTTCCTCTACAAATGTTTGCAGCAGCTATTTCACACCAACTTAACACAGCCTTAACTACACTAAAAATACACACTCCTTAGATTGCTTTTTGAAAAAGGAAAATGTTTATGATGTCTATCAAAGGAACACTGAATTCATCATCAAATTTTACTTAAAATGTCGGATGATTTAGATAAGAATCTGTATCTACAATTCATTTGTAAATGATGTAAGGTTATGACTTTTCTTAAAAATAATACAACCCACCCCCCCAAAAAAATGTTCTGGCTCTTTCAGAATGTAATGTTCAAATTAAGTCACACATGGCTACTGCAGGTTCACGCCACGCCACGTTCTGCGCTTTCCGGCTTGGTAGAATGAAATTTTTAGTTCCAATTCTTCAATAAGATAAAGTATCAGATCTAAGTAGAAACAACGGGGAAGCAGGATGAGAGGAATGGAAGTAGCTTTCTATCCCAGGAACCAATCTGAGGCAAGATGTGGAGCAAGCATCCCCAGACACAGAGAGCCATGCAAACAAGAAATGTGACCACATGTGGAGCCAACCAAATCACTGAGCTATTTAAATCTAAAGAATTTGACAGGCAAAATGCAGTCTCAGGCACCAAATAAATGAATGCAAAGGCAGAACTATGAGTCTGTGACTTACATGCAAATATTTTGTCTTAGACCACAGACCATGCTACCTGTGGGGTTATCATCTTTGGAGCAGACCTTACCAAACGCTAATGTTCTCTTCTTCTAAAGGACATAGAGAGATGGGGTGACAAAGGGTCACCCAATTAGCTGGATGCAGATGGACTGAAAGCACAAAGCACAGATATCTGTGTTCACATTCAGAGTCTTGTTCTCAGTCTTATTCTGGCACCAAGCAATGGAAAGTGACAGAAGTACTGTTTTTAATTTAATTAATATTTATTCTTCTCTCATACAATACATCCCAACTACTGTTTTCCCTCCCTCCATTCCTCCCAGTTCCACCCCCACCTCTCCCTCTTCCCTTCAGAAAAGAGCAGGCCTCCTAGGGATATCAACCAAACACTGAAGAACAAGAAACAATAAGACTAGGCACAAGCCCTCATATCAAGGCTGGACCAGGAAACCTAGTAGGAGGGAAAGGGTCCCAGAAGCAGGCAAAAAATTCAGAGACACTCTTACCCTCACTATTTGGGAGTCCCACAAAAGCACCAAGCTAAAAACCATACAATACATGCAAAGGACTATCACAGACTCACGCATGCTCCATGATTGCAGATTCCATCTCTAGGAACCCTATGGGCCCTGCTTAGTTGAATCAAGACAGAAGTACTTCAGTCTTCTGGGACTCTAACCAGCTCATCATCCAATGCTACCAACTGGATGGAATCATGGATGTTGTTCCAGGGCACAGTAATATGTCACTTAATGATAAAGATGTGCTCTGAGGAACGTGTTACTGGTTATGTTCCAGACTGTGCAAAAACCTTAGTGTGTATTTATACAAATTAAGATGGCTACGGCCATTCCCTGGCTGCTCCAACTTCAAAGAGTTCACTTTGTAATAATATAAATGTAACATTTATAATAAATGTTACATTATATACATATACATATACAATATGTATATATATATATATATATATATATATAAAATGTAACATTATATATAAAAACAATAAATGTAACATTATTTCCTGTGGGTGGAAACGTTACAAAGTGTGAGACTGCAGTTTAAGGTCTTTTGTCCTACAAATTGAGAGCAAGGAATCTCAAAAATGAGACTACTCATTGTGAACTCCAAGGAATTATCCAAAAGAAACTCACCGTTATTTGGCAAGCATAGGGGATCCTCTCCCTGGTTGAAAGCACCACGTTTCCGAGATTGGTCCTGAAGCAGGCCACCGTGTGGTAACATTCTCACGGGTTGTCAGTAGCCACTGTGAGGCTGTGTGCACTCAAGAAAAACACATTGACAAAATACCTAGTAGTCTGGTCTGGCATTTGCTAATG
This sequence comes from Cricetomys ansorgei, assembly GCA_026225945.1. Classification (NCBI taxonomy): domain Eukaryota; kingdom Metazoa; phylum Chordata; class Mammalia; order Rodentia; family Nesomyidae; genus Cricetomys; species Cricetomys ansorgei. The sequence continues at coordinate 2,151,836 of JAMJFZ010001815.1, read as the reverse complement.
GTGTGTGTGTGTGGGGGTGCTACTTGATTAACCTATACCATCTGAATGAAAGTTGTCTCGATTGCAAACTGTGAATAATAATTAACCGCTTGAAACCTCTCTCCCCAACTATGGAGATCCATATAGACTGAGGGCAGAGTGAGGATGAGCTGGAAGATCTTTGCTGGCAAAGGGATGTCCTTTCTTTTTATGTGGATATCTAAGAAGCTGTAAAACAGCATTTCCCAATGTGTGGTGCCTGCTGCTGCCTTGGAACCTCTCAGCAAGTGTGTTTAAAATGAACCATCCTGGGTTCTATCTAAGACTCACTGGACTAGAGACAATGGTCCAGGAGCCACCTTAGGAAATCTTCATACAAGAACACATGCCTGAGAGAAATCCAGAAGAAGCTGTATTCCAGGTGTGCTTTGGTGGTTTGGTACTCTGGAAACTTTCCCGGAGAGATGATGTTCCAATCAGTATTGCAACACAGACTATTCCCAGATGCTGGTCTGACCACAATCTGAGAACTCGCAGTACCTCTATCAAAACCAGCCTCTTCTGTCAACTCTGGAGACCACACAGGATGCAGGCACACATTCACTAGTTTCTGGAAAGCTCTCTTTTCCTAGACATTCCCTGGCCTTCCTACACTCATAACTCCTCACAAGCAACTACCCCCCACCCCCATGGTGAGGCCACAGATTAGTGACGACACACTTGCCCAGTACATGTATGGCCCTGTGTACCGTCTCTAGGACCACAACAATACCAGATATGCTCCTATTCCCATTGGCCAAGGCGAAGATACTGAGCATTTGAGTCATGAATACTCATATTAAAATATATATCTAGCCTAGGATTTTGTTTCATCTTTTTCATTTATTAAGTTTATCAGCTTGGGAAGATTATCAAGTCATGGGAATGGTTTCTTCACTGTAAGAATAGGGTAGTCTCACACAGCTTAACTCATCTGGAAGAGGATTTTAATCAGACTTCAGGCAAAGGTCAATTAGTGTATCACCAGGTCCCGATGCTCAAGGAATGACCATTTTATTCTCTCTTTTCTCTTCACATTCTCTAATGACGTCTGTAACGTCCACAGTCGCCACAACTTGTAACAAAATCTTCTAAAAGCAGTTTGTGATTCTAACTCTGCAGCTTGCTGATGCTTTACAGCCCATTCCCAGAGAGACAGGGAGAGACATCTGGCTGTTAGCATTTGGCCATCTCCATTTATTCCTCTTTAGATAATTTCAAACTAGTAACGTGATGTCACGGAGTAGAATTGAGAAGAGATCTGCAAAAGTCCATTGCTGTAGACAGCACATATAAGATACACTAAGAAGAAATAAGAAGACACAAGACTCTCAGGACAGGTACACTGGGTATGTCATCTGTGCAGTCACCTGGGGTCCCATGCCTAGAAGGCTCACACTAGCTAATGCCTTCCTGCTACTGTACTGTCTGAAATTTTTGTTGGATGAAGTGAATTGAGAGAGAAGGAAACAAAGTGCATGGCCAGAGCAGACACGAGAACATGTGAACTATGCACCCACCAAGCATTGCTCCCATTCACTTAGCAGCATCCTCTGTGTCCCCTCGTGTACAGGATCTGGCCAGCCACAATGCACGGAGCTTAGCAAGCCTGAACAAGAAGGCAAGGTAAACAGGCTGCCTGATGGCACGAGGGGATCCAAATGCCTGGAGACTGTGCTATCTGTTAGAAACATGCACTGCTTCCAAAGCAAAAGCAAACAGCTATACTCCAAGAAACACAAATGACCAGAGCTCTCTCCTGTCCTTTCTCATTTATTTTTCTCAGCCAACCACCTGCACTCAAAAGTGCAGCATAAATGTGAATTCCTACCGTCTTTTCAGGGCATTTATTTCCTGTTTTTAACAAAAAAATTTCATTTTAGTTTTGACCAGCATCCCACAGACAGCCCTTGTAAAGGGCAGCATGGAGTCCCAAGGCTGCCTGAATCTCAAGTTCCTCTGCACTGGCGCAAGGCTATTCAGCCACACAACAACAGGCTCCTCAGTTTCTGGAACTTCCACCACCATTCCAAAATCGGCGACAGATTTGGACACTTGGAAACCAACAGTGCATTCCCTTTGCCCGCCCTGATTTTCTGTGCCTCTTTCAGTTGGGCTTCTGCCATCCACTCCCTGCACACTAGGTGCACCTAACTGTCACGCAGGGCACATCATCTGAGCACTCACCTAGGATCCCATACCCTGGAGGCTCACGCTAGTGAATGCCTTCCGGCTACTGTCTGCAAACTGCAACTTCAGAAAGGAAACAAAAAGGACAACATGTACCTTCTGGAAAATCTGATCTTCTGGAGCACTGAAAGGGGAAAGGGGAGGGGGTGCAGGAACGTGCCCCTGGCTGCTAAGTGGCATTGGGTTTCAAAGGGCTGTTTCCAGTGAGGACCAGATGTGCACTGGAGGTAAGGGATTAAAACCACATACTGGAGTACCTCAGAGGAAGCAAAATTGAGGGATTTCCACTACAAAGCTTTGCTGTTTTTTCTCCCTCAAAAACCACTGTCTGGCTTGTAAGTTATATCAACCATAAGTTCCTTCACAGAACAAGGCATTATCCAGAAAGTTGATGTGAAACAAAAACGTCACGTGGCTTAACCCAAGCTGCTGAAGCAGTGTGGGCTAGACAGTAGCCAACTCCGTGTCCTTTGACTATTCTGCTGTGTTCTGAATGGAAGCCAGGATGCTGGCCTTTAGTTCTGTTCAGGTATTGTGACTAGCCCCTCAAAATACTGCTCGTTACAAAAGAGCCTTATGTTACAGAGGTAGAACCTGATGTTTAGAATGTACTTAATTCTTAGTTGTTGTGTTTTCGTTTTCTTTAAAAGAAGGGAGGAGGGGAAAGAGGAAGAACAATAACAACAACAAAATGGAGCGGGAAAATGAGTTATTCACAAGTCTCCTCCAGGCAGTGCTCTGGGATTTGAGCCTGAACCTGTTGAGTGGAGCCGCGTCCCTCCCAGGCTGTCTTCTACAGCTTGCAAAGTGCTGTCACAGGTGGCAGAACGAAGTGATACAGGTTTCTGATGAAAAGTCTTATTCTGACCTCAGCTACACTGAAAATAAACTTTTCATAGGTCATAAATTTTTAGAACTGGCCATAATAAACTAAGTATCTATGTGAAGGTCCCAAAGCAACAATAACCTTGCTGGTCATGCTTCCTGGAGCTTGCGGTCAACACTGAAGTACTGCTCTAGTAGACTGGGAAAGACAGTAGACCAGCAAGAAATTCCAGAAGACTGCAGAATGCAATATAAGCAAATGCCACCGTGCATCCACAGAGAGTTGACTTATTTCTGTTTCTTAGGAAGGGAATTTCCAACCTTCAAATGTGCGTTTTTCTCTAACTTCCTGTTCCCAAATGCTTTGCTTATGGCTGGAAAGTATGAATCAGTGGAAAATATTCTAAGAAGAAAAACTCCAAACCCAAACAAAGCTACTCAGTATGTACATTATTCACTGGAGTGTATTGCATTCTACTGTAAATTGGTAGTATGTTTAAAGTGTAGGAGCTGGAGAGAGATGGCTCAGCAGTTAAGAGCACTGGCTGTTCTTGCAGAGGACCTGGATTTAGTTCTCAGAATGGTGACTCAGAACTATCTATAACTAGTTCCAGGAGACCTGATGCCCTCTTCTGACTTTCACAGGTACCAGGCACAGATGTGGCAAAACGCTAACACACATAATAGAATATAGATTATAATGAGCTCACCATTACAATGACATGGTTTCTTTTATTGAATTTGTTTTGACCAAGTTTCTATTGCTGAGATAAGACACCACAACCAAAAGCAAATTGGGGAGGAGAGGGTTGATTTCAGCTTACAGCATATTGTCTATCATGAAGGGAAGTCAGGGCAGGAACTCAAAGCAGAAGTCTAGTGGCAGGAACTAAATCAGAGGCTATGAAGGAATGCTGCTTTATTAGCTTGCTCCTCTTGGATTGTTCAGTTTGCTTTCTTACACACCCCAGGATCATTTGCCCAGGGATAGCACATCTCATAATGGGCTGGGATTTCCCATATCAATCATTAGTCAAGACATTTACCCACACACTTGTCTTCAGAGCAAATCTGATGTAAGCATTTCCTCAGTTGAGGTTCCCACTACCCAGACGACCCCAGCTTGTTGACTAGTTGAAAAGCAAAGCAAACAAACAACAAAAACGCCAAATGACCATCAGTACACCCTTTATATCTGTGAGAAATACTGACTAGGTACTGTTAACAAAGCTAGGCTAGACAAATTCCCAAAATTTAAGCACCTTCAAAGGAGACATGTTTCAGGGCAGTAGGAGGTGATAACCTAGGGGGCATGAGCAAGGCCAGGAGGACAGAAAGGAGCTGGAATTCTCCATATGGAAGGCAAGGGTGCCTTCCAAATCTGTAACCTACTAGGAAGGGAGGCAGCTGGACTCTGGGCAGCTTCCATGTGCGGAGCTGGCCATTCAGATACTCTGAGAAAACCAACTTGATGCCAATGTGACACTTTTACACAGTAGGCAGAAATTACATTTTGTCTTACCATTTCCTCCCAGGAGCTCTCAAACTACCACCCTCTCAACTCCTTAGACTGTGCCTAGGAATTGTGCCTAGCTTTCTGCCCTAGGAAGTTTCCAGACTGAGGTGGGAGAAGAGGGAGCTCCCTGTTTTCCTGTTCATTTTTCTGACACTAAGAGAAAGACCTAATGATGGTTAAAAAGTGCCTATGCCCCTTCCACTATCTGCCTCTGGACAGTAGGGAGGGTCTTCAAAGATACCAGTTAGGTCTTTCCAGAGCATGAAAGAGCCTGGGGAGGACAGAGCTTTTGCTTGCTTTTAGGCCCTTCTCATTAATGTCACAGATAGCCAAACCCCATACTTGATCCAGCAGGGACCTAACAGAGGTTTAAATTCAGCCAGCAGCCAGAGGGCTTCTGATGACCTCCATCACACCTGCTCAAGTAAAGTCCTCTTCCAGGCTGGAACTGGAGGCTCCTAACCTTGGAGCTGGGACAGGCAAGCTTTTATCTGTGAAGAACATAACTAGGCCAACCTCTGTAGTAGCACCTTTGCACTACACCTGGTGTGACTGAAGGACACAACTAACTGCTGTGGCTGCTGGGAGCCCCTCTCCTGAACAGTGGCAAGAGATTCAGTGCCCGCTCTATACAGCCGTCACCTGGGAGTACCTGCAGTTTACCCAGGACTCTTCTATACAGACATTCCTCTGGGCAGAAGTGAGAAGAGATGGCCGAGGGGAGGGTACACACACACACACACACACGGGGTGGGGGGACAGAGACAGAGAGACAAACAGAGACAATATCCACAATACATACCATTCTAAGCTTCCAAAGAAAAGGCATTTACTCCCCCAAACAAAGGCCATTATTGTGGTGTGTGAAACTAATGGTTAATAGTAAATTTACTAACAGAGCCCCAAATGTTGTAATTTCCAATTACCGCAGACGACCATGAGCGTAAGCAAAGGCAAGACTTCTCTCTAATCAACTTATTTTGCCAATTTTCTAGGAAGCCCCCGCCTGCATTATATTCATTGGCACTGCCTTACCGTGTCATAAAAAAAAAAAAAAAGAAATTGCAGCACAAACAGGCAGAGCACCCATCAACCCGTCAACAGAGAGGTGTAAAGGCCAGCCGTCCCCTCTCCTCGTGCCCGGCATCATTGTGGAGGCACTGGCGGTGCCCATACTCGTGAGTTTCCTACAGAGTGTTCTCAGGTTCATGAGTTGGTTTCAGCGCGGGATGAGGCTTTCTTGGCTGGCACCAGTACTTCAGAACAAAAGGATAAGACTTGTCTAACCACATCCTATTATCAGATCCTTGTTAAGGACAACAACATAATTAAAAGTACACAGAAACCAGCTGGGGATGCAAGCCCTATTAAGCTGGCATAGCATGACTCAGAAGGAAAATGAGAAGGAATCGGCGTGAATAGAGACCTGAGAGTGTTACAAAACACGAAATAATTTTTCAGAGTGTCACACTGCACATATTACCATATGTGAATACACAGGCTCCTCATAGTGGAACTGGGTTTGTTTATTTATTTATTGTTTGTTTGTTTACTTTCTCTTTTTTTTCTTTTTTTACTTAAAAGCATCATTCTCTTGGTGTGTGAACTGAAGGCCAGTTGAGCCTGTGCTAAGCTGTGAAGATGGAGCATAGCTCGGGTGATGATCAGGCCATCAGACAGCAGCACTGCCAGACTGTGACAGTCTGCAGGAGAACGGTTAATAGCGAACCCACACAAAGCCATTAACACTCATTGAACGTGACTGTGAATGCAAGTAAAATGATTTCCTTGGCGGGATGAATCCACCTTGGTGTTCCTCACCACTTCTAGCCAATCTTAGCTTGTAGCCCATCATCACAAACGGACAGCGAATCAGTTTACACAAATGCTCTGTGCACTTTCCTTTGTTTCAGATCCCACTGGTACGGTTTAGTAGACGCCTACTTTTTCACTCGCAATCACTCAGCGCCTCCAACTTCAAGCACTGGTAACATCTGCTGTAGACTGCAAGTGGCTGGCACAGCCCTTTGAACTAAAGCACGTGTCTCAGGCAAGCTCCCGATTTCAACTTGACCTTTTGGGAAATAGCAAAATTTCAAACGCCAAAAATAAAACTTCACAGATACTGGAGAGGGGGATGCAGAATACTTAGGACTCAGGGTTGTGAGAGTCTAGGAAGATACTCTGAAGATACACAGAGAACTCCTGGCAAGCTCTCACAAGCCGTGGTGGTATACACTGACCCCTGCTAGTGCACACTGACCCTTGACTCAGCCCCACTGTATCCGGCTCCTGCGGGAAGCATTGGCAGAATAAGGTCAGAGCTGTTCACCTGGCACTGTGTGTGTGGAGGAGGGAAGGCACTGGACATCACAGCACATCCTTAGGCTGTAGGCTGAAGGTATGTCATATTCCCGACCTGCAGTTGGGCTTGGAATGAACTCAGGGTCAAGCCCCTGCACATATATAATTCTTCAGGGGCTTGAAAGTAATTTTCCCATATTCTAATAGCTATTCGTGGATGGTAGTTGGACAGGTACAATTAAATATGCAGCGTAATAACAAAATATGGCTGGGCCTATTTGCAGTAATGCTGCCTTATTATCTTTGCAAGGTGCTGGTACAGTAGTGTGCAGTCCTAACTGTTGGGATTTAATACAGCATTCATGAATCCTAAACGATGTGCTTTTATAAATCCTCCACAGATAGATCCTAACCCAATCTATGTTCTAATTATTTACCAGTTTCTCCTGTCTTTCAGTTCTGAATGGGCTGCTGAGGAAAGAAACAAAGCCATTCAACCTTATTTGTAATAATTATAAAAATAAATGTACATTTCAGGTTTCTCTTTGAGGTTCACAACTGTCACAAAAATTTTAAGGTTGAATGGTTGAATGCTGATCTCACAACATTGCTAATAAATGTGCTTCTTCAAAATGATTAACAGAAACACTCAAGCATAAGATAATATATGTTCAGAAGGAACCACTTGGCCTTGGAGCCATTGTTTTTATACTGTTCTAAGTGGAGAGCTATTTCCATGGGGATTTGACTTGAAATAAGGGGGGCATATATCTTGTCCATTCCCCTCCATTTTTAGAGCTCACATTTAAGGAGTGGGAAGCCCTCACTTCAATTTCCTCGGATTCTTAGCGGTATTCATTCAACAAACATCCATAAAGCACCTACTGAGTTGAGGATCACATATACCATGGGCTATGTAGCTGGAGCGCAGATTCTTACTTGTAGCCAAGAAAGGGAGAGAGGGGTAAAGGCCCTTGTAAGACAGTTTTAAGTGCGTCAAGAGAAAGGCCATTAACTATTACACCCTCTCCTCTCTCTCTCTCTGTGTGTGTGTGTGTGTGTGTGTGTGTGTGTGTGTGTGTGTGTGAAGGCCTGTTGGAAAACTTAACAAGAATTGTTGAGGCTGGGGTTAGGGAAAGGAAGCTTGAAATGACCAGGGTTATTTGGAGATAAAAGGGAAAGAAAAAACCCCCGAAAGCAGAAGGGGCTAAAAGGGAGGAGAAAAGTGGAGGCAATGAACTTGCCCCATCCTGAAGCTCATCACACAGATGCTGCAGATCCGAGGCCTGGTCCTGCAAACTGAGAATGGCTGGGACATCTGAGGGGGACTGGAGAGTTAGGGGATAGAGTGAGTCTGCCAGAGCAGAGTATGAATAAGTGTAAAAGGGAAGGGGAAAGAGTGCAAAGCAAACAAAAGAGGCAAATGTTTTAGATGTGTACATGTATCAATGTACCCCACTATGTCCAGTTAGCATGCAGAAATAAAAATACATGGAGAAATAGTCTTAAATGATTAGAGAGAGGCAACGTGGATTTTTCCTGTGCTACAAACACAGAGCCATTTCTTCTCGACATTTTCCTTAAAGAATATGAGACCCTGAAACTGAATCCCAAGAAACAGTCACTCTCTGGAAACCATAAATATCATTGCCTAGAAGAGGAAAACAACTTGACAAGCACAGGGGGTAGATTCACATATTTCCAAATCTTTAAATAGCTCTTGCCCCAGGGCATGCTAGAGTTTCGGTTGGGAGCAGGTAGCAGACACCGTGTCCTCAACAGGAGGCAGCCACAGAACCCCGCGTGTAGGTTTTTCTGCCTCAGGTACAGTTCTACATCGAGCATCTGCAGCTGGCTTTGGATGTAAGCCAGCTTTGGCTTCAGGGGAATCCAGAATTCTTACAACATAATCTGAGTACAACTAACCTTTACTAAGCAATCTGCCCATTATCCTTATTACTTAAATTACGTTTCTTTTTTGTTTTTTTTTCCTGATATTCTATTTCTCTCTGTCTCTCTCTCTCTCTCTGTCTCTGCCTCTCTGTGTCTCTCTGTCTGTGTGTGTGTATACGTACACACATGTGCACTGGAGTTTACACATGTGTGCTACATGTGTGCAAGTGACTAAAGAGGCTAGAAGAGTACGCTGGATCCTTTGGGGCTGGAGTTACAGGTGGCTGTGAGACTCACAGTGTGGATGCTGGGAATCGAACTCAGGTCACCTGCAAGAGTAGCAAGTGTTCTTCACCACTGAGCCATCTCTCCAGCCCCACATTCCTTTTCTTGTTTCCTTCCTTTCTACTAAGTTTTAACACACCTTTCTATCTTTGGACGAAAACGCCCTTTGCACTTTCACTTTCAGTGCAGGAGCAAGGTCTCTAGGAGTTACTCTTCACACTCTGAACAAGCTAGAAAGCTAATGGCATGGAACAGTCCAGCCTAGGTTTTTAGAATCGCCATTTATTTCCAGATGGGAAGGCAAGCCCTCTAAGAAGATACAAGTGCTAAGGAATCAGTCTGACTTGACTCCTCCGTACCATGCTACTTTCTCTACCACATCTCCTGAAGACTCTAACTAGGTTGTGTAACATGGGTCCTACAACTATATGTATCAATATCCGTGGGACAATATTAAATTATGTCAAATTCACAACTCATATGAGATAAATTCAGCCGGAAAGATAAATCTCGTCGATTGCGTTTTTGTTCTGCACTTTGTCTTCCTGATTTGAAACATGACATGGTAGCTTTTAGAACTCTTTAAACTTTACTTCTGAGCCATAGCTGCAGCCAACGAAAAGAAAAAGAAAAAGCCCATGGTGTCCACCCAATAACAAAACTAAGCTCTCGTGATAGAAACACAATGCTAGAGCTGTTAACACTCAGAACAAAAGTCTCCGTGACGAATAACTACAGAGATGTTCAACCTCAACGCACAACCAACACTTCCAATCCTACTTAACTTTGTCCTGATTCAACAAGAACATATGATAGATTGCTAGTCATTTTTTATTAAACCTCACGTAAGCAGGAAGAGAACCTATAGCTAGTCTGTTACAAACCGAACAGGGGCTTTGGGGACAGTAACAAAAATGGGAGAAAGAAGGCTTTGTGAATAGTGGTAACATCTGTTTCTCCACGTTTTCTACAAACGTATCCCATTCACAAACAGTCACCAAATGGTGTATTTGTGATTCCAGCACATTGGCATTGGCAAAATATTTAATACTTTTCCATGTAGCAACACTCTACATCTCTGGGAAAAGCAAGACAGTGCTAGGGTCCCTCTATAGCCATCAATCATAGATTTACAGACACAGCTAACCATGGATAGAAAACATCCCTTACCCTCCTCCACGGAAAGTCGCATATGCATTGAACACAGAGAGCTGTCTTGTGGTTATTTCCTAAAATAGGCATTATAACTATCTTTATTAGGTACATGTCATTTAGAGAGGATTTAAAGGATACCTGGATAATGTATGTAGATTTTATGCAAATATTATGTTGAGTTATAGAAAGCATGTGAAGACTAGATACCTACCAAGGTCTTAGAGCCTGTAAACATGAGGTGTGTTTAAATACCTTATTCAAATTGCCAACCCTTGTGTACTTGCTATACTAAAAACATTAAAGCAAGTAACCTCAGCGTGTGTGTGTGAATTTGATTAAATATTGGTGCATACCTTCCTCTCATCCTACACACAACTTGAATTGTTATTCGGAAGAGAAGACAATCTGGGTTCATAGGAAAGATTGACCCTAAGAAGCAAATTAATCACTATAGGTATGCCATCTAGCTTGGCAACAGCTCTGAAAGAGAGCCTGCTGTCTAGATGAAGCAGAAACCTGGCACCTGGCCCAGGACCGGGCATCATAGAGCCAGCATCTGAGGGCTACTTCTCAGGCACCACATGGTAGGCCCCGGAACAGTGCATAAATTACTCCCAGGGTGACTTCAAGGATTACTTTTAAAAGTTTCAATATCATATACTCATCTGCCATATTTAATATCTGTCCTGCTAAGTACCAAGTAGATTCAGTCCAGATGACTGACTCTATACATGGAGATTTGGGGTAGAGTAGTTAGTCTTGCCAATACCTGACTAAGGTCAGCCAGTTCTGCAAGGTAACTGGGTTATGCACACTATCTACACACAACCAGGAGAGTTTGCTGTAGGCTTCTTTTGACTGCTCCATAAGAGTATATTATGCAACGTGTACTAAAGCTTCTCTTCTATCAGATGATGTACTGCAAGGGTATAATTATAATATAGTGTGATTAACTCCATGATATATTTTAACTCCGTGGTATGAAGTGCAGAGTGAAGCACATATGAGAACCCTTGTGTTTGTCTCCTGGATGCAGTCACAGTATTTAAAGTATACCATATAGATACTTGCTTTCTACATGATTAAGTCAGCTTTGAAACTCTGTCACGTCAAATGGTTAATAAAACAGTTCATTCAGTGGCATGCAAACTGCTATTATGATGTGTGAACTGCAGGATTTGCTCTGAGACCATCTGCCTGCTCAGGTCCCTCATATTAAATGATAGCATATGCAGACGCTGCACACATCTTTCCATTTGTTTTTCATCTCTAGATTATCCATGTGTTATGCTGAGTTGTTTACAGATGATGCCAAGAAAAATCCACGTATGTTCGGAATAGACACAACCCTATGAAATTATTTTCAAAGAGACTGCAGTTGGTCAAGTTGCTTGTGTAGGATCCGCAGATGCAGAGGGCCAACCTCATTAAACTGGACAAATTACTTAATGAGTTCAAGTCTCCTTTCTACTAATTTTCTAAATACAAAGCAGAATAACTCTTAATTAAACTATGAGTCAAGCTGGGGCGTTCTTTTTGAATGGAAATTATATGCCCAGACATAGTCACATACATATCACCGATAGACAAAGAACTTAAAAAAATTTTCACACTTACCCACTAGCCATGTATGCATAAATTAGTGTACTCAAAGAATTCCTTTGAGAATTAGGAAATACAATATTAAAGAAACAAAAGTCTCAGGCTTGCTGTTTAAATTCTTTAACCTGCTATCATCTACAGGGAGCTAGAAGACACTGTGACTCAGGACAACTTCAAACAGCATCTTGTTCCCTGGGAGAGAGGCTGAGTCACCTACAGTATTTGGCTAGGTTAATGTTGATCTGAAGGAAGTGGCTCAGCCCGTCTCCTGGAGAAACAGCTTACATGGAACAGCAATCCAGTCTCCAGTCTGAGGCCACTCCACTGACGCCCTGTTAGGGTGACTCCAGAGTTAGTCTCCTCAGTCCAAAGCAGTTTGGAAGCCACCAAAGGCACCATGAAGATGCTGCCTGTTTTAAGAACACGCAAGGCATTTACTCCACAAATACACATAAATAAACACTATTGATAAGATACCCATTTGGGTCCCTTCCTATGAGCCACTTGTAATTTGGAGCATGCAATTCTGTCAGGAATAATTTATAAAAGAAAGAGAACGTTCTTTCATTAAGCAGGGCCAAGCTCTAGTTCTGATTTTGATACTTAGTTATTTAACAGATGTAAATACCAGAAAATACCCTAATTCCATTCTCACTCCTAATTGCTGATTTAAGACATGAACTAAGTACTTATTCCTAATGTATTTGTGTGCATGCGTGTACACACGTTTGTGAAAATGCATGTCTTTTTAAAGGCATCCACTTTTTCATATGAAAATTTCTTTTCTTTTCTTCTCCGTCTTCTTCTTTTCCCCCACAATGGGATGCTAGGCAGCCTGGGCTAGCTTGCGATTTCAAGTGTTTGCCACCATGCTCAGCTTCACAAGGCGATGCTAAATTATTTTTTGAAAATTTAAAACATTGTTTACATAGTTAATTCCTTCCTTAACAACAAAAATGAATCCGTTCACTCATACACTGTAGGTCCATCTTACATTTGAGTGAGTGGAAATGAACAAATTCCATGTTCACCTACACCGGTATACAATGATTCACAAAAACCGTTACCAGCATGCTCTCAAGGAAGCTGCTTTTCAGATTTATTTTTGAATAATAAAGTAACTGGATTATATAAGAGGTATACCTTTCCAGAGTTTAATTTAAAGCCAAGTCATTTTAGAAACCACAAGAACCTCTACTTGAAAAATCTGTATAATTCAAACAGACAAAACCAATTGTTGGAAATTTAATAAAGCATTTCCCTTCTGGGCACACACTAGAAGCAGCACTGCACACAACTGAATGTGTAAACTATAAAGTTATGAAAACAGAGGCTGATAAGCAAGAGCGCAGGTTCTGCTGTACTGTGAACTTTCTGACGGTTTAGCCAATATGCGTCTAAAGGTCCCAAGAGACTGCTCTCCAAATGTCCTCTCTTGACTACCCAGTAACTCAAAGCAGATGTGCCATTTTCAGCCTAATCCCAGCCCAAACTTCTCCTTGAAAATTTCACTCAATATGGCATCCTTCCTATCAGGCAGAGTTTCATTCTAATACTGCTTGACTGGATTCACAAAACCCCATGGCTCATTTAAAAAGTTTTAGCTAAAAAATTTCTTTCTGTTCTAAGGGTCTAATGAATACACACCTCCTGTGTCTCTGAGGGCCCTGTCTTCTTCTTCACCCCTGTGTACTTCTCCACCCAGAAGCTCAAGTACGATGGAGAAGGTGACAGCTCACAGTGGCAGCAAGCTCTGGCCAGACCGATGAGGACAGCGGTTGTGTCTTCTGTAGAGTGGAGCTCAACCCAGCAGCATAAGCTTTGGGCAAATTCTCCAGCTCTGTCAAGACATTTCACCTCTTTGAGGCTCAGTCTTCTCACTGTTAAACTGAAGCAAGAATACTTCCTAGCCTTGTGGCTAAAGTGTACTCTAATAATCTATGCAAAGCAAATGGCAGGGTGTGGTATACAATACCTGCAAATTAGTTGCTATTATTATTCTTTGGATTGCTACCTTCTCCAGGGGCTTCTGGGAAAATCGATTTTAAGTACACCAGAACATTAAATTATTGATCTTAAGAACCCAGCATCAGAAGTCAATCTGGAGTAGATTTAGTCTCTGTTTCCCCTTTACAGCCCTGGAAACTGAACCTTGGGTACAGAGAGGCTAAGTTGCTGCAAGGTCAGTGGCTGTCAGCTTTCTTTATCACTTTGTTCTTCAAGAAAGCTCATTGCAAAATTATAAACTCTATCTTCACACTCTTCCATCTCTCTACGGGCCAAACTGTACCTTGAATTTGGAATTCTTTCCTAAGAGGAACGCAGAGGACAGCAGGAGGCAGGAAAATCTTAGAACAGTTGTATAGAGATGATGTGCTTGAGAATGGGTAGTAAGCCTCAGGTGCCATTTCCTCTAACAAAGCCATTCTTCCCCCAGCACCAGGAGGCATTTGGTCCTGGAGAGTGGTGTGGAATGCACATGGCAGCTGACACTGCAGAGACCCAGCTTTTACCAAGTGGCCAGGTTAGGAGGAATGGCAGTGCAGGACCAGACCTCCCGCTCCTGCAAAGCTTGAAGGTGGCTAGTGCCTGTCTTAATGCATTCCACATACAGACTGGGTAAGTTCCAGGCACATATTCTACACTGCAGCTGTTCCCGATCCACTCAAGGGGGTTCTGGGAATTTCAGATCATAATAAACTTCTATTTTGATAAGATACCTAATAAATCCAAACGCTGGAGTTTTCCAAATGCTGGAGTCTTTGCACTGAACGTGTGATAACCTTTACAAACAAATCTCTCAAAATTGGTACAGTGGTAGGCTTTCAAAAAAAGAGAAGCTGTATTAAACTGAGGGTATGTTAATCCGCTAACAGTAGCTGGTCATCATCCACAGCCCATTTAGTCCTTGGCACTGACAGCAATAGTTGGTGCTAAAAACACTGAAAATTTCCCTGTTAATGTGCACCTGTTCTCAGCTGATTCCAAAATTAGTGTCTGTTTCTATGAAATTGTTTCTTTTAGAGTTACATATGATTCTCATCTTTGGTAAAGAATGAGTTTCCAGTTTTAAGGCTTAAAAAAATAAAACCTAACATGCAGTGACCACAAAGGAACTCTATTTCGCTTAGACATTTGAGCAAGTTCAATTAAACATTAATTTAATCAATTAAATTTTAAAGTCATACTCCAGAATATTCCAAAGAGGAAAAGCACAATGGATTGGGAATAGCAAAATACAGTGTACTTAAAGGGAATCTATGCTTAAAACAGGGCTTTCTATTATCATGCATGAGATACTTTTATTCAAAGTACCAGAAACCAGGCAGCAGACCTGCAGATTAATTAAGAATTTCCCAGGGGATAAATGTCTGCAAGTTTCTCTGAGATTTATTTATCTAAGTAAGGCTGTAGCAGCCCAAGAACAAGTATGCCAGCACTTATCAAGAAATGACTGGATACAGCCTACATTAGAGAACAGGAGTTCAGCTAGTATATCAGCAAGAGATCTGTTCAGAAAGAGAAGCATCTCAGAAGAGGAGGAGGAAGAGGAAGAGGATAAGGAGCAGCAATAGCCACCGCTGCAGGAGCCCTAGAACAAGACATTTGCACAAGATTATTCTTGCAACTTCAACTCCACCTAATCAGTATGAATGGCTGGCTTGGCTGCACAAAGAAACTCAAACCCTTAGTTTCCTTGTCAGAACTAAGCACAGATGACTGTCCCTTTCTGCACAATACATCATTCACACATTTCCAGATACTAAAGTATCTCAGCCGGAGTCCTCCAGATGTGTCTTCATCCCCACCTTTACTTTCTAAACTGTGCACACCAACCACCAGCACCCTAAACCATGAAGCTCGGAGCTCCATCAGGAGAGGAGATCTACATCACAATCTCCAAGAAGATTCAGCTCAAAACTCACTAAGCAAAAAGGGATGCAGTATGCTTTAATGTCTATCGGCTGACATAGTGAGAAGCAGCTGGAGATGTTCTCTTGTAAACTCCAGAACCCAACCATCTACTAATTTTTTCTTTAATTCAGTTACAATGCCCAATGACCATTGCTGACAGTTTTTCTAACACATTAGAACAAAACGTATGTGTGTGTATGTGTGTGTGGGGGGGTTGTCGGTTCTAGAAAAAGAATGATAGAAAAGTGGCCAAAGGGCCACACATTGCTTTTGAAAAGCAGAATTACTCCAGATTTGCCACGGCAACACTCTGCTACTGAAATTCTCCCCGAGGCATGCATTATCTTTCAGATGGTAAAATGTACTTACCAGAATTTTTTAAAGTCGACTATCAAGTGACTCCCATGAAATAAAGATTGGAAAGGTAACTTTACTACTGTCAGCTTTTGTTTTGCTGTGTTTTTAAATATGCAGAAAGTACAGTGTTTAAGTCAGTCAAGGAGTCTCCTGACCCAGAAAGGCAGTCCACAGGAGGACTACTGTATGCTCCTACATACCAGAATGCTCACTAGTGCCAGAGGCAATGATTTCCACCAAAAATGACCTATTTCTCATCAAATTTTAGCAGGACCTCCCACCGTCCCCTAAAAGTTTACAAAAATCCAGGGACACATAACTCCTCACTCCGGAGTGCTTTTGGATTCCAACACTGCTTTGCAAGTTCTGTCCCACGAAACGCAGGAGGAGAAGCTGGAAGGCAATCACAAAAGTCTCATTTAAATTCCTGGAAAGCACAGCTTCTCCAAACACACTATTCAGCTCTTTTCGGAAAGCCTCATTTGCGTCGAAACATGAGTTTAACTTCACTGGTCTCTCAGCATCAGTACCATCAAGTCCAAAGAGCTAGATGTCACATTCCGTATTAAAAATAATTCATCACATAACCACTCTACACGGTGGGAAGTAAAACAACCCAAACGTGGAATTTTCGCCTGCCAAGTGCATAAGAACTAACACTAACTTTGGGGGTTTCCCAAAGATCTCCCTACACCTAAACATACATAGCCACACAGACCACCAACAAAAAACCAGTAGGATGCTCTCTGAGCTGTAAGCGCGCTAATCTGCATGAAGATGGGTCCGGGAATTTGACAAAAATCTCCGCTTCCTTTCACAACCGAATCACACCAAACCAAACCAGTGTACAGTTTCTGACCCCCAGGGTGAACTGTGTCCACCTGTCCCCAGGGCGCAAGCCCTCCCTTTGCTCACCCTCTCCAGAGTGTCCTGCCTCTCGCCACACAGCGCTGGCTTCTGGTAGCTCAGCTCATCTAACTTGGAGCAGCTCAAGGCACCGGCCAGAGACTCCCAGCAGGACACGGCGAGTCGCAGAGCCCGCAGTCCCGCGCGCCACTCACTCACCTTGTCCCCGCGCCTGTGCTCAGCGCCCGAGTCCTCCCGGTGCATGTCACATTTTATCCTCCCGCAGCCGCGCGGGCGGGCGCGCGCACCACGCGCTCCCACACTCACGCAGGAGCCCTGGGAAGCGCGGCCTCGCTGGGGGCTCGGGCGACCCCGCGCTGGCTGGGTCCCCTCTCCTGCACCGCGCGACCGCGTCGCCGCCAGTGGCAGCTCGGCCTCCCAGCCAGTGCGTGGCTGCGCTCCACCCCGCGCCGCGCTCCTCATTGTTCCAGCCCGCGCGGCTGTGGCTCGGCCGCGGGTGGCCCGGTGGGCCCGCGATCCCAGGCTGCCCCGCCCCGAACCCCGCGCACCCCTGCCCTCCCCGCTCCGGTCTCCTGCCCGGGCTCACCTAGCGGCTGGGCGCCGGGAAGTTGCTCGGCCTCCCGCGTGCGCCCCGGCCCGCAGCTTGCCCGGCGGCCAGCGCAGGCGGGGACGCTCGGGCGACGCAGAGCCTGCCTCTCGCACACCGATTGCAGACTCCGCCGCGTGGGGCGGCGCGGCTGCCTAAAAAAGGCGTGCTTCCCCCAGCCACCGCCTCCACCAACCGAGCGGCTCCGAGGACTCCCCGCACGGCCCCTGCTACCCCGTACCTGGCACCCGGGGGCGCGAGGGTCCCGGTGGTGGCCACAGGAATGCCACCGGCCGTGAGTGGTGGGCAGGGAGGTCTGGGAGGCTGGTCCCGAGGAAGTGAGTCTTTGTGCACTGGCCTCGAACACACAGCCCTCTCCAGAGAGAAAGCTGGGCTACCTGCGCGCCAGGCTTCGCCCTTGCCGGCTGGGTGGGGCGTGGGGAGCGCAGCATCCTCTGGGCCGCGGACTCTTTGTTCTGGCTCAGGCCGGCTCACGCCGCCGCCTGCATCTTCACTCTGGCAGATACTGAGAGGCGCCCTGCTGAGCAGAGGCGGACTTGGGAAGCCGGCCGCCTTCCACGCGGAGTTCCCTCCTTGCCCACCTCTACTGGCCCATCCAACCGTGGGAGAGGTGGCCAAGTTTTCTCCTCTGACTCCCGGGACTGCCCGTGGAGCGCAGAGCAGGGCTGCAGGAGCGGCAGATCGGGTGTGTCTGTCTGCTCACGTGCGGAATGCCCATTTGTTACTTAGGTCCTCCTGTTTTCCTCCGATTTTTCCAAAGGCAGCAGCCGCTATCCCGGGTTTTGGGTAAACATGCTCCTCTGAACTTTGGCTCCTTGGCTTGGACGTGGGTGTTTCCCAAGAGTTCGCTAGCAGAGTTAGAAAAGGGCCAGGCCCAGGAGTCCTGGTAGATCAAGACTCAGTTGCTGGTTGTACCCTGTGTGCTGTTGTGTGGGACTGTGGCCAGTCACATCAATCTAATCTTCCCCGACTCTGGGTCATTGCGGGGATGAGCATTTTGAAGACAAAATTTTCACTGAATGGATTATTTTCATGTTTATTTATTGAGTTTTCTTAAAAAAAAAAAGATACTTTAACAAGTTGTCCAATTTATTCAAAATTCATTTATGCCTACTATGTCTACACATATGCCTACTATGTGTTTAGGACTACACACCAGGATAGATGAGCTAAACTCAATCCAGAAGTTTACAGACATTTAAAACATTGCAGGAATTAAACTAAAACCCACAGAGAACAGTGCAGTGTGTGATCAGGTGTAGCTGGGCATGCTTACTCAGGTTTCCTTAGTTCTAGTAATTGTTTCTGACACTTGGAATTTCTAGGAACTGCCCAAAGGGACAATGTGTCTTTCAGATTAATAACTGTATCTTCTATATGTGAAATACATTCGTTATGGCTAATTCTATTCTCTGCCCCTTCCCACCAACCGGTCACAAGGCATACTGCGGGTTTCTGGGGTGATGTGAACTGAGGCTCTAGACTTTGCCTTCTCTGTAATGGGTACATTTGTATGTACCATCAAGGTATGCTGTTTAATGTGCTGAAAGTCCTTCTCTAGTTCTTGAAGTCAACAGCAAATCATGTCGAGTAATAAAAAACGATAGTAGTATGGTTAAAATATTTTACTGCAAAACAAACACACAACATCAACAACAAAAAACAACTTACCACGTTTCTTTTAGACTGTGGATATATTTTACCCCCATCTTGTTGTTTTTACAAAAAATGCTGCCAGTTGATGCCTCTGTGGTGACTATACCTTAAAAAAAAACAAACCATTAAGTGTGCCTGGATAACAATGAAGTTCATAGTTATAGAAAAATAACCCAGCTTAAGACAAATATGCAAACTGCTGTGAAGAAATCTAAGTGGGTTTAGTTTATTATTTATAGCCCAGATAGAAAATGAGGGGGACTACATGTTGCTTCCCAAGCAAGTCATAAAGGAAGTTGGTATGCAGAGAGCTGTATATCGATGTTAGTTTCTGTCAGCATGTCACTGTAAATGAAACATTTTCACATGCTTTAGTTGGTCTGTTCAAGGGAACCCTAAACAACAGTAGACTGATTTTTAAAATTGGTCTACTGCAGAGCTCTGCTGACTCTATAATATTCCTTTCAGTTTCAAATGATAATTGAAAACAACAACAAAGCCAGGAAGGATTCTAAAATCCACTCTTTGTATATGCTCAAGCTACCTTACATTTCTGTTCTTTGTAAACTCGGGCTTCTCCTTCATCCTTTTCCTAACCCACTACTTGCCGGATACTCCTATTAGGTCCTTAAAGCACAGTTCAGTTCCAGCTTAATTTGTACACAATCTGTGACTCAAGTATTTGGTGCCTTCATAAAAAGGGTATCATTATCAAGTTCTGCAGTGGAGCTAAGAGCAGAGGAGGAAAAACTGGTAAGTTTTAGGAGTCTATGGAACTTCATTAGCTAAGAACTCCTAAAGAGGAAACCCATTTCTGGCATTGGACTTTTTATTTATTAGTCCGTGGTGTCCAGTAGGGGCATTGTGGCCCCATTATAGGCTAACTCCATTTGAGCTCTTTTAGATATGTGTATGTTTAAATTACAGGAAGACTTTGCAGTAGTGGCTTTTCATGAGATCCCTAGTTATCCCTCCCTGCATTCCCTTCTTTGTGCTAACCTCCCATCCCTCACCCCATTTAACCATTCCTGATTTCTCTTTTTATACCAACATGTTCTTTCTTCTTTCCCCTCCTCCAAATCCTAGGACCCTAATTTTCTGACCTCTGTGGGTATTCCAAATGAAGCACACCTATCTAAAGATTGAAAGCTAACATCCACAAATGAGAAAAAGCAGGCAACATTTGTCCTTCTAGGTCTGTGTTACTTCACTCAGGATGATTGCGTGAGCTCCACCCATTTATCTGTGAATTCATAACTTCATTTTTCATAACAGCTGACTAATTTCCGTTGTGTAAATGTACCACATTTTAGTTATCCATTGATTAGTTGATGGACATCTAGACTGTTTATTTCCTTGAGGTTGTGAATAGAGCAGCAGGGAACTACCTCCTGGTATGACACACAGTCTTCTGGATATATGCGCAAGAGTGGTGTAACAATATCATGTGGCAGATCTATTAGTATTAGCTGTTTCCTGATGAAGCTCCACACTGATTTCCTTAGTGGTTGTAGCAGGCTGTGGTCCCACCAGCACTGACTAAGGGTTTCCTTTCCCCCACAGCCAGCCACACCAGCATCTGTTAACATTTTTTTTTTAAATCTTAGCCATTCTGAATGGAATAAGATGATATCCAAAAGTAGCTTTAATTTGCAGTTCTTTGGTGGTTAAGAATGTTGAACACTTAAAACAATATTTCTTAGCTATTTGTATTTTATCTTTTAAGAACTCTGTTTAGTTCCCTGTTCTATTCTTTTGTTTGGGTTATTTGTTTTCTTGATGTATCTTTCTTTCTTTCTTTCTTTCTTTCCTTCTTTCTTTCTTTCTTTCTTTCTTTCTTTCTTTTTTCTTTGTATATTCTAGATAGTGTTTGTAAATTGCAGAGTTGGTAATGACTTTTTCTTATTCCCTAGTGTGCTGCTTTTCCCATACCTTAGTGGTATCCTTTGCTGATCAGAGTTTTTTTGTTTGTTTGTTTGTTTGTTTTTGTTTGTTTGCTTCATTTGGTCTCGTTTTCCAGTTGTTAATCTTAATGCCTGCACTATCAAGTCCTGTTCAGAAAGTTCTTTCCTGTGCCAATGAGTTCAAGTAGTCTTCCAACTTTCTCCTCTCTTCGATTCTGGATATCTGGTCTTATATTGAGGTCCTTAATTCCTTTGGTGTTGAAATTTTGTAAAGGTAAGAGATAAGGATCTCGTTTCATTCTTCTACATGTAGCCAGCCTGTTCGACCAGCACCATTTGTTGAAGATGCTGCCTTTTCTCCAGTGGGCGTTGCCAGATTCCTTGCATAAGACTAGGTGGCTGTGTGGGCTTAGGCTTATATGTGGTCCTTAATTCTATTCATTGGTCAATGTGTCTGTTTTTATTTCACATTACATCTCTCATTGTAATGCTGTTCTAGTAACTGTAGCTCTGTAGTATAATTGGGAATCTGGGATGATGATACCTCCAGCAGATTTTTATTGTTTGGGATTGTCTGCGACTTCAGGGTCATTTGCATTTCTTTTGAAATTTAAGAGGATATCTTCAATTTCTGTGAAGAATTGCATTGGAATTTTGACGGGGAGTACATTGAATTAGTACATTGCTTTTGGTAAGATGGCCATTTTTACTGTATAAATTCTGCCAGTCCATGAGCATGGGAGGTCTTTCTACCTTCTAGTATTTTTTTCATTTTCTTTCCTCCGTTTTTAAGCCAAAAAAGAAAACAGTAAAGAAAGGGGGAAAAAAAAAGAAAAAGTAAAACCATTTAGAGTAAAACCATGCCTAGTACTGGAAATCTAGCCAAGTATCAGGGGTCAGTGAAGTTATGAATCTTGGAGGTAAACATAAAATTACTTCTTTACTAAACTAGCACAAAGCCTAACTACATTCTAAATATTTATCCTTCAGCCAACAGATAATTATAGGTCTCACTGCTCATCAAAGAAAAAGATCATTGTACAAAAGACCTAACAAACTGTAGAGAACAACAGACCGTATGATACACAGCCCCGACTGATACATCTACAGCACAGCTCCTGTACCTAATGCTTAGGGATCATTTCAGAAGATGGGGGCAGAAAAAGATGGTGAGAGACAGAGGTACAAGAAGTTTGCCATTGTGTCTCCCAAAAATTTTGTAGAAGCTACGCTTATGAACTTTCACCAACATGGCTACCTAAACAATATTTTAACAAGTACAATACCAGTAGGCTTGTAAACATGGAAGGGGGAAATCTCATGGAATCCCAGTCCTAGACAAAGAATGACAGAAAACTAAATAAGAGCAGAAGAAATGATCTTCCTCAAGGAAGAAGCTCCAAGTTGATTATCCAATAGCAAGTGGTCCGTCCTGGGGATTGTGTGTATATATGTATGTATACACACACACACACATACACACACATACACATATATGTATATGTATATGTATATGAACTGAGAGGTTGTATTTATATATTTAGAAATGCACACAAATACATGTGTTTTTATAGACATTGTTATTACACACACACACACACACACACACACACGTAACAACAATTAAAGAAATAGAGACCATGAATCTGAGAGAAAAGGGGGTGAGTGCACGGGGAGAGATAGAGGTAAGAAATGGAAGAGGGAAATGATGTAATCATATTTTAATTTCAAAGAATAACATTAAGAAGCCTTAGAAATATCATTAAGCAAACAGAGAGCCGTATTATGAATAAACAGCCTCAGAGACTGTATTTAGGTGTAGTTAGGAGGCCCTAAGCCACCTGAAACCACCCTGCCCACCTTCCCTTCTGTATTTCAGATGAGGAGGAAAAGAATTGTTTGCCTTTTGCATCCGATGCAAGAAAAATGCCACCTGCCACATCAGCTGTGGGAGAGATGACACAGAGATGTAAGTGGTGGCTGTTAGGCTTGTCAGCATCCAGTCGGCTCTTGCCTAGGCAACAGCAGGCTGTAGAGTCACAACTCAGCCTCGGCAATGAGCTTTACCGGACAAGCACGGAGAAACACGTCAGAAGGAAAGAAGAAAGGGACCAGACTCTTCTGCAGCGCCAAGGCAAGCAGGTGGGGCTGAGAACTGGAAGATGTGGTTTGCCGCTGACCTTGACCCCTGAGTGCTACTTTCTGAGCCTCAACAACCCACTGGTCTGAGTGAAGGTCATCTAACCAGTTTACAGAAATGGCTGAGTTCACTCTAAAGCTCATCGTCATTCACAAAGGCTTGGAATTTCATACTTCATATAAATCTTCCCATCTATTATCTCACTGGATTTTAAAAAGTCTGAAGATAGAGTGAAGATGTGAAGGACAGGCTCCATGGCCAAATAGAGATGGTCCTGTCCCTTGTTAATTGCATGGCAATAATAATGGTGCCTGCTCACTAAAATTCAGTGCTTTTAAAGTATTGAGTCCTGCACTCTTCTAACAAGTTATTTTTTACCCACATAAAATTACATTAATAGAAAATTTATGCCAGAGTTCCTGAATTATTGATAGCTTCATAGATGTGATTTGTTATACTTAGACCTCCTCTCTATTTAGAGTTTTCTTTGATTCTTGAGTTGTTGGAAATAAGTTGTATGTATCATGTTTTCTTGCCCCCAAAACTCTACTTAGTATTTTTAAGAGTAGAGCCCTCCCCATAAATAGGAGACATATAACAATGGTCAGTTTCTATGAAGCTCAGTGTATAATCCAGTTCACAATGAGCCACGTTCAGACAAGGTCATTAGAATTTCCATTTCTCAAACATTTATCCCTGGGGACATTCTCATATCTATATTCCCTGTCTCTTTATTTTCTCTCATCTGGGACTTTTGCTCAGTGTACATGCTATACCTGATCTTAGAATATCTAAAAACTTCAAACCATCTTCTAAGTGACTCCCAGTTTGAGCCTGTTTCCCTATGGTTTGGACTCAGAGGTGCTTATTCCCCTCAGCACATCTAAAACGCGGTTGTACTTAATTTCCTCCGACAGTGGGTAGAGTTAACTTGCTTACTCACTGGATGCGATGGTTTCTGCCTGCTTCTGCCACAGTGAAGTGCTGTTCACTCTTTCCTCGTTAAATGGTGCTTTGTGTGAGTTGACCTTGAGGTGACTTTTCCTTCACTCCACTCTCTTAATTTTACTTTCTTTTCATGAGTCCGCCTGCGTGTTGGTCCTTTTCTACATGGTTTTTTTTTGTTTGTTTGTTTTTTTTTTTTTCTTTCACATGGTATAGCTGGCATTTTCCTCTAGGAAAAAAGGGATTTCTTCTGCTCCGTTCATAACATGCTTGGGGGAACGTGTTTTTGTCTTTAGCGAAAGGCCTCAGGATAGAAAGTAAGTTTCTCTGGTTCACATAGTCTCTTAATGCAAGTAGCTCGGGCCAAACCGTTAACTCTGAAGCAATTTCCCCATTTGTAAAGTGAGAATATTAACTCCTACCTTAGTTGATGCTAATGTTCACCTGGTTGAATAAGATGATGATGTTAAAGGGCCTACGCCAGTGGAAAATACTGTAACCACCAATATAGCGGGGCATGTTTCACCCTAACATTCCGGCAACTACTCGTCAGATGTCGGTACCCTAGGTGGCTCAGGGATAACATCTAGGAATGCAGAGGGAAAGGTAAGAGACGATAAACGGGCCCCTCAGCAGTTACACAGGACTCTCGCTTGTAACCATCACCCTGCAGCTTCCAGGCAGCCAGGCTGTCGTCAGTTCCCACCTGAGGCCTCCCATTTCCTCCACTCTGAAGCCTCTCCCACTTGTCTGTCGGTTTTAAGCTTCTGCAGCTCACCAAGGTTGGCAGCCAACTCTCCAGCACACGACAACACACTCTAAAATCTAGACTCCAGTTGTTCTTTGTTGTATTTTGTGTGTGTAGGTGTGTGTATGTGTTTCCGTGCAACAGGGTGACACTAATTAGAAAATTAACAGACATACATCTTGAGACTACCTGCAGATGGTCTGAAGACTAATGGGGACATCTTCATTTGAAAAAATTATCTTAAGAGAAAACCACCACCCCTATGTGCTGCTCCTTTGATTTCTTTCTCAAAGGCCTCTCCTTAGTGAGCAAGCATTGTAATTAATTAAAACTCACCTTGACTGCCCGGTTAATTTTCCCTTGATTAGCCCAGCAATTTCTCATCCGTCCCTCGCAAAACACTAATCATTCTGAGTTGAAGCGGCCTGTTCTGACACCTGATTACTCTGGAGCTGAAAACACCATGCCATTTCAGAAGTCTAAATCCTACAGCAATTTAAATTTTGTTCAGTCACTGATAGAAATGATACAAAATAGCTTTCATTATAGAGACTAATGGGTAGTAATGACACTAATTTAAGACTTCAGAGGCATGAACACAAAGTAAACTTTGGACCAATTTTTTAAAAACCTACATACTTTTAAAAGAGAAGTGCTAAGTTGCCTGATAGACCTCTTGTTTAGCTCAAGTTATTCTCCTCTGAACAGTTCCAGGTTTCAACTAATGACTTGAAAATCAATGCAGCTTCCAGAGGGTATTCCTCTATGATTGAAACTGATGGTAAATTACATGTGAAGCAGTGTAGCTCAAACAGCTGTGCCTTTCTTCATCCAAACATCACAGACTTTAAAAAGAATCACCAGTGTTTCTTACCCTTGTAATGCCACTAGTTGAACAGCTAAGGTATAGCAATTTTCGTGATAGCTAGGGCTATAAAATGTCAGCCTGTCTCAAAAAGTAAAAACAAAAACAGGCCACCAAAAGTTGCCAATGTAAATGGTATTTATATGGCACATGGAATATAATGTTTAAGTTTTTGAGTGACTTGCACAAAGGGAACCAATTACCATGTAACAGGTAAGAATATTAGAGCACCAAGGACAGAATCAACCTCTTATGCTTTTTTTTTTTTAGCTCAACTGTGACTTATAGTGGCAATGATGATAAGACACAAGGGATAATTTGTTCTGAAAAAGTGAGCACATTGAGTTTCTATTTTACTTTCTAGTTTACGTGGATTGTAAAGGATGCTCCTACCGATTGCATCACCGAGAAACAGTAAAAAGGGACGGGGCACATTCACGATTTGCCTTTTAAAAATTCCTCATGTAGGATCATATTTACACGAAGGCCCAGTGTAATGGTGTTGGCCTGGGCTGCTGCAGCAGACAGGTTGCTTTCCCCAGGCAGCTTCTCAAATGAGCAGCAGAAGACCCCAAAGTGTGGCTCAGCATCTGCAGACCCTTTCGGAAACAGTCCCAGAAGGCACCAGTGTGATTCTTGTAACACAACAAACACCCTCATCTGTGGCTTCGCATTCTGAGGTCTCAGTTGCCGGCAGTCATTCTTAGGTCAGAAAACACTAATTGAATGTTGTAGAAATAAATTATTCTTAAGTTTGACTGCAGGGTAATATCATAATCGTCCTATTTTATTTTTTAGTGATTGATAGTCTCTTACTGTGACTAATTTATAACTCGAGCTTATCATAGGTACATATGGTTAGGAATAAACCGAATGTAGATGGTTTGGCACTGTGTGTGGCTTTTGAGACCTGTTCCGTACCTTAGGCTTGGTTTCTGTAGGGAAAGGGCACAATGATAATGCTGCATGGTATCTAATGTTTTCACTCTCTCTTTTCATGAGTGCACAGTGGAAGCTGCAGGACGCTGTGTGACGCATGCTATTCCAGCACACTGGCTGCAGAAGCAGCCAGTAATGTCTACCCATGTGTTAAAGTCCAGCTATGAAAATGATGGGGAAAAAAAATAAAGCAATGTGATTTATGTAACTGAAGTTATGAAAAATCCACTGAGGTTTTCATTTAAAAGTGTTTGGACCTAATATGGAATGCTTATGATTACTTTTACTGTTTTTCTGGGGTCCTGAAGGTTGAACTTAGGGTCTCACACGCACTAAGGAAGTATAGATGAGCTACACCCTTAGCTTTGTTTACTAATTTATTTTATTTAGTCAGTTATTTAAGATATGGTCTCTCTAAACTGTCCAGTAAGGTTTTGATCTCCCAACCTCCTCTTCAGCTTCCTAAGCAGTTAGAGGCACACACGTGTGCCGTCACCTTAGCCGGTCTATTATTGTTGAAGGAGTTACATGTGTTTCAAATTTTCCAGTTGTAATTTCAATCGTAACGAATATCAATAGATAATATATAAACGGAAGCAGTTTGGGGTCTTCAGTTGTTTTCAGAGTGGCAAGGCTGGCTGGTGGAGTGAGTTGGAGGACCAACGTACTTGAGATCTCACTCTTCCTTGATGTGTTACAGTGCCTTCTGAATCCCTGCTGTCCAGGCAACCTGCACACTGCTCCAACCACCTTATTTATGATCAGAACACCTTTAATATTTTATTAAAGTCCTTCCCACTGCCCCTCAGGGGTTGTATAAAATGGACCACCCCCGATCTTGTGCTCAGGCCCTTCTCATCCACCCTGGGCTCTATCTTCTTCTTCCTTGAGAATCTTCTCGTCTTTTATATTTCAGCCAAAAAACAAACAAACTGATACCTCAAACAATGGGAAGCCTTTTTAAAGCACACTCCTGTGGTCCACAGTGCCTGTTTGTGGTTGCTTGAACAGCAGTGTGGTCATGCTAAATATTTATTGAATGTTTTCTCTATGCTAGGAGTTGTTCTAGGTGAAAAAAAATATAATCACCTACAGTGATGAAAATATAACCAGAAATCTCCAGCCCTTGTGGATCTGATGGTCGTGTGTGTGTGTGTGTTGGGAGTGTGTGTGTGTGTGTTGGGAGTGTGTGTGTGACACAGAATAGGTAAATAAATACAAATTATACAACAAGTCAGTTGGTAGTAATAGCCCCAGAAAACACATGGAGAGACGACAAGAACTGGAAGACAGTTAGGAGGCAATAGGGAGACTTAATATAGTGGAAACTCACTGCAATCTATGAGGGAGACCCTAGCAAGTACCTCTGGTAGTCAGAGATGGAGGCTGCACTAGCCGTCTCCTGTGGCCAGACAAGGCTTCCAGTGCTTGAAACTGGGACACCATACCAGCCACGAAACCTCTGACCTATGGCCTATTCTCCCTGAAAGATCCTCTTCGACAACAGAATGGTAGAACCCCATGCCAAAGGAGGAAACCCATGCCTGTAACAGCAGAGTAGGCCAGAAAGACTGGAGAAGATTTCTACTGGTGATCCTCTCCTTATAGATCATTATCTAGTCCAGTCCTCAACAGAGAGGCCCTCCAGCAGCTGGGAGGAACATATGGAAAGGCGCAAAGCCAATATTATGTAGAGATCAGGGAAACCTGCAGGAGAGGGAGAGGAGGAATAGCAAATACCAGAGGGCTGGAGGACACCAGAAGAACAAGCCCCACAGTGTCAACTGACTATCACTCTTAAGTGCCCACAGAACAGAGGCAGACACAGAAACTGCAGAATCCCCTAAATACATCTTCTGGCTGTCTGGATTGGTGCACTTGAAAAACCCCTACAGGCTGGAGTGGGAGAGTCTCTGATCTTTTAACCTGCCCTTAGGACCCTTTTGCTCCTGCTGAGTTGCCTGGCTCACCCTTGATGTAGGGATTGGTGCCTGGCCTTGTTCTATCTTGCTGTGCCATGCCCTGATTGAGCAGTAACTCTGGGGGCACTGTCCTTTTCTGGGGAGAAGTGGGGGGGGATGTTTGTGGATGGTGAGAGGGGAAGTAGATATGGGGGAGAGGGGAGATAGGAGAACTAGGGGAGTTGAGGGAAGGGAGGAGGGGGCCCAGGATGTATTGTATAAGTTGTATGAGAGAAGAAAAATAAAGTTGTAAAAATAGCCACAGAAGAAACAAGGATCTAGCAGTATCGGGAGAGGGCATGGAGCTATACTTTTAAAGGCTGATCATGGAAGGTAGAAGGTGACAGGAAAAACACACTGGAGCAGGTCACAGGGCATTGGAAGGGAGGGAGCTGCACGAAGCATTGAGAACAGATGCTCATAGTAAGGAAATATATACTTATTAAAAGATTTCATTTTTAATTATGCGTATATGTGTATCTCTGGATTTCTGCACAGTGTTTTGCCTGTGGACTCCCTAGAGCTGGAGGAACAGGCAGTTGTGAGCCTGCCAGTGTGGGTGTTGGTAACCAAAGCTGGGTCCTCTGCAAGAGCAGCAGCACTTCTAACCATGAAACCATTTCCTGATTTCCAGCCCCAGAAATCTCTAGATTTAAAGAACAATGACGTACATTCTTTGGCCTCTCTTTTTCTGCCTCACATCAATACAGGTGAGGATGCTACCTATTTTTTGAGGGAATGATTGCTATGAACTCTGATTCTCCTGGACCACTCACTTTCCAGCTAGACACAAAGTGGCTTGCTTAAACTTAAACTGGCATTGCTGGTAAAAGCTGGCTGTCTTTCTCTGTTTTCTCTGTAGTAATGTTTTCTGTAATCCATCACACAGAGGAAAGGTCCTCTTAGTGTGGACTTGTCCTCTCTAAGATCCATCAGCAGGACACAAGCCAAGATTCACTAAGATGATGCCTACTTGCCTGGACCAATCAGTAATCCTCTTCTCTAGCTACATGCTGGAAGCCATGTGCCTTGAACTACTTGAGGATCAAACACTTTGCCCTGACCTCAACTTGCTGGTCCTACAAGAAGTCCTACGTGTGTTTTGGATAGGCAGTGTAGTAGTCCTGAGGGAGGGTGTGTTTTGTTACTCCATGTACTCATCTTAAAAATATTGCTAGATATGTTGAGCATGAGGCAATGTGTTTGATCTCAAGAGGCTTGAATGGAAAAGAAGATCTGACAAAAATCCTGGAAGTGACAAGCTTGGGCCCTTAGCACTTTAAGAGGAGCAGGGCTAGAGGCCATTAGCGCTCTACATGAGTTGGCACTGAACAGAGCAGGAAATCAGGCACGGACACCAGCAGCTTTGAACAGAGGCATAGCAAAAGAATAGCTGGCTTTGTGTGGAAACTGGGGTTTAAGTTTTCCTTCTTAGCTGACAGGCTTGAAAAGAATCCTATAGGTGAATCATGGGAGCTTGGCTGACTGCATTGCTTCTTCCAAGGTATGCTAGCTGGAAAACCAAGATCTGAAGGACAAGCATGATCCTTCCGCCCTAACACCCATTAGATCCTTCAAGACCTAAATTCACATAATTAAAAAAAACAAAACAAAAACAAAACTTGCCTTCTTCTACGTTTTGCATCCGATTCTTTTCTTACACTGAAATAACTGTATGTCCCTATCTCCTCACCACTAATTTTCCTTCCGTCTTCCATGATGACCAGATTGGTGTGCTAAAAATAATACTGCACACACATAACCTAGTTATGTATTTCTATGCATAGTTATACATACATCTTGAATAAATGTACCAATCTGCCAATCTTTTTCTCTTCTCTTTAAAACTCTTTTACATCAAGGACTTAAGACCTTGAAGAGTGCCTGTACTGGCTAGTTTTTGGCAACTTGACACAAACTGGAGTACCTGGAAAGCAGGAATCTCAGTTGAGGAATTGCCTCCAGACTGGCCTGTGGACACATCTGTAGAACTCAATGATACAGGAGGGCTTAGCGCACTGTGGCTGGTGCTACTGCTTGGAAGGTGGTACCTGGTTGTGTAAGAGAAGTAGCTAAGCAATCCCAGAGGAAGAAAGCCAATAAGCAAATTCCTCCATGGTCTCTGCTTCAGTTACTGCCTCCAGCATACTTCTTGAGTTCCTGCCTTGGTTCTGCTCCAGGATGGACTGTAGCCTATAAGCCAAATTTGTCCTTTCCTCCTCGAGTTGCTTTTGGTCCTGGCATTTTTATCATAGTAATAAGAAGACAAACTGCAATGATTTGGCCACTGCCCTTCCTCCTTCTTCTGCTTACAAGCTACCATCAGATGAACGTGCTTCTCGTGCTACATGCGTCTGTCATGAAGAGCTGCTTCACCACTGTCCCAAAAGTCACGGGAACAAACAACCGTAGACCGAAGCCTCTGAAATAATAGCCAGAATGAACCTTTCCGATTACGGGTTGATTTTTTTCTCAGCTATGTGTTACAGTGACACTGAGCTTACTAACACAAAAGTGGTCTTCAGAGTTTTGATCTGCTACTTCAAAAGTTATTCTCAGCCATGTTTTTGCCATTTCTTAAAAACACACAGTTTCTTTCTGTACTGTGGGGAAAAATGGTCACATTAGCGATCCATTAAGTATTCCGCTTCACTTTGTTCTTTTCAGCCCTGTGGTTTGTGGAGGGGCCCAGCCTGTCAGAGCCAGCTCAGTGAGCTGCTGCCAGGTACTTCACAGCTCTGAGGAAAACAGGCTACCTGGCCTATCCTTTGGGCTTATGTAGTTTGACAGCCTCAACATTACATGGTACAACATTTTTATTGGTGATGTCACATCTTCTTGAGACTGTGCTCCCAGGATTTATTGTGGTAAAACATATGGTACGAGAAATCTAAGTGAACTAGAAAAAGAGCTGCTGATGTTCAACATGACTGAAGTCTGAGAAGTTGAAGGACACCAGCTACCTTTTAATGCACACACATTTACTAAGTGACTGGCTACTTAATTTATTTGCACTATTTTTTGAAATGACTATGGTTGGTCCCCATTATTTGAGGCGGCTTTATTCTGGGAATTCTTACAGGAGACATGTTACCAGTGAGTCAACAGATACCCTTGTTGGCTCTGAGTTCCAGTTAGAGCTATCTTATTTAGCAAATGGTTCACTTAAATTGAGAAGCTCCCGGACAACAGCGCTGTAGCTCCAGCAGGCGCGCTGCAGCCTTCCAGTGCTTAGCAGTCTGCGGTAGTGTGCTTACAGGTCACTTTACATGACAACTTCAACAGTAACCAACAGTGAGAAACAGCTGACATTAAATGAACCACCAAGAACACTTGTCCACAGACTGAGAGCTACAGGAGAAAAACAGAGCACCTTCTTTTAAAACACTTTCTTCTGTGCTGCAACCCCTCTAAGCACTGTCTGTTTCTCCATCAGTCTTGTGCCTGCATTGAGCACTCACTGCTGTTTCAGGAGCCTTCTTGCTATTTCCTCAGTACCTCAAAGCTGACCTAGGGCCAATCCCTAACTTCCATTATGGACTTCTTCCTAAACCATGCCATTGTTATGAAAACAAGACCATTGGGTTCTCCATTTCCTTTAGTTGTGGTTTGTGAACTGCTTCTCCACAAGTTCCCATATCTAAACATGTAATTGATTGTGAGTTTTGATGCCCAGGGAAAGTTGTGGCATTTTTAGGAGGTGGGCCCTATCTGGAGGAAGTAGATTTCTTGAGGAAAGGCTTTAGAAACCCAGAGAATCCATATGAATAATCAGCACATATTTGAAAAGTGTTCAACATCCTCAGCCATCAGGAATTTGTAAATTAAAACTTCATGGAGATTTGTTTTCATCTGAATTAGAATGCCCATCTTGAAGATAGCAAGAAACGGATAGTGACTGGGATGTGGGAAAAGCTGAATACTGACACTGGTGATGGGGATGTAAAGAGAGGTAGATCTCTGGAGATCAATGTATAGGTTCCTCACATCTAAAGATAGAACTTTGGTGTAACTTGGCTCTGCCACTCCTGGATGTATTCCCAAGGAATCTAAGTTAGCGCACCAGAGATAATTACACATCCCTAGAGATAGTGTAGATGCCGGTCAAAAGAAGGATGAAGTGAGAGGTAGTACGTATTCATAATGTAATCTTATTCAAGTGTAAAGAAAAATGGCATTTGAAGAAAAATGAGTTGGAGTTCATTATATTATATGAAATAAATCAGACTAAGCAGACAAATATCACTTTTTTCTCTCATTAACAAAGTCTAGATTTAAGATCACACACACACACACACACACACACACACACACACACATGATAAAGGCACTGTGAGAACAATAAAAGAGGTCTAAAGAGGGTAGATGTCTCTATATCTATTGGCTTCTAACAGTTTTAGCAATGAATGCCGACATCCACCAAGTGCTTTTCTGCATTAATTCTTATGATGTCATGATTTTCTTTCTCTAGCCCTTTAGTAAGTTGATTATATTAATTTCCCCACAGGTTAGCATCATGAATAGACGCTACTGGCCATGATCTCAGACCCTATTGGTCTTTAAATATTGCTCACTATTTGTTAATAGTACACGAAGGATTATAAGGGGTTTTGTTTGTGTTTGCTGTGCCTCCTCTAGTCTGTCTGTTGGCTTCATGGAATGTGTTAAGAGGCACAGCCTTCCTTTCTATTTCCTAGAATTTTAAATCAAATTCTTTTCAAGCTTTTTACAAGTTCCCACAACAAACCCTTGTGAGTCTGTAGATTTATTTTTTATGAGTTTTAAGTTTTAGTTAATTAAGTAAGTAAGTAATTAAACTTTATTTCCCCATTATAGAGGCTATTCGTATTTCCTAACACAGGCTGATTAAAGTAGTCTAAAAATTATTTCATTTTACCTAGTATCAAAAATATATATGTTGAGTTCTCTATGACATTTATTATTCTTTTGTCTACAGAATCTGTACTTTTCCCTAGTCCATTCCCAATATCGGGGTGATTTCCTTGTTTATTTTGTCTGCTCTTTGTTATTGTTGCTTTAGTAATAATTTTTGTTGTTGTTGTTAAAATGGGGTATTATTATGTGCCCCTTGAATTCACTAGATAGACCAGGTTGGCCTTCAGCTCACAGGAATCTACCTGCTTCAGCCTTCAGATTAAAGCCTGTGCTACCATGTCTGGTTCAGTTCCAATATTGTGAATTTGTGTGTGTTTTCTGATTTAATCTATCATTTTTAGCTTTGTTTATTCTTTTACATCTGTTTGTTTCTTGTTCCTGCATCCCTATGATCTGTTAACATTTTTACTATGTTTATTTTATCTCTGTGGCTACTTGATGTGTTTCTCAACACATTGTCGTTTACTTAGCCCTCACTGTAGATATTACATTGTAGATACGTATTTATCAAGCTTTGCTGGAATCGTGTTTTATCAGTTTTAGATGACCTTTAGGAAACGTGTATTTCTTCATGTTCTTACAGTTTCCTTCTTTATAACTATCTTAAATATTTCCTCATTTTACACTGAGAACCACATTAGACAGCATTGAACTCTTTCACTAATTATCAAACATGATTTTGAAAACTCAAGACAATAAAGGTTATTGAAGTTACTCAGATTTTTGCTCTTAATATTTTCTTTTGTTACTCTTGATGGACAAAATTCTTTTAATTCACATTTTGTTTAAGGAATTTACTTTAATCTTTTGTTTCCCAGGGGTAGATCTGTTGGTGACAAATTGCTTTTTTATCTATTTCATTTGAAAATATCTGTTTCTCTTTCATCTCTGAAGAACATTTTTAATGGACACAGAGTTCTGGACCAGTGGCTCTTTTCTTTTAGCACTTTAAAAAATGTCCAGTCACTTCCTTTTGGATCTCATGGCTTCTTATCAGAAAATTTCTGCCATCCTTCAGATCTACAGAAATTAGTCTCAAATGCCCTGGGAAAGGGTCTCTCTGTTGTCCAGCTTTTACAGTACCAGGTCCTGCTATGCAGGCTGCTGGGGGAGAAAAGACATCTCTGGTCTTACCTAGTATGCTGTAGTACCAACCTGCCAGGCAAGATGTGCCTATGTTTCAACAGTGGCATGACTGAGGTAAGTAACTGCTTTCTCATTAGATTTGAGGCTCATTCCACTAGAGGGAGTTTTATGTCTGGTACTGTAACCCTGGTGAAAGTTCATGGCTGTTCATAGACCCTAAGGTAAAACCTGCTATTGTTATTTTACCAAACAGCCATGCTGTTAAAGTGCCTTTAAATATTTATATTTATACTCAACCATGGTCAGAGAAGCTTCTCTCTGAAGTTGATAGCAGAGTACAGAGCTGTGTGAGTGGTCAAAGTGCTGAGACTAACCCAGTGACTGAGTCTTAAATGAGACATCTGTATTTATCCCACAACCACCAGCACCAAGCCTTAGGGAACAGCATGGGAAAGAGGAAAGGAGAATATAAGAGCTGGAGGATGGGGAGGGATGTGGGTGCTGTGGGTGATGGACATGACCTGGCTATGACAATCATAGACGCTTAGCAGCTGCAGTTAGTAGCACAAGACCTGTACAAGATCAAGCCAGCCAAAAATCCCAGAATAGATGATGGGGTAGACGATCTCTAGATCTTGCCCTTACTGAGGAGGTACTAACAGTGGATAGTGCCGGGGAAGAGAAAATCATTCTTTTTTAGGGTGTGGCCATTGGTGGGTTTCTTGTGCTCCGGTGAATGCCCTACATCCACCCATATGTGGACAGCAGCAGCTGGACTGACAGGGTCATCTAACGCCAAAACCAAACAAAAAAAGCATGAAGGTGGGAGGGGCAGGTTGAGAGGGATATGGAGAACTTGGAGGGAGAAAATTAGGATTCTATATGATCAAAGTACACTGTATACATGTTAGAAATTCTCAAATTAAAGAAAAGTTTTTAGAAGGAACTTTTCAGTCATTTGGATTGCATTTCTCCTGTTTGTAGAGTTATTATTTCTGGCATGTTTCTAAGACTTTCTTTCGGTTGTTAGTGTTCAGAAGTTTGACTCTGGTGTCTCCTGGTATGAATCTCTTCTGGCTTGAGGTCATTGCTCCCATCTTTATCTTTATATTTGTGCTTTTGTGCCAGAGGAAGAAGTTTTCATTCATTTAGAAAATGTTTTCCTCCTTTTTATTCATTTTTGACTCTCTGATTCTGATGCTATGGCTGTGAGAGATTTTTCTGGAATCCCGCATGTCCCTAAGGGCTCGGTTCTTTTGTATTTGCAGCTCATCGTTGGCCCTTGATGTTCTGATTTGGTGATTTGTATTGTTTCATCTTTGAATTCATTGATTATTTCTTCATTTAATTTATTAAAGATGAGCTGCTTTTAAAAGAGAATTATAATTTACAACAATTTATAAATATGAATTATTTATATTTGTTTATTAAATGTATTTATTAATTTATTAATACTCATATCATTCATTACAATTATAATACATTTTATATAATATAAAACATAAAATTATAATTTACAATGATTTATAAATATGAACATTATATTTTATTCTAAATATATCATATCATAATGATATATTTTATAATATTAAAATATAATAAGTTATAATTTTCTTTTAAAAGCAGCTTTTCTTATAAAATAAAGAAAAAGTCAATGAATTTGAAGATGAAACAGTATAAATTGTCTAATCAGTATGTCAAGAGCCAAAGATGAGCTCAAGTAAAAAAGAACAGGCCCCTTAGGGACATGTGAGATTTGAGGAAAATCCTGCCATACTCACCTTCTTGGTGACTTTTGTGATCAACTCCAAACAATACCTACTTGTCTCAAAGTCTACTTCTGAGGAAACAAAACCAAAAAAGTTATCACAGTTACTTGTAAGCAGAGACTCTCTGCTTAAACGGCTGCCTTTATACATCCAAAGTTTTGTTCTGTGAGAGTATTAGCTCATCCTCTCAAAAAGGGATCAGACACAATACGCATACAGCTTAGATAGGTATTTTCAGCCTTGGCTTATGACATAATTGTTAACCTAAAAATATTTCTAGATTAAACCATTTCTAATGTAGAAAAAACAGTGTTCCAGGGTTGCAAAGTGGGATCAGTAGAAAC
The DNA here is from genome assembly GCA_026225945.1 of Cricetomys ansorgei. Classification (NCBI taxonomy): domain Eukaryota; kingdom Metazoa; phylum Chordata; class Mammalia; order Rodentia; family Nesomyidae; genus Cricetomys; species Cricetomys ansorgei. The sequence goes on along the minus strand of JAMJFZ010001815.1, from coordinate 2,115,049 downwards.
CAGGAGGAGCATTTAAATCTCCACACGGTAGGAGAAGTAATAGTGTTTCTACCTAGAGCTATTTATGCCTTAGTTCTTACTGTTTTCTGTTCAAGAGCTGTCCAGTGCTGGCTGAGAACAGTGCAGTGACGAGAAGAAGTCCTCAGGCACAGTGATGAAACGATGACATTTGTGATTCAGCCAGTGGCAAGCCGGAGGGATCTGGGCGTGACACCAAGAGCAGCAGCAGTGTCACTAGCCAAGTTGCTACCTAGAAGGCACCTAAAATGCTTCATGGCCACATTTTGGTACTCAGAATAAATAGTTAGACAAAAATATGCCTCCTTCAGCTAGAGAACCCCTCCCCCAGCTATGACTCTGGCTTCTCCAAGTTTTTCACGAACATACACGCAGAGGAACGCTTCCCTTCCTTGTGCCCTGTTTGAGCATCCGCATCAACCTCCCTAGTACTTCCCATGATCATCAAAAACACAAACTAGTACTCTCAAAAAGAACTCATGTCTCATCACTTTAAAATGCCATTGGCAAATCCATGCTGGGATACTAGCAAATGCTGTGTTACCACCCCAGGCTGAGCTGAATTCTAAGGGAGAAATGAGAATGTAATAGGCCAATCCCCTAAGAGTGGCTACCTGTTACGGGTTAGAAAGGGGATGTCACCTCTGGTTTACTCGGCTCCAATAAACATTTCCACCTAAAGCCATTCTGGTACCAGTTTACTTCTGAGTTCAATTCAGGAGAAGCACAGTCTGAAGATTTTAGTAGGTGACCAGCGTGAGGGAATTAACGCTTAGGGCCTGGGTTCCTAATGCACATGTCTGTGAGGCAGAGCTCTCATACCAGGGGCTTTGAGTGGTTTTGACACCAGTTCTCTGAATATAAAGAGTTCAGAAATAATGTCGGGCTACCATACTAGGGCATTGTAAGGATAAATTGAAAGTAGAATTGTTTAATTTTACCTGTAGCCACATAGGACACTTCCCTTGCTTGGGGTGTTATGATGATTATAACAAGGAGGTGTCGTTTCTATTCCTTACTGCAAGTCTTAGAAATGTATAAAAATATGGAGAAGCCGATTTAAATGCATGAAGAAGACTGTGTCTCCTATTTCCTGAAGGATAATAGCAGTTTCTCCCTTCCTGTATGTTTTGTCTTGGCTTAAAATGTGAGAATATAGAACCAGACAATGAAAGTCCTTTTAAATGTCCCAGGTGTCAAATGTCAAAATATTCCCGTGGTTAGAAACATCCAACCTACATAAAAGTCTGAAACTCATTTGAAGAGAAAGATTCCCTTTTATTATCTCTCGGTAACCTCTAGTGGCAGTCAAAAATGGCATTGCTTTCAACTTAAGACTGAGAATTCAAAGACTATGAAACCAGGCCAGGATTCTCCTCAAATCTGGATTAGCTCAAAAGAAAATTATTTTTGGATAAACACCAGACATTATGTTCATTATTCTTTTAGAGTTAGACCAAAAATTGACAGATGCTCCTGGGCACCTACTCCCTATGACCAAGGTTTTGAATCCATAGGAAGTAAGAATGTTTAAAATACCCTTTGTGTTGGTTTCATATAGCTGCTACAGCAAATTACTGCAGATTTAATGTTTTAACCACTAGAAGATGATCTTCCCCTCAGTTTGAAAGAACATGAACCAAGGCATGTTGGTAAGACTGTCATCTCTCAGACTCTAAGGGAGTATACTTGCTTGCCTTTTAGGACCTGGTGGTCCAGGTGTCCCTTAGATTGTATTGGGTCGCTCCAGTCCTGTCCAGCATCTTTACATACTCCTCTGTGCCTGTGTTTTTCTTCCATGTGCTTCCTATAAGTATATTTCTCATCGTTTACATGGTAAAGATGGTTTTATCCTAAGATCTTTACTTACATATGCAGAGATTCTTTTTCCAAATGAGGTCAGTTTCTTAGATGCAGAGCTGAAGATAGAGACAAATTAGGGACCGCCATTATTAAATCCACCTTAACATCATTTCTCCTTAAAGATACATTTCCAAGAATTCAAAACTGCAGTGCAGCTAAGACTCTACTAGAAGAGGAAATGACTTCTCATACTTTATTTCTATTTATTTTTTATCATCTATGCTCCTAGAGAAGGCAAGCTTCTCAGTTCATCGAAATGTTACAATGCCTTGCAAAGACAGGGGTCAGAGCTCTAACAACTGCAGTCAGTTTTGACAGCAGGGGTCATAGGACACCTCCAACTCATAGCTAGCTCCAGTCAGACCAATCAGAGAGATTTTGTGGCTAAGGAGCCCTATAAACCACCCATCTCATCTGAACACTCGTTTTTCAGGGAGCCTTGACATAGACCAGCGGTTCTCAACCTTCCTAATGCTGTAACTCTTTAATGCAGTTCCTCATGTTGTGCTGACCCCCAATAAAATTAACTTCATTGCCACTTCACAACTGTGATTTTGCTACTGTTATGAATCATCATGTAAATATCTCATATGCAGAAGGTTTTAGGCAACCCCTGTGAAAGGGTCATTTGAGACAGGTTGAGAACCTCTGACATCGTAAAGAGCACTCGACAAGTAAAGTTTTAAAAATTGCACAATTTCTGAAATACCTCTTTGTTAGGGTTCTAGATTCAGGGTCTGGCCCATAGCTGTAGCAAGAGTAAAGGACAGTATTTCCTTATTTGACCCCAACCCGACTCCTGAAATCAATATGATCTGCCTGTGGAGACTGTGTTCCACGATTTGTCCGAACAGATGTGACAAGAAACTTTTGTGTCCATCATCTTCCCAGGCCTCTCTAGGGTGTCCTCCTCCAGGGGAGTGACTGAAGTCATACATAACAAACTCTCCTATCATAGTCAGGCTTCCAGGCAGGCTTGATTTCACAGGTAGCTAGCCTACATCACTAGGGCCGATACAATGTTCTAGTCTCCTTGGGAGACTAGGAACTGGAATTTTGGTTGTGAATGCTTGTGTTTTGTGAACTTTGCAAGCAAGGACTAAGCCTGCCAGCATTTCCAAATCAGGACTAGTCAGGAGGGAAGCTGTGATCAGGATTCATACTTCTCATTTGTGTTTACAATTCTCTAAGATTTATTTGACACCTTATTGAGCTTACCAGGAAGTATGGGTTCACAATTTACAGGCGGCAACCACGAACCAACTTCTGACTTTCAAGGGTGCCCCGTTTATCCCAATGTTTTGTGGTTTTTATGTTTATAAACATTGTGTCTTTGAAAGAATGTGAAAGTATTGATTGAACATCTCAGGAGTAAATGGCGCTCACATGCTTTGAGAAGTAGGTAAGAAAAATAAAAAGGGAGGAATAGGGGAGGTAGCTCAGTTGCACAGCGCTTGCTCTGTGTGTCCATAGCCCTGGATCCCACTGCCACAAAACAAAACAATTGTTTTTCTTTTAAACATTTATATAATGGATATGCTATGATTGTCAGGGTCACTTTCTATCATAATTATCCATTCCCATGTTCTTCAAGTGCATAGGAATCTAGGGGAGGGAAGGATCATGCCTTAATGATCTCTAGGTCTTCAGCCTCTGGCATGGAGCATCTGGAACACACTGAATGTGCTATTACCTTAATGGCCATGAAGCAGGCCTTTCTGTGAGGCAGGAATTCTCTCTGTTGCCTGACATATTAGGTACTAGTCCTGGGGTAGAAACTGAGCTCATGGAATGTGACTAATATGACTGTGAAATTAATTTTTAGTTTTATTTATTTTAATTAATGTAAATTTAAATTTAAATTAGACCCATACAAAAGAGGATAGAAGATGTGAATGAACAATAAAAACAAAGAGAAAACCATCACTTTTAGGCTGTGAAGCAGAGATGATGTAATCTTTTTTGGTGTGTGCATGTGTTGTGCTTGCTAGTGTGGGTACACTCACCCACACACCCCACAGTTCATGAGTGGAGATCAGAGCACAACCTTGGGTATGGGGGTATGGTATTCACCTTCTATCTTGTTTGAGGCAGAGTCTTTTTGTTGTTTTCCCACTGTTCTGCTTCCAGTAACGCACCTGTTTCTCCCTCCCATTTCTTTGTAGGAGTGCTGGAATCATAAACACTCATACTGTTGTGTCCAGTTTTTACCTTGTTGCTCTGGGGATTCAAACTTTGGTCCAGGTGTTTTCACAGTAAGAGCATTTACCTATTCTAGCCCTATATGATATAGATGTGCCCTTAATTACAAAAACAGTCACTGTGGCATTCCCTCCTGCTCCTTTCTTACTAGTCACACTTCTATTTATCCTTATTTTTTGTTTTTATTTTTATTTATTCATCTTTTTATCTCTCTCAGGAGACCTTGATCATTCGGGGAGGCTGGCCTCCTCTCTAGATTACAGGCGTCTTAATTGATTTATACGTTTTTTTTTTCTTGGGGGATTTTTAAGCATTTTGGTGGTCAGATTGCACCCTGGGCCATTGAATTCAGTGTCCACATTCAGGTCTCTGGCATCCGTGTTTATTAAAGGCTTCAAGGACACAGGCTAATTCTATGTTTTAGCTTCAATGACGGATTAATATGAGATCAACATTTCAGTCAGTCAATTATATATAAAGCGAATTGATCACTCTCCACACTGTGAGTGGATCCTGTCCTATCATTTGAAGTCCTGAACAGAAGGAAAGGACTCATGTTCTCTAGCAAGAAGAAATGCTGAACGTTTTTTTCTGGGTCCGTGGTGTGAAGCCACACTACAGATTTTGTTTTGACTAGCTTGTATAACCACAGGAGATAAGTCAAACCCTCATAAAAAAAATCTTAAAATATCATAATCCTGACTTCAAGAGATTACTTCATATATACTACACGTTCATGCATGTGTATATATGTCTTGCATAATATATAAATATGTGTTACATTACATATATTAAAGAAGAAAGGAAGGTGTGTGTATGTGTGTATTTGTGTAATATATTATGCAAATAAATATATATATTTATAACATACTATATATCTACATAATCTATAGATTATATATAATCTATATATATTCTATATATAATCCCCCTCCTCTCTATAGGCTCTACAGGTTCTCTTTCTCTGGAGATCTTTGATTCATAACATTTTTTAGCAGAGACAGTTCCAGAAGAAAGAGATTTTAAATGTAAATTTTTTAAATTTCCTAAATTTAGGAACGGGCTTTATATAATGTTAGGGCCATGCCATGTCGATAACTCTATTTTCAGCGGTAAGTACAGCCCTGATGGTCATAGCGTATCTGCCAAGGGAGATAGATACACAAAATATCTGCACTGAATTTTTCTAATCACCGCTGGAAAAGCAAGGAATGGGTGGCCACCTATGTGATATTTTCAAACACATTGGAAAAATAACAAATATAATAAAATCGGGTGATTGTTTCCCAGCTAAAGCACTGTGTAAATGGTCTCAAGATGTCTATATGTGTTCTGAGGACACTGGCATTTCTAAAAACCACAGGGTTGGTGATGCTGGAAAGCAGACAGATTTGTGAATTACAGCACACTGTGAACTGCCACCTCAGTGTGCATGTATGTGTGCTGTGGAAATGAAGGCACACTGAGAAATGAGCAGATGCTATTAAATACATCGAAATGGAGACAAGTGGGTGAACTCTGATGGATATGGGAACCCTGAGCTCCTAAGCTCAGAAGAATTTTCATTGGTTGATGAGGAAGTCTCACCCATTAGGGAAGCAGCCTCTCCCTGTGCCCGGAAGTAGCTATTCTGCTCCAGGGTCTGCAGCACACTCCCTCATAGTACACCTGCCTTCTAAGCCCTTGTAGGATTGGACCTGTAACTGAAATGGCAGAACCAGCGCCATCTTAAACTGTAAAATCCATTTTCAAACAGGGACAGAGTTCAGGTTCCCAGGAAAATGAAAAAGCTCCTAGTCTTCAGAGCCTACCAATAAAGCCAAAACAAAATAATTGTCAGGTACTTGTTTTGGGAACTGAGATGTGTCATTTCTGGGTTATAGTCACCTTGACCATGATTGTTAGTGAGTTTCTGATTGGTTAAAAGTTATAAATTAACTTTTGTTCATGTTGGCATGAATTGTTTATGGTTTTCAAGTTTAAATAGTTTGTAAAATTTTGAGTCACGGACATAGCTCTGAACTTTCACTTCAGACTACGTCCCTGGACTGTCCAGCTTCCTTCCTTCCTTCCTTCCTTCCTTCCTTCCTTCCTTCCTTCCTTCCTTCCTTCCTTCCTTCCTTCCTTCCTTTCTTCCTCTCTCTCTCTCTTTCTTCCTCTTTTTCTTTTTTATGCTTGAACTCAATAAAATAATCTTCTCTTTCAATAAGTTGTGTGTCAGTATAATTGAATCAAAAGGACCTACAACATAACTCTAATGGCCTCTCCTTGGGTAGTGGTCATGCAAGACAGGCTTAATTCTTCTCAGGACCCAGCCCCATCATACTTTATGATTCTACCTCATTACTTCCAAACGTAGCAAGTCTTTAAGGCTAAGATAAAAATGTAATCATGAGATCTGCTGTAGTCCAAACGAACCATTTGTGTTTTCTGATTGATTCAGACAGAAGCCTGGGAGCAGGACATGATGGCAAGAGTGTGGGAAAGTGTAGGAGAAATGGAACATTGGATAAAGTAGGCTTTATTAGTAGGAGGTTACTGGCTAGAGGTTTTGCATGCAGTATTGCAGCTCAGGGAGTTATTAAGGGTTGTAACAATTTGTTAGGTTGATTGGCTAACGCATGGATCAAAGATGGGCCCAAGAGACCACCTGGAATTACTCATTCTGCCTTGACTCTATGGTGGAGGGCTTCAACGGCTGAGACTGGGATGTTATGGGTTGTCATAGCTCATTCACTGAGAGGATGCAGAAGACGTGCCTTTTATCATGTTAGAAAGGAGCTGGTGGTAGATCCCCAGCATTGCTTCAGAGCTCTATGATTACTCTTCTCCCAACCTGGATCTTCTAGTAAGAGCTGCAGACACTGATCTGGGAGGCAGTATCTAGGGACTATTCATTGTGTTTGTGGAAAAGGACTTGAGGCATTCTTGGCTATAGTCAGAAAGGCTCTAATAAGACCTCTTTGTGCTTCTATGGAGAGATTATATCTGGTATTAGCACATGTAAATGAGGGCCAAGCTGACAGGGTTGACTTGTGATGGAGAATATTATGTCAATGTAGACTTATTTTTTTTTTTGGCATGGGACTAAAACTAAAATACGTAAATATAGAAAGAACAAATTTCCCTTTGTAGTGTCAATCATCCTCATGTAATCATTTGAAGGTCTACATAGAACAAAAAAACAGGTCTACCGAACCCAGAGGGAATTTCCCATCCATAACCTTCAGACAGGATATTTGTTTCAAGGTGCTGGATATTTTGTACTTTCCTGCTTCCTTGACCTTGTGAAGCAATTGCTTATAATAAATCTCCACATATATTGTTTCTCCTTTCAATGTCTGTTTCTTTAAGAAATCTTAACATATCAAATGATTTAAATGTTGGAAGAAGTTTGAAAGTCAATAGTTGAAATAGTTGTCAAATTATGACAACTCCATTTTTATTGTAAGACATATTTTTATGGGAATGTAAATGTGTTTATTTCTATAAGTCATTGATAAGAAGTGGTGGAATGACTAACTGTACAGGTCAAAGACTGAAGACTAGAAGGTAACATAAGAAAATCCAGATGGCCTTGAGTTAAGTGATTTTGTGACACACAACACCAAAGCATGATCCGTAAAAGAAAATGTTAGAACAGGTTGAATGCTGTGTATTAAAATAAAGACTTAGTTCTGTGAAAAACAGTACGAGGATGTGAAAACTGTCCAAACTATTCGAAGAAATGTTAAAACAAAGCAACAAGAAAACAGCCCAATTTAAAAAAAAATTGTTTTTTCAAGTATCTGAACAGAATTTGTCGCAGGTAGTAGTAGCAGCAGCGGTCACAGCATGGCCTCCAAAGAAGTCTTCTTCATTCTTAAAAAATGGTACAAAATGAAGGATATACCTCAGTGGTGGAGTGCATGCTTTTCCTGTATGGGGCCCTGGGTTTGTTCCCAGGCAACTCTATGCACGCTGATATGGCAAGATGGCTCGGAGAAAAGCACATGCTGCCCACATGATGACCTGAGATTCCCGGGATCCACATGGTGGAAGGAGGGAGCTGACTCCTGCGCAAGACTTTCTGACCTTCACATACACCATGGCGCACGCGCGCGCGCGCGCACACACACACACACACACACACACACACACACGATGCATATCCATAAACAATGATAATAAATAAAGGAAAAACACGTGAAGTACGAAGAAGATCCTCTCCCCGGGTCTTAGATGTTGCAGTGTGAAGATGGGATGCTGAGACTTGCTTTGGCCTCTCGCAACCCTGAGTGGACAAACTTGAGGGTAAAAATTAACAAAATAACAAAAACAGACAGGAAAGAACATGGGTGCTTCAGAAAGTTGTCACCGCTCTCACCGAATTGTGAAGCTGCCTGCCTCATGGATTGCTTATTTCATTGCATAATTAAGCCACTTTTTGTTTAAGTCCCACAGCAAAGCACTCTGACTCAGCTTGTCTGTAACGTCTGGTGCTGCTGAGGCTTTAGCGGGTGAGTTAGAAGCACAATAATCACTTGCTGAGAACTCAGATGTCAAGTGTCGGAACATTTAGTGTCTGGGTGGGATGGCTCTTACTCCCCCTTATCATCCTGTCTTATTTGCAGGTGGGGGAAGAAGATGATTTTCTTCATGTTTGATGCTTCTAATTAGCATTCTTTACTTTGATGTATCTTCATTGCTCAGTTGGTGGTAGTGAGCTAGAGAAAGCTCCCTGCTCCAGATGAACGAGGCCAGATGAGCAGTAGCTCTCAGGTCTGTGTGCATTGTGAGCCCCTGAGGGTGGTATAAATACTGGAAAGTCATTTTCATTTTGTTTAAATATAAAAAGGACAGGCAAACATAATAAAATGTGGTTTTTATTCAACACATAAAATCAGATCTAATGCTTGAAGAAAGACTTTGTATCACTATACCAGAGGATAAAGATATGGCCAATAAATATTAGAGAACTACCTGGTAACACTTGAGATATGTGAGCTGAGCCTCACATCGTGGTACATACTGTAATAAGAACATTAAGGAGGCTGAGCTGGGAATAATTCAAGGTTTGAGGAACCCCGAGCTACACAGTGAGATACTGTCTCAAATGTCCCTGTCTTTTGTTGATTTTTCTGTGCCATTTTCAGTTTAATGAGTATTTCTAACAACTGAGAAGTGGTATCTGTATGAGAAAAGAAAGCAGTGAGAAAGAATGGTTGAAATCACACAGAGCTATCAAATTAAAGGTTTACGGATGTGATGTGTAGAACGCATGAGAAGAAAGCTAAGAGCAATGTCTAGAACTAAAGACAATAGGCTCTGTCTAATCAGACAGAGAGAGACACCCTTGAGAGGGCCCACTTCTCAAGAATAGCCGGCTCTTCTTTAATACTTTATCTTCTTAGTGCCGTTGGAAGAGTGATGTTGTAGCTCTATTATTGGAGTGTGAAGTTTATCTTCATTTCTGTTCCTGAGTATATTCAGCAGTAATGACCGATGTGGGCAGTTAAAATGGGAGTAGAAAATGGTGTGTGCAGACACAAATAGGAACTCTGTGGACAGTATAACAGCTTTAAGTTGAAATAATGTTTTTTGTTGTTGTTTACAATGATAAAGGTAGGGTAGAGATAACAGGACAAAGACATGAGAGCGGAGGGATAACATTTAAGGGACCATTAAATACTCCAGCTCTAGACGGCATGGAGCAGCCTCCTGGTACCGAGGAGACACCGAACTTGAGGTTCGCTGCTACCTTTGCTTCCTTCCCTAATCACTTTCAATACTTAGGCTTTGTCCTTTACAGTAGTTTCAGGTCTACAGAATAATTGATCAAAAAGTACAAATATCTCGCATACCCCTCTTCCCCTTTTTGGATTCTGTTATTAACCTTTTGTATTAGGATGACATATTTATTATATTTGATAAACAAGTGTAGACACACTCTTATTAACTAAATTGAATGGTTAATAATAAGGCTCACATTTACTGTTTTATAGTCTATAGGTTTTGACAAATATAAATTGTTTTGAGTCATCATAGCAGTCACGGCAGGATAGTTCCACTACCCACATGTTCTAAGTTTCTGGAAACTCGGGGGTACTGACCTTCTATTCATGATAAAACTTGAAGTTGCCTCTATAAGACTTTTGGGAGAAAGGAGAGTTTTACTAGCTCAAGGGGAAGATTAATCACCTCTAACTCCAAACTGGAGAGGTTATCTGTCAGTCTGTCTGCCTGTCTGTCTATCGCAAGTTTGTTAGTTGGTTTTCTATAAAAGAGCGTGTGAAACAGAGACTCAAAAAACCTGAGTCTAGTCCCAGTTCCTTGCCTTGTTACCTGTGTGTTCATGGACCACTAGGCTAACCCACCTCTGTTTAGTTTTGTGTTATGTTGAAGAGAAAGTTAAAGGCGATAGCAAAGGGGCGAAATACCACTCCTGGCTCCTATTACCTACTTATAGAGATGAGAGAAGATTTAATTTCCCAGAGCTCTGTTGCAATCACTGCTTCCTCCAACCCAGCCATATCCTTCCTGGCTGCTTCATGCTGGATCTGTGGATGTTGAGGGACATAGACACGTGAATGTGAGCTGTCAATCCAATGGCTCCTAGAGGATGCAATGAAAAAAATTTCAGAGCTCATGAGGTGACTCAGACATTAAGGCTCAGTGTGATGAGGAACTTGCCGCCAACCTGACAACCTGAGTTCAATCCCTGATGCCCACATGGTAGAAAGAGAGACTCTAGCATGCTGTCCTCTAACCTTCCCCTGCTTAAGATGGCATATGCCTCCCTGCATACATTTAAAAACAAAAGAAAAGAAATTAAAGTATAAGAGCAACAGTTTAAGAGGGAGGTGTGACATCAATCAGTCAGAGACTAATGAGAGTCAGAGTTTAGTAGACATCGAGAGTGATTTCTGGAAAGACAGTGAGGGAAGAGGATACCTACAAGAGCATGAAATGATTTAAGCTCATGCAAATGATTTGGTTTTATGATGAGACATTGCTTTCCTGTGGAAAAAAAAATCTCAGGCAAAGCTACTGTGACATCTTCAGACAGGTGGTACTCCAAACAAGACATCATATTCTCATCCTAAGAAAAGTTGCCTCATCTTTGAAAGCTGAAACATCACCTGACTGCTCTTTTTTTTAAGAAACAGGTGATACGCTGGGTCCTTCAGAGGTGCTTTCAGAATAGTCTACTCTATTTGATTAAAATGGCTATGTTAGGCATCCTTTTGTGTTTATATGTGTTTTCTTCAAGGAACCATCAAGGATTCTGTAGTTCAGAGCTTGCTGTTTCATTTGGGCCCCTCTGGCATCTACCCTCGATGATGCTGTGCATGGAGTTGTAGTTGATATGCACTGTAGTATTTATCACAGAAATTCAGCCCTCTCCATTTAGCAGTGTGGGACTACATGGAAATTAATGAAATCCTTTGGATTAAATTTCCTACATAGAAAAATTATTCAATGCAGAATGGATACAAGCAAAACACTTGCCAGTATGTCTTTATATAGACAGCATTCCATGAAGAGTGGCCTTGGGGAGCATTCATGAGAGCTCCCCTCTGGATCACTTTCTACACAAAGTCTGGCTCCCCTGGGTTCACTGACTCTCCCTTTCTGATAAATGGAACAGTATTAGTTATGTTGTGTTTCTATGACAAAACAGCAGGCAGAGTCAATATATTAGGCATTATCCTGGTTCTATCCACGCTTGATAAGCCCCATGCACTAGGTCAGGACATGATATCAGAACCATGAGGGAGAGGGTTGTTCCGGTTCAATCCATGGTGCTTGGCCCCATTCACTAGGATAGGGTATATAACATAAAGAGCACGAGGGAGAGGAGCTTCATTACATACAGAAAGCAGAGAGAAAACGAGAAGGTCTAACCCCAGAAGGGACACACAGTGACCTACTTCCTGTATCTAAGAGACACCTCCTAGAGTTTTCAGAATATCTCAACTTGGCACCACCATCTGTATACCTGTAAAGGACATTTCATATTCAAAGTGTATTAATAAATAGGTAGTTGTCAGGAGCAAGTGGCTAAATGAAAAGTGGTTATTAAAATGTATCTCTATGGTTCTAGAAGTCATGGCTACTGTAGTAGTAACATTGGTGGTATTAATAGTATCAACATACATCACATCCTGATAGTCTTTTTAATAATCAAGAAGGCAATGCATGTGAAATGACTGGCCTAGGCTTGTTTTGAGTGACCCCTTGACATAGATCATCATCCTTTGCTTGGCAGCATACCTCACTCACTCTTAGAAAAGGTACCCTGCAGAAAAGCTCTCCACTTGCCATTTCTCTGCCCAGAGAAGCATCAGCGCTGGAACACCTACACTTTACAGTTTCTCTCTATCTTTGTGTCTTCTGAACATAAGAGGCTGTGATTTTTCTATGCACATGTGATAGTTTTCTGAGAATTGGAGCCGCTAAGAACATCACAGGGTTGTGTCTGATGCTTGCAAAGATCCGGGCGTTTCACTTCTTGAATATTCAGTGACAGGTGAACTAACTGGCTGTTTTTCTGTTTTTTACCAGATGTTTGGCACTATTTGACAGGATGAGCATCCAGTGCCACTCTTGTAAGCACTGAGAGTGATCAGGGACTGTGCGAGGAGTTAAAGAACTAAGATATATTTTCGGTGGGTTTTCTTTTCATTATACAATCAAATCCTATTTTTGATCTATGAAACAAGCCATAGCATTCATCCCGGTGGTAATGTACCTCCTGGGACTCACAAGGCTGAGACATCTGCTCAGTTCAGCAGAGCTTCATCTCCAGTGTGCCTTAGTATCACTATAAGCTTGCTTTTTTATATTGAGGTATGAGATTCAGTTATAAAAAGGATCAAAACAGAGAGATAATTAAAAGGCTAAGTAAAATAAAGATAAAAATGGAGTGATATAGTTGAGGATTTTAAATATGTATCTGCAAATGTAAGGGGTGAAAAATCTGAGAATACCTAAATGGGCAGTTATTTCTTTTTTTCTCCCTTGACAAAGTGAGGCAAAGTCATAGTTAAACAGCTAACTCAAATATCATGATTTCGGGTTGGAAGGAGCCTCCATGCATTTAACATCTTGCCTACCCAGAAAATGACATATGGACCATGTGGGTGGGTGTTATAAGAATGCCACTTGTGTAGTCTGGATGGGAAGGCTTCAGAATAATCCAAATGTTAAATTGCTATTAAAACAAGAGAGATTGGACTTAAAAAAAAACCCAGAAAGAAAATTAATAACATTCTGCAATGTAAGAGTTGCCTGAAGTCTCCAGGGAAGGTTTTTGGGGTCAGGAGATCTCTGAGGCAACAGAAAGAAATTAAGATGTTCCCAATATAGGATGTGCTTCTGAGGAAGGAGAATGTAGGGAAGAATCCTCATGGGAGGTAAGGGGGGTGTGTGTGTGTGTGTGTGTGTGTGCGCGCGCGCGCGCACACACATACACACACATGCAATTTAAAAAGATGCTCATGTTCTCTTTTGGTAGATTCTCTGTCTTAAGAGTAGAAATTGACAGCCAAAAGTCATCCCGGTAGAGAGCTCCATAAGTTGTATGAATGCTATAGACCAATGTCACATTTTAAAATAAAATCTGTTGTTAGTGAGAACTTGAAAAATATAACTTTAAACGCCTTCCAAATGTGTTTAAATAAAAATAGCTGATTACTTGTGAAAGCCGTATTTCCTACTTTTTTGATGTAGAGCAAGCAGTTTTGATCTAATCTTTTAAAAAAGTGTACAACACATTGTATTTTATACAATTTGAAAACAGCTGTCCAACTCGTTCCTAACAGTTTGATTATAACCTACAACCTTCCAGTGACAAATTTCAAGGGTTAAAAGAAAAATCAAACATTATGTTTTGATAGTTGCTAAGTTGACTTAATTGATGTGGGTCATTTTTGTGTGACATTGGACCCTCCAGGGGTACAAAGCCTACAAAATACATACCTTCTGAAGCTGAGCAGTCTTGGGCTCCTCACATACAGAGACCAGTGTCTTCAATCAAGGCGGTCTGCTAACTTTCCTTCCGAAACATGATGCTTGCTTTGCAGTGTTCTGTCAATCCTGAATGGTCTTTGATTGTCACTCTTGGCAATCAGTGCGCTCTGTCTTCGTGAGACTGGAGATGCTTCATTTCCCTCTATAACTGGGTACCCCCACCTAGCATCACCTCTACCTTCACTAGTTTTTGGCTGAAAACTGTACTTTTCTTCCATTAGGAAACAAGGATCCCATCAGTGTGGAGAATGCTTGGAGGCCAGGCCCTGGCTATCATGAAGTGCTGCTTAGATTTGGATTCCCTAAAATGTTTCTAATTTCTCAATCTCAGAAATGCTGAGTTCTAGGTAAGTTAAGCATATCATGGCTGCAGGCCACAGTCACAGCCACAGCCAGTCCTCTGTATCTAAGAGTACAACACAGTCCAGCCAGGCCTGCATGTTGACTATTATCTGGAGCTGTTTTATCTGACATGGGTAGAGGGGGTAACAGCTAGACAGATTGGCTAGCAGATTGGCTAACATTGACCCTCATGTCCTACAGCTAAATCATTGCAGATTCACATACGGTTCTTTTTCAGATTGAAGCTGATAACAAAACTAAACAAACTAAACACCAGTCATCATTATCATCACCACCAACAACAATAATAGCTTTAATATGAGCCAGCAACTCCGCCTAGGGACAGTGGACACAAAACTCCTCTCCATCTGAAAACCCAGTGTTACTGTAAGGGCTTTCCAGCTGATGGTGGGCATAGATAAGAAAATGAGCAAACATAATCCACTCTGATGTAAAAAAAAATCATAGCTATAACTAGGATATGTGCGAATGTTTCTCTCTGAAGTCAGCCTCAATGGTTACTGAAATTGTGTTGTTGACACAGCAAGTAAGCAAAGCACTCAGGAAATGTACATCGTTCTCAGGAAGTTAGTATCTGCTGGAGGGAGTGGACATTAATGCACATGGACACTAGCCATGGGGTAATATTCACCCATTATCCGCTTGTAAGCATGGAGTTCAAGGTCATGGAGCTCACCATTTGAAGGTCAGTGTGGAGGGGAGACAGGGTGCTGGATGTGCTGCCAGGATCTGTGGTAGCTCCATGTAGGAGGCAGTGTGTAGACGAGAACTGATAACTCATATACTCTGGCTTCCGCATTTCCCTGTGGATTTACTACTTAATGGCACCTTGATCAAATGTTTTGAAAGCAAGATCATAAAGGTAGTAGTTGCTATAGCAATGTGAACTTATAAATATGTTGAGACTAGATCCCTTTGTGCCTTTCTGATATGTTTGTTTTCATAACGGGTATTTTCTAACCTTGTGTTTTATATTTAAAAGATACCAAGTAACTTATAATACCTCCTTTATTTCTCTATCTGAAGAAAATTGCCCTGCCTTCACATCACACTATGCTAGGCTTTAAATTTATTTATTTTTTTGTCTAATATAGTCTGTCTTATTTAGATGAGAACTTACTAAGCATCTCTGAGTACTTTTCTTCTTTGTGTAATTCTAATTGTCCAGAAGATCAGTGAACCATGTCTACTGTTTCCTCAAAAAAAGATATAGTCCTGTAGCTATTTGGAGAAGGTAGTCCCAGCCCATGAGTCATCCAAGTTTGGTGGGATACCTACTTTTTACCTGTGTTTTGCTAAGATCTGCTAGGAAGAATCACGGTTAATTTTAGAGATATTAGGAGCTGAGACTGGGCTTTGAAATAGGATACTTCCAGAAAGCCCAGGAAATAGAATAGGAGCCTAGAAGAAGGAATAGTTTCCTGGAAACTAAGATGATGACCAACTAGAAGCCATGATGGTGAGCAGATGTTTAAGCAGAAGAGAAATCCACTTAGCTGTTAGGCAGAAAAATATGGAAGCAAGAGCAACTGCAAACTGAGGCACAGGAGGTATGGAGTAGCAATGCCGACCTGTGTATATTATTATTATTAGGGTATTAAAGCCTCCACATCCCATGGTTTCTACTGTGCAATCTTATTGTCTAACCCATTTCTAAGAACACATAGTGATGAGATCAAGAGCATGAGTTTACCGTAACATCCCTGACGCCTGACACAGAGCAAATGTCAATTAAATTAATTCTACATACATAAATGTTGAATTGATGAAGAAAGCTTGTAATTTTATAATCAATAATATTATTCTATCCAAGTTGTCTTCATTGGCTTTGAGACTTGTTATTGTCAGATGTTATGACTGGTACAGGCTGGATTTTTTCTCCGTGATTTACATATCATGTATAAAAATACAGAAAACATGGATCCCGATTTCTACTCTTTAATAAATTCAGTATTTGTACCTTCTCATCAACAAAATACCTTCTTAGTAATCTTATTGCATTTCTGGAAATGTAAAAATTGTATAAAGAATATTTTGCATATTAAGTAGCATTTCCCAGAGGCTACATCCCTCTTGATAGATCTGTTGATGTTTGCCTAAGGATTTAACAACTTTAGATTTAATACTGAAGGAAGAATTTGTAATTACAAAACAGGAGTAAAAAGATAAAGGCAAGCAAAAAATGCATGGTTCTGCACATCCAAAAGATAATTCCTGAAGCCAACTCCATAAAGTTAAGGGTAAACCATAATAAACCATAATTCGAATGTTAGTAAAAAGGTAACACAAGCATGGCTTAAGAAGAAATTCAGATTCCCTGTTTATCTCAGCTGATGAATTTCACAGGTCTGACATACAGGATGAACCATGTCATGCTGCAGTAACAAGTGTCAGGGGCTTCCCACAGCACCGTTCTTTTCTTATAGTCGTTCATTTGCTACACAGCTGACAGAAGGCTCGGCAGTCACTCAAGGACCCGGTGTGACAGACTGGCTTCACACAACTTGTGTGACCACCAAGGAGGAGTGGACCTCTGCATCATAGTTCGAAGCTTCGTCCAGCCCCTCACTTCTTCTAGAGATGACTCTTACTAGTCTCCATTCTTGTTTTATGACTGAAGTGTGCAACACGTTCACACTTAATTCTAAATATGCCCAGAAGAACAAGAACCAGAATATGTCTATAGCAGCAATGACTCCCACAAAAGGTAGTTTTTACATTGGCCATAAACAGAGATCTACACATAAGATAGAATGCCTGAGTTGCTCATAACTCTCCATACCCTTTTAGTTAATACTCATCTTCTCAGGAAAAATTATGCCCTTTAGCAAATGCAGCGTGATGTCCCAGATCATTCCCTACACCATTCAGTACAACGTTGAACAGCTTCCTTGACTGAATATGAGTTTAGGTGGTTTCTTGTTCAATGACAAAGGAAAAAAAAATGTTAGAATAAAGTGGTACAGAAATAGTGGGCAGAATAACAAAACACAGGTATGGGTGACAGAAATAAGTAAAATATTTAGCTTAGCGTTAAACTCGTCATTAATTGATTTCAATATAAATGATATTAACACTCTGATTAAAATGCAGAGCTTTGATGACAAGAAACTAGAGTCAATTCTACGACGTTTTAAGAGGCAGCTTGTGACGCAGTACCCAAGGTAATCACTTAGGAGGACATACTCTAGACCTTGGTTGTAGTGGCTCGCTTTGGGCAGAGGAGGACTGCTCAAGTCCTTGTAGGCAGGAAGCAATGTCTCGAGGGCCTGCACATGGAAGTCCATCTTTTAAATGTTCTACTTCCTATAACAGTTTCATGGATTTGAGAAGCGAGCTTTCAACATACGATCCATGGAGGGACTTTCCAGATCCAAACTGTAGCAGCAGATGAGAACAGGCGTGATTGAAAAAAAGAAAGCAGACAAATGAATTCCAGCAAAGCTAGTCTTATTCTCTGAAACTGATGCTGTACTGCTCTTCCTCCGATAGGGCACCTGGTCTGAGTGACCTAAACTGCCTTCTAATCTCAGATTTACCGCTGCCTGAAGCTCTCCTTTGCTTCCTTGGTGCCACTCTCTAATCAGCTTCTCAGACTCAAATGGCTGTGAATCAAAAGATATTGAGAATCAAGGCAGCATGTAGACAAAGGGGTGCAGCTGAGAAGCCCCCCTTCTCACTAGAATCTGAACACTGAAATCTTCCCTGCCTCGGTCACTCGCCAATTCCTTCTAATCCATTCCACTTTCAAATAACACTTTATCTAGAATGTTCAGGTATTCTCAGAGGGAACATTGGTCTGCTCCAAGCCCCTCCATCAGAGTCAGAAGAAATGTCTGTGAAGAAAGATTGGCAGGCTGATCATTGCTCATGGAATTGGCCATAACTGGAAGCATCTTGCACTCTCTAAATATATTGACTGGGTTACTTATAATAGAAATCATAAGAATAGAAGCATTTGAGACTTATTTTGGTTTTGTAATTTGTTGCCTAAAATGCATAAAAATATAGTTTACAACTATAGACTTAAAGCTGTAGCCATTTAGTATGCCAGTGGGGGAAAATGGGCCTGTCACATTTTAGGCAATATAATCAAAGTTAGTAGAAGTTGCCAAAAGGCTCATAGTGGGAGTTTGGAGTGGCTGGTATAATTAATTTATATTTCTGTCACTCAGAGAGTAACTATCTGTCAAAACGTCTGACTTTCTGGAGAGACTACATAACTCTCAGCGAAATATGATCCAAGCAAGACAGAGAGTCAAGCAATACATTTAATCATAGGGAATTTAAAGGAAACCTTAATAGTTCCTGAAAGATTTCCAAATTCTGCTGTTGATCCTGAAGTTGCTAAATTTGTTGAGAGCATAGAGAAATTGGATTCTAGAAGACACTGTTGTGATCAGCCTATAATCTCTTTAGAGTAGTCTCCAGTCTCTAAAACTAAGAAACATTTCCTAACAACAACAAAGGATTAATGGCATGTCCTTAGGGCACTCATGACATGGCATAACAAACAAAACAACGTAAACTACAACAACGAAACTCATCAAAACAAGAATATGTATAGTTTTCTCTGTGATGGCTAAAGTTATATTTTAGGTTTTAATTATTGTGCTTTAGAGATCTATAAAACAAAAACGCTTCTAACCTGTAAGCCCCACTTGCACAGATTATTTCCTGGAATGATGGGAGTTGTTCATGTAAGATAACAATACGTGTTTTTGCTTCCCTAAACAAGCCTGGTTGTACCAACTGCACAGGATGTGTGCTTGATCAGAGGTATACAGGAGCTACATAGACAGGAAGTATGTCAACATGTATGCTTTCCCCTGATGGGTAGGAAGTGGGAAGTATGTAGCCTTGTGGATTTTACTTTTATAAGCCACTGATTGATGTAATTCCTTGCCATACTCTGGGAATCCTGGCCATGGACCTGGACCTGGCCAATATTTAGTAAAGCTTGTTTCAAATTTGGCTAAAACATTGTGGTAGTGGTCTTATTCTTGCCTGATGGATTTAACATCTCTAAACCGTCTCCAAAATGCAAGATGAAGATGCAGGTTTCATAGGGTAAGGTGCAGACCTGGCTAACCAGTGAAAGTCTGCATTAGGTCAAGCAGGCACAGACTTCCCACATGGTAGTTTCCACCCCTTATCTCAATTGTTTATTCTTGGTCTAGTTTCTGATCTTCTGTCTTTGTCACTAGTCCATCCATCCCAACTCCCTGTTTGTGTGCCTCAGAAAGTGACACATCAAAGCAGCTCCTTGGTTTGTTTCTCTCTGCAGTTGTGACCATCTTTGCAGAAATGCGTTTTTTTTTGCTCTTTGAAATGCAAATTACAATCTGTGGAAGATAAAAACCATTGCCCCTTGCTTTGTGATTTGCATATTGCACTGACTCCTGATCTACATTTTGAATGTTTGCCAACAGGGAATATTTTATAATTAAAATGGGTTGCTTTTACCTCTGGAGTTTTATTGGGCTTTCAATATACCCAATTAACTTCTACCTTTGAAATTGAAATTACAATGATCAGAACGGAACTTTAAATACTATGCCTGGATTTTTTTGAAAATATTTAGAGATTATGTGGGAAGCTAAAGTTTGCTATGGCTACTTGACTGAATTAAACACCATATAATTGCCAAATAGCAAGAGTTTTCTTGAAATACTTTGGAATGGACAGGGTTTCTGACAGTCCACTGCTAGTCACTTAATTAAAGTTGACAATGTATGTCAGCATGAAAAGAATATTAAAAACCAGTACTTTCTAGGTTGAAATTGTTGTCACCTTAGGTTGAAGTTACAGATTGAGGTTGTGTACCGGGTCACACTGGTGTAGTTTTGCATAGACATCTCAGCAACTCTCTCCACATGAAAACTCCATCCCCTTCCCTTACTCCTCTCCAGTTTATTCAGCTGGGTATTTACAGATGTTCAGGTAGATGGTGGGAATAATGAGGTCCTCAGAACATTAAGATTAACATTTTCAAACGAATAAAAAGCTGTTTTCCCCATAGGTAGGTGTGTAACTGGCTAGAGGACATTTGCTGAGGTAAACATATTCAGAAAATCAGTACTCGTTCTGTAGCCATCCTGATCTGAGACCCACATGTCTCTAGGAAACTGGCCAGTTGTTCTTGTCTCATTCCTTACTGATTATAGGCAACCAGATTATCTACCATATAATTAGGACAGTTTTAGAGTAGGATGAAGTAGTTTTAATTTTAATTTTTGATATTAATTATTTATAATGGGTTAATAATGCGTATAATGAGTTTTGATCACATGCTTTGCCCATTACCCTCTCTTGTCTCCTCATGCTCCTGCTGATCTCCTTCCAGAATGAACCTGACTTCCCCTGCTTACTCCACAACAATAGATGTTGGAACCCTGAGGACCGTAAAGTATGGCCAGGCTAACCCTGAGCATCTCTCTTCTCTTGGTCACAGTTGGGTGAAAGTTTTGTCTCGGCCACCTGTTGCTAACATCTGGACTTCGCTGCCGACTCAGAGGAATCACAGTGTGATCTCACTTTGGTGTCTGTCTTTGTGATGAATATGAGTAAACGTCTCACAGCTTTGCAGGCTGGAAGTTCAAGGCCCATTTCAGTGTCTGACAAGAGTATTACACCTCCAGCTAAGAAGCTTATCAAAGACCAAGTTTTCACATAAGGAAGAAGGAAGAGGGCCAACATTCCAAGAAAGTTCTCTTTGGCCCCTTTACAAGAGCATTATCCAAGCATGAAAAGGTCTTCATGATCTCGAGCCTTCCAAAGACTTCATCTAAATTCTATTGCCTTGTATACTGAGTTCCAATCCAGCTTGCAGGGGGACACAGATGCTCGTACCACAGAATTGCCCTGCCATGGGCATCCTGGAAGAGTGAGGAAACCTTTTGTGGAGCAAACCTTTTATCAATGGATACGAGAATCAGTGAATATTGTTTCCCTTTCTTTCAGTGAACAGAATTTAACAAATGATAGGTACATGAAAAGCCTCTAAAAGACAGCAGCAGAAAAGAATATAGGCAGGCATGCTTGACGTGAGTGGTAGCCGTATCAGGCACACACTAGCTCTTGCATTGTATCTTAGCTTTTTCTTCTCTTTTCATCACTGCGTATCCTTGAGACTCTACTTCTTAATCAAGCCATGCCACGCAAGCTATGTCTCCGCTCTCTTCCCTGAGCGTTCAAGGGCAAGAATATTTGGAACACTTACATACATGCAAACTATACCAAGCTTGGCCTTGAGAACTCTATTGAATACAGTTTAGTCAGGGCCTTGGGAACGAGCTTAGTTCCTACAAAATCTGTAGTAGATAGCTGGCCCAAAATGTACTGTCATATGAACAACATATACAAGGCAAGCAAGAATGTTTTCTAAATATATATGAATATATATATATATATATATATATATATATATCAGTCAAACAGAGGAACAACAACAGCAAAAACCCCAGCAGTGATCACCTAAAGAAAAGTGTAAAGATTAAAATTTTCATTAACTAAGAAAATAGTATCAGTGTTCTGTTGCTGTAACAAAATGCCTTAAAAAAAGCCACCTTCCAATAAGGAAAAGTTTATTTGGGTTCACAGATTTGGGAGTTTCAATCCATGATTAGTTAGCAGTGTTGCTTTGGGGCCTGTAGCAAGGCAGTTAGTTCACTGTGGCAAGAAGGCGTGCTAGAATAGAAAGCCCGTCTTAAGGAGGCCAGCAAACAAAGAGACATGGAGGAATGTGCCAGAGCCCATGTTTCCTCTTCTAGGGCACACTTCCAGTTGCTCAGCTGCCTCCAGCTAGGCCCCATATCGCAAAGATGTCTCCAACTCCAGTAGTGTTCTAGGCTGATGAACAAGACTTTATTGCATGGCTTTCGGAGGATTTGAAATCTGAACTGTAGCAAATGCCATTTAACATGAATGTCTGCGTTGTGGCAGCACTGCACTCAGACAAGAGATGCAAGGCTGTGTCAGCCTTTGATGGAGAACAGGGAGCATCAAGTGACTTTACAAATTCTCATATCAACGCCAGAGGAAAGCAGATGACAAAGAGAGCGGCGATTAGAAAAAGGAAGAAAATGGGAAAGTAATGTGAAAATGAGAGAGATACTAGTAAAAATAATTTTTGAGCATTGCATTTTGAATATGTATTTTGGACAACATAAAATGTCATGTACTAGCTGCATTCCGATAAGTTGTAACATGGGTTCTTAATTGTAAAACAAATCTTGGGTATTTAGGGCAAATATATTAGGGTTCCCTAGAGTAATACAACTTATATAATATATACATATGTGTTTGTGTATGGATACATATGTATGTATATATATATATATATATATACACACACACACACACATACACACACACACACATATATATATATATATATATATAACTTATTAGAATGACTGACAGACTGTGGTCCCTGTAATCCAACAATGGCTGGATATGAGTGGAAGGTCCAAGATTCAGTAGTTGTCAGTCCGTGAGGATGGATGTCTCAGCTGGTCTTCAATATACGCTGAAATCCCAAAGTAGGTTCTAATGCCAGTGAAGGAATGGACTTCCCAGTAAAGGGAAAGGCAAGCAGGCAAAAGGAGAGAGCTCTTCTTCTACGTCCTTTATATAGAATGCCTTCAGAAGGTATGGTCCACATTAAACCTGGATCTTCCCACCTCAAAGATTCAGATTTGAAGTAGGTCTTTCCACTTCAAATGGTTTAATTAAAAAAAAAAAAATTCCTCACAAGGGTGACCAGTCATTTGGGTTTTGGATAATTCCAGATGTAGTCAAGTTGACAACCAAGAATAACTATCAGGAGTAAGTAATTATATGGAGGGTGATAGGCCACAGGTCTTTTCCTATTGAAGAAATAAGCTTCAACCAGAGTACATATCATAGCATTTATTCCTTCAAACCTAGATTGTGTTGCCCACTGCATGCCGTGGCTATACGGCTCTTTGCTGCCCAGGAGACCATTGTACTGAACACCGAAGGTAACTGTGACACAATATTAATTACTTGAATATCTCGGATGAGGTCCAATAAAATCTGGTATAAGAGATAAAATGTAGTAATCTGCACAGGGCACGAACCACGACCGCTCTCCTAGGACAGGTTGTTTGCTGTCAGTGGGTGGGAGGATGTAAGCGTGCACTGTGCTGTCCACGGTCTACGCTCTTCGGAATGCATGCATGTCAACTCACACTATGGGAACCATTTCTGCACTAAGAAAGTAGTATTAGCTTACAGTAAATTCAATGGTAAAATTCTTTGAGCTTTTTTTTAAAGATTTGGAATAAATAACTTAAAAGTAAAGCACATTGTGCAATGCCACAAAATATTTTGCTTTTGTTTCCTTACTGTAAGATCTTACCTAAAAAATTAAAAATTTCAACCTTAACATTTTTTCAATAAAATGAACACAGACATAAACATTGGCACTGGCCTTCATGAATGTAGGCTTCAACGTCATTGTGAACGCCAAAGTCACTGTTTCTACTACCACACTCTATGTCCCTGGAAATCTTCAGGGCCAGTAACACAAATGGAACTTTTGTGGATCCTGGCGAGAGTCCTTCATTAGCTGAAGAACTTGCCTGAGACGTAATTAACTTCATAATTAACTTACATGTAGACTCATATGATTCTGTATTTATATCATCTATGTTTATCTGTGTCTATATCCATGCCTATATATGTCTGTGTCTATGTAGAAGTACACCCTGAGGCATAGCATGGTGAATGCATAGGACCATAGTGACATAGATGACTTGATAACATCACATGTTACACATCCTATGTGTTCTACAGTTTTTATACATGTAGAAACACAGGAGATGTTTCCAATGTAGTATTGTGACCTGAAGCAGCTACATCATAACAGGACTCGTGTGGGTCCACTGTTGTCATGCTATTTGTCTCTAACTGAAATACTGCTATGAAATATTTGACTGTATGGAAATATTCAAGATAAAATGAACATTATTGGAACAGAGTGCTGTCAGAGATTTCTGTATCAACTCCTGACAGCTGTCTCTGTCTCCCTCTCTCTCTTCTTCCCTCTCTTTCCAGCCTGCATCATGCATGTATTTTCAACTTTCTAGTCTGGTAGAAATATGCCTCACTATCAAGAAACACCCAGAATTTGGGTTCGAAGCATCATTCTTTGAAAAGGAAACCTGGATCTAGGGTTGTGACAAGTGAGATACAAGATGAAAAAGCCATCCCTTTGTGTCAGAGAGCAAGGAAGTGATCAAGAAATGATGAGCTAAGGGCCTCATAGACAACATTCAAAAGCTCTCCCTCTGGCTAGCTCTGGAAAAATGTGAACATCACAATATAGAGGGAAGAAAATTATTGCAAGATGAATAAAATAATAATTTATCAATTCCCACTGATATAATAAAATAGTAAACAAACCTTGGGAAATCTGTAAAACAAATCCTGTGAAAACCAGTGAATCGAAACCAGAAAGACTAAAGACTATTTTAGTTCACCACTACCTCTAGAAAACATGACAAATGGACTAAATTTTAACTACGAAGGCATGAAACTCTAACAGGGTCGATAATATACAATGGAGAATCCTTTTCTTAATATAGAGAAGCTGTTCCTGTTTGCTTTTCTTGCTGTGATTAACATTATGACCAAAAGTAGATTCGGGAAGAAAGGGTTCATTTAGCTTACACTTTATAGTCCATCACTGAGGGCGGGCAAGGCAGGAACTCAAGGCAATGATCTCAGGAAGCAAGACTTAGGCAGTGACCATGGAGGAATGCCGCTTACCGTTGCACTTTCCATGGCTTGCTCAGCCTGCTTTCTTATAAAACCCAAGACCACTTGCCTAGGAATGGAACCTCCCAAAGTGGGCTTAGCCATCCCACACTAATCATCGATCAAGAAATGTCACATGGACATGCCTACTGGCCAGTCTGATAGAGGCAATTCCTCAATTGAGGTTACCTCTTCCCATGTGACTCTTGTGTATGTGTGTGTGTGTGTGTGTGTGTGTGTGTGTGTTTAGTTGACAAGAACTAACAAGAGCCATAGGCTAGGCATTTAGGTCCTATTATATAAAACCTACTCCAGAAGCCAATAAAAATTACCTATTTTTTTTTACTAAAATAATTATAAATCTGATTAAAAAATAGTCTGAAGCACAATTAAGAAATCTTTTCAGGGGCTGGAGAGATGGCTTAGTGGTTAAGGGCACTGGCTGCTCTTCCAGAGGACCCAGATTCAATTCCCAGCACCCATATGGCAGCTCACAACTATCTGTAATCTTTGTTCCAGGGAATCTGATGCCCTCACAAAGACACGCATGCAGGAAAACCCAGTGTACATAGTATAAAAATAAATAAAATATTTTTAAAAAGAAATCTTCATAATTGGTAATACGGTTAAAATATTAGTATCTTTAAGTTTCTATATTAATGTGGAAATAAATTACTTCAGTGAGGAAATGGACCAAGGAAGCACTTAAACATAGGTTGAACAAACTGTGGACAGAAAGACGAGTGACTCTGATCACAGAAAAATGCTTAGCCCCGTTCATAAAATGATGACATCAAATGAGACGACATTGAAGAATCACATCTTGGATGTGATTGGAAGACTGAGCACTTTCCAAAGTTTTGCACGTGTAATATTTGGAGCTTTGGCCTTCTGAATGTAAGAAGATAGACAGGAACTGCTGTAGGTAGATAACATTTCCAGTGCCTGTTACAATTACAAGCTCATATACACTGACCAAACAGTGTCTCTGCACTGAAGTAAAGGCACCATGTTGCTGGCAGAAATTGCACTGCAGAACTGGAGACTGGGTTGTGCATGACGATGACACCACTGACCAAAATGTACAAAGGACAATGCTATTAAATTGGGCAGAAAACATACAAAGTAGGAGATCTTTAATAAACTGAACATTTACTCGTCTGAATTCAAACACAGTCCCAAGGCAGTCAGTCTAATATGTGGCTCTTCTCTGTAGAAATCAGACTGTTTCTCTGGGAACATGTGGAGCAGCTTGGAGGGTGATGCTGCTAGTGTGTAGGGTGCCTGTCTCATTAAAGCCACTTATGAAGCGTGAAATTAAACCTGATGCTGAAGAGCCCTGCAATACGCGCCATGTTTGCAGGCTTCTTCTTAGCATCGCATTTTAAAACATAAGCAGAAAATGAAGAATAGCCAGATATTTGAAGAAGTAATTAATGTGGAAATAAATTACTCCAAACCCAACAGACAAATAGAAATAAACAGGTAATGATGACAAATCTCACCCTCTAATTAGTATTCCTAGAAAGACTCAAGGAGAATCTTGAGTGTGTGAGTGTGTGTGTGTGTGTGTTTGTGCTTGGCATGACCTGTTAGAATCTGAGTCATTTAGCTCGTATACACGCAACTGATCAAAAAGTACAAAGGACCATGCTATTAAATTGGACAGAAAACATATAAAGTAGAAGATCTCTAATAAATTGAATATTTGCTCGTCTGAATTCAAACACATTCCCAGTGTAGTAAGTCTAATATGTGGCTCTTCTCTGTAGAAATCAGACTGTTTCTCTGGGAACATGTGGAGCATCTGAAGAACTTAAGTGAAGGAGAATTTATTTCAGAGATAGTTTCAGAGATCATTTCAGATGTTTCAGTTAATCATGCTAGGAAGGACATGGCCTAGCAGAACAACTCACAACTCACATAGGAGGAAGAGAGGGATGGGTAAAGAGGGAGAGAGGAAGGGAGCATAGGTAGGAGAGAGATAGATAGATAGGTAGATAGATAGGGAGGGAGGGGGGAGAAAAGGAGGGAGGAAAAGAGAATCTGTATTTCTGTGATTGTTGACTTTCTCCTTTCATTGTGTCTAGGTCCCCAGTATTGTGATTGGGGTACCGCCCAAATTCACGATGCATCTTTCATTTTTAGTTAGTTTTCTCTTGAAATATTCCCACAAATACACCCAGGAGAATGCTTGTCTCCCAAGAGCTTCCTTATCCAATCAAGTTCATGAAATTAACCATCACGAGTCCATCCCTTATCAACCTCATACCCAAACAAACTTCCTCAAATCAACACACTCTACTCCTGGCTTGAATCCCTCTCACAGTGTAAACCACGCACAGTCCACCTTCAGCTCTATCTACAGTATTAACACTTCCAGCATTGTTTATAAGTTCATGCTCAATATCTCCTTTGAGCCTCAAGGCAAACACTTAGCTTTGAGCACAAGGGGAAAAAAGGAAATATAATATTTTCAATATGCAAATACAGAGTATACATTGCCATTCCAAATGGAGGAATAGGTAGATTTCAAGGAATACCTGGACGAAAGAAAGAAAGAAGCCTCACACGAGAATTATTAAATTCCGTAGTTCCTCCTCTAGCTTCTAGGGCATTCAATGACACGCTCTCCTAAGGGCTTTGGAAGTCCTATCCATGTGATATTTCAATTTGTAGCCTATGTGCCCTCTCTCTTTGACAAAACACACTGCTGCCGCTTTCCTTGGTGGCCATTCCCAACTGTTTATGTTTCCAACATCTTTGTACCTCCTTTGCAGTCAACACTTCATCCTCACAGCTTCACACATTACTGCTGCAGAGGTTTATGCTTCGTTATATATAAAATAATTGTTTTATGTCCTGTTGGGTGAGGTGACATCTGGGGCGTTTTGTATTGTTTGCAGGTGTTGGATTTCTGTGGGGGCTGTGTAATTGCTAATGATCTGCACGTGCTATCATTAGAATACCTGAGGAGTTCTGAATCATTAAAACACCTGAGCTCAGACACTTACGGTTCCACTGCCGAGTACGGTGCTGGCCATGACGGTGACTCACTCTGTTGAGGACTGGCAGGGTATACACCAATGAATACGCCTCTGTGTCTTCCCTGGTAACTCACCCAGTAGATGTACTACTACACATCACACCTTTATGAGATACTATCAGTGACATCAGTCCTGCCACAGCATGCCTTTCTTTGAAATCTGGGTGGAAGCCTTGTTACTCTATAACTCTTTCATTTTTCATGTCTACAAAAATACCACTGTATGGTCAGATGATGCCAAAATCAGCTGTCAGATAGGACAATGGGTATATGCAACATGGTATATAGTTGTAACTGCAGTGGTTGCTGAGTGCCTGTGCAGCTAAGCACAGTGAAAGGAGTCCAGAGGAAATAACTTCCAAGGCTATACCACACAATCAGTGTGCTCTTGATACGTTCTCCTCCAAAGAGACAGATCTTTCCAATGAGTTTACTCTTTCATGTAAATGGAATGGACTTTATGTGATCTCTGAGATTCTAAATGTGTTCTCTATCATCTCTTTGCAAAGTAATGGCACTGATCTCTTTAGAAACCCCAGGATCCCAAAATTTAGACATACTGGCTTTACTTACAAACTGCAAACTTTTCAGAATTTTCTACTCTGCTTTTACTATGAATTTTCATTGTAAACCTAGCTAAAAACGGCTGATGATAATCACGCCACAGCCTGAATGCAGGATTGACTTGAAATTGCCTCCTCCAAATTAATTAGTCAGTCTCCTTTAAATTTAGCATCCCACAGAGTATCAGGATACAGGGGAAAATGCAGACAAGCTCTTTGCTGCATCAACAGTTTCTAAGTGTGCTTGTTTCCTTCTGAAATTTCATGAACACAGACTTGATGTTCTGGTTTCCCCAGCACTCAGGTCTTCGCATTAGAATGGACATTAAGATGTTTCCATCTCTGTAGGAGTTCTCTGTCTTACATCTCTAAATCTTTTCCAAGTTCTTCCTGCAAACCAGCTCTAATGGCTTAAGAAGCACATGGTCGGGTTAGGTTCTAACGATGATCCCATTTTTCTGACATCAACTTTCTACGCTCGTCAGATACTTGACACAAGAGCTTATGGAGGACAGATTTATTTCGGTTCATGGTTTCAAAGGTTCCAGTTTACGTGTGTGAAAAGAATCTACTTAAGCAGAGTAGCTCATACTGCAGTGGTGGAGATATACCTGTTGGTTTTCTTCTTTTCCTCTTTTTATTTCGCCTGGGCCCCCAGCCTACGGGATGGTGCAATCTACATTCAGGGAAAGTCTGTCGATCCTGTCTGTAAAATAGTGTTGGAATAAAAAAGAATGTACTGTGAGGTTGCAAGATGAGGAATTTAATGATGGCCAAGCCACTCTTCTTGGAAGAATGTGCACTCATGAAAAAGCTTGATTCTCTTTTATACCAACTTTGTTGCTGGGCAAGCAGAACAAGTAAAAAAACCCGATTGAAACACATATTTGCAATGCCATATCAGAAAAGACAGACATCTAGATGGAATGTGGTTAAACTTTTAACAGTTATTTCCTGCCTGTTGTTCTCTGAGGACTTGATCTTGAACCTTGGACTAGCAACTGTGCAAACATCATTCCTGCTACTCCTTTTTTATTTTCTGTCTTGGTTTACTGATTACTAGAAGGAAAATTCTTATACTGTTGAGATCCAGCACCATATTCCAACCTTTTGCTGGTGGATACATGGGATAAGGAGGTAATGTAATCATCTATGACTAGTTCCTGCTGACGTGGGGGTGTCATTGTTGGGGACCCCAAAATTGTTAGAATGTTAGCCAAAGCTGGGAAGAGCAAGCTGTTCCACTCACTGTCCAGGCCCTGTGGGACCATCAGTGTAGGGAAGTGTAGGCCATTTTGGAGCAATGTGTGACTTGAGCACTCTGTGATTTTTGTGGTAAACATAATTTGAAAGCAACTGTGGAGACCAGTTATTCATAAGTTAAGCATAGATTCATAAAAGGGAAAACAGGTCAGTTTTTAACCAAGGCTACAGGAAAAAAATAAGCTACATAGAAAAACAAATTACTCAGTTATCTAGGAAGCAGGTTGCAAATAATTTATGAAGGCACAAAAAAAAAAAAATGAAGCCAGGCTATATAACAGTCTGGAAATACTATTACAGCTATAGAGATGTGGACTTTATTAATATATTGTTGATAAATAAAGTCTAATAAAGTTGACAATCAAGATGAACTATCATAGAAAATCTTTATAGAAAAAAAAGACAAGAAAATGAGATAAAAATTTTGAAATTCAAAGAGATTAAAACCAGGAAATAATTTAACTAATAGATTCTAGATAGTGAATACAGAAGATGTAGATAATGTTCAAATATATTAATAGATATCTTTTCGGAACTCCCAGAAAATATATATTCAAGACCATTCTGTCACATGATAAGTAAGGCGCACAGTCCTAGGGCTCACACAACTGGAAAACAATCACATACTTCTCCTCTGACATATAATTTGGAAATATATAAGTATAAAAATTATTGATAATTTCAAAGTTAACCAGACTAAACAGCCATGTAATAAACATCTTAGGGATCCACTTTTCTCAGTCTCTAAGTTTTGGATTCCAGAAATTTAAGACTCCGTTAACAGTGATAAAACATCAAAGGGCACAGAAGCCAAATGAAAGAACTGCAGAGATGAGTGAGCATCTGCCTGGGAGACCCCAGACAATAAGACTCTTTCTACTCTTCTTGGTTGCAGACCAGAGTTAAATGATAAAACCCTATTGCTGAAGACACCATATACCTTGTTTGCAAGACACAAAGACATCAAGCTGTAAATAAGCTAGAAGCTCTCTCTGCCAGCCAATTTTCAGAGTCCTGTAACATAACATGTAGCCTGGTAGGGGAGAAATGGCACCAGTGGTCTTAATCAGCTTTGAATTCTATTTACTGAAATACCAACCTGCCAGGTAAAATGTGCTTATTTGTGCAATAGTGGCACGGCTTTTATTGGAGACAACTAACTCCTCACTGATCGGATTTGAGACCTTTTCCACAGGAGAAAATCCATGTTGGTCTTGTAAACTCAGTCAAAATGCTTGGGGAGGGCATCAGAGTTAGAGGGAAATTTACTATAGGCATTTAGTTAAATGGATGTAGGGTCAAACTACCTTCTTAATATGTATTATTCCCATAGACAAATACTTCTTTCAGACTTAATCAGAGAGACCTCTTTTTGTAGTGATGGTCATAAATGTAGATTCATAGCTACCCAAGATGATGTAGCAAGTATTTGGTGAGTTCTTAGTCCCAAACAAGGTGCTTATACTTCTAAGACTCAGGGAATGTCTCAGAAGGGGAGACAGAAGGAAAGTAAGAGCAAGAAGGGTAGGGAAAAGAGCTACAAAATGCCATCTTCTAAGTGTGACACGACCGTGGTAATTATGAATTCAATAGCAGCTATGGTTGCAGTTCATGGCCCTGTCCCTAATTGCTGAGTGAGTGGCTATGGACGAGTCGTTGCTGTTAAGCTCACCAGGCTCCAGCGGAGAGTTCCGATCAATCGTCCAGACACAGACTCGGTGAGTCACAAAACCAAACCAAAGGTCATGAACACGGGAAACCTTTGCAGGGAAGAAGGGAGCTGACGGAGGTGGGAGGGAGATTGACAAGGGTTAGGGAGAAGAATAATCAGAATGCATTATACGCATGTATGAAATTGTCAGTAAAATTAACAAAAAGAAGAACACAACATTGGATTATAACTTGACGAACAAAGTAAATGCTTGTTTGTCTAGATTTTTTTTTTAAAGAAATGATTAGATAAATAAAAAAGACAAATCTGTAGAGGCCTGTTTAAAATGGTGCACCGTAAACATCTCCTTGGAGAGATGAAACTGATTCATGGCTGTTGAAAAATTATGTTCCTTATTATTGCTATGTGTGTGTGTGTGTGTGTGTGTGTGTGTATGAGAGAGAGGAGAGAGAGAGAGAGGGAGAGAGAGGGAGAGAAAGAATATATAGGCACTCACACGTCATGGTTCAAGTACAGAGGCCAGAGGACAATTTCATAGAGTGAGCTTTCCCCTTCTATCTTTATGCGGGCTTCAAGAATCAAACTCAGGTCACCAGGCTTGAGATGCAAGTGCCTTCACCCATACTTCACTGGTCCCTAATTCCTTCCTCTTAAATGTGGACTATGTACACTCTCTTCCTCCTAGTGATTACTGTACAAAAAGGGAGAGAAAATACAGCTTGACCATGGTTAAAGTAAGACCAACGTCAAGAGTGCTAACCTTTGTTCTCACCTTTGGTGTGATGCGAGGAGAATGGTGCTTTACCCTGCTGTTTTCCTCACAGCAATGCATAAATGCACTCCAATTTTTATGAAAAAAGTCAGACAAATCCCAGCTGTCATTCATAAAACTGTCAAGTGCACTAAAACCAAGGAAGGTCTAAGAAGCAGTGACAGCCAAAATGAGCCTAGGGAGATGTCATGACTCAATGTAATATGGTATTCTGGGGCAAAATAAGGACATTTGGCAAAAGCGATGGATGTCTGAATAGAGCAGTCAGCCCTCTGTGCCGGAAGGCTTTGCATCTGCAGATACAAATAAGCTCGGACCAAACATGTTTGAGAACAAATTGCATCTGCTGTGAATACCACTCACTGCCTGTTTTCCTTACCATTATCTCAGTAGCACAGTGCAATCATTTTATAATCAAAATGACCATTTGTAACACCTATTGCAAATGCAGTGGAGACAAAGAATTGAAGAAGCAATGACAGGAATGTCTTACATGTCGAGCTGAGATGGGGCACGCTTCTTCCTCCATTTCCCTGCTTCCCTTCCCAGTGTACCCTTGGACCCCTGTCCTCCCCTTTCCTCTTTCATGTCTTGAGTCTTCCGTGACCTTGCCCAAATTCCTTTCTTAAAGCTCCCTTCGTTATCTTCTGAGCCCCTTTCTAGTTTCCTAGCCTCTATCCGTACTTACTCTTAATACCTAGATACACATATTTAACGATTAGAGGCTGAAGTATGCACATGAGAAGAATATGCAGTATTCGTCTTTCTGAGCATTTGTTACCTTACTTAATGTAATATTTCATGGAATTTACACTGTGTTACATATTATATGTAGTCATTAGCTCATTAAAGGCATGGGAGGGTTGTATGATTCTCTGTAAATGGCTTGTCATCTTATGTGAGATTTGATCATCTTTATATGTTGATATTCACTGGAGTTCTGAACCCAATACCCCATAGATCCTGAAGGATGGTTGTGTATATTTTAGTTAGGACTCATGTGCCAATATTGGGTTATTAATTGTGATGAATATACCATAATATTACATGCTGTTAATAATAAGGGAAATCTGAGTAGTGTATACATGGGAAGTCTCTGCACGATCTTTGCAATATTTCTTTGTACTTCAAACAATCCTAAAACTTTTAAAAGTTCAGTTTTTAAAAACAGAAATCAACCCCACATTCTACCCTTGTTCCCCTCCCAGAAGGGATTGCGAAACTCACAACCTTGTGTCACCTGCGTTCTGACTCCTGTCCTGATCTGAGTCAGACAATGGTCCCGATGGTAACTGTCCATCGTGCACACTTTTCCTCACAGGAACTTCCGAAGGCACCAGGAGCGAACTCACTCACGATCTAAGGATATGGACTTCTTTCCTGAAATCCCCAGGAGCCTGGCCTGGTTAGTTATTCCTCATCCATCGCCACTGGACAGGCCTTTGGGGCCCTCTCACTTTAATCACCTTAGCTCCCGGCCTCTGCTTTGACCTCTCTCCTGACTTTCACACTTGATTTACTTGGAAAATAAATCAAAGCACAGTAGTGCTTGAAGGAACCTTAGGTCAGATGGTCAAATCTGTTCACCTTGTAAGAAATGAAGCAGAGTTTCAGAGAAACGGGTTGAAGGCCAAGGACTTGTAGCCTCAGCAGAGCACTGATATTTTCAAATCTTTGGTAATAAATGGAAGATGAAGATTGCATAAAGTTTTTTTTTTTTTTTTGCTGAGTTTCTAAAACTCCTATATCCAGAAAAAAAAAAAAAAACAGTTCTTGATTCATTAGTTAATGCAGCAGAGTGTAAAAAATAGAATTAATTTGGACATTCAAGACTGGGTTTATAGTTGCCTTTAGAAACAGGGGTCAAATTTTCCTTCCAGGAAGTGAACTTGAGAATGTTACGCATCCGAATGAATGGTTGACCGTGTTACCTGCCTTTGCAGGGTCTGATAAAAATCTGTAGACACAATCTTCATGAAAGCAGTTTAAATTTAGAGTTGTGCCTTGGATAAGATGTCACAGACTTTCAAAACATTATGTTCCAGAGCTTTTGCAAACCAACCTTTTGTGAGCCCAAAAATAAGAGTAAGACGTGAGAGTATTATTGGAGACGTACCACTGATCCGCAGGCGTGGCGCTCTCTTTCCTGCTGAGTGGCCAAGTGCTTGAAGTACCTGTGTTGCAGTGCCCTGTGCCTTTTCTTTCTTCTTTTACAGTATCCTTGAAAAGGAGGAGGCGTAGTGAAGTGGAGGTGGAAAAGAAGCCAATACCATCTTACTGAACTATCTGACTAAATCTCAGGATATACTTGAGAACTAGAAAATCTCTTTGGGTTTGTAACTATCATACACACAAAAGATAACCATTAAGAATAAATTGTAACTTTGGCTGGGTGGTGGTGATGCGTGCGTTTATCCCCAGTACTTGCAAGGCAGAGGCAGGTGCATCTCTGTGAGTTCGAGGCCAGCCTGGTCTACAGTGTGAGTTCCAGGACAGCCAGAGCTACAACAGGGAAACCCTGTCTTGAAAAAACAAAAATAACAATAACAAAAAAGTAACTTTACAGGACCGGACAGATAGTTCATTGGTTAAGAACTGAGCTCTTGCAGAGGACCAGAGTTTAGTACCTAGAACTCATATCTTGTAGTTCATAATCACCTGCAACTCCAGCTCCAGGGGATCTAATACCTTCTCTTTTTCCTATCCTGCAGGTATTTCTCCACCAAGATAAATAAATAAATAAGTAAATAAATAAATCCTTTAACAAACAACAGTAACATTTCTTTATGCTTTTCAATGTCTGGCAATAATGTCTGATACTTTCTTGAACTCTCATGAACGTAAAGAATGGGGGTAAATACATTTGTGTATTTCTCAGATTTATGTTATTTTTTTTTTAGTTTCTAGCATCAAGAAAATATTCTTCAGCCATGAGTTAAAACATATAATCTCCATAACAAGAATCTGGAAGAATCTCACAGGCATAATGTTGAATGAGGTAAAGATCGTATACGTCATGTATGGCTACATTTATAGAATATCCAGAAGCAAGTAGAATTAACTTATAGGGTAAAGGTGTGCCTTTCATAGGGTGAGGGGGATACTGACTGACTTGGGAGGGCACTCTGATTCACATTTAGATTTTGTTCTTAATGTAAAGGCTGATAATATTTGTGCAAATTAAACAAGCTAATGACGTCTTCACCAATGTATATCATTCTTCAATAAAAATATTTACTGAAGCAAATTCATTTAATGTTCTTTGTGTTAAGATGATGACTATTAGTCTAAAGTCCTTAGGGAAACCAGGGTGCATTATATTAAATAAACTTAAATTATGACTATACAAGTTAACTCAAACTTTTCCCTGGATTTTAGGATATTTTTTTTTCAGACACTAGTTATGGAATAAGCCATGATTTTACCAACTAGTGGTCTGAGGAAACCACTTCTTCCACATGCCAGCTATGTTAAGCATCTCTGTGTTGGTCAGCTTTCTGTTGCTTTGACTAATGCTTGGGATGACAATTTAAAAGAAAAAAAATTCTCATATTTAGCATCATGGTTGTAGACAGGTCTGTCCACGGTTCCTTGGTCTCATCTCTGTTGGGTCTGTGGTGGGAACCTTTGGGTCTGAGAGCTAATGTGTGGTGGAAATTGCTCACCTCACGTTGTCCAGGAAGCACCAAGAGACATAGAGGGAGATGATAAATTCTCTAGCATCCTCTTTAAAAGCCCATCCCAGGGTCTTAAGGATCTTTCACCATGCCCTGCCTCTTATGGGCAGCAGCTGTTCTTAATAGCAGCATAGGTCAGAAGCCCTGCTTTAACAGGGAAGCCCTATGGGAACACTCAAGGCCTATGGTACCAACATCACATCAATTTTGCTTAATGCAGAGAATCAAAAGCGTTTTGGATGTATAGAAGTCAGGAACATTCTGCATAAACTCAGATGTATAATTTTACCTTGATTGCTTGGGACTACTCACTTTCATTTCAACCAAAGAATCTGCTTTGTGAGTATAGTATTTTCATAAGAGAATAAGTCAAATGTACACAGAAAGAGGTCAACTGTGTAGCATTATATTTTTATGATGATGGCTTCTTAGAACTTACGCAGTGCCTGGCATCAAGTCCATCCCAGAAAGAAGCGACTGTTCTCTAGTGGACACTGTATATTTTCATTAATGCAGTTTGACCTTCCTTAGAGCAAGTAAGTGCTTCAGAAATAATGGAAGTTTTGATTTGACAGGAGAGTGAATAAAACTGACTTATTTAGAACTAAAAATAGTTCAGACTCTATCATTTCAGTTTTTCAAAGAAGGGCATTTAAAATTGATCTTGAAACATAGCATTTCCTATCACTGCACAGTGCACACGTTTTAGCAGGTTTGAAAATACTGAGTGGATATCCTGGAAGCTCTTATCACAGTATACCAAAGCACATTAAAAAATCTGTCCATCATTTGGTGTTGCTATAGTAACAACCTAGTTCCAGCTGGAGCTAACGGGATTGCTTGCTGGTTCTCACAAAACAGAGCTATAAGCTTGCTTTCTTCCATTGTCCAGATCGGTGTTGCCATTTCTGGGAGTTGGGTTGGAGTGGGGTGGGGCCGTGGTATGATGCCAGGATATGTGACTCTGGCGGGTGTGAATAAGGGGCATCCTTACCACAATGCCTCTAGTTCATCAATGCAATGATGATCCTGATGTAACGATCTCTGACTAGGAGATGTCATGGGATGCCTCCATCCTAGTTAAAAAAAAAAAAATTCTTTTTGGAAAGGATTTAAACGTTATTGTCACACTTTCTCTGCCTCTGAAAATTTTGAGACCATCTCCAAATTATTGTCGGTTTCCCTTTTGCCCGTAGTGATTCTGATGCTACCAGGAGAAAAATATGCTAATGTCATCCAGATGTCATGGGTGGCTGGGGGCTGGAAACTTGCTCTAGATGAGTGGGAGAGTGGTCTCTTCTGTGAGCCTGATCCTAGCCCACTGTCTTTTTGTGTTTCAACATGTGGTTTTAATTTACCGAGTTAGAACATGAGACGCATGGCTGAATAGTGTCCTGTGACAGAGCTCTGAGTCAGAGTTCCAACAAAACTCAGGGGTCATGATGATTTTCTCCTTCGCTGTATATAAACTCTTGCTTAGAATGTATTCATTAACAAAACACGGTGATACACAGAAAGTATTTTTGGATGATGAACCTATGGGTTAGGGATATTTTTCTTTCTCCCTTTTAATTATCCATACTCATACATTTTAACTTCAAAACATGAAATCATGTTACAGTATTTAAATGAACTTAATTTTGAACTAATTTAAAATTTACAAAAAGTTCAAGTAAAACTAACTTTAAAAAGTGTCAACATGTGATGTAACTCATTTTAACCATCAAACCTCATTTGTTGCATGAAATCCTACACCGAGGAGCTCTATCTACCATCGGTTTTCACCCGTACGTGTGTTTCTGCCTATAATCTCTCAACCAATACCCTTGTCATCCCCGTTTACTAATCATCTATTGTCTCTTTTATTAGTGTGGACATGGGGATATGGGATTCATTCTGTGGACTCAGTCTATTGATTATAACTTATTTCTATAATTATTTTATTGCTACCACTGTCTTAAATTAGGCCACTGAGAGCCCTGCAAGATGCCGCCTATAAGCAAGACACTTTGAAGGAGTTTTGCGATCTTTGTTTCTATAAAAACACAGAATTGCTTTTGGAATATCTATCTATCTACCTATCTATCTATCTATATATATATATAGATAGATAGATAGATAGGTAGATAGGTAGATAGATAGATAGATGGTAGATAGATCAAACTTCAAATATCACAACTTAACTGTTGGTCTAATTGAAAAATTTCCCTACTAACTTAAAAAAGCTTTAACTTATATATCTCACATGTTCTTAAATGAAACCAGAACTGACGTACATGACAAATAGATTACATTAGTTTTAGATAAAGTCCCTATACTGAGTTTTATACGAAAGCATCCTTCGACAGTCCTCCAATATGCTGTAATATAGGAGCAACCTTTTATAAAATACAACTGCTTTAACCTACATGTACTCACTGCTTAAGTATTTCTTTAATAAACTAAGTTGAACAACGTTAAAAATTGAGCTCACTCAGCTTTATTGGTGTATTCTAGCTGACCGCCACAGTTCAAAAACAACAACAAAAACAAAAAGCAGAAACAACAGCAATGAAACTCCCAAAGCTAAAATGCTTTAAAACCATGATGCTTGTACTTCTAATGGCGATAAAATAATTTCCCTTTCCTTTTAACATTGAAAAAGAGTCAGTGATCAGGACCCACCAGCTGCAGGTCACAGGCTAGATGTCTCTCTCCTTTCATTCATGGATGAAGACAGTCATCACTCTAGACAGTGCTTGTCACTCTTCCTCAGTATCTATGAAGTGTTACATTAAAAAAAAAAAACCTGAACATTGCCTGTAAAACATATCACGAGGCTGTGTCCATCACAGCCCTCCCTGTAACCACCAGTCAGTTGCTGGCAGGCGGCTACTGTGCTGGCTATTTTTTGTCCACTTGATACAAACCTAGAAATATCTGGAAAGAGGGAATCTCAATCGAGGAGTTTCCTCTATCAGATTGGCCTGTGGACAAGTCTGTGGGGGCATTTTCTTAATTAATAACTGATACGGGAATATCCAGAACACTTGGGCAGTCCCTTCCTTGGGCAGATGGTCCTGGGCTACATAAGAAAGCAGGCTGAGCAATACAGAGAACAAGCTAGGAAGCAGCATTTGTCAATGGTCTCTGCTTCAGTTCCTTCCTCCAGGTTGAGTTTCTGTCCTGACTTCCCTTCATAATGAACTGTAACCAGAAACGAGCCTCCATGTCTTATCCTCTCAATGGCACATCCCTACTGACACACTCTTTTTGTCATTCCAGTTCTGTCACCAGGTCATGCCATAAGCTCTTGCCTACAGATCATAATGACTTCTGACTTAGGTAACTTAATCCTCAGCTGTTCTTATTGATTTTGATGTATCATAGGGATCCCACTAGTTCTGTGTGCTTCCTTAAAGCCTTTCCAACTGTTTCCTGTGATACAAACTACGCATTTGTCCCACTACAACCCCCACCCTCAAGATTACTGCGGGGATATTAAATTTTATGTATCTTTCAACCCCAAGAAGAACACGTTTTTCCTTCCTGGACCCAAAAGAGAATCCCCTAAGCTATACAAGCCTATCATCAGCCACCTAAGTACTATTTGAACCCGTATACTGAGACACTTACTCCAAAACAGCAAGGTTTGGCTTGAATACTCTCTATTTGGAACCCATCATTCCTGTTTTATTTCCCGCCAATTTGACTTCATCTTTTGATTCAAGTTCAATAAAAGTCTCATCACTTCATCAGCCTTTGTAAGTGAGGATGAAACCAATATCTTGAGCCCCATTGTGAAGCTTATTGCCTATAAACAGACCACTGCACTTCAGTGGAACAATCAGACCATGGTAACCATGAGATACACCACAAACCCTGCTTCACTTGCAATGCCCAACATTATTGTCTCTCCAAGGGTCCTAGGGTTAAAAATAGACCATACTCATGACTTTGCATTGATAAGAACAAACTTAATTCTTAATGGATTTGCCAATGATCAAAAATTATTTTGTAATGGTTAAAATGTCCATAAAATGAAAATCCCACAGGGAGGAGATTGAGAGTCAGAGTAATTGGGCCTTGCTTAGTACAAGACCAGCAAATCCCACAGCTATGAGATCAGTCTTAAAGAAGTATGCAAAGGCGCTGAGTCATGGCGTCCACACTGGAAACCAAGTCTGATAGGGCTTACTGTTTCAAAGCATGCTGTGAACTCTGCATGCTGTAGGAACGTTTAAGGACTCAAGAGTGGTGTATGGGCTTCAGATCTCTGCATGGCTTCCTGGAGCCAGTTGGCTTATGGACAGACAGCTCAATTTTTCACAGGTGACATTGTCAATACGTGTGTCATCCTAGAAATACTTCAACACATGAAAATGGGGTCAGGGAGGAGATTTCACAGATGCAAATAGTGGAGGGAATGTTGAAAAGTTTCTACGGTGACGAGCCTGGTAAGAATAATGGTCTATGTTTTGGTTTGCAAACAATATTCCTTAAACCTGCTCAAAAGGAGTGTGAGCTAGAAGCCAGCGTCCAGTTCAGAGTCAATTCAAAGATTTCTTTTCTTCGGTGATGAAAAACAATGGGATCTGAAAAACAATGTAGACAGCACGCAGAAGGCCCGGGTTTAAGCCGAAGCACCTTATCAAGAAGGGAAAAGTTAGTTTAACAGTTTGATATTGCGCATTGCCACGTGAATATTTGCAATACGATTATGCAACTAAGGTTGGTAGTATGCTTACCATGGTATATTAGTGTAGGAAATTGTGCTTGTTTTCTCTGCTTTTTATATCCTAAAATATGTATTATTGGGGTGAAATTACTTCTAAAGGTTCTCATAATGACACAATGTATGTACTATGAAAACTGACACTTGAAACTTGTAGGAAGTACAGTTTAGAAATAGCACTGGAGAAACCGGACTGTCAATCATGTAGGTCTATTTTCTTCAGTGGAAGGAAATGAATGACACCTTGTCACCTAGAAGGCTGGAGTGAATGTTGTCTGACAACCTGGTGATCCTTTGCTATTCTGTTAGGAGCCAACCTCTACCTAAATCCTAGCAATACCCTGAGAATTGTTTAGGCCCTAGTCCTGGGCTTTGTCTCTCAGGGAATAGAACTCATTGCCTAGGAAAAAGGCCTCAAGTATTTTGCATCCTCAACCAACAGAATCTATCCTTATTCTTATCACAGATCCTTCCTCTAGGTCCTAGCCCTAAGCTCTGTTTATCAGTCAACAGAACTCATTCTTACTGTCAAAGTCACAGGTACTTTGCTACCTTGCTAGGGAATTTCTATGTAGCTATGCCTAAAGCTTTGTTGTGATAATTGTCACACTGGAACTCCTTCTCAAAGTCTTACAATGTTTAAATGTGTAAAAAGAATAAACCATGAGATCAGCTTCTGGAAGATTTTGACCCAGTGTCTGGAAAGATGGTACTTCACCTGGAGTGGATGTCTCCCCTGCCAGCCATGAGGCTTTCACAGTTCCCAGCAGAAACTGATAGTTGGCAAAGCTCAGTGATCATGCACCTAAATATATTTACAGGCTACTGCTCTTCCAAATACTGCTGAGGCAAAAATAGATGCAGGCTGAGGCTGAGTGATGGAAGTGGTATGCCACACTTGAATGCTCTCACTCCCCCACAGAACATGTCTTGGTGTTAACTTGATTTAACCAGAAGGTAAGCTGGATGCAGATACAGGCTTTTTGCACATTGCTGAGAAAGTCAAGTGACTTTCTTGAGAGGTAGAAGCAAGATAGAATGAAAGTGCAACTTCTGGGACCTTGAGATTCCTTTCCTGTTTAATTTTTCATGGTCCTGGGGACCATATCTAGGATCTTGCATATGCTAGGCAATTGTGTCCCAGGCCCTTGGAATAGTTTTCTGGGTGCAGGATGGAGAGGGACTTCAAGGTGATGAGGCCTGAAAAGGTGTATGAATACTGGGTGTTCAGGGGATTCATGCAGAGGCAAGTAAGACCAACTGACAAAGTTGTGTGGAGTCAGACTTTCTACAAACATTCCCCAGGAAATTTTAAGAGTGATGTTGTTACTCCATTTTTTTTTTATTCCAGTGAAAATACTTTCTTGCTTTTGATCTCTAAACAGAGTATCAAAAGACACATAATCAGACAAAAGATGCTTGGAGATGAGATGCTGATCTGTTAACAGAAAATTATTGAAAGCAGACTCATTGGAGGATATTTTCCCCTTTACATGACCTTTCAGCTTTACTTTATGCATAGTTTTTACTTATAGAAAATTAATGAGAGTCAAACTTCATGTGGGAAAATATTTGACATTTTTTTTTCAGTTACTGCTACTAGCCATACCACCTCTTTTGGGATCCCAAATCCTGGAAAAAGGACCACTGAAGAAGCTGTGATAGTCTTCTACAGAGCAGACATTCTGGGCCATGAGAATCATCTGTGTGGTAGGTCCATCTGCCTGTGGGTAGGCAGGGTTCCAACTCTAGGTCAGAACATCCTTATATGACATGCCGGGTGAAGAGAGGGAACACCTGCATGGATAGATGGATGGAGGGACTCATGTTAGCCACCTCTCCCCCGCCTCCAGTTATCTAAATACATGGCCTGCTATACCAGATTAGATGCATTTCAGGCTTTCCTCTAGAAGCAGCTGGGACTCCATGGACACTATGGGGTCACTTCTGATTGGCCTGGAGGCAGCCAGGAGGTGCTGTCTTTGTAGACAGATGGTCCCTGGCAAGACTGGCTCGGCAAAGCTGACTAGAGATGACAAGTGCTAATTGCTGCCTGATTGGTATTCTGATCA
This sequence comes from Cricetomys ansorgei, assembly GCA_026225945.1. NCBI lineage: Eukaryota > Metazoa > Chordata > Mammalia > Rodentia > Nesomyidae > Cricetomys > Cricetomys ansorgei. Next base: position 2,072,025 of record JAMJFZ010001815.1, on the reverse strand, counting down.
GAAAAGAAAGGTAAGTCTCCCTATACCAGAAACCCTTTTCTTAGGTATAATTAGCTTCTCAACAGAGGAGTCATATCAGAGAGGAAAAATTCAATACACAAGCGTGATCCCCGTGACTCTCCCATGGGGATGCAGGGAGGACAGCTCCACAGATCACATTTTTATGAGAACAAATAGCTCTCCAGTGGAACAGGGGTGATGTGGATTTCCAGTTCTGTTCACAATGTATCTTTGCAAGATATGTCATTTGACTAATGGATGTCCCTTGTTCAAGTGTTTAGATAATTGTGCTTTTAACTTGAGCACTTAACGGCATGAACTAGAGTCACATTTCTGTAATATTGAGATCTTGGTTCTGCAGATACCAGTGGTTTCTCCAGATTCTGAGATCATCAATCCTTAGTTCCTAGCTCAGTGCCCATCCTAGTTTGTATTTTGGTGCTATAGAAGAATACTCAAGGAGAATACTCAATTTATAAAACATGGAGGTTTGTTTTTGTTTTCATTGGGAAACCTAAAAAAGCTAAGATTAATTGTCCACCCAGGTTAAGGTTGAGTTCTGTTTCAACTCAGTGGGAAATTGAAGGGCAAGTGACACTTGAGTGAAAGGAACAAAGATTTCAGGGATGGGAAAGACTTGTTTTCTTGGTGAGTGTGAGTTATAGCAGAGGCATACATTACTCTATGTAGGAAGACTGACCTAAACACCTCCCACCAGGGTCCACATTCCAATCCTGCAAACTGAGGAACTAGGCTTCAATGCATATTTTGGTGGGGGCAGACTGTATTCATAAAATAGAAGTCTGTGCCTAGGAAATGGGTCAGTGAAGCCAGCCAGTCTGCCTGCTGGTGTGCACACACTGACTGATCACCTGGGAGTGACTGTCAAAGCTCCCTGCCTCTCCCTGGAGAACTGCAGCACCATCTCACAACATAGTTCCCTGTAGGGCCTCCTCCTATGCATCACAGCTCCTATTCTTCTTCCTCTTCCTCCTCCTCCTCCTCCTTTTCCTCCTCCTCCTTTTCCTCCTCCTCCTCCTTTTCCTCCTCCTCCTCCTCTTCCTCCTTCACCTCCTCCTCCTCCTTCACCTCCTCCTCCTTCTCTTCCTCCTCCTTCTCTTCCTCCTCCTCCTCCTTCTCTTCCTCCTCCTCCTCTTCTTCCTCCTTCTCCTCCTCCTCCTCCTTCTCCTCCTCTTTCTCCTCTTTCTCCTCCTTCTCCTCCTTCTCCTCCTTCTCCTCCTTCTCCTCCTTCTCCTCCTCCTTCTTGTTAATCAAAGAATCTGTTTTGATTTGGAAATTTTCTTTCTAATATAGTTATGAGGTAAAGGATAGAAGGAACACAGTTTGTCTTTGATGCTAGGGAAACATCCAGAGGAAAGTCCATGGAGCCTTGGTGACTCAGGCAGGGACACATGACTACAGGTAGGGGGACAATAGCTACCACCTTTAGGCCAAGACAGGTATTTCTGAAAAGCTACATAACCTATATGCCCCTATAGGACTCCTCCTTCCAATTTTCCCTTTTGGGGACTAAACAAGAGGAGACCAGTTTGTACACAGGCCTGGGGACAGGTCAATGACAAGTGGGTGGGTAGGAACTTTGAATCAAGCCTCAAAAGAAGTCAGTCACTCTGCACATGGATGAAAGTGGAAACTAAGACTCAGGGCATTGGTTGCTAGCTCAGTGCTGGGCTTTTGTGATAGGAGGAATATAAAAAGGAGGAATAGGTCACTGTGGAGCCTTTGGGGTTATGTGAAAACATGCTTCTGCTCTCAATGAGGTACAATCTACTCTGGGGATTCCATTGATAGGCTCCATTTTAACTAAGTTTTGAGAATTAAGAAATTTGAAAGAGAATGACATTGGAGGAACTGTTATGGATGGCCTATCAGATTGTGTGACACTGAGAGGGGACTGGAAGGTAGCAGTAAAGGGATTAATGCCCTTCTTCTCTTTAAAATGCTCTGAGCACTACCTTTGGTTTGGAAAAGTCATGTTACAATGCTGGCTGGAGAGTTAAAGAGGCTAGCTCACTGGATAAGTAAAGGTAATTTACTGGAAGGGATTACTCTGAAACTCAGTGATAGTTCCATATCTTTTGCTGAGACAAATAGCAACTTGGTGAAGAGAGGATTTATTTGTCTTACAAATCCAGGTTACAGTCCATTATTGCAGGGAAGTCAAGGCATGAACTTAAAACATCACATTCACAGACAGCATCAGAGAGAATAAACACATGGATCCTTGATTGCCTGCTTGTGTGCTCTTAGCTAGCTTTCTCTTCTCTTCTACAGGACCCCTTGACTAGGGAATAGCACTACCCACAGTGGGCTGGGTCTCTCTGCATTGATTAACAATTAATGTTCCTCATAGGCATGCCCACAGGCCAACACGATCTAGATGATTTCTCATCTTGACTTTCCCTAGGTTGGTGGGTAAATTAATCAGTACAGAGATGATCATGGAAAACACATGAGTCATTGCCTCAGTTTGTCTATTCAGAGATGTTTCTAGAATATGGAAATTTCAATGCTAAAACCAGGACATTCCCAGCCTATCAAAGATAATTATCCTAACTGAAAGATAAGAGAGAAAGATGAGTAAAAAATTGTGCTTCCCACAAGGTCCACACAAGAGACATACTCAGCACCCACAGAGGAAAGGTACTGGGTTTCCATGACTGTGAACTACATGGCCTCTGTATCTCAAACTCTCAAACAATTCTGACTTACCTTCTGCTGGTAACGTAGGTCTGGAGGCCTAAGGACATTATCAACAGGTGCAGGGATGCAGGGAAAAAAGAAACAGGTGTCTTAGTTAGGATTTCTACTGCTGCAATGAAACACCATGACCAAAACAAAGTTGGGGAGGAAAGGGTTTATTCAGCTTACACTTCCACATTGCTGCTATCATCAAAGGAAATCAGGATAGGAACTCAAGCAGGGCAGGAACCTGGAGGCAAGAGCTGATGCAAAGGCCATGGAGGAGTGCTGCTTACTGGCTTGCTTCATGTGGCTTGCTCATCTTGCTTTATAGAACCCAGAACCACCAGCCCAGGGCTGGCACCACCTGCAATAGGTTGGATCCTCCCCCATTATTCACTAATTAAGAAAATGCCTTACAGCTGGATCTTATGGAAGCATTTTCTCAACCGAGGCTCCTGCCTCTCTGGTAATTCTAGCTTGTGTCAAAATGACATAAAACCAGCCAGTACAGGAGGTGTTTTGCATGGAATCCTAGCAGGTTGTAGGCATAGAACAGCACCCTGGGACTATGACTCTAGGTTGCAAATGCATATGCCTTCTGAGGATTTCTCTCGAACTTTGGGAAATTCTATGAATTCTAGAGAAGCTGCAGAATTCTACATTTCATTTTAGTTTTCTTTATTCACAGTAGTAACTGCTTGGTATCTCTGCAATCCTGAGAGTGCAGGGTGCTGGCTAGAACAGAGGGTACTATTCTGCTGCAGGATAGGGAGGCCTAAGTTCCAAGTGCTCTCTGTCTCTGGTGAACTTTTAGATGAAACCCAGTGGGCATAAAACCATTGGACCCACTCTTTTGCAAAACTGTCAAGAACACTATCAGTATTTTTAGTTATGATGGCAATTTATTAAGAAGTGACAAGTTTTGTATAGCCAAGTGCTAAATATTGATGCCTCTTGGAAGAATGAAATAATATGTTGTCCAGGGTAGACTAATTAATACAATCACAGTAAACTTATGAGTAAATTATGCCCTTCTTTCTGAGGGTCATGATTACCTATCCTGTAGAGGTATAACTGTCTTCCTTAATCAATAAAAGACCATTACATGAACATGAGTACATAGACTTGGAATCAAAGGATTATTGTGGCCAATGTATATCTTTCCAAGTTGAAATATTTATAGCAAAAAAGAAATTAAGGAAAGCAAAACAAACACAAAAATATAGCAGCTGTGTGCATTTAACTGAATGGTGACTTAGGATTCATTTCCACAAAAGGCAAGGCTAGAAAAAAAAATACCTTATGTCTATGTTTTTTGCTTACACTAATTTGTGTGTGTACATACATATAAATATGCATACGTACATATATATTTCCCCACAGAAAGTGGTAATCGAGGTAACCTGCACCTCCTTTTTAGAAACTTACAAATGCTGTAAGGATGCTCTCACAATTCTCTGTTGGTCACTGCTATGGTTCAAGTTTGATAGGATCCTCCACAGGCGCATGCGGAGTGCTTCGTCTCCAGATGCTGGCACTATTTTGGGAGACTAAGGAAACTTCGGGACATTGGGGGAGAGGAGACTGGCAGATGTAGGGTACCAGGGTGTGTCCTTGCGTGTGTGTGTATGTGTGTGTGTGTGTGTGTGTGTGTGTGTGTGTGTGTGTATGAGAGAGGGAGAGAGAGAGAGAAAAAGAGAGAGAGAGAGAGAGAGAGAGAGAGAGAGCAGATTTATCACTTGGTTTTCACTACCGTTATCAGCCCTGAGCATATTTTAACATCATCGCTGAGCAACAGTCATTTAAACAATTGAGCATTTTTCTTTTCTCACTGTGTGACTTCTTAAGCAAAGCACCCTGCGTCCTTTCAGAAAGGACCCAAGTTTGCCACACTATAGCAACATCCTTCCTCCTGGTGCATGGACTCTCCTTCTGTCTCGATGCAAACACTTAGAGCCTAGAACCGGGAAAGTGATTGTGGCCTCTCACTGGAGTGGCTACCTTCTTTCCGCTCACTGTCCACTTTAAGTAGACGTTGGATACATACAGTGAGTGTCACCCTTGTTGTCCGTCTCTCTCGTTTGGATGACACTATCTGTTACTGCCATACATTTCTTTTGGCTATTATAATTACCCTGTGGTTACTATTAAAAATTTCCCCTGTTGCTTCAGATATTTAACTCCGCCTTTCAACCTCTATCATTTTAGGGTTTTATTTAATCCCTATTGCAGTAAAAATGTTCAATCTGTAAAGGTTTCGTCTGTCAGTCTTGAAAGACAAAACACCTATATTTAGGGATTCTTGGTAAGGCAAATGCCTCTTTCACAAATGCCTTCCTTGCAGGCTTAGTAACTGGTATCTCCCATTTTGCTCACAAAACATAGACAACAAGTTGTGTCTCTGTCACATTCCCTCTGCCATGCTGATTTCTCTGAACTTTTGATCTCCTATCCGATCATCTTCAGTAGTCTTTCTGCCATGCTGATTTCATATAGAGGTGCCATTGTTTTTTCCAAGGTGTCAAGAGCTATTCAAGCAGAAGATTGCCTCTAAGTAATGGATTTGTTACCAGACACTTAATCCTCCATTACTAGAGGGTATTGCCATCAGTGAACTTTCTTGTATGAAATTTCTAGCTCCTTGGTTCCAATACTTTCAAGAAACAAGCCTATATTATCAATTCCTGTTAGAGAAAGCTGGTTAGGTTTTGTAGTTTCTGGGGTACAGTCCCATCTTCTCTTAGATTACAACTTTCCTGATATGTTTCAGGACTCATTCTGACCTACTGATTTACATCAAGGAGAAATGTGGAGAGAGGTAGGTAATAAGGAGGTGTGTACAGAGACTATCTCACTGTTTTTAAGCAATATCAGGTTGCTTCTTAGCCTTTAATAGGAAAGAGAAGGTACAGAGGTTCAGAGGCCTCCTAGGATTTGGGCTCAATTATTCCAACCTCAAAAATCAGGGATCTGTTCTTTCCTCATGGCATTTAAAGCTTGCAGAAGTACAGAATCCAACTCCCCCTGGTGCTCTGCTCTATTTATTTATTTATATTTATTTGTACATGCTGGTGTTGGCTCCTGTGGCCTTGAAGAGACAGGAAAATGCTCTATCAAGGAGCCATATGCGCAGAGCTTCACTATGTAGCCTGAGGTTGATCCTAGGCTTTTGATCCTTAGGCAGGGAAGACAACGATTACTCTGTATCATGCGATGAACCATCTGTCAGCTTCACCCTTCCATTTTGTTTTTCTCTTCACAATGTCTGCAAAATCTTTGACCTAATTCCACGATTCTTATTCTTTCTGCTTTCCTGAAAGGTCTCAAATATTGAGGTAGAATCTATGCCAATACTCCTTACCAGGGGTATCCCATCCTACTTCACTAATAAGGAAGTTTCTAGTAAATTCACTGCAGCAGGGTGCCTGTGCTATTCATGCTTCATTTAGCAGTAGAGATTGGATTCTCAGCCATCTGACTGGAATGAACCATGGCCAGGACCCATTTTATAGTTAGCGCACTCAGACCACTTTGGCACCCATTTTTTAAGAAGGGCCTCCCAGGAAGCAGATCCTGGATCTGAGATTTACTGTTAAGGAAGTATTTACAGGACACGTCAACGGTGATGTTTAAGGGAATGGCAGGCAAGGTAGACAGAGGGAAAAGAGAGCTACAGCTCAAATTGTACTTTGGATCTGCCTTTACTGGAAGCAAGATGCTCAGGCCTCAGTTCTGCACTAAGTCCTTAGAAGTGTACCTCTCTAGAAGGGGTTGTGGCCTCGGATGCAGGCATTGTTCAAGCATAGGACAATTCCTTGAGAGTTACTCAGTGGAGACCCATTGGCCCCTAACATCTGTAGGAGCTGGGAAAGATAAATACTGAGTCCTGAGGACCTGGTGGCTTGGCATAGATTCCCCCAAATAACATCAAGCAGGGAAATGAACAAAGCCAAATTCTTTAGAAGAGTTTACCTGTGAGTAGTGAGGAAAAAAGCCTTAGGAGAGTTGATACTAAGTTTGTGGGGCACGCTAATGTCACCACAGTTGTATATTTACATATGAAAGACACACATGAGTATCATTTTGGAATTCTGAGCTTGGAGAACAAGAGAAATACAGGAAAGTTCAGTCTATTAGTGAAAGACACTTTGCCAAGAGATTTCAATTTATAGCTGTTACACTGCTACTATGATTTTATTATTTGCCAATTTTCTAGCCACAAAACCATTCAAGCCCCAAGGTCATTCTGCAGGCTGAACACAAAGCCAGATCTTTCTGACTTCGTCGAAATGCCGGGTTACACAAGTGGAGATCCTTATGCGATTGTCATAAGCACTGGAACGTGGGTACCGTTATGAGAGCTGCAATGATGATGAGCAGCAGATGGGAAGATAATGAATGAGAGGATAACAGACTCTGTGAGCACTTCTCTCTTCAGTCTCTAGCCCTGATGGAAGACAAGAGTGGAAGAGGAAACAGGCAGGGAGGCACAACGTTAGAAATGGCATGTTGTGGGAAACATGGGCGGTTGGGGGTAGATATGATCATCTTCCATTGTTTGCATATGTAAAATTTTAAAAACTAAAGAAAAAAAAGAAATAGAAGGCTGTAGAAGGCAAATTATACTGTTTCTTAGGGAACATGGGTTTTTCCAGAGTAGGCTTAGGTATACTGTATATCAAAAAGTTTTTTTTTCTTCTAAACAATTTTAGCAGCAGTAAAGCCAGTGTTACTGAGTTATGGTAGGAGAAATAGATTAATAGAAAACATTTTAAAGCAGTTTTCCTTTTTGCAACTAAAGATTATTCATCTATATGGTTGTTAAAACAGAACTTTTAGAGGAATAGCCCTACATAAAAGCTAAGAAGGGCCTGTATTATTCTAGTGGTCTATATAAAGGAATCACATTTACAGGCCTGTGCGGTCTGAATGGAATGTAGAAAGAATGTTAAGAATGTTGGTACACACTTTTAATCGCAGTATTCAGAAGGAGGTGGTAGTCCATGCCTTTAACTTCTAAGAGAGAAACAGACTGTGGAAGCAGATACAGGAAGCAGAAGCTCAGGAGTCATGTTGGACAGCAAGTGTCAGTGACTCTGAGATGAGTCAATGAAGGGCAAGTAAAGTAACTAACTAATCAGAGGAAGAGTTAGCAGAGTGAGTTAGAGTGAGGACACTCCCAAATCTCATGATCGAAAGGCAGGCTCTCAACTGAACAGAGTCAGAGTCAGTTACAGAGACTGTATGAAGCAGGCAGTATGAGGCAAGCAGTCTGAAGCAGGCAGATGGAGGACAGGAAACTGAGACAGTGAAGCAGTCTGACTGAGGAGCCAGAGAGGCTGATTGAGGCAATATGGAGCCATTAGAGCATAGGTAGAGAGACACAGAGACACGGAGGAAGCTCAGCAGAAGAGGTCAGCATCAGACTGGAAGAGTGAGTCGGTTTGAAGTCTAGCAGAGCAATTAGCCAGAGTGATCTGGAGTCGGGAGAGTTGAGTCAGAAAGCGTAAGCTGGCTCAGAAGATCAGTTTGAAGCCGTTCGTTTACTCTTTCTGACTGCACTCTTCTGCCATCCAGGACCACCTACTCAGGAGTAACACTGCCTGCAGTGTGCTGGGCTCCTCTACATCAATCACTAATTAAGAAAGCTTCACAGGCTTGCCTATTGACCAATCTCAGGCAATTTCTTAAGTGAGAGTTTCTCTTCTCAGGTCACTCTGGTTTATGTCAAGTTGACTAAATTAAGTATATATATATATATATATATATATATATATATATATATACACACACACACACATATACATACACACACATATATATATATATATATATATATATATTCTTGATTTGTATTTTATTTAATCTTACACCATAAAATTATTGTACTTAAAACTAATTATTTTAAACTTTTATTTTTTGTTTCAGTGCAGTATTCTATTATATAAATGTGCCCTAACCATTTTTTTTTTTTTACTGGCCATAGAGGCTGCTTTCAATTTTTTACTATTATAATACAAGCTGGGGAGAATATTTATTTAGAAAAATGTCAGTGGATTCCTTGTTAGTATCTGAGGGAAAGAAGGTCTTTATGCAAGGATCTTGGGTCAAATTTCACAGCTGTACTTTGTGTCATTGACAACTTTATAAAGTTATATGTTTATAGAGTTACTATGATAACTTCATAAAGTTATCATATTGTTTTTTGAATGTGGTTCCATTTGACCTCTTTAATAGCAGTATAGGTGCTATTTAGTCAACTAAAGTCATCAAGGACACTTTTTCTAGAGTGGGTTCTGTTTTAAGTTCCACTCTGAGGGAGACGTTACTTGGTTCTGAGGTTGCTGCCTGGCTTCGCTTGTTTTCAGGTATCAGATCTAGTTTCTGGCATTCAAGTTTGCTTTTGTGTGGACTTCCCAGAGTAACACCTTAAGGATGGGTTGGAGCCTGTGAAATAGTCAATCAATTCTGGTGTGCATCTGAGAGCCAGTGTCCCTAGGCAGTATGCCACCACAGGCAACAGGGCACAAGGATTTCAAGGATGCTGGATCAGTGCAAAAGTTTCACTTTTAGAAACCATACTAAGATGAGTTGAAGCATGGTGGTTCTCCACATCTTAAATGAATACACATAAGCCTTGATCCCTAGGACCTCAGGTTGTGACTATTTTTGGAGACAGAGTATTTGAAGGGGTCATTGATTAAAATGAATTCATTGGCGCAGTCTCTAATCCAATATGACAATAATGTTTATAAAAAGAAAGAATTGAGACACAGAGGGAATTTGAACACAGAGGGGAAAGAATACAAAAGGAGAGGGGGGTGAGAGAAAATGGCCACCCATAAACCAAGCAGTAATGTAGCTCACTTATTCTGACTCTACGTACAGTGATTTTTGTGAATCTGGATTTTGTTTTTAGGACACTCTCACTAAAACTTTTCATTCCAGGTCTCAGGGCAAAATGCAGATTTTTAGTGTTTTAATGCATTCCTCACCATTGTAGTTGAAAGAAAGGAGAGGCTATTCTAGGGAGTGATTCTCAGGAGCTAGTTAAACCAAGCTCCATAGAAACAGCAAAGCCTTTTCACTAAAACCGCACAATTACCTTTGCTCTTTTAGTTTACAGTGTTTAAGAGAGAATTGACCTCCTGTTCTTTTATTAGTTCCCCACTTCAACAGTATTGTTAGCGACTCAGAATAACAACCCGAAGCACATGATGGCGTCTGACCACATGAAAGCGTGCCGAAGATAGCTTTATAATGAACCTGTTCTCGTGCGTTTATAGACACAATTACTTCTATCTACCCTTCTGTTTTGGAAGTGAGGAAATATAAAACCACAGGTCAATAAGTAACTACGATGTAGTGTTTCATATATCATAACAAAAACACATACAAAGACACAGAAGTCTAGAGGCAGCTTTGTCTGTGTCTTGGCTTCTGGTAAGGATTTAAAGAAGAGAAACCCTCGGGCCGTGTTTTGAAGGTGAGAAAAAAAATTAAGTGTTGAGTTGGTAGAAATTGTTATAAATGAAGAGCCTCGTATAGAACAGTCCGCAAACCTGGCATCGAGAGGAGGGCTGGATCCAGGAGTGGTGTGATGATTTGGTGTGGACATGAAGGCCCCTCTTAGATATGAGCCCTGTGATCTCAGATCCAATCCCAGGTCACATGGAGCCACAAAGATGGACTGTCATTGAATTTTAAATGATGGCCTCTCATGTTGCTCGAGGACAGCATTCATTTCTTGAAGGTAGACTGGAAAGCAGGAGTGTGTACTGTGTGTGTCTAGGGACTATGGCCAGGAATGATGGTCAATACAAAACTAGAGGATGCTCTGTGTGTCTGTGAGATCTTTCTAAGCAGACTAGCAGGTAGTTTAATGGCCATTCTATGCTCTGAAGTGCTCTACAGCATAACCATTTGTGACTAAGACAACAGGTTCCTGACCTGTCCTTGTACAAACACCATTAGAGCCTGCTGCTTTTCTGTCCTGTTGGGAGCTGTGCACTCACCTCTTGAGACTGTCTTCCTGAATGCAGGCCATAAGAACCCTCATCAGTGGCCGCTCAGGCCGTATCCTATCTTGCTGGTGATTTCTCTTTATGACTTTCCTTTATTGCCGGGTGAGGCCTCCAATCACAAGAAGACACAGCACGCATGCTGGTGTGAGTTTCACCTTAGAGTTTTAGTGCTGCTCCATAGATTTCTGCTCATTTTCTGAACTGCATGGGGCAGTGCTGAGTTTCCTGAAGGCCTTCATACTGTCTAACTGCTGTAGGAAAATTTGGTCTCGGTATTTCCCTTAAAAAATTTTCAGTAGTGGGTGGCAGTGGCATGTAAGGAAGTTAACTGTTATAAAGTCATGGAAAGGTAGAAGAGACAGAAAACAAAGTGTCTCATAGCTGCAAATCTTCCCCAGCTTATGTTTTACGAAGAAAGTAAAATACGAAAAACAACAATAAAAAACAAAGAGAGCTCAAAGGACAAGAGTACACAGATCCCTCCATGGACTGTTAAAATACAGAAACTTCTGCTCTTTTCTGAGGGTTGGGGAAGGTGGGTAGATCTGGGGGAGAGGGGATATGGGGAGGGGAAGCTGACAGGAGCGGAGCGAGGGAAGGTTGGGGTCAGAATGTATTGCATGAGAGAAGAAAAATAGTAAAAGAGTACAGAGTCTTTGTATTTTGCTGTCAGAAGGTATTGACTGTTTTCTCCAAGGATTGGAGTTAAAGGTAGAAATAAGAAATTACATGGGGACTTAAATTACTTAAAAAAAAATAAGTTCGAATTACCTTTCTGCTTCCATATTTACCTTCTGTAAGAGACCCATCTATTTCAGAGATAAAACAGAAAAGTTGCTTCTTGCTATCCTCATCATCTCCCCTCCTACAGGGAGAGTCCACGTGGTGGGAAGACAGAGAATTGGAAGTCAGAGAAAGGCAGCTGGATTGTCGTTCTGGCTGTGAGCCTACAGATTGGGTGTCAGTGTGATCAGCCCAGCAACGGGGGGTACGGTTTGGGGAATCAGAGGAATAAAATGATGCTGGATTGCTTCGTAAGGACATGTGGATGTCAGGAGCTGAGGGTGCGGCTCTCTTACCTGAGGAACAACTGCAGGATCAGAGAAGACAGCGGGCGTTTGCTACAAACTCAAAGGTGACAACAACACTCAGATTGGAGGGAAACAAGTAGTAAGCTCAGTATCCTGAGGGTCCCCAGGACCCCAGAAGGACAGTGACTTTCAGAGTTGGAATCTATGAGGACAATTGGAGTGTCTTAGTGAGGGGTAGAAGAGAAACAGGCAGACACGTGTCAT